>OZ020498.1:25676900-26422648 GCA_963971365.1 Lasioglossum villosulum | reverse complement strand
ACTAGTTATTAGGAAAATTTTCGGCATTGTTTCATCGGAATTTTGTTTACTATTGCATGAAAATTGCCATTACGAGAATTACCTTCGAATCGGCCTGAAAATCTGCTCGCGACTCTGTAGTTATTGGATCCCGCTAGGTTCAAACATTAATCGCATTTGCATGTATAAATGAATGTGTGTACTGTTTCGGGATGTACTTGGAGCAACAACCAATTCTTGTGTAACATGATAAATATCTGAATACATTTTGAAAATAGTTTTATAGCTTCCACACCATTATTGTGTTATAGTTTTACAAAGTGTTTAAATTTCAAATAAATTCTTTTGTTCGTTTCTACTATCATATTTTTCAATAAAAACATTAATCCTTTGTAGCTTTAGCGCGCCACGCAGCGACAAGCTCCATATCACATGGATATCTCTCTGGTTGGAATTATATTGAATGGATTACTGTGTATAAATAATTACTCGTGTGGGACATAGTCCGGCTCACGGTCCGAAAGGTAACAGTATTTTATAGGGCTACATCCGCTTTAACAATTTTAAATTTCTGGTCAATCTCTCCACTGTACCTCCTAAATTTAATTATGAACTCTCTACTTGTTGTATAATTAAATTATTTCAAGTGGAAGTACGATAGTTTGACATTGAACGAGACACTACAATGTGGTTAATATAATTTTTTTCATTTTATGGATATGAAATTGATACGTACATATAATACATCTTACAATACTTAAATGTTTAGCAATGAATAATTACTAACTTATTTAGTACTGTAAACCATACTTTGAATAATGGTACAGCAATTTTTAGTGATCTAGATCACCACTCCAGTATTTAGGGTTACTTTTTCGTTGTCTATACATTGAAATAAAAAATTTCAAACAAATATTTCCTTCAATAATAAATAAACGATGCCTTATTTATCACTACACGGTACATTCTCATGGAAAAGTAAACATGACCCGTTTTGCAGATCTCATTAACAACGGATGTTGTCTTGTTACGAGCCGAGGTTTGGCAGCGTGCGGAAACCGAGGATTGTTAACTTCCCGATTCATAGGGAAGTTACTGTAATTACCCCGAAAATCTAAAATCGATTTTTTAGCAGATCTTCACGTTTCATGGTCATTGGAGTAATTTTAGACTATTTTTATCAAATTGTTAGTGTGTGTGTGTGTGTGTATGTGTATGTGTGTGTGTGTGTGTGTGTGTGTGTGTGTGTGTGTGTGTGTGTGCGCGCGCGCGCGCGCGCGTATGGCCGTTTTTATGTTATCAAATTTTTCGTTAACGTTTTCTGAAAAAGTAACAACGCGATCAGAATGATGAATGATGCAATCGATGTGCCCCGTCGTAACTTAGAGCTGATTAGATTTTGGTCCATATTGGTCAAGTAGTTTTTTAGATTTTTTACTTTCTTTAGTTTTTTTCGAAAGACGTTCATTTAAGAATGCAATTTATACGAGAGGATGGAAATTTTCCACCGAATAAACAAATGTAATTATATATATTTCATTTTTATTTAAAAAAAAATTTTTTTTAATTTAACCCTTTGAACTCGCGCGGCGCCGACACGGCGCCCGGTCGATGTGAAGTGGCAAGGATGCATCTTGGCTATTGTTTTACTAAGTATCACACCAAAACTAATTACAGAGTGTAATATTTATCCAAATTTGTTGTTTTTGACATATAAATGAATAAACTGGTGAAATTTTTGTTTTAATTTTTTTAAAATTAAATGTTTTTGTAGTACCTGTAAAATGTTCACCTAATTTGGTCGAAATCGTCTCGAGTTGCTGGTTTCATTTTTATTTTTTTTAATTATGCAACTAATGCTAATGTTACCGCTTATAACTAACGAATCGGGAAGTTCTTTGTGTGGCTCGTGGAGAGTCACACACAAAATAAAAAAAAAACATTAATAGCTGTATGCCCCACTAGCAATGCGTACCACTAACCCTCTCGCAAGAGCAGTCCTACCCGCGAAGCGAGCGAGCAACAATAACCAGCTAGTTTCAGATTTTTAAGAGTTTTGGTATAGGTATGAGTAGTGCACTCCGAACCCACCGATGTATCTTTCACCACCGGGTCGTCCGTATAAGGTGTACACTCCGGACTAGCCAGTGTATCTTTCACCACCGGAATATCCGTTTGTGTGGAAATAGGGTTCAGTGGAATTACCTTTTTAGTGGTACACTCCGGACTAACCAGTGTATGTTTCACCACCGGGATATCCGTTTGTGCCACTGTCGGAAACGATAAGGTCGTGGTTCCGCTGGCTCGTAACTTATTTGAAATAATTAGATACACCTTGAGCGGTAAAGGTGTATCGTCGTAGGATGCTAACGACTGGGAATCGAATAGGAAAGGTTATGATTAAACTGAACTCTAGGTTTAAGTTTAACACACGATAATATAATCTTGAATAGAAAGGAGTACAAATGTATAGACTGTAAATTGTCGCGGTGTCGCGGACTAACCTCTCTGTTTACGCACCGAGGAATGCGGGGGCTATCTACTAGAGAATCCCGTTGATGGGATTCGTACCGGAAGAGAGGTAATAGTTTTGCTCGAAAGAGAACTAATACCCAATCTTGCTCGATAGTAATCACGACGTGAATCGACGCGTACAGTGTAAAACTCTTGAGATGAAAGCCCGAATATGAAGGGATTCAGTGCCCTTATATAGTCCCCAATATCGGCCTAGACAAGAGTGGGGACTATTGATAAAACAGGGTTCCCAGAAACGATACCGTTTGATGCATCGTCTCTAAGTGTCCCAAAATCTTAATGGGTGCCCTAATCTGAATAATTGCCCTGTTCTGAATAAACTCTTTATTTCGATGTGCAGCTCCAGAAGGGCCAAAGGTTACCAACGGTCGCGGCCGCATACGTAACAGTCTCTTGCTCAGATTTTGATTTTCCCCTTTGGGGTGATTTTTGCCATAATCTTTTCCTATACTTCTAATCTTTTCCGTACCCCGTTATGACAGAGTACGAAGCAAGGCTGTCGGACGCCCGGCAGCTCAAGAAAGGACAGGGATTGCACCTGGACGCCTCTCTGGATAAATGGGAGAGGACGGCCATGAAGGCTGGCCGCCCGCCGAGAGGAAAGAACAGGGTAGCTTCCTGACCGCCCGGTTCCTCTGTACGTCTCGGAGAGGAAGGCCAAGAAGGCCGGTCGCTGAGCGGTCAGGAGACACCGGGTGAATCCGAATCGTCGTCGATTCCCCAGAGGGAGAGTACGGTTGAGATAAACCGGGCGCCCGATGGTGGAACTTCTTTTCTTGTATAATTATTCTAACATTTCGTGCTAGCTTTCTTCAAAGGTTTATTGTAAATCATACGAACTTTCCAATGTTTGAAATTAATCCTCGAACGTATATTCTATGTCCAAAGATTTCCAATTCTTGAATAAATTAAAAAAAATTTTTTTTTAATAAAACTGAAATATATATAATTATGTTTGTTTATTCGGTGGAAAATTTCCATCCTCTCGTATAAATTGCATTCTTGAATGAACTTCTTTCGAAAGAAACTAAAAAAACTAAAAAATCTAAAAAACTACTTGACCAATATGGACCAAAATCTAATCAGCTCTAAGTTACGACGGGGCACATCGATTGCATCATTCATCATTCTGATCGCATTGTTACTTTTTCAGAAAACGTTAACGAAAAATTTGATAACATAAAAACGGCCATACGCACACACACACACACACACATACTAACAATTTGATAAAAATAGTCTAAAATGACTTCAATAACCATGAAACGTGAAGATCTGCTAAAAAATCGATTTTCGATTTTCGGGGTAATTACAGTAACTTCCCTATGAATCGGGAAGTTAATAAAAAAATATAAATAAAAATGAAATATATATAATTACGTTTGTTTATTTGGTGGAAAATTTCCATCCTCTCGTATAAATTGCATTGTTGAATGAACTTCTTTCGAAAAAAACTAAAAAAACTAAAAAACTATGGACCAAAGTGGACCAACATCTAATCAGCTCTAAGTTACAGTGGGGCACATCGATTGCATCATTCACCATTCTGATCACGTTGTTACTTTTTCAGAAAACGTTAACGAAACTAAAATGACTCCAATAACCATGAAACGTGAAGATCTGCTAAAAAATCGATTTTCAATTTTCGGGGTAATTACAGTAACTTCCCTATGAATGGGGAAGTTAAAAATACTGATGACCTTCATATTTCCTCTACGTGTTCACCTACAAAAAAATCTCACAACATCAAAGTATGCATCTCTTGACACCATGCAACCTCATATAAATCTTCTTCGCTACGAATAATAAATCACCCTGTATATATACACATATACATAGTTTATAGAGTTTCATATTTACAAATTCGAAGCATTAAAATATATACAGTAGGCTAACTCCTCTGCGTGTATCAGTGTAGCACGCAAATAATTACACAAATAAGTGAAATTGCATAACGTTGCACTGAAGTAATGACAGTCATCGTTAAATAATTGTACAGCATCAAATCAAATTAGGGAAATTTATTTTAATTACTGCAAGCCGTCACGCGTTAACCTCGTTTAATGGGTACAACAAATAAAATGTATTCGTGTAATATAAATTCAACGTTCATGGAATACGTTATACGTGTATGATGTAACACGTTGCAAGAGGCAATGCAATGTATACTGACAATGGGAATAATACTAATGTAAGAAGTATTAATGTTCAATGAGTGAGATTAGGGCTTGGACTTGTATATTCTTTATTCGAAAGAGAACTGTCTCTGTCACTGGCTAGGAAAAGACTGACTTGGTTTCCTAACGTTACAAAAAAACGGAAAAGTTTGTTTGACCCCACCCTCGTGAACAGGAATTTTTGAAGTGAAACTTTTTTTGGCGCGGTAGGCGTAAAACCTATTTGCAGAAAAGAAATTCAGAATGTAAAAAATAATTACGTTATAGAAAACAGGCTGCGGAAAAGAAGGTGACGAAAAATACAGCAAAAAATTCAACAGAACATGTACGAAAATTTCGTGCTAAGAAAAACTTATTAATTGACAATGCTTTAAACTTTGATAAACAAAATGACGAACAATCAAAACATCTAGCTGGACCATCAACAAGTGCATTATCGCGACCAATTTCTTTGTCTCACACTGATATTGAGGAATATAACCTCACATTTCGTAAATCAGACAACATGGTTAACACAGAGAATTAATTTGCAGGAAATAATCCATCAACAAGTTCAATATTAAATGATGCGAATGTGTGTAATCTTAATTCCAGTGTTGTTCAACCTTATAGTGATTTTCAACGCCATAAATCAGTTTACAATCAATTTTTAAAAAATTGATAAATAACAAATTTGGTCTGGCGTACTCTGTTTGCAATAGATTATGGTTCACTAATGATTTTAAAAAGTACGCTGCAGAATATGAAGAAATTTTGAAAATAAAATTACCAGATACTGAAAGGAATAAAATAGCTATTTGTTCTACTCGTCGAACTGCACTGTCGAAGAAACAAATTCCTATATGTCTTCATATAACGGTTTTAAATATCCTGCGATACCAGTGCATTTATCTCTACTGGATTTAGTCTCAATATTCCATCTTAAAAACCCTCTGCGAAGGGACAAGCACGTTACCTTGAAGGACAGTTAGCCGGAATACAGTACAGACTTGATTTTCGTCCCAGGTTCGACGACTCGATGTTTGTCCAGGCCTACTCACTCCACTGCCTGTCAACGCAGTCCCGCGCCGCAGGGTGGCGACTATTGTTCTCGGCCCGGGTATATTGGTGTGAACACCACTACATTAACACAACGAATCAAATGTTCAAACATCTTAATTTTAATTATTTTTTTATGGGACTTTCAAAATGTATTTCTGGCATTCTTCTGATTAAAACAAGACCAAACACGATATAATTTCAATTGTATTTAGTGGATGTATTTAGTTTAATCGACTGTGAAAGTTTCGTATGAGAAAGAAAGAGACACGAACAGTCGCCGTCGCCGGCAATTCAAAGGCCCGCGTATTCTCATAATGTGTATTGCCAATTAAAAATGATTTATTTTTCATTACTTCTTGGTTTCATTGACTTTATGGTGTAACTGTAGGATATGGAAGAGGATAGCGAGTGAGGAGGAAAGAAAAACTGTATTGCATGCTCTATTCTTTAAAATACCAATGCGATTAACACATTTATTAATAACTTATTAAGTGAAAATTTATCTGGTTGTTTAATTCTTTAATTATCTTTAATTCTTTGAGAACATATTTTCGAGTTGTTTATTTGTTTATTTAAACATATGCTATAGCGTTGAATGTATGATAAATTATAAATTATGCTTCTCGCATGTAGAGTAAATATGGGCCAAATTATATGGTGTTTAGTCTTGTTTTAATCAGAATATTGCCAGAAACAAGCCAATAAAAGTCTCATAAAAAAATAATGAAAAATAAATCATTTTGAATTGGCATTACATTGTGAGAACACGTGGGCCTTTAAACTGTGCCGGCGACGGCGATACGCTGCAGCCACACGCTGCACGTAGCCGTCGCTGGCACCGTTGCTCTATTGTAGTCTCGCTCGGCGCGATCGGAGCGGTAGACCCAGCCGTAAATCAGAAAAACAAGTCTACATCGCGATTTTTGTCCGCTCCACGAACAGCCCCTGGGACAAAAATCAAGGGATTACTGTACCTACTCGAGACAATAACGATCGTAAATGCGAAAAACCCGAAAAAGCCAGCTGACAAACACATGTTGAACCGTCATTCCGTTAGCCTACCGAGTTTTATAGTTTTACAACCGTAGCCGCCGATACCTAAATCTATCTCTTCTCCTACTCTTACTAATTTTCCACCACTTTCACCACTTGCCAAAACACACCCTTCAACCAATCATACACAATTTTCCAAGACCACACCTACTTCCGAGCGTTCTTTTATTTGTTGCGAACTCTGTGAAGACAGAACTGTTTGACTACCGAGTAGACAGCACCCAATACAGCCGAGTCTGAGTTGGAGTCAGCGAGCCAATATCTAACGAATTGATAAATAAAGAAACGTGTTCTCCGGAGTTTGACTCTACAATCATTCGCCGTTAAATTTTCCTAGTCGGGATACGTGTCCCAATTTCGGGATCGAATCGACACCACAGTCAAAAAGACTAATTTCTCCAATCATTCCTTTTATGCAGATAAAACGATTGAGGCATGCGCATGGTCAGTACGGCATTCTAGAACAGATTATAAATGTTCCAATTTGTGTAAATACGATGGTTCAACAATTATCAAGAGACCTTGACGATGATCATTGCGTTAATGTTCATGTTAAGAAAGAATCATGTGCGTGGAAACCACGCGCGGCAGAAGTGAAACTTATTGCTTATTAGGTATAATAATTTATTTGTATCTATTATACTTAATAAGCAATAAGTTTTACTTCTACCGTGCGCGGTTTCCACGCACATGATTTTTTTATTCTTAGCAATAGCTGATAAGCTATATATCTCTGTAAAATAAAATATTTACTTAATTTTAAAGCAGTTGCACGTGGTGTCGTAACATAACCATGTATTTTTTTATTTTACATGTAATTTTGTAACTTATATACATACCTCTTGTTTTTTAAATATATATCTAATATATATAATAAAAACACCATTAGTATAATAATAAAATAATCACTTCAATAAAATAAAAATAAAAACGTGGCTGAAGCGCTGAAGTCCTCAATGGCGGCGCGGATTACGAAGAGCGAGAGAGAGCGCTATAGATCTCGGCTAATGCTTTCTTTCTGTCCGTAAGACGGCGCAATCTATCTGTATGAGTCTATAGGCGTAACATAACCATGTATTTCTAACCATTTCGTTTGATATTACTACCAAAATCTTCGCTGTCATTAAAAGATCATTGGTTGTCCAAGCGGTTAAGGAGTTGGATTACCAATCGGTAGACCGGGGTTCGAATCCCGTCAGGGTAAGAAATTATTTTTCTCCGTTTATTCTCAGTTTAAATTTTCGCGCCACTCGACATTCGACTTCCGTCACATCGACTTCCGCTACATCAGAAAATTGTTACCCTCAGCAAAGAAGTTTCACTTTAAAAATACATACGCTTCGAAAACCACGCGCGACAGAAGTGATATTTCCTGCAGTCTAGTAATGTTTAGAAGTAAATTAAGATTGGAAATAGTAAAACAATTCAATTGTTTCAATGATAGAATCATATAAAATCATAGAAAAAAATGAATGAACCATAAAAATTTCCGACGCAAAGAAGGCAATACAGTAAAATTTTCGTCATATAATTAACGTTTAAGTAAGTAACAATTATCTAAACAGCATATAATCATATATCTGAGTTGTGATAGCCTAGTACAAGTCAGCACAACTCCCAATTTCGCCAGTACAACTATGTAAAGGGCACTTTACTCTTGTGCGTGGCCTTTCGCGCTTCGATACTACAGGGGGACGATTTATCTGAAGACATTGAAATATTTCGAGAACTATGCATCCAATCAAAACAAGTGGGTACTGGAAGTTAATCGTAGCGAAGGGGTACATCCAATGATACCAAACTGGTTCCCCCACAGCTAGTCCCTGGGGGTGGGGGTGGGGGAAGATAAAAAACTTAAATGGGAACCCCCATTTTTCATTGCAGATTGGGATTCTCCACAATCTTTTTCTTCAGATTCTTCACATAGGAGTTTTTGCATTTTGAGTCACAGTTGGCGCTCTAATGGACAAAAATCAAAATGGGTAAAAAATCGTTGGAAATTGGGGATATCTCGAGAAATACACATCAGATCAGAAAAATAAAAGTAAACGTCTGTTTGATATTTTTAGAAATGCTATTCAATAACACCATACTTGACCCTCCACCCTGAACCCCCACCTTCTGAGGGTGGGAGAGGGAATTATTTCAAAATCTGCAATGGGAAACCCTATTCTCAAGATTGTATTTCTCCGACAAATTGAGGAGGGGACTGCACGACGCGCCACTGTGGACGTGTGGCAAACTACGTCTTATTACTAGGAAAAAGGCGGCAGAGTGTAGTGTGGTCAGAGGTCACTTTTCTTTCAGAAGTAGAACTGAAAGTATCTTTAACAATTTCTTTAACAAAATGAATCCTGCAACCGTGGAAGAAAAAATTGAAATGATTCTGATTTATGGTGAATGTAGGAGGGATATTGACGATGCTGTTGCCTTGTATGCTGAGCGTTTTCCAGACAATGTTCGCTCAAATTCTTTTTACTACGAAGTTCTGAATTCCTTTATGTCTGATGGCAGCGTACAAACTAACAAAATCGTGTGCGTGGAAACCACGCGCGATAGAAGTGAAACTTATTGCTTATTAGGTACAGATACAGATAAATTATTATACCTAATAAGTAATAAGTTTCACTTCTATCGCTCGTGGTTTCCACGCACACGATTTTCTTTACTGTTGCACACAGTTAAAAAAAAATATATCTCTAATATGTCTATAATATATTTAATTATATTACTTTAATTCATGTAAATAAAAATAAAAACCGTGGTTGTACGTACTGTTCTAACTATTCGCTATCATTCTGAGATCGTTGGTTGTCCAAGCGGTTAAGAAGTTGGACTACCAATCGGTAGACCGGGTTTCGGATCCCGTCGGGGTAAGAAATTATTTTTTTCTCCGTTCATTCTCAGTTTAAATTTTCGCGCCACTCGACATTCGACTTCCGTAACATGGACATCCGTTAAATCAGCAAATTGTTACCCTCAGCAAAGAAGTTTCACTTCAAAAACACTGTATATGTACATCATTTTTGGACTTTTTGGTCGCACTTAAGAGTAAAGTACCCTTTATATCGTTGTGCGTGTAAAATTAGGAGTTGTGCTGACCTGTGCTAGGCTAGCACAACACAGATATAAGATTATATGGTGTTTGGATAATTGTTACTTTTTTGATCGTTAATTAGATGTGCAAAACGATTATTTGTCATAACTTCTTTCTGTATTATTTTTTAAAAGTAATACTTTAGCACAACTCAGCTCGATTGATAAAATTGAAAAAAATGAGAAGTATGTGGTTACTCAAGAAAATAAAGTTTTAGTCAATGATTACAAAAAAACAAGAATATGAAGGTGTGAGCGTTAATCTACGTATAGGTTACAATGCGATGTTTAACCCTTTCGGTTCGGGCTGCTTCTCCGCCGCAGTACTCCCGCCGAACGGGCTGCTTCTCCGCCGTGGTACTCCCGCTGAACGGGTTGGTTCTCGCCGCGGAGAGAAAACCCCAAGAACACAAATATAACCTCAAAACGAGGGGCGACGGAAATCGTAATCGTGCCAATAACTCCAATTGCTGGTCATATATTCAGTACGCGGCATCTTATGCAGAGCGACTATAGTCGCCCAGTACGTCAGTGGCGTTTTATGCAGAGCGACTATAGTCGCTCGTAGTAGCGAAAGGGTTAAGTATTGATAGGCACGACTCGGCAGGTACGGTTCTGCTGGATCCCATATGTATGAATGAGTGTGTGCTGTGCACGACCTGGTGGAAATTGACTCCGTGGGATCCGTCGAGTGTATGTATGGTGTGCTAAGCACGACCTGGCGGAAATCGTGCTTCCGCGGGATCCCTCAAGTATATGAGTGTGTGCTAAGCACGACCTGGCGGAGTATGACTCCGAGGGATCCCTTCTCAATAATGAGAGTTGATTTCGCTATCGTTTTGATCGCATATAATTCGTAGTATCGCGCAACGTCGCTCGCACTGGACACGGTCACGGTTTTGCAACACTCACTAAAGGTTTTCCCGCACGTCTTTCTCGACCTTTCCCAATCGTTTCTCTTCGATCACTGATTTAGGGTCCAAACGTCTCTTTTGTCCTTCGCTCGAGGACCCCGGGAAATTGCGACGCTGCGTAGGCGACCGACGCACAGTGCGGCATGTAAATGGACATTCGAGACAAAAATCATAACTTCTAAACTAATCAATTTTTGACATAGGTACCTTCATAATTTTTTAAAGGGAATACAAAGATGCATCGATTAATGCACCAACAATATAAGGTTCCATTAGTAAAAAAGTTTATTTTAATTTCTTTTTTAATGAAGAGCTTTTTATGATTAGTTGTTATTGCAATTTGTTGTCAACTGTATACTGTATAACTTTTGTTCGAAATATTTTTTTTATACGGTTAAATTTAATTATATCTACTATAATGCATAATTATTTAACAATACACAACACTGTATTTTTTACTAGTATTAAGTAATGGTTAGTACAAACTGCTAGATAAATCCAGAACTAAACTAAACGGCATATCACTCAGGAACCATAATACTTTTAATATAAATATAATATGTACATGTAAATAAAAAGTTTAATTATATAAAGATAAACTATTAAAAAATTTAATTATTTGCTATTCTTAATATAAATATAAATAAAAAGTTCAAGTACATAAATGAAAACTATTCAAAAATTAAATTATTCCTTACAGTTTTTGTCTAACTTTTGATAATTTCTGGGAATAAGTGTGTTCGGACATTCAAGCTTCAACCAAGTCGCGATTATAAATGCATTTCTCTAACAAAAATTAAATAACATCTAGTCTTGCAATTTATCGCAGAAAAAAATTATGTAGCAATATACTACAATATCTTGTTAATACAGAACAGTCAAAATTATAGAATGTTTTGAACCGTTTTTTGTAAATTACATTTTAAGGAAAAAATGCAATTCCTACATTGCCAGTTAAAGTTATGCATACCTCTGGTCAAATTCTCCATATCTAAGTTGTAACAAACAGTGTAAAACAAAAACGAACCTAGAAGAGCATTTCGGGCACGAGTAATCTAACTTTTTAGTATTTATACTACAATAAACTCTTGGCTGTTGCTGATCCCTTATTGATTTTCTCGGATACTGCTTTTTACGTACACATTCCTCACTTACCGACTAATGATTTTGTTGGATAATTAGATTCGAATCGAACCATGATTATTTTGATTTTTGTCCATTGCATGCCGCAATGTGCGACGGTTCGGTTTTGGCGCGCACGTGTTTGTCTTGGGACCGACCCGCACTAAAACTATAAACAAAAGATATCCGGTCTGGCCTATGTCTCGAGACATGAACTGTTCTCGGTCCTTCACTTCGTACCCTTGACTCGAGTACAATCAAATAGGAAAAAACCCTCTTCGTCGCGACGAAGATTTACGGTCGCAGTCGAAAAAAATATTATGAACAAAAAGGTCGCAAAATTATTTTTTAAGAGAACGATTGAGTTGCGATGGTAAAAATGTGTTTGCCTAAATTAAATAAATGTTTTTATATGTTTTGTAGGACCTTTTATTAAATCCGTTACATAAGATTGCATGCATCGTTGAAGTATACGGGTTATTAATGGTTATTAGTAGCATGCGGGCTTTCAACATGACAAGTCATTTAACACGCTTTAGATATACATTATCGATGGTAAATTGTATGAAATTGATTTAAACAAGGATTAATTTGAACAGGGAATCACATTTGACCAGTTAGTGGAAAGGTATTTCCATCCTGTACCTTACATAATGTGCGGACCAAATCGCGAACCGTTTTGCAATTGCTTCAGCTGCGTATAGCACGTGAAGTGCGCCGAGTGATAACTCGATGAACCACCCACATAGGATGTGGAAAAAGTTAAACAATTGATGAAAAACCGGATATATACAAAATATATATACAATACAGGGTGTCTCAGCCAACGAACGCCACCTAAAAATCTCCTTTATTATTAATGACACGAAAAATATTTATGGCACAATTTAAATGGTATCGAAGGAGGAATATCATAGACGAACAATTTTTTGGTCCAGTTATTTTTTCATATTTTTTTCAAGTTCATTGTTATTTTTTTGCTAGGAAACCTGTTTTTTTATTCCATCTTGTAGCGGCTGAAAAAATACATTTGAATATACTTAAGTCATTACCTTCAGGTGACCTTGAGTCCAAAAAAGTGTGATAAAATTGCAGGTATAACGTGTGCACTTATAACTTATAATGTTATGACACAAACAGTAAGTTCAAATGTAATCCTAATATTATCCTGCAATTTTATTACATTTTTTGGACTCGTGGTCACCAGAAGGTAATGACTTAAGCATATTCAAGTACAGTTTTTCAGCCGCTACAAGATGGAATAAAGAAACAAGTTTCCTGAAAAAATAATGATGACCTTGAAAAAAACTATGAAAAAATAACCGGACAAGAAAGTTGTTTTTCTATGATATTCCTCCTTCGACACAATTTAAATTATGCCTTGAATATTTTTCATGTCATTAAAAATAAAAGAGATATTTAAGTAACCTGCTTTGATTGATAATACATTCACAACATACCTGAACTAGCACAAAATAAAATCAAGATTGATTATAGAGTATATTAAACTTTATCATTTTTAAATATAAAACATAAACTGTCCATATAGCTTTTGGAGAACGTGAGAGTACTCTTCTTTCGAAATCTTGTTTAGAATCCTTATTAGTTTGTTTGATTTAATTGTACATCGTTCACTACTTCGTGTTTTTTCGGAGGTACAAAAAGAAAGCTGAGGTATCAAATTCGATGATATAATCGTTCTAAATGCTTCTAACTGATAACCGATACGATAAGAGACATTATCCAAAGTGTAACATAACAAAGTGTTGTTAATTCTGGAACTACCAACAGTTAAGACGAAGATATTTCTACCAAAACTAGTCATAATGTCAAAAAATACTCTTTAAAAAATCCTTATTAATAGAATATTTTTATATTTATTGATTTGTTACTATCTTATAAAAGGAATATGAAAATATTATGTAGTGCTAATCTTTCAGCAATAGACCCTTCTTTTATTTTTTCTCAACTGATTCCGTCTGCGGCAATTTCGTTTTCATGATAACGTAAGGCACATAAGCATATCAAGATAATGAAGGCACATAAGCACGTCTTATTTTACCTAACATGCTGTAAGAATTTTCAAACGAAATTGTAAAACTAATCATTTTGACTGGTGTGATAGTTTTAGGTGCTAAATGACAAACACAAAATATTCTAAAACTACATCTCCCCTATTTTGGTCCATAGATTCATACACGAAGTTACATAAACATCGATAAACAATTAATAAGAAATATTAGAAAACAAAGATGAATTACATCTATCAACATTGTACATTTTGCAAACATAATGCCGAAAAAATTGCATCGTATAGAGTAATTATAGTGTTCCTAAATTTGAAAATTTTCAGATAAAGTTCATAACCATCGAAATTGCGATAGATTTCATTTTTCCTTTAATCCTAATTGAAATTTATCACATTAATAATGTAATGTGAAACTGGGTTATCTGGTTTAAGAGAAGTCGTTTTAAATTGAAATATTGCAGTTTATTTCTTAAATTAATAAGTCCAAATACGTGTTAAACAGTATAATATACAAATACATATTTCTTTCGGTATGAATAATCTGAATATTTATTTGTTACAGGTATGTATTTATATCACCAATGGGATAATATCCAAGAACCTGTTATTTTAGGTGCTGTACATAGAACAGGAACTTGTAAGTAGAATAATGTATTACGATAAGTAATATTCATACATATAAATTTTGTATATGAACCATTCATTTTGAAAGTGGCTCAAGTCCATTTTCGAGAAAAATGAAGCTAGTAATTTCAATATTTACATTTTTACGTTAAGTTTCCATTCTGAAGCAATTGTAATTAATATACAGGGTGGTCTTTTTATCCGAAGACATTGAAATATCTCGAGAACTATGTATCGGATCAAAACAAGTGGGCAATGAAAGTTGTTCGTCGCGAAGGGGGACATCCAATGATACCAAACTGGACCCCCCACCGCCACCCCCTGGGGGTTAGATAAAAAACTTAAATGGGAACCCCCATTTTTCATTGCAGATTGGGATTCTCCAGAATCTTTTTCTTCAGATTCTTCACATAGGAGTTTTTGCATTTTGATTCACAGTTGGCGCTATAATGGACAAAAATCAAAATGGGTAAAAAATCGTTGAAAATTTGGGATATCTCAAGAAATACACATCAGATCAGAAAAATAAAAGTAGACGTATTTGACATTTTTAAAAATGCTATTCAATAACACCATAATTAACCACCCACCCCCACCTCCTGAGGGTGGGAGAGGGAATTATTCCAAAATCTTCAATGGGAAACCCCATTCTCAACGTTGTATTTCTCCGACAAATCGAAGAGGGGACTGGAGAGCTATTTCATTAACTTCTCCTGTAACAGTTGTTCGTCGTTTTCTTTTTCTAGTTTGTACGCTGCCATCAGACATAAAAGCATTCAGAACTTTGTAAAAAAAAAAGAACGTGAGCGAACATTGTCTGGAAAACGCTCAGCATACAAGGCAACAGCATCGTCAATATTCCTCCTACATTCACCATAAATCAGAATCATTTCAATTTTTTCTTCTACGGTTGCAGGATTCATTTTGTTAAAGAAATTGTTAAAGATGCTTCCAGTTCTAATTCTGAAAGAAAAGTGACCTCTGATCGCACTGCAGTGCCTTTTATAGCTAGTAATAAGACGTAGTTCGCCACACGCCCACAGTGGCGCATCGAGTAGTCCCCTGTTCGATGTGTCGGAGAAATACAACGTTGAGAATGGGGTTTCCCATTGAAGATTTTAGAATAATTCCCTCTCCCACCCTCAGAAGGTGGGGGTGGGTGGTTAATTATGGTGTTATTGAATAGCATTTTTCAAAATATCACATATGTCTACTTTTATTTTTCTGATCTGATGTGTATTTCTTGAGATATCCCAAATTTTCAACGATTTTTTACCCATTTTGATTTTTGTCCAATACAGCGCCATCTGTGAACCAAAATGCAAAAACTCCTAGGTAAAATTTGTGTATTTTTGTCTGGAGAATCCAAATCTGCAATGAAAAATGGGGGTTCCCATTTAAGTTTTTTATCTTCTCCCACCCCCACCCCCAGGGGGTGGCGATGGGGAGTCCATTTTGGTATCATTGGATGTCCCCCTTCGCGACGAACAACTTTCATTGCCCACTTGTTTTGATCCGATACATAGTTCTCGAGATATTTCAATGTCTTCGGATAAAAAGACCACCCTGTATTAAAATCACAGAGATTTAATAAAAAGGAAATTAGCTGGCTAATAGAATGATACAAAGGTCTCAAAATCGCTATGGGTGGTATGACTCGGAATGGTCACCAGATGTACAATCCAATAGACTTGGTGGAATTAGGGGTTTCGAGAACGGATGTCCGGCAACGCGAAATGATTTTTTATAAAATGAGCAATGAGCAGTTTGATCAAATAGTTCTTCGCAAGAATACGGAAAATTCAATACAGTATTAGCAATAGTTTTTTGCGAATATCTCGAAAACTAAAAGCGACCCCCTTACATTGGAGAAGGAATAAGTTTTTAATGAAACTATTCCTAGCGCAAAATTGTTTATAACAAAAAAGGTTTTTTACATCAACGCCTTCTACTTATCAGGAAGAGAAAATGTTTGAGAGGAGCAATATGTCGCAAACATATACTTATTGAGATATAAGCTGTTTAAGTTTTTGCAAAATTTGATTGTGTGGAATTATACGTACCGACAAAAGACTACTACAGTAATGTCGCGATAGTTGCCGCAGGAGCTGTTCGCTGGAGCGACAACTTCCAAGACAACTGCTGGTCTTTTGATTTATGACTGGTCTCTACAGTCTATCGCACCGAGACATCAATCGAAAGCCGAACGTAGAGAAGGACAAAATGATCGCGTGGCCCAGCGTGTCGCTGTCGCCGACACAGTTTATTATTTATTCTCCATTATTTTGTAATGAGATTTTACTGGCTTATTCCTAGTAAAATTCTGATTAAAACAAGACCAAATACGGTATAATTTGGCCCATCAGTAATGTATTGAAATTTGTCGGAGGGCTGTACGCGAAAGTTGCCGTAGTGTCTATTAGTAAATTTCCTACTCAATATTCATTATTTTTTAATGAAATTTTATTGGCTTATTCCTATCAAAATTCTGATTAGAACAAGACCAAACACGGTATAATTTGGCCCATCAGTAATGTCTTGAAAGTTGCCGTAGTGTCTACTAGTGAATTTTGCCAGGAATAAGTAAGTAAAATCTCATTAAAAAATAATGAATATTGAGTAGGAAATTCACTAGTAGGCACTACGGCAACTTTCGCGTACAGCCCTCCGACAAATTTCAAGACATTACTGATGGGCCAAATTATACCGTGTTTGGTCTTGTTTTAATCAGAATTCTGCTAGGAATAAGCCAGTAAAATCTCATAAAAAAATAATGAAAATTAAGCAATTTGAAAATTCGATTCATGGTGTTAATGTAGTGGTGTTCACACCGATATACCCGAGCCTACATCAAACATCGCCGCCTTGCGGCCCGGCGCAGCATTGACAGCTGGTGGAATGGGTAGACACTGCGGCAACTATCGTGTACAGCTCCTGCGGCAACGATCGCGACATTACTGTACTACAGTCCACACGTCCGTGTCGAAGAGACAGAACATGATCGTGTGCATGCCGCGAGACAAAAGAAATTTAAATGGGCATTCGTCGCTAGACTCGTACCAAGTCGTCGTTTCCCTGCCCGTTCAAATAATTAATTTGAAATTAAGAATGCTAATTCTACATTATTAAATACTAACGTAAAGTATATTGTGAAATTTTTCAAGGTCTTCTATTCTTTCATAATAGATAGATGGTTTTGGCGCACAGGTTCGATCAAAAATAAACTAAAAATTCCTTGTTTTATAACAAATTTGCAAGTTGAAATCCCGACGTTTCGATCCTGATGAGGATCATTTTCAAGAGATTTTTGCGCCTGAAACAAAATGTAACATTGCAAAACTAACCGTATTTTAAAAGAAAAAGAAAAAACAATGTTTTAAACTGGAAAATAAACTTATTTTTCTCACATGTTATATAGGAAAGAAATTTATCTTTATGAAAAATGTGTTGCTTTCATGCTCGTAGATAATGAACTGAATCCTTGTTGAAGGTTACAATGTAAACAGTGAATACAAACGGACAAAGAATTGGAAATTGACCAATTAGAAGCAAGTGATCTATGTTTGCTACAATCCATAATAGGCGGCAAATTCAAACCTCAATATAATTCGTCTGAATCACATGACAACACAGCATAATACCTCAACATTGTTGTGATAACAGAAGGAAATTAACATTCAACTACATTTAAAATTTCAACGCAAATAAATCAGAATCAAAATTATAGTAAATACTATATATAGAATACTATTAAAAAATTAGAAACTTCATCATAAAACATTACTGATTCAGTAATGCAGCGTAATGGTCATGAATCTTAGGTGATTCGTACCTAAGATTAACGCTTTGTAGTTTAATCATATGAAAAGTTTCTACTAGTAATCTAAGATGTAAATTTGATTCCTTGTCTAATATTTTAGCGTTATTAAAATCAAATGCACGATCAAATTCAATTGAATGCTTCGTCAATGCTGTGTGTTGTGACGGAGATCGAAAAATATTACGTTTATGTTCTGATATACGTGTATCTAAATGTCTAGATGTTTGTCCAATGTATGACTGATTCCAACCTTTGCAAAGAATTTCATATATGATGTTACAATTTTTAGAGAGTGGAACTTTATCCTTAATTGATGGAAACCATTTTTTTAAATATGACGGTATATTAAAGATGGTGTGAATCCCAACTTTCCTGAATATTCTACGTATGTCAAAAGAAATGCTTTTTATGAACGGAATGACTGCTGTGTTTTTATAGTTGATCGGACCTGTTTTTTGAAACCTTTCCTCCTTTAGTTGTGTGACTAAATCAGGATGGTAAATTTCAAAAACCCGTTTCTTAATGATATTTGAAACAAAAGTGACAGGAAAGCCATTATTCTTGAGAACATTCTTTATGAGTAACAGATTGTTAGGTCTGAATTCAGGATTGGATAATAAAATTGCACGGTCAATCAAACCTTTAATTAGTCCTTTACTCTATTCTTTCGGCGGATCCACAGCATACTATCATTTACTCACGCGAATTAGCGCAAATAATTGTGCTTGTTTATCCGGTTCAATGTGGGCATACTTTCCAATACTCATTCTCACATATGTCCACTTTATTTCTAACTACTACAAATTCGTTTTAAATCCTGTCTTTTATATCACTTATTTAAGAATGTAAACTTGGAAGAATCGAATGTCTGAAAAATCGATATCCCCTTGGGAACGATTTCATTTGTTTGAAACGATCTGCCTTGATTGAATGCATTGTTTGCTGGGAAATCTCAGTTTCGCGCGGAAACCGCGAAGAGCACTGGACAATTTCAGCGTCGAAGTAATTGCGAAATGGAAAAGTGTGCTACGTAGTGTTTAGTAATTGTGTGCAAGTGTAAGAATTATTACATGGGTGTTTGGACACTGGTAGTGCCCACATTGAACCTCATGGAAGACAGGCACAACTACTAAAAAAAATCGGCGTAAATAGTAGTGTGCTGTGGATCCGCCGAAAGAACAGAAAACCCTGAAAAAATTTCTAAGTATACTTTACGTTAGTATTATATTTAATATTGTAGGATTAGCATTCTTAACTTTTAACCTTTGGCCCTTCTGGAGTTACGCATCGCAACAGAGAGTCTATTCAGAACAGGGCAATTATTCAGATTAGGGTACTCATTAAGATTTTGGGGCACTTAGAGACGATGCATCAAAATGCATCGTTTCCGGGAACCCTGTTTTATCAATAGTCCCCACTCTTGCCTAGGCCGATATTGGGGACTATACAGGGTGTCCGAAAACTACCCTAGGAGCCGAAAATGGGAGGTTCCTTGAGTTATTTGAAGCGACATTTTCCTTTACAAAAATGGTGTCCGTGGCTGCGTTTAGGAGTTATTAAAAAAAAACATGGATCAATCAGAGCGTGGCTACAGCGGATTGATTCTGAGTCGACCAATGGCGACACCACGCTTCGCGGGACCTGTCGCAGAGTCGGACTCCGTTCGCTATAGCTGCGCACTGATTGGTCCGTGTTTTTCGTTAATAACTCCTAAACAAAGCCGCGGACGCCATTTTTGCAAAGGAAACTGTCGCTTCAAATAACCCAAGGAAACTCCCATTTTCGGCTCCTAGGGTAGTTTTGAGACACCCTGTATAAGGGCACTGAATCCCTTCATATTTGGGCTTTCATCTCAAGAGTTTTACACTGTGCGCGTCAATTCACGTCGTGATTTCTATCGAGCAAGATCGGGTATTAGTTCTCTTTCGAACAAAACTATAACATCTCTTCCGGTACAAATCCCATCAACGGGATTCTGTAGTAGATAGTCCCCACATTCCTCGTTGCGTAAACAGAGAGGTTAGTCCGCAACACCGCGACAATTTACACTCTATACATTTGTACTCCTTTCTATTCAAGATTATATTATCGTGTGTTAAACTTAAACCTAGAGTTCAGTTTAATCATAACCTTTCCTATTCGATTCCCACTCGTTAGCATCCTACGACGATACACCTTTACCGCTCAAGGTGTATCTAATAATTTCAAATAAGTTACGAGTCGGCGGAACCACGACCTTATCCTTTCCGACAGTGGCACAAACGGATATCCCGGTGGTGAAAGACACACTGACCAGTTCGGCGTGTACAATTTCTACCTACATCAAAAGCTGTCAAAAATCCTAAGGAATCCTCGGTTTCCGCACGCTGCCAAACCTCGGCTGGTAACAAACTTTAAATTCTCAACTTTGTAAAGCCGATTTACACGGAAGGATGTCGACTCGTTCGCGATCGTACGACAACTGACAAACTCTGGTCATCGAGACCCGCTTTTATAGGCAGAAGTATCTAAATAGATGCCGCCCATCGCCACGACGCACAGTGGTCTAGAAGTCAGTTCTAGCGCGAATCAATTATTGTGCGAGGAAAAAATTAACATTTTGTATAAAAATTACTTTCAAATATTTGAGTAAAGTAAATAAAACATAATTAACACTACTGACTACTTGTTTATTAATATAATGAGTAAGTGTTACAAATATAATATAAAAGATTATTATTCACTGACGTAGTTTGTATTTGATCGAATTTTTGGTGATTTTAGCATCTGCAAATCTTTGAGATCGAGATTTATCTTTTTACATGATCAATTACTTTTTATATAATTGGATTTGAAGACAGTAAGAAATAATTAAACAAATTTATGTTTGTATGTTCCGCAGAATCCTTTCTACTTCTGTGTTTCCTTATAAATTTAATGTCCTCATTTTTTGCCTCTTACTCTTACTTTTATAATTTCTGCTCCATGTATCAGAACTTTGTGAACGCTTCTAGGCGTTGAAGTAGACTGCGTAGCAAAACAAAGCTCATTCAAAGTAGCGGTAGATGTTAAAGTTCGCACTCTCTTCTGTTTCGATCTAATACTACATTAATTAAAATTTGTTAATGTCTTTTCAATTCTTGCGGATTCAAGTTCATGAATGTCAATCTCATTAAACGGGAATACTATGGTCGATTCTAACAAAGTCTTATTTTTTGACAGAAATTTATCTTTATAATTATTGCCTACTTTCCAAAGTTTCTCAATATTTTTGATAAAGTTCTCTAAAATTCCTTCAATATTATGTTCGCTCACATTCCTTCCGGCAAAAATAGCCTATCGTAATCCACTAACGCAATCCTTTCGTTTCAAATTCTTCAATTTGAACCATTCTTCGAACAACTCGAAGCGGGTGATCGTAGATACGTTTACTAAAATATTAAAATAAAATGATAATGGGATTGCGGAGGATCGCGTTTTCTTTTTGCCGTTTATGGAGATGAATTAAGCTTTCAAATTAAATACTTAACTAGCTGGTTATTGTTGCTCGCTCGCTTAGCGAGCTCGCGGGTGGGGTTGTTATTGCTCGCTCGCTTCGCGAGCTCGCAGGTATGGTTGTTGTTGCTCGCTCGCTTCGCGAGCTCGCGGGTAGGACTGCTCTTGCGAAAGGGTTAGTGGTACGCATTGCTAGTGGGACATACAGATCGTAATGGTTTTTGTATTTATTTTGTGTGTGACTCTCCACGAGCCACACAAAGAACTTCCCGATTCGTTAGTTGTAAGCGGTAACATTAGCATTAGTTGCATAATTAAAAAAAAAATTTTTTTTTTAAATTAAAAAAAATTTTTTTTTAATAAAAATGATATATATATATATATATATATAATTACGTTTGTTTATTCGGTGGAAAATTTCCATCCTCTCGTATAAATTGCATTGTTGAATGAACTTCTGTCGAAAAAAACTAAAAAAACTAAAAAATCTAAAAAACTACTTGACCAATATGGACCAAAATCTAATCAGCTCTAAGTTACGACGGGACACATCGATTGCATCATTCATCATTCAAATCGCATTGTTACTTTTTCAGAAAACGTTAACGAAAAATTTGATAACATAAAAACGGCCATACGCGCGCGCGCGCGCACACGCACACACACACACACACGCACACGCACACACACGCACGCACGCACGCACACACACACACGCGCGCACGCACACGCACGCACGCACGCACGCACGCACGCACGCACGCACGCACGCACGCACGCACGCACACACACACGCACACACACACACGCACGCACACACACACACACACACACACGCGCGCGCACGCACGCACACGCACGCACGCACGCACGCACGCACGCACACGCACACACACACACACACATACTAACAATTTGATAAAAATAGTCTAAAATGACTTCAATTACCATGAAACGTGAAGATCTGCTAAAAAATCGATTTTCGATTTTCGGGGTAATTACAGTAACTTCCCTATGAATCGGGAAGTTAACAACGCGTGCAAATGCGTGCAAATTTTGTAAAACTTACGACATTCTAATAATTTTTCTTAAAAAGTATCAGTTCATAAAATATATCATAAAGTGTGTGAAGGAAACGTAAACCTACCATTTCCAGTTACAGCCATACTGATAATATCATATATAACAAGATCCTAACACAATTTATACACACTTCAAGAAAGAACTCGATATTTTGAGGTTATAATTTGGAACAATTCACCAGCGCAGAAAACAAAAATGTGGTCACTGGAATGTTGACAGTCTTGCCAACAATAATACGGTGATGTGATTTAGTGATTTTGCTTTTCTTAATGTAGTATACATATCAAACTATCATACAAGTATAAATTTTAACAGATTTACGTTAGTTGGTTTTTTAATTTATTCGCGCTAGAACTTACTTCTAGACCACTGTGCGACGCTGCTTTGCGGTACCACGCCGAAAAGAGCGCAGCGGCATCGGTACCGTGTCAGAAAGAGCGCAGCGCAAAGTGGTCCAGAAGCCCGGTTTTTGTAGCTAAAATTCAATTTTTCAAGGTTAATAGATTAAAAAATTTTTTTTTGCTATAAACTGATAACTCTTCAAAACTCCTAAATCCAAAATATTATTGAATTTAGGTAATTGTATAATAAGACACAGCGTTCTAAAAACAAAATCATAAAATTGAACATTCTATTAAACGTTTTAGATACCACTTATAGGATATCAGAAAACAAGTTATAATTATGATTTTTTATATGTTAATAGATGTACTTTAAGTTCTAAATGCCATCATAAACATTTTTTAATCCGTAAACAAATATTCCAAGTTTGTAACAATTTAAGCTTTAAGAAGGGTTTTAAAAATATGCTTAAAAGTGCTAAACTTTGTACTTATTTTGTACGAAAGTGTAAACATTTGTTAAAAAGAATATGCAAAGTTTAGCTGCTCCCTCTTGCAACTTTTAACTCTATATTAATTCTAATAAAGGCGTCCGAGGTATTTTTTCTTTTTTTCTATAGGTTATACTAATTTAAAAAAATGGCATTAAGTATCTCAACGATATTGTTCTATGAAAATGATGAACAACATCGATTTACAAAATTTTTTAAACGGGCCACGAAATACCGCCCTCTAGATCGCCATAATAACCCTGCCGTAATAAATTTCTAATTTTTAATGTCAGATTCGTTATCAGCGACTCCAAAAACTCCTAATTACCAACTTTCAGAAAATTATAACAACATTTTGAATTTTGGCCACAAAAACCGGGCTTCTGGACCACTGTGCAGCGGCTCGAATAATCATAACGGCAATGTGTCTTGATCGCCAAAGACACATGTGCACAGATACGTCGTCAGCGGCAACCCTTACAACTTCAAATTGATGATTTGAATGGGCAGGGACACGATGACTCGGTGCGGGCTTAGCGGCGAATGACTCTTTAAATTTCGTGGTATATTTCGATCTCCGCTGGACCCTTATTTTTGAGATAAATTAAAAAATGTCATCAAAGTTTGATGCAAAAGTGGTGAATTTCCGTCTTTAATGATTATTTAAACATGTATAAACATTAATTTTATTAATAATGGATATCACTATATTCAGGAAAGTCTACAGAATCTTTTGCTGCAAAGAACAATTCAATATCTATTATAATAACATAACATTTGATTGAAGTTGAAAAATAGTATTTTTCCAAAGTCACGTTTTTCAAAAACTGTGCATGTAAGAGAAAAATTAAGGACAGATTCAGAATCAGCGCAAAAAACTCTATAAGATCCACCCGTCAGTTATACGAGAACGTTTTTGGTGTTGGACAGTAATATTAATGGGAGTCACTGTATGTAAATATATACATAGGTCCCATGCTCTTATGAGTTGTTCTCATTAGTCACAAAGTGTCGGCAGATAAGTTTTAAGCTCGAGTAGCATTGCAGGGTATTTATAATATCATTTGTTGTTCGCCCTGACGTGATATGAAATATGATATGAAAACATTCTGGTCATCAAGATATTCGATGATGGTTTCACAAATGTCTTCAGAAGCTAATGGAAGTACAACTATGCAACGCGGTAAGGATAAAACCAGATTTTTATAAGAATCAATTAAAAGATAAGCTTTAATTGAATTAAATGATAAGCTGGTGCTTCTCTCTTACTTTTGAAATATTCTATTGTGTTGACAAGAAAGTAATTACGGTATTTTAAGGTGAAATAGAACCCAATTTTGCGAAAATTTTTAAATTTAATGAGCAAAGAATTATGAAGCTACCAGAAAGATAGCAAAAGACCATCGAATGAAATGGAAAATATTCTATTCATTTAAGTAAATTGCTTGAATTGAAAAATTGGCTTTCATTTCGCATTCAAATACCGCAATTGCTTTCTTGGATACCCTAATATATTAGCTTCGTCTAAATTATCTGTTTATGATGTACTTAATAGCTAGACTGCGGTCGTTCATGCAAAATAAAAATGTCCTGCATTACTTGTTGGCAGCAGGAGTAAAATAAAAATTGATTTCATCCCATAAAAATTTTGTTGCATTAAAAATAACGTTAAAACATTTTTAAATTTTTCTAATCTTTTATTATTTTATATTTCACCCACCCTATTTTTTCATGAATACATAAAGTCTATTGACAACCGACAATTTAGGTAGTGAAGTTGCTTCACAGTGTACTATATTTTAACGCGACTTACAAACGATTAAGTGTTGATAATTATTCTCTTCTTTCCGTGATAATATTTTCATGAAATATATGCCCTTAAATAAATATGCACACAAAGCGGTTCACTAGAAACTAAAAACGTGTCGAGTAAAGTTGAATTAATTAATAAATAATTGATTGTAAATAAATAAAATATTGTGTTAAATATATGTTATTGGAATGTGAAGAATCAGAGAGGGGAAAACTTGAACTTGAATATACCAGAAATTAGAAAAAAGGAAAAGAGAAGAAAATAGAGAAAATTTGTCATAAACTGAACATAAAAAACTAATAACTTAGAATAGAATATTGGAATATCTATATAACTGTGGAATTTCATAAAAAGCAAAATATTAAAATATTAAACTACGGATGTTTATGCAATTTTCAATTTTTATAGACAAATTTCCAAAATGTGGCATGAAATGAAATTCTATTTTTAGTGGGAACAGCCTTTGTAGATCCAGAACAAATAAAAATAATACTAAATTCTATCGAATTTTATATTCTAGCATTTTTGGACAATTTTCATTAGACAAAAATACATAAAGATCCGCAGCCTGATTATAAAATTATGTTTTCTTAATGTCTATGAAACACTAAATGATAAAAAAGGGGAGCATCACTGGACATCGGTACTCCCTGTATTTTACCATGTTTTTCCAGTTGTTGGTAGGTTTCAACAGTCGTAAAATTGAGGAAGTGATTATTTCAGTTGTTATGCGATCGAAACAGACCATAATATGTATTTGTGCAGGTTTTCTATATTTTTTAATGCACAGATATGTATGTCCACATGTGAAGAGAAATTCGATATACATAGAATATGTACGTAAGTGTACCGGTGAACGGACGCGGTTTTCTCTTGGTCTGGGTGTGATTGTGTCCTTTTTTCTCGTCCATCCCTAGTTGGCCAGTCGCTCATGACGTCCAATTCATTTTTGCATTCGTTTCGTACCGATGCTTGTAAATTGGACTTGCTGTAATTCAGAGAGGAAAACCGAGGGTTTGGACCGGGTAATCTCGACCAAACGCCAGTCAGCAAATGTCCGTGCAGCGTCCAAAACGATGCGACGTACACGTACATACTCACACACCGATGCACTGACGTATGCAGAAAATAGTAAGAGAGGGAGAAAGTAGGATAGACAGACACAGAGGGCGACAGACAAAGAACGGAACGGAACGGAAGTACCGGGAGCAGGAAAGAGCGCGAGTACGAACACGAGCGAGAGAGAATTCGAAGCGCGGAGCGCAGCTACCACGCAGTCACGGGTACATGAATATGCTACCAACGCAACGGTACACACATGGCTTCGATTCACCAATAAGCTTCGCATTAATCACAGATGTAGAGTGGCGTTTTGCGGAATATAGTTGACTACATAGAAAGATGAGTGTGGCCTATGATAGACAAATGTCTTCTACGGGATACGAAAGAATTTATACATGCATGCGTGTCATTGAAAATGCATGCACCTACAGTAGCGGACAAAAGTTTAAGACCGCTTTAAAGAAGACGATAACTTTTTTAATATTGTACTATACTATTTGAACTTTTTTGGGAAGCCAGAGCAATTAGTTTACTAAAGGATGTGAAAAGAAATTTTTTCAAAAATTGCAATTGATGGGAATTGTTGAAAAAATACTAAAAGTTGATTTTTCAACTATTTTATGTGGGCCTATATTAAAAATTTAAAAAATACGTTTTGTAGATCTGTGACAATTAAACATATCCTCAAAATTTCTTCAAAATCGGTCGACGTTGCAATGAGCTACAAACGTTTAAAGATGGTAAAAATTGCAGATTTTCATGATTTATTGCCGAAAATCGTGGAAATCTGCAATTTTTACCATCTTTAAACGTTTGTAGCTCATTGCAACGTCGACCGATTTTGAAGAAATTTTCAGGATATGTTTAATTGACACAGATCTTGTTCCGTCGCGCAGGAACAAGACACGTGGGTTTCTTTCGAACAATATTTATGGTACGTTCGTAACTAAAGTCTTCCTCGAAGATCAAGTAAACTAGGGTCATTCAGCGACCAGTCGAGGCATTGCCAGATGCCTAATTCTTTGTACGCCTTAAGGACAAGGGGCCATAAATTTGTCTCTCAGAACGATAACCCTAGGTAGTGTCAAATTACCGAGCTCCGTCGTTGACCGAGTCAAGTATCGTTTCACTCCTCCTTCCCAAGGTTCCATCATAGCTATGGGAAGGAGATCTAAACAGTCAAAGTGTGCTGATTGGTGCATGCAACTTTCGGCAGGAACCAATCAGTGCATTTTCGGTCTCATCGCGTACGAACAAGAAGTCGAATTCCAACAGTTCCTTTTTAGCTTTCGGACAAGCATCTTTTGAAACTCCGGTTAGACAAGTACAACGCACCGGCCGTTGTCTTGTCCTTCGTTCAATACAAGTTTGCATCGCGGTATATCGTTGCTCAGCGATGACGACAATCGTCAAAACGGGATCGCATCAGTCGAGACCCCTCGCGTACGGAATCGCGTCTTTCATTAGATCCGCGAGCGTCATATTTGTCTCAATTAAATCCGAATTAGGATTATTCAAATCTGCGCGCGTATAAGGCAGGACCTGCTAGATCAGCCTTACTGATGAGTCCACTAGCAGGTCCGGGACGAAACGCTTCTTTTAACGTTTATGCTAAATTATACCCGACCGAACCATTGTCTTGTATTCGCTTAATCCATTGATCTGGCTACCCAATATTAATTTGGCGGGTAGTAACACGCGTCGTGCGAGGACATTCGCGAGTCTACGCGTCCGCGTTTACCGGGCTCAAGCCTTACAACCTTGAGTGGAATCCATCCGCGCAACGTCCGCGAGTGTCCTCCTAAATTCACAAAACGACGACGCAACAGATCTACAAAACGTATTTTTTAAATTTTCAATATAGGCCCACATAAAATAGTTGAAAAATCAACTTTTAGTATTTTTTCAACAATTCCTTTAGTAAACAATTGCTCTAGCTTCCTAAAAAAGTTCAAATAGTATAGTACAATATTAAAAAAGTTATCGTCTCCTTTAGAGCGGTCTTAAACTTTTGTCCGCTACTGTATGTATTTATGTTGTTACGTCCTAAGGTGGACGTTTTAAGAGGTAATATTAATTTAAATATTTAGATATTAGGTATTTAAAAATTGATGAATTGAAGATAAACCTCGAGCGGTAAAAGTTTATCGAAGTGGGATGATTTGCTAGATACTGGAATTCTAAATAGATGTGGAGAATGAGATCAAAGACTTTCAGATGTCTGATAAAAGTACAATACATTCAATAATAAGTTAGAATGGGTACACTTGTTACTTGTACGTGTAATTCGCGGAAGCTAATTCCCGAGCTCTCGGTTTTGACGCACTGAGAAATGCGGGGGTAGAGTACCCGACTTGCTTTTAAGAAACGCGTTCCGTAGCAGAATAAGATTAACGAGGAATTAAGCACTATCTTACAAGATACCCGAAATGGACTAGCTGGAGCCCTTTATATACTGGAAACCATTTATAAAAATGGTAGTGCGGGCTATGGGAAAACTAGCAGACGGTAGTAAAATTTCCAGCTGCATGTACTTTTCCCATGAGGGGAAAACTGTTTATTTAGATAATGTGAGCCGGACCTCTTACATGGAGTCGTGATTTCAAGAAGGGAGCAAAAGTCACGTATGCAAAGCCTCAGTATGGAACAGGTTAATTCGATTTGTTGGAATCCTGTATATCAGTTGGTCATCTAAAAGAAATGATATTCCGGACAAAGACGATGAAAGACGTAAGAACAAATTATTTTTTGAATATTACAAACATTTTTCATAGTTCATAATATAGGAAATTGAAATACTAAATCTTATATTAATCGATCATTGTCTCTACTATCGATCTACTTACTGTACTGTTGTTTCGAAATCTTATATTTTCCCTGTGTTACTGTGTCTTAAACCCTTAAGCTCACAACTTTAGACGTATGTAGCTCATTGCAATGTCGACCGATTTTGATAAAACTATCGGCGAAACTTCCGTTTACCGTACACCTCAGAATTCGATGAAATTTTTAAAATGAGTTCTTTTTTTACTAAAATGACGATTGCCAGAAGAATTTTTGGCAAGTCGAAAAAATTTTTTTATCATTTCAATGTCGCGCTCTACCTTACCGACTTACCGACTTTCTATTTTATATAGAATATCTTCAATTAATTGTAAAAATGGATCATCACCAGCCTAGTTCACGCCACAGCGCCATAAAAATTCACACATATCACCTATAAACGAATCTTCTTTAATTTAAAGTAATACATATATAAGGTAAAGTTGTAATTTTTAAAGACTATTCCTGGATTGTCGTGTGCGTGGTCGGGCCGGCCCACAGTGGTCCGGATTAGAAAATCGTGTGACATTTTGCCGAAAAATGAACTTTCTCGTATCGACATGTACAAAGTTTGCATTGTTTCTTAAATATCCGCTTAGCTCGAAAATAAAGAAATTAATACAATAAAATAAAAATTGTAATCGCAACGAACACTTAAACTTGGACATTTTGAAAACAGTATGTTTCGCAGAAGAAAGATGGTTATCTTCATTTGGATGCCCTGGCTAAGCTGTTTAATATTTTTCTCTGTTCTTCTTTTAAAATGAAGAGCATTACTTTACGATAAGAATTTAAACTGACAATTAAAAATTAATTTAAATAATGTATTTAAAAAATAATGCACAGTGTAGGCACAGAAGTTGTCAAAATTCCTCATGTTTGATAAGGAATATCTTTTGAGTTCCAAATAGCACCGCATTATTACAAATTGTACTATTTTCAGTACACTTTCCTCTATATAGTTATGCACGATTTACTTTCCACATCGCCCCTCCACGCAACTTATTAGTGTTTAAAGCGTATCATAGGTTTAACTAAATCACCCAATAAAGTAAGTAAAATGTTATTAAAAATAATTAAACAAACACTAAACATACTAAATTATTTATCATTAACAAGTGATTATATTTTCATATTTTTCAGTCAACATTTATTCCCTATAACTTTTGCAAAAGTTATGCAAAAATGTCACTAAAGTTATTGATTCGGACCGCTAAAAATATTTTTATTATTATCAATTATTAGAAAAAATAGTTCGTGAACTTATATTTAATCAATCTTATTTTTAATAAAAAAATATCGATGAAAATTAATTAAAAAATATTGTTTAACAAATGCAAAAAATATTTAATTACCTGTAGTTCAAAATTACTATTTTTTAAATGTTTTTAGTGAAAATTTCATTGCTATATCTCTAATGGTTCGAAAGTTATAACAAAATGTCACTGAATTTCTCCATCCGGACCACTGTGCGGCTTGACGGCCGGCCCTCTCCGCTTCACGCCGACCTAACCACAACTCATTCTAATTGACGCATGCGCATAGCACGAATATAAAGTAGAAAGTCGGTAAGGTAGAGCGCGACATTGAAATGATAAAAAAATTTTTTCGACTCGCCAAAAATCCTTCTGGCAATCGTCATTTTAGTAAAAAAAGAACCTATTTTAAAAATTTCATCGAATTTTGAAGTGGAGGGTAAACGAAGAACAGCCGAACTATCAGTATGCATATCAGCATATAAGTTACCGAAAACTACAAAACCCATTTTTTAAATTATCGTTATAGTCTCCGATAAAGAAGTTGAAAAACATGTATTTTAAAATGTTGCACGATATCTACCAATTGCAAACTAACAAAATTTTTGTTTACCACATTCTCTAACAAACGGTCAAGTGGTCCTTTGGACCAAATTTAGAAAAGTTACGAGTTTCAAGAGTGTCCACTTAATATTGTCCCCGACTCTATGTACGTGTATGTATATGTATTGTCGTAATTGAAAACACGATGAAACCTGTATGAAATACTGAATTAGATTGATTGTTAAAATACTATGAACTATGTCTCTTTCTTTCCCACATGCTCTTCTTCTTTGCGTTGCAAATTTTGATCGTTCATTATTTTTTCTATGATTTTCTATGATTCTATCATTGAAACAACTGGCTTGTGATAGCTAAAATATGATATAAATATTCTAGAATCAATTTTGTCTAAATGTCTTGCAAATACTCCATCGAGAGTTGTTCCTGATCTTGTTGTCATTTCATTAGGATTATTTACCATTTCCACTCTTAATTTACTTCTAAAAATTACTAGACTGCAAGAAGTTTTACTTCTGTCGAGAGTATAATTTTTTAAAATCTTCTATTGTTTTATAAAATATGTTTATGATATCGGCGCCAGGTTCGATCATTTCAAGAAAAAACAACAAATATGCAATTTAAGTATTTAAGTTTCTCAACGTTTCGATCTCAATGTGGATCATTATCAAGAGACAAAATTTTTGCGTTTGAAAAAGAAATTAATAATATAAATTTTCGAAATTAAATCGATATCGGTATCGATATCGACCGACCAAGTATTTTGAGTCTCTCACATACACAACACAGGCCTTGCCTTGCGTTGGGTTAGCACATTGTGCTTCAGTTATATTATCGCCAGCATGGGGTAAAGTTTAAATAGTGTAACTCACAATTATGGGTCTTAAAAAGTATTCGTCCCACTTTTCACAGCAAGTATGTATTGAATTTTTTCTGTTTCTTTCTCTGGTTTACCAATTTTGGTAAATTACATGGCTGTGTTACATGAAAACAGTATATTTAATTTCGAAAATTTATATTATTAATTTCTTTTTCAGACGCAAAAATTTTGTCTCTTGATAATGATCCACGTTGAGATCGAAACGTTGAGAAACTTAAATACTTAAATTGCATATTTGTTGTTTTTTCTTGAAATGATCGAACCTGGCGCCGATATCATAAACATATTTTATATTTCAATTTTCGATCGATAAGAATTATTTCCTTCTATTGTTTTCACTGTTTTAAATTACACCTACTCATTTTTGTTAGAAATGGATAAAGATCTGCTGTCTAGTTCCAACTCGTTATACTCACCGGTATTTCTTATTGATATGTTTATATTTTGTATTCAGTCTGACTTCCATTAGCTAGTGATATGATGGTTTTATATTGCAATTCGAGTTGTATTTTTATTTGTCGGAGTGTTTACTTCTCCGAAACGAATATACCGAATTATTTCAGTATTGTTTCACAAAGCGTTTGCTGATACTGTAGTGTGATGTATCGTTATTCGAGAGAAGTGAACGTAGACATGGTGCGTATTTATTTTCAATGCGATAAAATTGAAAATAAAAGACGCAGCAAATTAAAATATCGAGGAAAATATCCAGACAGGGGGATACTAAATAAAAACTAATTTATTTTAAGGGGTAACCGTTTAAATGAAACAGATTCTATAGAAAATAATAAGTACAGCATTTTTCGTCACCTTTGTCCGAAGGGAAAAAGTTGGACATTTTAGTACATTTTCACAAAAATCCGACAACATTAATACGAAAAGTAGCTATCACTCTTGTTATTTCAATTGAATCAACCCACAAAACTTAATTTTTGCATAGAATTTTTACATGATAGGATAACAAGCCTTTGACGATTGGATTATATGTTACATATTATTTAAAGACAAAATGAAATATAATAAATACAATTTATTTAGCGGTAACTTCATACATGAAATCAAATATCAAGGAGAAAATGTTGTGCAACCTTCCTATTGTTGTACAACGTTGAAGAAGTCAAAACCTCGGATTAAAAATTTCTAAATTACATGGTTTCTCCAATGCAATTAATTTTGTGACATTACGTTCCCTGTGGGCTTGACACCATCTAATCGTAAGTTCTACTTCCAAAAGTGCAAATGTCTCGAAATGAGATGGTAAATCTTCGTTACTGCGGTTACTTGTTTCGTGTAAACCAAGGTCATGGTTATTATTTAAAATATTTTGCATTTCAAAGATGTTAAAAATTGTATAATTAAACATTTTCGATATATGCACAAATGATATCAGCGCTACAGGTTCGATCAAAGATACAAAAAATTAGCAATTTTGCAGAATTATAATTTCAACGTTTCGGTTCGGCTTTGCACCATCATCAAGAAAAGTCCGCGTCTGTGAAATATACCGGGTGATTCACGAGAAACAGGCCACCTCAATAGATCTGTTAGGATTAGAGATGGAAGAAAATGTTAGAGAGAAAAGTTGTACTGTTATAGGGGGCAAATATGGTGGTATAAAAAAATGTGCCGTTTGTAGTCGTTTTCAAGGTCTTTTAAAGGTCATTTACGTTTTTTAAATAGCACCATATATTTTTCACTTCACAGTATTGTAGCTGATGTCAAGACGAGTTCATTGATGTGGTACACTATGACCTTCAAATGACCTCGAACTAGAAAATTTGTGATAAAGCAATGATAACTTCAAAATGTGTAATCATTTTATTTGAACTAAATTAAATGTTTGAAATTATGACCTTGAGCAGTAACACAAACATTTAAACGTTTTACAAGGCAATCAATTGTACTTCCAATTGTTTCTGTTGAAATTGATCTACAAGATCTAATTATTCTTTCTTGCATGTTCTCTGGTGTAGTCGGTTGATCCCGATATACATCATCTTTGAGTGTTCCCCACAAAAAGAAATCCAAAGGGGTAAGATCGGGTGAACGAGCTGGCCATAGTATGTGTCCATTACGTCCTATCCAGCGATTTGTAAATTTATTGTTTAGAAATTCTCTTACGGTACGCGAAGAATGAGCGGGACAGCCATCGTGTTGGTACCACATTACTTGACGAATTTCTAAAGGAAAATCTTCTAACAATATTGGCAATGTTTCTTCTCAAAAAGTAAGGTATCTTGTTGCGTTTAATGTGCCGGGAATAAAATAGGGTCCAATTATTTTATTATTCAAAATTCCGCACCAAACGTTGACAGTCCAGGGTCGTTGTTTGTCCACTTGTCGTAACCATCGTGGATTCTCATTACTCCAGTAATGCATATTTCTTAAATTATGGCATAAACTAGAGGCATACATGCCTCTAGTTTGTTGATAATCTTGTTTGTGTACACCTAGAGATCACCTTCCGTTAACGGGATACGTGTTATGAGACCGAATGTCTGAAGAAATTAAATTTCCGTTGATCAAACAGAGTAGTCAAACTTACATCTATTAATGAGTCCAAGGTCATTTGAAGGTCATAGTGTACCACATCATTAAACTCGTCTTGACATCAGCTACAACACTGGGAAGTGAAAAATATATGGCGCTATTTAAAAATCGTAAATGACCTTTAAAAGACCTTGAAAACGACTACAATCGGCACATTTTTTTATACCACCATATTTGCCCCCTTTAACAGTACAACTTTTCTCTCTAACATTTTCTCCCATCTCTAGTCCTAACAGATCTATTGAGGTGGCCTGTTTCTCGTGAATCACCCGGTATATACATAGACACTGTTATTCAATAACACGGGAAATTTTATAGTTTAGACAAGAGGTAATATACGTGTTATTGAATAACAGTGTCTATTGATATTTCACAGACGCGGACTTTTCTTGATGATGCACAGTGTGTCGAGTATATGGGAATTCGGGAAAAAAGTCGTAACTCTTAAACTATGCAATTTTCGAGTAAAGTACCTTAATACTTTTTGAAATAAAATGCAAAACCGAATCGAATGATGTAAAAAAAAAAATTTTTTTTTAATTATTTAAACAAAAATTTTATTTTTTAGTTGCGATGATCTTGTTTTTTATGACTTTTTATTGAATAAAAAGTGGTTTACAATTTTAACGAAAATTTTTTAAAAAAGTACTATACTATATACATTGTTTATCTAATTGTAAATCTTCACAACGAGGAATTACAACTTAAGAGTCCTTAAGAATTCCGTTTGTTTACCTAGAAAGAAGTCTAATGTGCTTTAAATTAATATAATACAAAATCTCAAAGGAACCTTTTGGTACTTTCTGTAATACTGAATTGGAAGATTGTAAATATTTAAACAATTTTAAAACTAAATATATAATTTATAAGTCTTTATATGGTTTTTTATTATTTTCTCCCCTTGAGCAAATGTGAGCAGATTTAAACCAACGCGAAATTAAAGTTTAATATGCCACCAATTACTGTAAAAAAATTTACGGATGTACTTTGATGTACTTTTTTTTAAACTCTAATCAAAGTTGATAAATGTTAAACATAAAAAATTAGGACAAATTGCGATTATTTTTAAAAAATTTTCTGGGAGATTGAAGGTCTTATAATGCTAAACACACCCTCTAAAAATCAAATTAAAAAACCAAATAGCTTGCGAGGGACGCATGTTTAAAATAATGCACGGAATTTGACAGTAAAGTTTCAGCCGCAATTTTAATAATAAATTGATTTATTCAGTTAAAATTTAATGCAGTTTCAGAAACTACGTTTTGTTACGAACATTTTAGCATACATAAATTTTTTGGTCTTACACTTTGATTTCCGGACTTTTTTCCATTGGACGACACACTGTGTGATGGTGCAAAGCCGAACCGAACCGTTGAAATTATAATTCTGCAAAATTGCTAATTTTTTGTATTTTTGATCGAACCTGTAGCGCCGATATCATTTGTGCATAAACAACAATTTACGATCGTTAAAACTCAAAATTATTTTCGATATAGTCATAGATAGAACTCCCTTTGTTCCATAATAATAGTAGCAGTTGATGAATTTAATTTGTGTGATAGTAATAGTAAAAAGAAAATAAATAAATATAGAAATAAATATAGAACGCAACATTTATTATTAAACGATTTGATTTTATTAAACAATAAATTAAAAATATTACTCCTAATTTTTATGTTGAGTGTTCAGATAGTTTCTGGATTTATCAATAATTTCGTTACTGCATTTTAAACATGCAGGTAGCATCCCATGGCTGCGAAGCTTTGCTTTCCCTATTACATGCGTGAGCTTAAAGTTATTGGAGCCTTCACCATAATTTGTTTTTTTCATCTTGCTTTTACAATGGGTTGATATTCAACTGAAATAAAACAATTGATTTCGATCAGCGGATGAAATTAGTAAAATAGTGATAATTACTAATAACTAGGTTAACCTAAAAATTGAAAGATGTGACAAAACAAATAACAGATGTCATGAAACATTGATTTTGATTGGAGGCTCCGCAATTTTACGCTACAACATAACTGACAGCTGTATTCGCCAATAATTCCCGTTTTAATATTCACTTGCTACTATTATTATGGGACAGAGGGAGTATTATAATAGTGAATACATTGTTCATATAATGGGACCTTCATATACCTCTCAGTGTCAATCAGTTTCTCAGTTAGTGAACATAAGATAGTTAATATGGAATTTTCATTCGAAGAACAATTAGGTTGGCTTCTTTATGGAGAAAGTAAGAGAAATGCAATTGTATCTCGAAATTTGTACCGTTAAAGATATCCAAACCGCATTCAAATAATAATTTTGAGTTTTAACGATCGTAAATTGTTGTTTATGCACAAGTGATATCGGCGCTACAGGTTCGATCAAAGATACAAAAAATTAGCAATTTTGCAGAATTATAATTTCAACGTTTCGGTTCGGCTTTGAACCATCATCAAGAAAAGTCCGCGTCTGTGAAATATTAATAGACACTGTTATTCAATAACACGGGAAATTTTATAGTTTAGACAAGAGGAAATATACATACTTGCTAATTATGAAAAAACATAGAATGAAGAGTGTAAACGAAATGGTACTTGTCAGTTAGAAGGTTTAGACTGTACTAGACTGTAACCGTTGTGACAAAGTCAAGACGGAAAACAAGAGAACATCGTAGATATAACTAGCCCATCAGATGTCAAGGATCAAGAGGCACCAAATCAATGTTAGGCGCGAATTTTAAATTCTAAATATTCATCAACAAATTTCCAACCTATGTATTACCAACAAAAAAAATTTTTTTTTTTTGGTAGAAAAATTAGCAATCATTTTCTGGGTGAAATTTCACATAACGATGTTAATGTGCTTAACATATTTATAAAAACTGGAAGTCGATAATTTAGATTATTATAGAAACATCATCATAAATTCATTACTGATTCAGTAATGTAGTATAAATTTCATTAATCTCAGGTTTTTCGTACCTAAGATTGACACTTTGATGTTTAATCATGTGCACAGTCTCTAATAATAATCTTTGGTGTAAATTATTTTCTTTATCCAGTATTTTGACATTTTCAAAATCAAATGCATGATCATGCTCAAATGAATGCTTCGTCAAGGTAGTATGTTGTGATGATGGTAATAAAATATTTCTTTTATGTTCATTGATCCTTGTAATCAGATGTCTAGACGTTTGTCTAGATTTGTAGATCGTATGTAACCCAACTTTTCTGAAGATTCTTTTAATATAATTGGAAATGTTATTAACAAATGGGAGAACAATTGTATTTTTCCAATTAATTGGACCCCTATTTATATATTTTTCTTCCTTCTGTTTTTTTACAAAAAGAGGGTGGTAAATTTCAAAGAAACGTTTTTTAATGATGATGGAGATCAAATTAATGGGATAACCATTTAATTTAGGTACATTTTTAATTAATGCGAGATTGTTGGGTCTGAACTCAGGATTGCTCAACAATGTCGCACGATCAATCATGCCTTTGATAAGACCAATTTTATGTTGTAATGGATGGAAAGAATCTTTGTATCTTTGATCGAACCTGTAGCGCCGATATCATTTGTGCATAAACGCATTCAAATACCTCAGCAACGGTAAGTTTTAGCCCAAACGCATCTTAATACTTATATGTATATTCAGAATACGCCAAACTATCGAAATCGGGCATAAAAAATTGGACATTCCATTTAAAAGGTGATATAGGTGAACACTATATCTTCTGTACGCCTCCAATTGCAAGAATACTATTTATACCATATTATCTAGGTTCTTAAACTCTACAACTTCTGCACGTAACATTATCTCGCATTACATGAAATAACTAAGAGAATCAAGTGGACAGTTAGTAGGACACACTGAATATTGTAGTTGTGCCGGATTTGTACATCAGTTTGTGAAACAGAGTTAAATTCTCACGTGCACGACACTTCTTTTGGTTTCATTCTTTGGACTGTTGTCACTCTCTACCCTTGACTTTTGAGGTATAGTGGGTGTACAAAATGTTCATACCCTTCTTAAAATGGAATAGCTTTTTTATAATTGTACCAAACGACCTGATTTTTTACAATTAATTATAAGCATTGGTTTATGAAATGATATGCAAAGAAGATTTTCCAAAAAATTATTATTTACAAAATTAAATGGAAAAATAAAAAAGGCATTTTTTAAAACTTTTCTATCTGAGCCCGTAAATTTCATTTCATCGAAATCTTTTGACTTTGACGCAGGAAAAACGATACGCGTCGAAAGATATACAGGGTGTCCCAGAATAAGTGTAACTCCCGGAAATGGGAGGTTCCTTGGGTCATTTGAAGCGACATTTTCCTTTGCAAAAATGGCGTCCGCGGCTTTGTTTAGGAGTTATTAACGAAAAACACGGACCAATCAGAGCGCGACCTAGACACAAGTTAGCACAGTCGGCCCGACGCGCCAATTGTCAATTGGCCGAACGTGTCATCGCGTGTCTAGATCGCGCTCTGATTGGTCCGTGTTTTTCGTTAATAACTCCTAAACAAAGCCGCGGACGCCATTTTTGCAAAGGAAAATGTCGCTTCAAATGACCCAAGGAACCTCCCATTTCCGGGAGTTACACTTATTCTGGGACACCCTGTATGATTCTGCGGATTTTAAGCAAAATTTTTTTTTATTTTAAGACATTTTTAAGACATTTTTTATTTTGTATTAAGATCCGCAGTCTAATTATTACACAAGAACTGTACACGAGAAATATTATGAAAATATGCCATTTTATCACTTTTTATTAGCTCGCTTTCTTGTCTGTTTGGTATAACTCTTGCAATTAATTTTAAACTAACTTCCCAATGAGTTGGAGACTTGAAACTTTAAAAACCTCAGAACTGGATGACAATACAATATTAAAACAAAATTTTTTAACTGTTTGTTTAGGAGATAAAAAAATCTTGTTCGTGGAATCCACGCGTGACAAAAGTAAAACTTACTGCTTATTAGGTATAGATACAGATAAATTATTAGTATTTTTTAAATTGAAAACAAGAGATAATAAATAATACAATAATTGATGCTGTATTTTCAAGAAGTTTAGACCGTATTAAATCACAAACAATGAACATTTTCCGCAGAATTATCAGTTTCTATAATTTTGAGAATTTCACTTATGATAACTAAAATATGACGCAGAAGTTTGTGATTTAATACGTTCTAGATTTCTTAAAAATACAGCACCAATTGTTGTATTGTTTATTAGTTATTATTTATTATCTCTTGTTCCCAATAAAAAATTCTAATAATTTATCTGTATCTATTTCTAATAAGTAATAAGTTTCACTTCTGTCGCGCGTGGATTCCACGCACACGAGTTTTTTTTTATTTTAAATGTAATTTTGTAATTTATATACAAACCTCTTGTTTTTTAAATATGTATCTAATAAATGTGTAATATATATATATATATATAATGTGTATATATATATATATATATATATATATATATATATATATTAATGATCACTTCAAAACACTTCAATAATGAAAAAAAAACACTTCAAACAGACTGCCGACAGTATGGTCTTCAACTCGACCGTAAGACGGCGCAGTCTATCTCTATATGTCTGTAGTCGTAACATAACCATGTATTTCTAACCTTTTCGTTTGATCCGGTAAGAATCTTCCGAAATATTGTAATCGCGACATCTGTTGTGTAATATTATTATATTGTAATGAGTATGCTCTAGGTAGTGTAGCATATTAATGCGCGTTTGTGTCGCACTGTACTCGCTCTCTTCTCTGTTAGACCTTGAAAGAGTACACACGTGTTTTCAGTTCGCACATAATAAATATATCCAGATAATCTACACAATAGTTGAACTTGTTACTATCCAGTGGTTCCAACAGATCCTACAACCGAGCATTTTATTCGTTGGGATATATACCAAAATGCTTACTATCATTCTAAAGATCGTTAGTTGTCCCCAATCGGTGAATTGGTGTTTGAATCCCGTCGGGGTAAGAAATTATTTTTCTCCGTTCATTCTCAGTTTAAATTTTCGCGCTTGACTTTCGACTTCCGTCACATCGACTTCCGTTACATCAGAAAATTGTTGCCTTCAGCAAAGAAGTTTCACTTAAAAAATGTAGAATCTCAGCAGGAATCGAACCCGGGCCTGACTAAATACGCTGTGTCTACGTCATCGCGTTCAGCGATCCCCACTCCGCTACGCGTTCCCACTTCGACTAATCCCGAAGGAGCTCGGTGTGGTGTTTATAAAGTATTATGCTAACGTTTGTTTACCAAGCCAAAGAACCGTTATAGTCCAGTCGCCAGGTACTTTTACCTGAAAAGTATTCCGAACTCAATGAAATTTTGACACGTCATTTAGGGCTACTCTGGGGTGTCGTATCTGAGTTTTCGACCTCGAGGATCCTGTGCTAACTTGGGGAGGGGGTAAAAACCACGATTTTTATTACCTTGTTTTGTTTTTTCGCTTATTACTCAAAAACTATGGGCCCTAAGAACTTTTTGTTTTCATGTTTGGAAAGAGCATTAAATGTCCTTCAAATTTCACTGTTCAATTGTAATTTTCGGCCCAATAGGCACCGAGAGGCAGGCGTTCAAAATTAGGAAATTATGTGGCAACTGACGAATATAGGGAAGGACAGAGCAAATTATACTGTCCAACAACAAAAATGTTTCCATGTAACTATTGGGTGTATCTTATACAGTTTTTAGCACTGATTCCGAATCTGGCCTTAATTTTTCTCCTACACGCACAGTTTTCGAGAAATTTGAGTTTGAAAAAAAAACATGTTTTTCGACTTTGAACAAATATTGTAATGTTATTATATAAGATATTGTATTGTTCTTTACAGCAAAAGATTCTCTAGACTTTCTCGAATCCAGCGATGTGTAATAGTAATATGTTGTGATTGTTTAAACATGCTGAACATATCATTAAAGACGAAGAGAGTACCCCTAAATGACGTGTCAAAATTTTATTGAGTTCGGAATACTTTCCAGGGAGACGCCTTTTTTTTGACCTGCCGACTGGACTATTACACCGTTACCGCTTACATTTGTTTTCGATATGTTGCGTTCGCAATACCGCCTGAAATTTATTACATGTCTCTGTTATAATTTCACAAAAATGTTTCAAATCGATTGAAAAATTTCACATACACAAGACTAACACGCAGAAAATAAGTATTTAAATAAAAGTAAATTTTTGAAAAATACCACGTTTTAAGACCGACTAAAATGTATAAAATAATTTTCCTAGCCCCATTTAGATTCCTTACCCCATACAGATAGTCCTAAAAATTTGTGATTGTGAATTTTGAATAGCTATGAAAATACTTGCAAGCTTTAAAACGAAAAACGTGGGGCGCATGCAATAGATATTTGATGCATGAATAATAGTTCACTTGAATCACTAACAATTTTATTATTGGATTGCAAATGATATGAACTGTAGTGTGAGTTTTCTCAATAGCAGCTACTCTCTACACTCTTTACTATTATCTAACGCCCCACGTGTTTCATTGTAAATGTTATAAGTATTTTTATAGCTATTAAAAATTCACAAGCACAAATTTTCAGGACTGTCTGTATGAGGTTAGGAATCTGAATGGATTATACTTTTTAATCTGTCTTAAAAACGTGGTATTTTAAAAAAATTTATTTTGATTCCATTTTGTTTAGTGTTGCATCTGCACAAATTAGTATTCCAGAAGTCATGGTGCGTGACCACCACACCGCAGCCTTTTGAATACGTCGTTTTTTGACAGTCAGAAAAATGGCGCACTGCTAATCTTTTACAATTGCATAGGTTTTGTGACCCTTTCTTGTCTATTGTAACAAACAATCCAGGACGGAGCAGGATCTTTGATTACGTACTGTCTCATTTAATAATAAATCTAAGCTACGACTCTAAGTATCGATTACTTTTGTTTTGTTGTAATTCCCAGTGGACTGTTTCTTGAATGTCTGTCGATGGGAGCATGGAAGTTACATCCAGAGCGGCGCGGCGCGTCGCGTCGCGTCGTCCAGAATGAGGCAGGCACGGCCTTGCGTAACGAACTGAGCCACGCCGGCACAAATAATGGGGGTTTTGTTTGGCGAACGAGGTAATTCGTTTATCTCCTTTTTCCAGCAATCCGGCAACCGAACAACACCGGGCTATGGTCACGGGAAGAGAACAGGGGGATTGTCCACTTCGAATCAAGCGGAATTACGTGCATTCGTTTCATCTGATCGTAAACAGTTACGTGTTAACAATGCATGTTTGGCACGGCCGGACGAGGGATGGACGGGAAAAAGGAATAGATGGAAGAAAGCCAGTGAATCGATAGGGGGAGGATAGAGGAAAAAGACGTGGAACAGGGTTACAGGGACACAGACTAAAACAAAACATTTAGGACGAGGGACCGAAAAAAGGAAAAATAGGATGTGTAAAAGGACGGTGATAAAGTAGAGTTTAGTAGAGAAACATGGGAAACAACACAGAGAAAAGGAGCAAGTAAAATCGAACAAAAATAAGCCATACCCGAAAGAGTAATTGCAGCACCCTTCCTTCCTATTGCGCTTAAATCGTAATCTGATTGGAGCTTCATTATCAAACCGATTCATTAATGACATTATTTGGGCAGAGAATAAGATATTTCGGTGGTACTAATTTTGTTAACGATTGCATACAATTCAGTTATCGGACACGACTGCAAATAATGCAGTTGTGTTCATGATCGAATAAAAAAGGTATTAGTATACAATAGTACAAAATCATTTATTTATTCGAGATCTCTCACCGGTCGACTTTTCTCAGTTACCGTTCGAACTTATTTATACGTTACACGTTTGGCCAACACTAATATCTAATATTATATTAAGCTGCAACTTAATATGAAGTATAAAGTATGCGTACATTATTCAATGAGTATATTTCGGTATATCGTGGTATATTTTCCTAACAAAGTTTAATTAACATTGTTATGTAAAATTCAAATTATTCGAATAAATAATCTTCTAAAAAAGGGGGGAGGCTTTCGATCATTTAGGGGAATTAAATTTTTAACACTGGGTTGACGGACATTTTTGTATACAGGGTGGGGCAGTAACTATTAGCACCTCAGACATCTTCGAAACTATAAGTCTCACAGAAATATTTGCTGAAATAAAATTGCACAGTACGAAGGAGGCCATCCGGTGGCGATAGTAGTTTTTTTGCAGGTGGACGTACTTCGGACATTTGAAGGTCACCTCCATTTTTTTTAATGGAATGAGGTATTTTTGAATACATCAACCGATGCAGCTGGACATTCGTTACAAAAGAGTACTAACCTATGTATGTCGAAAAGTTAGTAGTTCAGGAGATATTACAATTTAAATAACTCTAAAACACCATTACAATCGTACTAAGACGTTAGTGTTACTTACTGTTGTAACGTCTTAGTAGGAAAGTAATGATATTTTTGAGTTATTTAAATTGTAATATCTCCAGAACTACTAACTTTTCGACATACATAGGTTAGTACTTTTTTGTAACGAATGTCCAGCTGCATCGGTTGATGTATTCAAAAATACCTCATTCCATTTAAAAAAATTGAGGTCACCTTCAAATGTCCGAAGTACGTCCACCTGCAAAAAAACTACTATCGCCACCGGATGGCCTCCTTCGTACTGTGCAATTTTATTTCAGCAAATATTTCTGTGAAACTTATAGTTTCGAAGATATTTGAGGTGCTAATAGTTACTGCCCCACCCTGTATAAAAAAATACTGTATTAGGTCGAAGCCATCGAAAGAAATCTCCATTCAATTATGATTTTTATTTAGTATCTACTTTCTAGCTACTTTTACATTTGTCACCAAAGATACAATTCCATGAAACAAAACGGTCTATCACGATTAACTATGAAACTAGCTGACCCGTCATTTTGACAAGCATCCGTAGAGATAGTTATACATGACACTGAATTTTGAAATTATAGGGCTGAGGTAGAAATAACTGGGTATACATATATTCGTTTCATTACACCAAGTCAGCATAAATTGGGAAAGAATCAATAGCTTTGATTTTTTACATTTTACCGCGAATCTAGTGTTAATGATGTTGATTCCGTTTTTTTATCATGTATTTTGTTAAAACTACTTGAAATATGATTTCTACATACTTTAACATAACATTTACAAATTAGTGTTAGAAAGGGCATTTAATTGAAAAGATATCAGGAAGTTGCAAACACAGTCTTACATAAATATATTTAAAGTTTATTGAAACTAAATACATGTAGAGAAATGCAATGAACAAATACTAACAAATTTTGAAAACGCATTAATGCAACTTTCTCTTTATTACTGACTACATAAAATTACAACGACAATATCCAATAAAGAATGAGATTCATATTCGCTCATATCTATAATGAGATTTTACTGTATATTGCTACACAAGGAAAAGTGGTCTTCTGTTTTGTATCGTAATTTTACGTTATTAGTCGTAAATTATGCAGAGTCTCTAAAGTATATATGTATAAGATTTTTAAACTAAAAATATTGAAAACTTACCTTAAGGAGTGAAATAATCGTCAAAATAAATAACATGACAAATAATAGTTAAACGAATAATATTAAACAGAAGACAATAACTATCAAATGTAATAACAACCAAGCACGACAACAGTTAAACAATAACAAATAAAAACAATACTAATTTTATAGAGTAACAATTAAAGTGTAGGTTTCTGAATACCTATAGACATGTTCTTGCTCGGATAAATTGTGTAAACGACTGCTGTTTAAAAACAAACGAAAACTGCCATGGACGCAGCTAAGCGTAACATTTGTTTTCGTATCTAATTATAATTAACTGTCTAACTAACTATCTCTAGATAAGACTTATCCCTATGTAGAACATTGGCAAATGCTGCAGTTCTTCATTTTATATGTTTATTAACCATGTTAAATTATATGTATAGTAATTAAAAATTAAAAATATTGAAAATATACCATAAAGGATTGAATAATCACTAAAATAAATACAATAACAATTAAAGTTGAAATACACACACTTTTATTTATTATTATGTTATACTGGTTTACGGAGGTATTGCAATTTGTACGCTACTGGGCACTGTCTAAATGATATTGATATCATCCATTTCATCATTCGATATTAAAATGTTCCACTTATTTTCTTAAATAGCTTAGAATCGCATACAACTATAAATGAAAAATGTAGATCTTTTAATTGAGAGTATCTATACAGGGTGTCCCAAAATAAGTGTAACTCCCGGAAAGGGGAGGTTCCTTGGGTCATTTGAAGTAACATTTTCCTTTACAAAAATGGCGTCCGCGGCTTCGTTTAGGAGTTATTAACGAAAAACACGGACCAATCAGAGCGCAGCTACAGCGGATTGATTCTGGTTCGGCCAATAGCGACACCACGTTAAGCGGGACCTGTCGCCGAGTCGGACTCTGTTCGCTATAGCCGGGCTCTGATTGGTCCGTATTTTTCGACAATAACTCCTAAACAAAGCCGCGGACACCATTTTTGTAAAGGAAAATGTCGCTTCAAATGACCCAAGGTACCTCCCATTTCCGGGAGTTACACTTATTTTGGGACACCCTGTATAAGCTGGGATGAGATGAAAATATTTTTAGCCATTAATCTCCCGTTTCTGCAACTGACGTTTCCATATTAATATGAAGCATTACAATATAATAAGGGGAAAGCAATTATACATCGTTCAAAAGATAATTACGTTTTTACAAGAACCTTTTATTTCGAATGAATTGTCCATTTCTGTTGAAAGAAGACTTAAAATTCGTCGATGTAATAGTTTAACCATTTTATAATATGAAACGATATTTGAAAGGCATTAATTAATCAAAGAAAATATTTAGAAAAATAAGATTTTACTGAATGCACTTGTAACTACAAAAAAAAATTATTTTTACCCAAACGCTTACATATGACACATAAATGTTTTATGAATATTCCTCAGAAAATACTTCATGACTCTCACGGCTTTGTTTAGGAGTTATTGTCGAAACACACGGATCAAACATCAGAGCCCGGCTATAGCGAACGGAGTCCGACTTGGCAACAGGTCTCGCTTGACGTGGTGTCGCTATTGGCCGAACCAGAATCAATCCGCTGTAGCGGTGCTCTGATTGGTTCGTGTTTTTCGTTAATAATTCCTAAACAAAGCCGCGGATGTCATTTTTGTAAAGGAAAATGTCGCTTTAAATGACCCAAGGAACCTCCAATTTCCTGTAGTTACACTTATTTTGGGACAACTTGTACATATATCAAGTACTAGAGTGTTAACACGATTTTTAATTGGTTGGGCTTCGATTGTGAACATGGACATTTTTTTTTACACGAGGAAAATGCTTTTACGCATACCTCAAGCCTGCTGGGAGAGACAAGGGGTTATGTGGCCAGAAGGGCTCACAGTACCCACTAAAAACCTCATAATAACCTTCCCTAAGCTATTCGGGGGCGACTGGGATCTCCGAAGAACACAACCAGCCATCCCCCTTTGCCCTTGGCCCCCGTGAGGCCCCGTCCCCGGGGGGAGAGAAGCTCCCCCCAGCAATGCCTAATCTATCAAGGTGCAAGCAGGTTACGCAGTTGCACCACTCTTCCCTGGGCCGTTCGGTGGGATTCGCGAGTCTCCAGCTCGCTCCGCCCAACGACCCCCGGTGACCCCGTTCCTCGCTCGAGGAGCCCTTAAAAGGGCTCTCGACCGAGGGACGAGGTTTCCGCGCGCGACAAGGAGGGACTAAGGCCGTCACCCCACCCGCGTTCGCCACTCCCCCTCTCCCACCCCCTCCCCCGACCCAACGATCTATATGTCCCCCGCAGGGGGAACAGAAGGAAGGGGAGTGAGCATGGACCTAAAGGACGGAGTTTTTCAGGGTTAAAGCGACAGGCAGAAGGGGAGTGGACCTCAAAAACGTCCTTCATCCATCTGGGTAGACAAACCTACTGGTGCCCTCTGCTTGAAAAATTATTGGTATATACTAAGATAAAAACCTTAAACTCAGGAGAGAGGAAAAAATGAAGGAGGAAGGAGGGAGGAGAAGGAACAAAAACAAAACTAAAAGAAACAAAATAAAGATAAAAAGGGGGGGGCGGCTTGCCAATCGTGTTGCCGGGGCGGGGCGTTTACAGGTGCCCCGCCCACTACGATCGGCCCACCTCTGGAGGATATAGTCCCCCCTATGGCGGCGGAGGGAATACTACCCAGCACCTCGTCGGCCCCTGCGGGAACGCCACGCAAAGGCCACCCTCCTGGCGGAGAGGGGGTCGGCCTCTCTCTCTCTCTCTCTATACTGCCTCCTTCCACGTCAGAACCTCTTCGTAGAAGGAGGCAAACGCTCTACTTGACCCCTCGTCGGTGAGAAAGTGGTCGACCATGACCTCCATACCAGAGTGGCCAGACGATTCCGACCGTGGAACTCGCGAGGGGAATACAGTACCCCTTCTCTGATGACCAGCAATATGCGCAAGCGAGACGGGGATTGAGTAAGGCACATGGGAGACACGTTTCGTAAGCGCTACGGGGATCAAGTGGCGCGAATGACAACGCGTGGCGCTTGCGCATATTGCTGGTCATCAGAGAAGGGGTATTGTATTCCCCTCGCGAGTTCCAAGGTCGAACTCGTCTGGTCACTCTGGCCCATACCCAATTCCCTTCTTAGTACTCGACGCGGCGCCAACCACGCCGGACATTCTTCCAACATATGCCGCGCCGAGTCCAGGGACTCCCCGCAGTGATGACACTGCGCCGTCGGTTTCCGTCTGATGCGACACAGGTACTCTCGGAAGCATCCCTTGCCGGAGAACACCTTTTTTGTTAACTACGGGGAAATCCTCATGGATTAGTCTCCTCTCACCGCCGCAGGTGAGGGAGACTAATGACGAACTAGATCGCCTAAAATCCCCAGCGCACCCCCGGGGACTTCCCTTTAGGTCCCGTACCAGACTGCGGTACCCGCCGCGAGCCCAATCGAGTACTGGTACTCCCGCGTTCACAACCCCCTTCGACGATTCGGGCACCCCCGATTCGTCGGAGGAGGTTTACCCCCTTGGTGGACCTAGGAGCCGGGTCCTTTGGGGCCGATTGCCCCTTACCGGCTCCGCGTTCCGCCCCACCGGGGCGACACGAGGGGCAGGCCTTGGTGCCGGGCCGATGGTCGGCCGGCAGGCCCAAGTCCCCGCAGAGTGGGCACTTGGGAGGAGGGGCGACAGGCCACCGCCAAGTGCCCCTCATCCCCGTACCTATAACGCCGGCCAAGCCGGCTCGCCTCTCCCGTGTGTGCGCACTGCGCCCACGTGTGGCCCCGGCTCAGGCACGAGAAGCACTGGAGAGGACGTTGCTCCAGTACGTTCACCCGCGCCGAGGCCCACCTCACGCTCACCCGGCCGACGCCGGCCACCCTCCTCGCCGGTGCCAATGGCAGCCGGGCCCAGCACGTGCCGGGCCCGCCCCCCTCTCCCTTGCCGAAGAGGACCTGCGTCGCGCGGTAGGTGAGCCGTACTCGCCTCCTGCACCATTCTCCCAGAATGGGCAGGAGGGCCCGGACAATAAGCCGGCCCGAATTGTCGGAAGCAACCTGCTCCCGCCATCGGGCTAACGTGTCCCGCCGGGCCTGGTGCCTCAGCTCTTCGATCTCATCTCCCTAGTGGTCAAGCTCCCCCCGGCGGATGGAGCGGCTATCGGATACGTGGCCGCCCGCTCCATCGCCATGTGATGTAGGGGAGCTATTCCTGCGAGGAGGCATGCCGCCTCACCGGAGGTGGTGCGATATCCCCGTATGACCCGGATGGCTAGCCATTGTTGCACACGGTTTGCGTGCACCAAGTTCTTTTGGCTGGCCATCGACTCCTGAGACCACACGGGGAGTCCTAAACCGTCTATATCTCAAGGCCTAAGGCAGGGCCTGCTAGATAGCCTTACTGATGAGTCCTCTAGCGGGTCTAGTTATTGTTTACTACGTTTGGAGCCAATGGAGCCATGCTCGCTCTTGCTATACCTAAGTCGCGTGATTGCGTCTTATACTAGCGATGTTGATAAGAGCGAAACCACTATGAAGGAAAGTCCGTAGATGTTGTGGACTGGGCTTGAAAAAACCCCTCTTTCACCACTTAAGGATTACCAAGAGGGTAGACCGTCCCATACGGGAAATAACTCGCTTTGTCGCTTCCCTGACAGTGCGACTTCGGGAAGTCACACTGGCAATGAAGCGTTACCAGCGGGGGCCACGAGGAGGTGGAGTTACTAGCTCGGAGCTCGGTCTCATGCAGGCTTACACTCCCTAAGGGGGGGGGGGCGTGCAAGAGTTTAACAGTGCGTCACCGCTGGCTATCGCGACACGCGCTACAAGTGTAGGACGCCTGCGTGGTCGACATGGCCATTCAAGCGGGTCTAGGACGAAACGCTCCTATCCTCTTTTCCTCCTCTCTTTAATATTTTTTCACGTTCCACGGTACAATTTACCTATCTTGCACTATTCGCCGACGACGCTAATGAGCATAATCAATTGTTTATCGGAAGAATTTGTGTTTGGAAAAAATAAGGAAATATTTAATGAACAGTTTAATAAATTTAAAAAATCGCAGGAGCAATTCGAATTGCATAATTACTCATTAATAAAGGCAGAGAGGTTAAATTCTAATTCCGAATACACAAAAAGAATATTATAGTATATATGTATAGGTGGCTCGATAATAAAAAACTAAAAACAATTCTACGATGTCAACAATGCATCGCCAGTTTATACAATCGCATAAATATCAATAATCGTGGGAAATTTATCTTCTCACGACAGAATATGATTGATATATGTAGGATTTGTAAAAAATTCGTTCAATTTTACTTCATAGTAGAGAAAACAGCATATACAGGATATTTCATAACTGGTGGTAAAAGCGAAAAGGGAGTGATATCATATAGAGAAATAAGTCGAAAGAAAGGAATAACTTTTTTTCGATTGGCAACTTGTTTTCGAGAAAATCGAGTTTGAAAATTCAGCGAATATACGTGCTATTGTACAGGAATCGTCTGACGCGTCTGACCATAATCAATCAATTCTACTTTCTGCATATACTAAAGTACGTACGCAGCGAAAATTCGAAGTCGATTTTCTCGAAAACAAAGTCTGACGTGAAAAAATTTTTCGGTATATTGTTGTGCCCAGACGGGTTCCAACTAGAGCTGTGACTTATGAGATACCCGGGTACCCGGGTTACCCGTGAGATACCCGGGTAAACAAAAATTACTCGGGTACCCGGGTACTCGGGTAAACAGCGTTACCCGGATACCCCAGTATTCGGGTAAACAAAAATTACCCGAGTACCCGGGTATCTCATGAATAGACTGCGGATCTTTATGCAAAATAAAAATCGTTTGCATCGTTTACAAAGCAATTCGTGTGTTTTTAGGGGGAATAATTAAAAAGTCAATTATTTAATTATGAAATTAGGCATTTTTGTTTTTATGTAAAAATACCAACAAGTCTACATTTTCCAGCAATAGACACGTACGTTTCGAAGTAACGATATTGCCAGCTGTGGAAAATACTCTCTCAGAGTAGTTCTCGTAACCAGTTGTGAGACCTCATGAGATACTCGGGTACCCGGGGACACGGCTGTCTTATGAGATACCCGTTTACCCGGATACTCGGCTATCTCATGAGATACCCGGGTAGTTTTGCTCTACCCGGGTATCTCATGGGTACTCGGATACCCGGGTATCTCATATACCCGGGTAAAAGTTCGAGCTCTAGTTCCAACAATGCTTCAAAGTGGATTCTTGCTGTCTAGTTATAGGATCGGAATTTGGTCGGGAGTGGCGACTTGTTTAACCAAACACGACGTTACATTTACCATTTTTATTCAACTTTGTTCTGACGCCCGGGTGGTGTCCAGAGTTTTTATAACATGTGTTTCACTGAGTTAGAATTCTTCAGCGGTCACTGCCACGCCATTGCGCTTACATTGATTTTGCTGATGTTACCTTTCGGAGGTTGTTGCTACGCCGAACCGCTTACAATTTATTTTATCGATGTACCCTTCCGAAAGTTATTGCCTCGCCGTACATTCTTAATCCCGAATTTCGGACACCACAATATTTTCGACTTATTTTTTCATGTAGTATCACCCTCTTTTCGCTTGTACCATCAGTTATGAAACACCCTGTATAACCATAGAATAAATCTAATTAAATGTATTATGGAGTATTACATTAATGTTAGAACGCATTACATATGTGTAACGGCAACGCGCGCGTTCTTGTCACCGTGCGCATCATAACAAGGCACCGCGGATCGCGTCTATATCTGCGTGACGTCACATGCGAACGACCTAACGGTATCGTCCAGCGATCAGCTGTGTTTTCAAACGGAGACATAACCGCCTCAGAGTTCGTAAAGGCAACGTCTTTATATATCGCGTCTCGAGTCGTCCTCGAGCTCCTTGTAATTTTGCGTATCGCGTTTCCTACGGAGCATCCCGATATTAATTGCGTGCGTGCGTTACGTTACATTGTGAATGTAATTATATTAAACGTTGTGTGAAGTGAACGACCTGAATTTAAACATTCTCTTTCCTGACACATCCGAAACTCCGATTCCTTGCGTGAACATTTTGGTCCTTCGAGCCGGATTATATCGAAACCGGTAGAATTCGGAAGCGTTAATCCACTTCGGAAGTGTCCGCGTAGTGTCTAATCAGGAAAAAGTGATAATGTCGTCGACTTCAGATTATGTTCGTCGCCAACTTGAGCTGTACGGGCTCATCTCGCGGGCGGCTACGAACGCGAAAAAGGCGAGCGCGGACCAGCGCACTTCTCACCATCTGCGTGTGAGGATCACCACGCTGGAACGAAATTGGGAGAAATTCCAAAACCAGCACGATCTGATCCCAACTACCGGAGAGAAGGGCAGCGACGTAGCCACCTACGTCTCTCAGGACGCGCGCTCACTATGCGAGGAGGCATACATTTCCGCCTACGCAACTCTCCAACAAGAGCTCCATGAGGTACTAAAAACGGAAGCCGCGAATTCGAAGGAGGAGTCGACCAGCGGATCGATCAGCGCCTCAAACACGCGGCGGTTGCCCCGAATCGACTTGCCTAAATTCAACGGCGAATACCGCGACTGGATCTCGTTCCGAGACCTCTTCAAGGCGATGGTGGTCAACAGTTCCAACATCCCCGACGTCGAGAAACTTCAGTACCTGAAGATGAGTCTCACCGGAGAGGCGAGCCAATTGATCGCCGGCGTCGTCGTTACGGACGAAAATTTCAAATCCGCGTGGAAGGTCGTCACCGACCGTTATGAAAACAAGCGCGTTCTCGTCGACATTCAACTCGATCTGCTGTTTTCGCTAAAACGCCTAACCACCGAATCGGGCGTTGACCTCAAACGGCTTCACAACACGGTACGCGAGGCAACCGGCGCCCTTACCAGCCTCGGCTGTAAGGTCAGCGAGTGGGACCCGATCCTGGTCTATTGGGTGACCCGTCGCATGGATCCTGAATCATTACGAGCGTGGGAGATCACCCTCGGGGACAAGGCAGACCTTCCAGCGTTCTCCACACTCGAGACCTTCCTTCTCGGCCGTGTTCGAGCGCTCGAATCCGTCGAGCGCCTGACTCCCTCCACCTCCGGTCAGGCGACCAAACGAGTCAAGCCCGTCCAGGCTCTCCACATCACCTCCTCGGCGTCAGCGTGCGTGCTCTGCAAGGAGCCCCATTTCATAGGAGCGTGCCCCAAATATCAAGCGAAGTCAACTCCAGCGCGGAAGGAGATAATAAAAGAGAGCCGGCTATGCTTCAACTGCCTAGGGAAACATCCTCGATCCGAGTGCCGATCCTCCAGGAAATGCACCAAATGCGGCGCTCGTCATCACTCGTCGCTTCACGAAGCAACGACCCCGACCATTACCACGCCGGAGCACCGCGAGTCCGCGTCCGCGTCCGCGTCCGCGCCAGCCGCCGCGCTCTGCGCAGCCTCTGCTCCCGCAACGGATCATCAGGCCTGCACGCTGCTAGGAACGGCGCTGATCAGGATCATCTCTCCTCACGGAGAAGAGCTCGTCGCTCGCGCGCTGCTCGACTCAGGGTCGGAGATTTCGTTTGTTCGAGAATCGCTCGTGCAGCAACTTCGACTCCCGCGTACTGCGTCGTCGCTGCCCATCCAAGGAATTGGAGCCGGGAAGACCCTCCTCACTCGAGGCTCGGCGACTATAACGTTCACCTCAGCCACCAACCGTGACGTTAAATTCGAGGTAACCGCGTACGTTCTCGCGAAACTAACAAATTATGCCCCAGGTATCTCCCTCGACTACGAGAAATGGCCGCATGTCCGAGGTCTGGATCTCGCCGACCCTGAATGTCTCGGCGCAAGGCGTATCGACGTCATCCTCGGAGCGGACATTTACAGCAGGGTCATCCTTCCCGAGATAAAACGAGGTCCAGAGGATCATCCGACGGCACAACTCACCTCGCTCGGCTGGGTTCTCATGGGTGCAGTACCCGTCTTCCCGACCGGTCGGTCGGAGCACGCCAAGGCCAGCCTCCAGTGCTCGATCGACGATGAACTCCTCACCATCATGCAGCGGTTCTGGGAGCAGGAAGACGTCGCAGCTCCACAACGACCGGTGCTGTCGCCGGCCGAGGAAGAATGTGAGCTGCATTTTCGAGCCACGCACTCGCGCGACGCGAGCGGCCGGTACGTAGTCCGACTCCCGTTCGAACGAGACCCACGCGCTCTCGGAGACTCCCGCGCTACCGCGCTCCGAGTACTCTCGCGGACGGAGAGCCGCTTCGCAAACGACCCCGCGCTATATCACGCGTACGCGTCATTCCTCGACGAGTACGAGAAACTCGGCCACATGCGGCCGATTACTGAGACCGAACGGAAACTCTCGCCCGCGTATTACCTTCCTCATCACGGAGTCTTTCGCGATTCGAAGATCCGCGTCGTATTTAACGGATCATCACGTACCACGAGCGGAAGCTCCCTCAACGATTGTCTGCATGCCGGCGCGAAATTACAAACTGAACTCGCGGACGTTATACTTCGCTGGCGCTTACACCCGATTGCGTTCGCCACGGACATTGAGAAAATGTATCGACAGGTGTCGATGCATCGTGACGATCACGCGTTTCAGCGAATCTTATGGCGCCGCGATTCTTCCAGCCCTATCGTCGAGTACGCGTTAACGACCGTTACATACGGGCTTAAATGCGCGCCCTTCCAGGCGCTTCGATGCGTGAAGCAACTCGTCAGCGACGAAGGAGACCGGTACCCACTCGCCGCGCCGATCCTTCGCTCGGAAATATACGTCGACGATATATTGTCCGGCGCGTCAAGTATCGAGGAAGGCCGGGCAAAAATTAAGCAATTAAATCAGTTGGCGTCGGCGGGCGGCTTTCGGCTACGCAAGTGGATTGCATCGGATCCCGAACTCCTCGCCGGCCTCCCCCGCGACGCTCTGCGAGATTCCGAACAGCGAGAACTCACCGACAACCCCTTATACAAAGCGCTGGGGCTTTATTGGAACGTCACTAGCGACTGCTTCCAATTTAACCTCGAACTCGCCGAAAAAGCCCGAGCGACCAAACGCTCCGCGTTAAGCGTCATCGCGACCCTTTACGACCCCCTAGGGTGGATCGCGCCCGTGACGGTAACCGGGAAAATTTTCATGCAGGAGCTGTGGACGCGCGGATTGGGATGGGACGACCCCCTACCGGACGACTTCGCTTCGCGATGGGGCCAGTTTGTGACCTCCCTTGTCCATCTTCGCACCGTATCTCTGCCTCGCTGGATCGGAGCCTCGCGCTACAACGACGCCGTTGAGCTCCATGGCTTTGCCGACGCGTCTAATCTCGCCATGGGCGCAGTCGTTTATATCAGAGCGCGACACGACGACGACACGGTCACCGTCGCAATGCTAACCGCGAAAACCCGCGTAGCCCCCCTGAAGCGCGTCACGATTCCGCGACTTGAGCTCAACGCCGGAGAATTACTCGCACGTCTCGTCGCGCACGTCCGAGACTCGCTCGATCTTCACGGGGTACCGGTTCATCTCTGGACGGACTCGTCTGTGGCTCTAGCATGGATACGGGGCCCTCCCTCCAGGTGGAAGGACTATGTTCAAAATCGCGTTCTTAGAATAAAGGAACTAGCTCCAGACGCGAAATGGCATCACGTCCCGGGATGCAACAATCCCGCGGACCTCGCCTCGCGCGGGGCAAGTCCGGAGACCCTAGTCGACGCTTCCATCTGGTGGAAAGGCCCAGCATGGCTGGCGAACCCGTCGCCCTCGTGGCCAGTGGAGACGCTCACGCCCGATCCACAGATTGACCTTGAAGCGCGCACCACCGGCGCCGTGAAGAAGTCTCACCTCGCGACGACCCAAACTCCGGGAATACCCGTCCAGTCGTTTTCGTCGCTCACGCGATTAATACGCGTTATCGCGTGGTGCCTCCGCGCGGTCGCACGATTCAAACAACCACGAGACGACCGACCCGCGCACACTCCCCTCAGTACCGCCGAGCTCGACCGCGCGCGCCTCGTCTGCGTCCAACAGACGCAGACAGAATACTTTCACGACGAGCTTGCCGCGCTGCGTAAACATCAGCACGTGTCTCGAGACAGTCCGATGTACGCGTTAACACCGTTCATCGATACCGCCGGCACATTAAGAGTAGGCGGTCGGCTCCAAAACGCGAGCTGGGACGTGGACCGTACGCATCCGATAATTCTTCCGCGAGCAGCACCCTTGTCGATTCTCGCGATGCGCCATGCACACGTCGCGGTACTTCATGGCGGCGCACAGCTGACGCTCGCGCGTCTGCGTCAAGAATACTGGGTGATTGGCGGACGTAGCCCGGTACGAAAGCTCATCAACCAGTGCGTCACATGCGTCAGAAACCGGGGACGCACATGCGAACAGCTTATCGGACAGCTACCAGCCCGCCGCGTAACGCGGTCCCGCGCTTTCCTCCACGCTGGAGTAGACTACGCCGGACCGTTTAAATTAAAACTCAATTCCGGCCGCGGCGGTAATGTTCGAAAGGCATTTGTCGCGGTATTCGTATGCCTAGCGACAGGAGCGGTCCATCTCGAGCTCGTGTCGGATTATACGACGGAGGCGTTCATCGCTGCGTACAAGCGGTTCATCAGTCGACGCGGCATTGCTCACACGCTCACAAGCGACTGTGGGACGAATTTCATCGGTGCCGATGCCGAGTTGCGCCGACTGTTTACCCAAACAATCCGGCAGAGCCCGAACATCGCCGACGCGCTCGCGAACAACGGTACCCAGTGGCGGTTCAACCCCCCGTCCGCCCCGCACTTCGGCGGAGTATGGGAAGCAGCAGTCAAATCGATGAAGCATCACCTGCGTCGCGTGGCCGGCGACGCGAGCCTCACGTTTGAGGAATTCGCGACGCTGTTAGCGCAGGTTGAAGCGGTGCTCAATTCGCGGCCGCTGTGTCCCCTCTCCGACGACGCGTCAGATTTATCCGCGCTTACCCCTGGGCACTTCCTTATAGGAAATGCTCTCACCGCGTTACCGGAACCGGACTTGAGCTCGCTGCCGACAACGCGTCTGTCCCGATGGCAGCGACTCCGGCAAATGCTCGATCACGTCTGGACTCGGTGGTCAACGGAGTACCTCCACCGATTCCACACGTCCGGAAAATGGCGCGAACGGCGGAAGAACCTTCCCATCGGAACCATGGTCCTGCTTAAGGATGAACGGCTCCCCCCATCGAAATGGGCTCTTGGCCGCGTTACGGAAGAGCACCCCGGCGCCGACGGCCTAACACGCGTCGTGACCGTGCGAACCCAAAGCAGCATCCTTAAGCGGCCGAATAGCTAAGCTGTGTCCACTCCCGGTTGAAACACCTATTGCTGCAAACCCTGATTCCGCGCCTCCGTAAGCCTTGTCGTTCTGATTCGGTAATGTTGCCGAATCGTGGATTCGGCAAGGCGGGCGGTAATGTAACGGCAACGCGCGCGTTCTTGTCACCGTGCGCATCATAACAAGGCACCGCGGATCGCGTCTATATCTGCGTGACGTCACATGCGAACGACCTAACGGTATCGTCCAGCGATCAGCTGTGTTTTCAAACGGAGACATAACCGCCTCAGAGTTCGTAAAGGCAACGTCTTTATATATCGCGTCTCGAGTCGTCCTCGAGCTCCTTGTAATTTTGCGTATCGCGTTTCCTACGGAGCATCCCGATATTAATTGCGTGCGTGCGTTACGTTACATTGTGAATGTAATTATATTAAACGTTGTGTGAAGTGAACGACCTGAATTTAAACATTCTCTTTCCTGACACATCCGAAACTCCGATTCCTTGCGTGAACAATATGTAAAATGAAATCAGATACTATAACCAAAAGGCAATATTACAAGTAACTAGTTTCATTTTCTGGCAATTTAATATATTGTGTTTTTATTAATTAATATTGCATTATTATACATTGCATTTCGTATCATTTATTATAAACTTTATATAACAATTTAACGCATAGAGACAACGTCAGTCTATAATTTACAGACACAAAATGTAACGTAAGCATGTAACTTTAAATCCACCGCGGCACGACATATAGTGGTGGCCATATACTTACGTAGACTTCATATTTGGACTTTAAAACCTGACTTATTTCTACGGAACTCAAATACTGGTATCAATAAATCATGTTTAAGAGTGTTAGAGCCTGATGTACGTATGTGCAGTAGAACTTCGACATATTTCAAGAAAATAAGTATTTAGTAAATATTTTGTTCCAATCTGTCGGTTTTGCAGCGGACAACTACTTCCGTACCCTGCTGTTTCGCAATGATAAGCCAAATGTAAACAATATTTACCAGGATCTGCTGAACAGTGTTTATAGTTACACGTGTTACAATAGTATTGCAATGAGTTATGGAAAAATATCACGCCATAACAACGGCGACTAGTGCAACAGCTTCGGAAGGATAGAATGTCCTACTTAAAAATTTCCGCAAAATTAGACATATCTGTTATAGCTTGCTATCAAGCTATACAACATATTAAACTTTATGGAACACCAGACAACGTTCCTCGTAAAGCAAGACCTTGAAAAACTGATCAAAGAACTGATCGCAAGATTCACCGATTATCTGAAACAGTCAGATTCAAAATTGCAGTTGCCATCTAGAATGAACTATCAACAGATTTCCATGAAAAAATAATGAAGTGAATGATCTCAATTATTCGGACGCGCAGCCAGAAAGGAACCGCCCATTTCAGAAAAAAACCACGCGCGGTAGAAGTGAAACATATTGCTTATTAGGTATAATAATTTATCTGTATCTATACTTAATAAGCAATAAGTTTCACTTCTGCTGCGCGTGGTTTCCACGCACACCATTTTTTTTATTTAACATACATACCTCTTGTTTTTTTAATATATATTTAATATATATAATAACTATACAGCACTAATATACACTTCAACACACTTCACAAATTAAAAGTACAATAAACGATTAAACTGTGCGGCCCGTACGAAGCGCTGAAGCCCACAATAACGGCGTGGGTTACAAAGAGTGATAGAGAGCGCTATAAATCCCGACAGTGTGATCTTCAACTCGCCCGCACAACGGTGCAGTCTATCTCTCCACTTCCGTTCCATCGACACGTCATATCCGTCCCGTCAGAAAATTGTTACCCTCAGCAAAGAAGTTTCACTTCAAAAATTTCGTCAGGCTAGGATTGCTTTCGCCTAAGAACATTTAAACTGGACCCCCTAGAAATGGTTGAAAGTAATTTTTACAGATGAATTGAAATTTAATTGATTTGTATCCGATGGTAAAGTATACGCGAGATGTCGAAAAGGAGAAGAATTTCATAAAAACTGTATTAAGCCGACTGTAAAAGGTGGTGGTGGATCAGTACTAATTTGAGACAGTGAATGGTACAGGTTCTATTAATCGGATAACTGGAATCATGGACAGATACGTGTATGTGAACATTGTAAAATATGCATTGCTACCATTCGCCAAAGAATACATGCCAAAAGAATGGATCTATCAAGTGGATAATGATCCAAACACTCCGCAAAAGTCGTCAAAACATTTTTTAGTGACAATAATATTCACGTAATAAAGTGGCCGGCACAATCTCTGGATCTCAATTCAACCGAGATGGTGTGGATTGATGTTGACAAATATATAAAAAAATAAAAGCCGAAAAATATTAATGAATTGAAGTGGATAAGGTGGTATGAAATAATAGAATTTGTCCTCACTTCGTTTATTAGCAAATCGGTAGTGTGCATATCAGTGCAGCGTTGGTATTATAGTCTCGGAGGCTTACGATCAACTGACTACGCTCGCTGCATTTCCTAAACGCATCGGGGGTTAGAAAAAGCGAAAAGATAGGAGAGAAAAAGAAAAGAGAATAGAAAAGGAAAACTTGAGAAGACAGCAACAGCGATAGGGACAGCGGAAAAGAGTCATAAACAGAGAAAGCTGTGAGGTAGACGAAGGACCGAGACTAACGAAAACCAGAACTCTGACGACGTTCTCATGGATGCGTTGGAATTTAGTGAAGGGCTGGTCACCAAATGTGCGACTAGCAGTCAGGAAACAGGGTGTAGCGTGGTCCTTAATACCACGATATGTTTCGTTGTACTCTATTTATTTTTACACCTGTATAACAAGTTGACAAATTTGCGAGTGACTCTTCTAAGACAACTGACCTCGAGTCCGAGTCGTCTCGTCTTTTTATCCCAACTTCATTTTTGGGGGAAGGGAAAAATCTCTTCCAACTACGCTGGTTTCCTCCAGACCTTACGCACGTGGGGCTTTCCGGACGCGGGCGTTCGCTCTCCTTTCGTCGAAAGGTCCTTCGGTTCTCCACGATTTATGGTATCCGTATGCACTATTGAGACTGTGACTGACAAAAGCTAAAACCTTGGCAAACTCTGACACTAAACAGTTCTTTCAAAAATAGCTTTGGCCACGCACACCATAAATCGGGTTCAGCTGCTTTTTACGCTTGCTTATTTTTAAGGACTTCGAGTTTCCTCGACTGGCGCCTACAAGGGAACCGTAGCGTAACAAAGTTGGAAAGGAAAAAGACATTTTTAAGAGAAATATACGCATTGGTGTACGTGGTGCTATCGCCACCACAGAATTGTATACTATTGTACAGCGAGTATGGAATTCAATATCTGCCGTGAAGTTTCGTTGCGGTTATAAAAAATGAGGAACTATGTACGAAATATTAATGTATTAGTATGATTAGTTAAAGAAGCATGTGAAATCATAGACATTTCGATATGTACAGGGTGTATAAAAAGTACTGGTCATCCGTTGTAGGACTGAATCACGAGATATAATATGAATCTACGATGTTATGAATATTCGAGGTATTTGGCTGGAATGTTTTCAAGTGAACACCCTGTATATTCTTGACTATTGTATAGATCTGCATGATCTTTGGACGAAATACGATACTAGGTAGGTAAAAAGCTGAGAAGCTGTTACAAAACTTCAAATTTATCGTGTTGTCATTTCACTAGCATAAAAACGTGACAATACTGTAGACCACTGAATATAGCTACTATTCGAGGGGTACAATTATTCACAAAATTAGTTTACAATTTTTTTATAATATGAAGACAATTTGAATAACAAACTAGCTGGTTATTGTTGCTCGCTCGCTTCGCGAGCTCGCGGGTGGGGTTGTTATTGCTCGCTCGCTTCGCGAGCTCGCGGGTAGGGTTGTTGTTGCGAAAGGGTTAGTGGTACACATTGCTAGTGGGGCATACAGCTCTTAATGGTTTTTTATTTATTTTGTGTGTGACTCTCCACGAGCCACACATAGAACTTCCCGATTCGTTAGTTGTAAGCGGTAACATCAGCATTAGTTGCATAGTTAAAAAAACAATTTTTTTTTAATAAAAATGAAATATATCTAATTACGTTTGTTTATTCGGTGGAAAATTTCCATCCTCTCGTATAAATTGCATTTTTGAATGAACTCCTTTCGAAAAAAACTAAAAAAATCTAAAAAAGTACTTGACCAATATGGACCAAAATCTAATCAGCTCTAAGTTACGACGGGGCACATCGATTGCATCATTCATCATTCTGATCGCATTGTTACTTTTTCAGAAAACGTTAACGAAAAATTTGATAACATAAAAACGGCCATACGCGCGCGCGCACACACACACACACACACACACACACACACACACACACACACACGCACACACACGCACGCACGCATACTAACAATTTGATAAAAATAGTCTAAAATGACTTCAATAACCATGAAACGTGAAGATCTGCTAAAAAATCGATTTTCGATTTTCGGGGTAATTACAGTAACTTCCCTATGAATCGGGAAGTTAATAAATATAACATGAAATTCACTAATTAAACGAAAGCTTTTTAAATTAATCTATTTTTTTAATGCAAAATATACTCGTGAATGGCTTTCATTGCAAATATATTGATGGATTTCGAATTTCTTGTACTTTTGTCTCCCATTGTATCTCCAGAACATCCTTAATCTCGAGTGAATTTACTCACTATCATCCTAATTCTTCTTCTCGATTGAATGAGTTCTTTTTTTAAAAACATCAATTAGTTTGCATAAAAATACCTACCGGAGATATTCGAGGTTACGTTTTAAAATTAAGTTATGTTTTCTGTAAATTTACTTAATTTAATGATAAAAATAAAAAATATTAAATTTTCATTTGCGTACCGTATTTCAATATTTAAAAACGAAAAAAATTAATTCTTCTCAACATCGAAATCGTAATCTTTTTTTAAATATTGTAGTATAAAAGTGCTATCTATAAAGTTTTACAAACTACCAATGTAATACTTAACAATTTTGAGAAACGCAAATTATAGTTTAAGGAAGTATTGCAAATCTCTTAAATTTCATAGAAATGCGATGCAACCCGCAATTTTGTCAGGTTATGGCTATGTGACTGCCGGGAAGAACTGTTATGCTCTCCGCAAATCAGAAGCAATCACAATCACAACAATCACGAATCAGTGTGAAAAATCACCGTTATTACGAATGACCGTGATCGAATCACTAGTGATCCAAAAGTAAGTCAGTTTACGGCATCCCTATACACGATGGAGATGAGGAATTTACGACTCTGTTTTGATGTGAATTTATGATGGTGAAAGTTGGTAAGCGGATGCATATACGACGACTACCATTAAATTTGGGATGCTATAGTACCTGTAAAATTATTGTTACATATACAGGGTGTTGAAAACGAAAATATGTCGAGATGCACAGAAGTTGTTAAAAAAATATGTTTAAAAACATTCTTCGGTATGAAGGGAACAATTATATGACGTCATTTTTTTAGGACTCGAATGGTTGAGGGGGATATATCAAAATCGAATTCATTTTTTAAAAGGGAACTACACTACCGGCCGAAAGTTTGGAATCACTTACTGATTTTTGTAAAAATCGAGTACATATATTGATAAATATTGAAATGATCTGTGGGAATGATGATACATGTTAAAGAGAGGAAGAAAAAGGAAGGAGCGTTTTGTCCTAGACCCGCTAGATGATTCATTAGTAAGGCTATCTTAAGGCCCGCCTTAAGGTCCATTTAAGGTCCATTTATACTACACGGACAGACACACAATGCTTAAAGGTCCATTTATACTACACGGACGGATCAGCCACGGACAGAAAGACAATGCTTAAGCGATAGGGACTCTGGCCCCCGATTACGTCGAAAGATGGCGCGGCAGAGTCCCTATTCCTTAAGCATTGTCTTTCCGTCCGTGGCTGATCCGTCCGTGTAGTATAAATGGACCTTAAGGGATAGGGACTCTGCCCACCGATTCCGTCGGATTCCCGTCGGCTTCCGAGCCATGGACGTCCCTTTCCGGACCCCTGCTGTGCATGGCACAAAAAAGGTCTCTATGGGCCTCGCAACCCCTTAGGCGAACTATCGGTCTCTCGTTTACAACATCATGGAATAATGAAACTTTCCTGCCGCTTTTTGTTAATTCTTCTTAAATAATTAATTGAAATAATTACTAGAAAATACATATACTAGAGACACATCTTTGTTCTGCAAAGTTTTCCACCGACTCTACTGCGAAAAAATGTTTAAATATATGGTCGTATTTTACAATTCTTGCTCTTTGCAATACCGTTTTCGTTTCATTATTCGTAACAACTTGTTGACATCATTCAGGTAGCCTGTCAATTCCCGTATCACAATGGCGAATTAACAACATGCGTTTTCGATGTACAAGCAAAATTACTTGTTTATTCGAAATGCGACAGAACTTTCCTTCCACAACTTCATAAATGATATGAAAATTCTCTCTATTGCAAAGCTTTTTTGTTTCTTCCTATTGATTTCGTTGATGAATGATTTATTTCTAGCTATTCTTCCATTGTAAACAAGTTGCCTCAGCGTTCTCCGAATTGTTTCGGCCGACACATTTTTGGAGCTTTCTTCTAATAGCTCACTAAAATTAGTTTTGGAGCACTTAAGCGCGGATTCTTTTCACTTTTCAAATAATTCTGCAGTTCTTGTAGAGCATAAAAGGCTTAATCACCCAGTTTGCGAAATAGAATCGATACCTAGATTCGCCCACCTAGAGACGCTGTTGGGGATGGGGGCCAAGGGGCTCTCCTCCTCGTCTTGCACGCACGCGGTGTTTAATCTCACCCGGACTCTCGGCGTTTCGACGGTACTCGGACGGGCTTATGGCCAGCCGGACCGCGGACCTGAGAGCCACGTTGGCCCCCTCCACCACAGGTTGTGGCGGAGGAGTTCGCTGGCAAGTAGACTGCGGGAGATACAGTCTGCGGGGTTGTCGGCGGTTCCGACGAGCCGCCAGGACGTGCCGGGTAGCGTTTCGTGTCAAGGCGCACGCGGTTCGCTACAAACACCGTCCGCGTGGAGGGCGTCCGAGCCAGCCACGCGAGCACTATCTTCGATATATTGAGCACATTTTTTTTACATGAGGAAAATGTAACACATGCCCTGTACCCCCTGGGAGAGATACAGGGTTATGTGGGGCTTACGTGGCCAGAAGGGCTCACAGTACCCACTAAAAACCTCATGATAACCTTCCCTAAGTTAATCGGGAGCAGCTGGGAAATCCGAAGAACACAACCAGCCAGCCCCCTTCGCCCTTGGCCCCTATGGGGCCCCGTCCCGGTGAGAGAAGCTTCCCCCAGCCATACCTAATCTATCAGGGCGCAAGTAGGTTACCCACTTGCACCCCCTTCCCTGGGCCGTTCGGTGGGCTTCGCGAGTCTCCAGCTCGCTCCGCCCAACGACCCCCTGTGACTCCGTTCCTCGTTCGGGGAGCCCTTCAAAGGGCTCTCGGCCGAAGGACGAAGTCTCCGCGCGCGACAAGGAGGGGCGAAGGCGCGCACCCCGCCCGCGTTCGCCCCTCCCCCACTCCCACCCCCCGTCCCAACGATCTATATGTGCCCCACGGGAGACAGAGGCAGGGGGGGCGGGAATAGTCCCTCCCGTGCGAAGAAACTACCCGACTTGGGTGCCCTTTTTCTAGGGGAGGGGGAAGGACTTATCTAGTCCCGCCTATCCTTAACCGCCGCCTGCCCCGTAGCGTGGGGCGGGCAGCCCGGCGGCGACGTGCCGCCAGAGCGACGTTCCTGGCGGAGAGGGGGTCGGCCTCCCTCTCCCTTTCCGCGACCTCCTTCCGCTGCATGACCTCCTCGCAGAAGGAGGTCACGGCCTTGTGCGACCTCTCGTCACCAACCATGTGGTCGACCACGGCTGACAACGAAAGGTCACCTCCAATCTCGCTTCTCAGGACACGGTGCTGCGCCGACCACGCCGGACACTCTTCCAGCGTGTGCCGCTCCGTGTCCAAAGCCTCCGCACAGTGGTGGCACCGTTCGGTGGTTCTCTCCTGATCCACGTCAGGTACCGGTCGAAACATCCATGACCGCCAACAACACCCTGCCCGCAGCGACCGCCCTGGTCCGGAGAGAGGCGAGCCGATCGATAGCATTGATCGTAGAACGCCCCCTCCGGAACCCAAACTGGAAATCGCTGAGATCGGGACGACTCATGGACAGGTGCTCGGCGAGACGATCTGCGATAATCTTTTCATAGATTTTCGCCACCTCGTCGAGGAGCCACAACGGCCGGCACGCAGAGGGAAGCTCTGCGGGCTTGCCTGCCTTTTGGAGGAGAACAAGCCTGGCGAGTTTTCATTCTCTGGGGAAGGTTCCCCGGCTCAGAGACGCGTTGAGTACGCCGATCAGAGCCGGGGAGAGGACGTCGAGCACCGACACCAATACTGGTCCGGGGATACCATCTGGTTCGGGGGCCTTAACACCCCGTTCCCTTATCCTCCGGACCGCCTGGGAAAGCTCAGCGCCGGATATTCGGTGTCGCTCATCCCACTCTTGGGACGAAATGGGCTCAATAGGAGGGGAAGAGGGTGGATACGACCCGCCCTAGGAACTCCGATTCCAGCCGCTCCGTCAGCGGGGGCGCCCGTGGGCGTAGTTTGCCAATTATTAATTTATACGGGCGCCCCCATAGATCACTCTTAAGAGTGTCCAGTAGCTCGTCCCGGGCCTTGGTCTTGGCGGCAGCGATAAGTCGCTGCAGGGCCACTTGGGCCTCCCTGTAAGTAGCATACAGGGAGGCCATCTTTGCCTCGGCATCGTCGTCATCCTCATCGGGATCTCGACGACGACGCCGCGCGCGGGTATACTGCGTCGGGCCCGGATGCTAGCATCCTCTATTTCGCCCGACCACCAGTACACTTTCCTCAACGGGGGGCGGCTCTTAAGCCGGGGCATCGAAGCGTCGCATACGCTTTTCATGATGTCCCGGAACCACCCCACCCCCTCTTCCGCGCCGCGCTCTGTGGCCTCCGGCCACACGAAGGCAAGGGCAGCGGCCCTCAAAACGTCCCCGTCCAGTTTCTTCAGCGCCCATCTCATGGGCGCTGGGTGGGTTGCTGATGGAGGGTGCCCGCGGGCTGGGCGGCCTCCACCTCCATTGTGATATGGAGATGGTCGGAGAGGGATTCCCTCTCCTCAGCCACCCGCCAGGCGGACACACGTGCGGCGGCGGTCGGGGAGGCCCATGTCAAGTCGACAATGGACCACCCGTTCCACCGAAGGCACGTAGGTATGGAGCCCCGGTTCACCAACCGGAGCCTCAAGCTCCCCACCCAATCTTCTGTCACCTCGCCGCGTGGGGTGGTCCTTTTTTTTTAGCGTGAGGGAAATGCTTTTACGCATACCCCAAGTCCCCTGGGAGAGACAAGGGGTTATGTGGGGCTACGTGTCCAGAAGGGCACACAATACCCACTAAAAACCTCACGACAACCTTCCCTAAGCTATTCGGGGGCGGCTGGGATCTCCAATGGAACACAACCAGCCATCCCCCTCTCCCTTGGCCCCTTGTGGGACCTCGTCCCGGGGGGGAGAGAGGCTCCCCCCAGCAATGCCTAATCTATCAGGGTGTAAGCAGGTTGCCCACTTACACCCCCCTTCCCTGGGCCGTTCGGTGGGCTTCGCGAGTCTCCAGCTCGCTCCGCCCAACGACCCCCGGAGACCCCGTTCCTCGCTCGAGGGGCCCTTAAAAGGACTCTCGGCCGAGGGACGAGGTCGCCGCGCGCGACAAGGAGGAGACGGAGGCAGGCACCCCGCCCGCGTCCGCCTCCTCCCCCACTCCCACCCCCCTCCCCCCGGGGCCACATGGCACATGTGGCCGGGAAACCGGGATTGGGTGGGGGGCCGGAGTAGTCCCCCTTCAAAAGACCTCCCCGATTTGGGATGCCTCTTCGGGAGAGGCGGGAAGGACTTAATTTGTCCAGCCTCCCCCGGTCCGTCGCCTGCCCCGTGCAGGGGGCCGGCCGCCACCGCGAGCTCGCCTCGCGAGGGCCGCGTGGGGTGGTCCTAGGGTTTCCCCAACTAGTGGACTTTGCATTGAAGTCTCCCAGGACCAAGATTGTACCGTTCATGCTGGGGGCAAGGAACACATCCAAACGATCCAAGTATTCCCCGTATTCGGCGAGGCTACAATTGGGCGATATGTAGCAACCCACTACCAGAAACCTTCCCCATGATATTGCTACCATCCCTCGGCCCCGTTCGACCACGGTGCCGGGGGAAACTCCTGACGCTGATTGCGCCATATTGCCACGGAGTCCCCCAGGTCCCCTACCCAAGGGGAGGGGGCGTCGGGGACCCTATAGGGCTCCGTGACTACGGCCACTACAACCTCCCACTCCGCCAGGCCCTGGATGAGCAGATCTTGGGCCCGGCGACAGTGGTTGAGGTTTATCAGTGTTACCGGGAACGTGCGTGGCATTATGGGGCCGTTGACGTTCCCGGCACCGTTGACGCCTCGTCAGCCTGAGGTGGAGGAGTGTCCTCCACCTCCATCATCGTCTCCGTGGGAGGAGACGCCGGAGCGGAGGGGTGCGTGGCAGTATCAGCCCCGCTCGTCCCCGCCTCCGTAGGAGTGCCTGTGACCCCCTTGCCACCGGCCTTCCGACCTTTCTTCAACGGCGAGGAGCAACCTTTGCTCCCCACCTTGTGCCTGGCGGGCCTGCCCATCTCTGCACAGATGGGACAGTTTGGCCTCACCGAGCACTCCTTTGCACAATGACCCTCCGCGCCACACTTGTAGCACTGGCCACTGCGGTCCACTTCCGATGTGCACCCAGGGCCGCCGCGTGGGTACGAGTCGCCCGTGTGCAAACGAAATTTAGTGCGCTCTCTTCAAACATGAAAATGATTTGAACGACCTTTTTTTGAATTTAGCAAATCTGTTTACTGTTAATGTTGTGGCGCCCCTTTGATAAAGCGCCCGTGTGCGGCGCACAACCTGCACAACCGCACGCGACGGCCCTGTGTGGAACGTTGCCGCACATGGCCGATGGCCAGGCAACGGAAGCACTGGAGGGACCTTGTGGCCAGTGCCTCTACTCGGACGAAGGACCATCCGACCCTCATCCTCCTTGCCCCGATGAGGGTCCGCGCCGCCGCTGGGGACACTGGACCCATATGGTGCCCAACCCGGCAGGCTGGGGCTTGATAGCCCCCACCTTCACCTGGTCGGGTGGGCACCTTCCCGCCTTAGCGACGGCCGCCTGCACCTCCTTGGGGGTGACAGAGTCGTCCAGGCCCCTCAGACGTACCCCCGCCGTCTTTATGGGCCTGGCAACCCTCACCCCCGTTTCGCGGAGGGCCTCCGCTATCTTGGCCGGATCTCCGGATCTAAGGGGATCTCCAAAATGAGACCCCTGGTCATCGCCCGCTTGGGCCGCACCTCGGCGATGCCCAGCTCCGACAGGTTGATGGCCCGTTTGGCCAGCAACATTGCTTCGGCCAGGGAGGTCTTGCACCCCTCTGGGGCGGTCAACGTGACCGCCGCTGTGCGAGGGGGTGCCGCCACCCTGACTTTGGCCGGGCCATCCTTTCCCCTCCCCCTCTTCGGGGGGATCCCTTCGGTGCTGCCTTCTTGGGAGGAGCGGTCTTTCCGGGCGTAGCTTCCTTGGTTGCCTTTTGGCGGGCCTTTCGCACCACCACCTGCGTCTAAGTCTCCCCCAACGTGGGGGGAGACGGGACCGACGGCGATGGAGGCATAGGTGCCCGCTTCTCGGCCTTACCCTCTCCAGCTTTACGGGAGAGGGGTGCAGGGGTGGGAGCGGATGGGGAAAAACCGGTGCGGCCCCCAGCCAGGGAGGCCCCCTTCTTCTTCTTTCCACCTTTCTTCTTCCTTTTCTTCCCTCCCTCGGCCGCGCCGTCGGCCACCGCCACCTGCAAGGGGGCAGAAGGAGTAGCAGCCGCAACGCCAGCATAACTGGGTGGGAGAGGACGGGGGGTACCACCTAGCGTGAGCCGAGAGAAGTCAGGCACCCCCCCCCCCAACACCACTCTACTGAGGCGATCCTGTGTCTGGCGGATCGGGGCAAGCCTGGCATCAAGTAATGCCCCGATCTTCGTCAGCAGGGTCCCTCCCTCACCGGCAGCAGGGGGAGGGGGCGGTAGTGCCACCGATGGGGCCGGGGAGGCGGGCGGCAACTCGGGCGCCAGCCTCTTCGCTGCCATCATCTCGTCCCTGAGGGCCCGGTTTATCTCCCTCACCTCCCGGATCTCCCGGCGCAACGCCTCATTCTGCTCATAGAGCAGAGTGAGGGCCGCCGAGTCCGGTGTCTTCCCCCCCCCCCCATTGAAGGGTGAGCGGTGGCTGAAGGAGGAGCCTCACCACCCGCCCCAGCTACCTCACGGGTGGGTTTTGGCTCGCCCTAGGTGTCCTGCTGTGGGGTCATCGTGCATCTTCTAAAGGATACACGGCTGTGTTCCTCCTTCGGGATGCACCGTTTCCACTCCCACTCCGGCCGAAGTCCCTCGCCGTTTGGTATATGTCGGTACAGGTGATCCTCGTGGAATCGGTACTCCGGGTGTTTTCCGGGGTTGTCTTGTACGGCGGTACGAAGGTGCGCGTACCAGGCATCGGTCGGTGGTTCTACCGGTCCTGCTTCTTAGGGTCTACGTGATGGGGCATCTGCCACTAGATTTTGCTCGCTCTTGCGGTACTGTACGATGAAATCGTACTGCTGGAGCTCTAGGCCCCAGCGGGCGAGTCTCCCCGAAGGGTTGTCTATTTTCTGTAGCTAGTTGAGGGCTTGGTGGTCCGTGATGACGGTGAATCTATAACCCTCCAAGTACGGTCACATACACGGGTCCGACTGACGTATGCGATGTCGCGTTTTTCCCCATCTATTTCCTGTGTTCGAACGGCGCCCAGGCCGCTTTGGCTTGCGTCGGTCTGCAGTGTAAATGTCTGGCTGAAGTCGGGGCAGGCCAGGACGGGTGCGGTTGCCAGTTATGTCCGCAGTGCCTCGATGCCTGGTTTTCGGCTTTTCCCCAGTACCATCCTCGCCGCTTTTGTAGGAACTGGTGCAGTGGCTCGGCGATATCCGCGAACTGCGAGATAAATCGGCGATACTACGACACCATTCCCAGGAATCGTTGGAGGCTTTTGGTGTTGGTCGGTGGTGGGATGCTGCGTATGGCCTCTACTTTTTCCGGGTCGGTTCGGATGCCTCGGCTGGTGATTAAGTGACCGAAGTATCGTAGCTCGGTGCGGCAGAAGACACTTCTCGGGATTTATCCGGAGGTTGGCCTTTCGTAGCCGGTGCAGTACCTCCCGTAGGTTGCTTGGTGGTCCTCAAAGGTGGCTCGCAGTACAATAATGTCGTCGAGGTATGCAAAGGCGTGGGATGATGATGGTATCTAGTAGCCGCTGGAATGTGGCCGGCGCAGAATGCAGCCCGAACGGTATTACCTTGAATTGGTACAGGCCGCGTTCCGGTACGGTGAAGGCGGTTATCAGGCGGCTAATTTCCGCTAGTGGTACTTGCTAGTATCCGTTTGCCAGGACGGTTGTTGAGAGGTATCAGGTTTCCCGGAGTTTCTCTAATGTTGCCTGGACCTTTTTTTTTAGCGTGAGGGAAATGCTTTTACGCATACCCCGTACCCCCTGGGAGAGATACGAGGTTATGTGGGGCTACGTGGTCAGAAGGGCTCACAATACCCACTAAAAACCTTACGACAACCTTCCCTAAGCTATTCGGGGGCGGCTGGGATCTCCAAAGAACACAACCAGCCATCCCCCTTCGCCCTTAGCCCTGTGTGGGGCCTCGTCCCGGGGGGAAGAGAAGCTCCCCCCAGCAATACCTACGCTATCAGGGTGTAAGCAGGTTGCCCACTTACACCCCCCTTCAAAGGGCTCTCGGCCGAAGGACGAAGTCTCCGCGCGCGACAAGGAGGGACGAAGGCGCGCATCCCGCCCGCGTTCGCCCCTCCCCCACTCTCACCCCCTTCCCCCCGACCCAATGATCTTTACGTCCCCCCGGGGGGACAGAGGAAAGGGGGCGGGAATAGTCCCCCCATAAAAGAGCAACCGCTCTGGGATGCCTCTTCGGGGGAGGCGGGAAGGACTTAACGAGTCCCGCCTCCCCCGGTCCGTCGCCTGCCCCGTAGCGTGGGGCGGGCCGCTAGGCGAGGGCGCCTCGCCAGAGCAATCCTTCTCTCGGAGAGGGGGTCGGCCTCCCTCTCCCTTTCTGCCACCTCCTTCCGTTGCATCACCTCCTCGCAGAAGGAGGTCACGGCCTTGTGCGACCTCTCGTCGCCAATCATATGGTCGACCACGGCCGACAACGAGAGGTCGCCTCCAATCTCGCTTCTTAGGACACGGCGCGGCGCCGACCACGCTGGATACTCTTCCAGCGTGTGCCGCTCCGTGTCCAAAGCCTCCGGACAGTGGTGGCACCGTTCGGTGGGTTCCCTCTTGATCCACGCCAGGTACCGGCCGAAACATCCATGGCCGGTTAACACCTGGGTGGATCTGTAGGTGAGCCTTACTCGCATCTCGCACCATTCCTCCAGAATGGGCAGGAGGGCCCGGACTATTGGCCGGCCCGGATTGGCGGCCAGAGTTTCCGACCGCCACATGGCCAGCGGCTCCTGCCGGGCCTGGCGCTTCACTTCTACAATCCTGTCCTCCTCGTGCGGGTCCGCTTCTCCCCTGCGCAACGAGCGGACGGCCAAATACCAAGCCGTCCGCTCCCTTGCCTGATGGTGCAGGGGAATCAGACCCGCGAGGAGGCACGCCGCCTCGGTGGAGACGGTGCGATAGCCCCGTATGGTCCGCAAGGCCAGCCGGCGCTGCACCCTGTTGCAGAGTGTTTTACTGCGCCGGCTGACCGACAATGCGTCGGACCACACGGGTGCCCCATATAGGAGCTTGCTATGCACCACCCCCGTATAGAGGCGGCGGATCCGTCCATCGGGGAATGTTGTCTGGACCTGGGGTATCGGGTACGTGTCTTTCTCCGTGACGCTGTTGACTTTGCGGAAGTGGTTACAAAAGCGGGGCTTTCCGCTGGCCTTTTGTACGATGACTACCGGGGAGCTCCACGGGCTGGCTGATGGTTCAATTATTCCTTCTTAGAGCATTTGTCGATAGAGCTCTTCGTCGATAATGGTCTGCCTTGCCGGGTTTTGCGGTGTGTGTCGTTGCTTGATCGGCACGGTGGTATCCACGCGGATGTGGTGTTCTGTCAGGTGTGTGGGGCCCCGGATGGTTTCAAACTGTGATATTTCCTTAGTATCTCTGCCAGGCATCGTAGCGTCTGCTCTGGGTTGACCCCGTAGCTTTCCTGCAGGTCGTCCAGCCTGTTGACGAAGTCTTCGGCATTTTTCCCTTCAAAATGGGCTCCCCACCTACTTATGGCCTTTAGTATGTCGGCCTTTTGTGGTTCTTGGGATGGCCCTGGGCCGCGTTATCGTCTTTTGGCTTCTGCCGTGTTAGTCGGCAGGCCAGGGTCGCGGTACTTCGAATGGACGTAGCTGGTTCAGTGTAGCGATCGTTCGGCGGCGGATGCCCGGTGTGAACGGCGATCGTTCGATGGATTGGTCGCTCGATATTAACGGAGGCGCGGTGTAGACGGCACAGTCTTCGCTCGGTATCGGCGGAGGCGCGGGCGAGGGGAACCCCGCTCGGCTTTCGCCGCTGGGGCTCAGGATAGTGCCTGCTCGGCGTTTTGCCGCTGAGGCAGAGGGACTCTCGTGGGTATTTCACCGCTCGGGCCGGGTTGCAATGTCTGCTCAGCCTTTTGCCGCTGAGACGGAGGGATTCCCGTGGGTGTATCACCGCTCGGGCCTGGTATCGGGGAGAGTTGGTCGGGCGGACGGAGGCATTGGTGGAGGTACGGTGGAAGGACAGGATAAAGTTCACACACTCTCGCATTCACTCACGCAGAATTCAAAAGTCGGGCACTCGGTATCCGTCGGTGTTCGTCGCAAGGACTACTGATCGGTAGATGGTGGTGCACTCAACTTGCCTTACCGATGTTCGCCCGGGGTACTTATCCCCGCGCACGCGTGTTTTCTCTCGCGAGAAACCGGTTTGGCGCGGCGGCCCTCTCGCGGTCGCGGATCGCGGGCTCGTGGTTGACTCGTGGGCGCGGCAGGCGCGGGTCTCCGACGGTGTTCGTTTTTAATTTGGGGACGCTTTCGCGCCAGGAAGAATGGAGCCTTCACAATTTAATCGTACTCACCTTCTAATATATGTGAATGAATTTAGCAATAAATGCTCCAGAATTTTTGTCTTTAAAAAACTTAAGAATTTGCGAAAGTAACGAGTGAAGTAGGGGGTGGGGTGAACAAATTTGAAATTTTGAATGTGTCTCACCCGGGCAGAGTAAAATTACATTCGTGTGTAGCGCGTGTGTAGTAGAACTAGTAGAAGTAATTTTGAGGGGCCCAACCGGAGGGGCAAGTTCCTCCAGGTTCCTCCTGGCATCACTGGCTGGCACAGCTGGTACCCCCTGGGAGGGATACAGGGTTATGTGGGGCTACGTGGCCAGTAAACAACCCACGACAACCTGCTCTAAACTATTTGGGGGGCGGCTAGGATCTCCAATGGAACACAACCAGCCACCCCCTTGTCCTCGGCCCCTTGTGGGAGAGAAGCTCCCCACAGCAATGCCTAATCTATCAGGGTGTAAGCAGGTTGTCCATTTATACCCCCCTTCCCTGGGCCGTTCGGTGACCCCGTTCCTCGCTCGAGGAGCCCGGATAAAGGGCTGCCACTCAACCGAGGAACGAGATCGCCGCGCGCAACAAGGAGGAGACAGAGGCAGGCATCACACCCGCGTCCGCTTCCTCCCCCACTCCCACCCCCTCCCCCCGACCCGACAATCTTTACGTCCCCCGTGGCGGGACAGGAAGAAGGCCCCCACCCCGACCAAACCACAACTCATTCTAATTGATGCATGCTGTCTGAAATTGGCGCGCTCGGGCACTATGTTAGTCTTGTGGCATAGCGCGCTCCCGCTAAGGCTGGCGCGATTCTCGCCAAGACGAGGAACTCGCAACCTCAGCAATCGGCCAATCAGCGGCGCAGAGGAAATTGCGCAGAGCTCGATCGCTCGCGCGATTGGCTAAGACTCGCTCTCGATCCTCTTGAAACGTTCACGAATGATGCCCGAAAGCATTGACGCGTGACAAACGTTCCAGAAGGAGAGAGACAATAAAGGAGCGAGAAAAACCGCCGGTTCTCACACTTTCGCAATCATCGAAACGCAATCTCGCTATCAAAATAATCAGTCATTTTCTCTTTTGTTCATTTCAATTATTGTACAGTTTTTATTTCATCTTTCATTTCACCGACTATTTGTACAGTGTTTAGTGCAAAATATACAGTTATTTATCGCAGATTCGGAATTTACCCATTTTCTCTGTCCTGCTCACTCCATTCAAATCCGCACGTTACATCCATTCCATTCTCCCATTTCATCCTCTCAATTCTGTTCCATTCTTTCCATTCATTCCACGATATCATTATCACTCCGTGGTCAACCAAGATCGCTTATTCCTCAACACATGCGCATAGCACGAACATAATGTAGAAAGTCGGTAAGTCGGTAAGGTAGAGCGCGACATTGAAATGATAAAAAAATTTTTTTTCGACTCACCAAAAATCCTTCTGGCAATCGTCACTTTAGTAAAAAAGGATCCTATTTTCAAAATTTCATCGAATTCTGAGGTGAACGGTAAACGGAAGAACAGCCCAGACTTTTATCGTGAGAATCCACCCTTTCAAGTTGGCAACGACGACGTTTATACCATACTAGAAAGCAAAATATCATCACCTGACATGAGTTGCCGCCAGTGGCGCTCTTCCACTAGTGGCCGGTCGTTCGTTGGAATACGGCACGCGGCGCGGGGCACAGTGGGTCGGATTAGAGAAACATGTGACACGTACTCTTAAAACGAACTTTCTCGTAACGATATTTAACATATGCCAAATGTCCATAGACCTCGGAAATGAAGAAAATAGTACAATTTATTAAATATTATAGATGTAATAAACGTTGGAAGTTGGACGTTTTAAGAGGAATATTTTTTACAAGAAAAGTTGCTTCTCTTTGAAGCGATGCCCTGAAGTTGCTATTTAATATTTTCTCTCGCTTCTTTTTTTGAATTGAAAAGCAAATATTTTCGATTAGAAATCCTATCGTACATTATTAAGTAGTCTGCATAATACATTAATAATCAATGCTGAACTAAATGCCGAAAATTTTTAAAATTCTTTATGTTGGGTAAGGGAGATCTTTTAAGTCCCAAGGTTCTAACAAATTGGAATATTTTTAGTATACCTTCCTCTAAATAATCGTGAAAGAATTAATGTCCACTTCAGTCCGGTTCTCGAATTATTACTTTAAAGCTATAACGCGCAGCGTTTATCGCAAAGCGAATTCTCTTTCACATCGTAAATTTGTCCTCGTACTTTTTTATGACAATATTGTAGTCTATCGGCAAAAATCGTATTCTTTGCAAGGAACCATATGCCTAAAGAAAACACAAAAAAATTAAAACAAATAACAAATTAGAACGAAAAACACTCGAAAATCTTCCAGAATTGAAACAAACACAGATATATTACATCGCCTTCTTTTGACATTAGATCCATATATCAGTACTATTAGATTGAAATCCCGTACTAAAAAAATTGAGGAATTAGATCCAGAAGCAAACGAATTAATAATTAAATAACAGAAAATATAATATTGATAATATTAATGATAATTGTAACACTCATGGCAATAATAATAATAATAATAATAATAATAATAATAATAATAATTGCAACGATTTCCTCGTGTCCGAATTGGCTCGCTGCGCCAGGGTTCGCGTGTTAACGAGGAAACGGACGGAAAGAGAGAAGGTGATGAAAATCTCGCCACGTGTTTCGTATCTTTCGCTCAGTAGTTGCACGCTCGCGGGGGCACGGAATCCTCGGTCCTTCATGGACACGCATCTCGCGGGACGGGCGCGGTGTTCGCGTTTCGGACGCTCGGACGACGCACAGTGGTCCCAAAGCCCGAAAACGCGGACAAAACCTCTAAACGTATTACAAAATTATTGGATCTGTTTAAAAATTGGTATTAAGACATTTTGGGGGTCGCTGATCACGAATCTGAACTTAAAAATTTTGAAAACAAGATGGCGGATCCAATATGGTGGCAAAAAATCATTCGTACTCCTCAAAAATTGTTTATCGGGATTTTAGGTGAAGCTGATTACGAATGTAAACTAGCTGGTTATTCTTGCTCGCTCGCTTCGCGAGCTCGCGGGTAGGACTGCTCTTGCGAAAGGGTTAATGGTACGCATTGGTAGTGAGGCATACAGCTATTAAGGGTTTTTTTAAAATTTTGTGTGTGACTCTCCACGAGCCACACAAAGAACTTCCCGATTCGTTAGTTGTAAGCGGTAACATTAGCATTAACTGCATACTTTAAAAAAATGAAATACATATAATTACGTTTGTTTCTGCGGTGGAAAATTTCCGTCCTCTCGTATAATTTGCATTGTTGAATGAACTTCTTCCGAAAAAAACTAAAAAAACTAAAAAACTACTTGACCAATATGGACCAAAATCTAATCAGCTCTAAGTTCCAGCGGGGCGCATCGATTGCATCATTCATTATTCTGATCGCATTGTTATTTTTTCAGAAAACGTTAACGAAAAATTTGATACCATACAAACGGACATACGCACACACACACACACACACACACATACAAACACTTTGATAAAAATAGTCTAAAATGACTCCAATGACCATGAAACGTGAAGATCTGCTAAAAAATCGATTTTCGATTTTCGGGGTAATTACAATAACTTCCCTATGAATCGGGAAGTAAAAAATTTAATATATATAATAAAATATGAGGGTCCCTTTAAATTTTAATAGGAATAATCATAGTCATTATAAATGAAATTAATTAAAAAAAAAGATAACTCAGTTTTTTATGTACATATAATCGTTTAATAGAATATAAATTACAATAAAGTATAACAGGATAACATTTTGAATATCTATTCAGAATCGTCATCAGATTCCGCCTCTTGTATTCTTTAAAAAATAAAATAAATATTACATTTTAACCCTCTGAGTACTGCGATCTGTAGTGCTGCGCCGGGATCATTTCTGACTCACACCACCCTCTACTAATACCGACGCATTCACAAGTCCTCGAAGTTCATTCAGGTACAATAAACCATTTTGACGGTCAAAAATTAGGTCAAAAATTAGAGGGTTATGCAAGCTGTTTAAGAGTGAAAGTAAAAGCAAAGCATATTTGTGTATTGGTCGGGGATTATCTGACCACCCCTCTGCCTTCCCTCTCCCTCTTTTATATTGATCTGAACAAGAGGGAAGATTAACTCTCGGGAAAGCCAACTATACACGTCGTATTGCATAGAGGAGATATTCGCACTCCATAGTTGTAACGGTATGGTTCGGTTGTCTAGGGTTACGGTCGGAATAAAAAAATTTCAGATTGTTTATAAAAAAATTGACAATCTGTGTGTGTCCTCCATACGTTCTAAGCTTAATCCTTTAAAAACTGTTAATTTTACAGAAAAACTTAGTTTATACCTCTCATGGTTTGAGAAGAAATGCAACGGAAGCTCACACAATACCTACTCTCTATTACAAAAAGCAGTGGTACAACCTCAGAGACAGACACGGGCAGCTAATTTTTGATTAAATTGCAAGATAATAGTATAAACTAGAACAAGTTTTAGCCATTGACCTTGTAAGAGTTTTCACGTATACTCTAATTTATTAAATTTATACTAAAGGAATACATAGCTTAGGAAGTAATTGTTTGGCCCGTGGTTGATTTTGTGAATCTTTCGGCTTTGTGTTATTTGCACTGTAAGGTGACCGCTAAAGTTATTTCGAAGGACCACCTTCCTAGTGTGGAAGGACAAAGATAGGACAAGTATTATTTGACCAATATATTTACACTATATGTACATGAATTAAAAACGAGAACTGCTTCTGTAAACGGAGGCGCGGTGCTGTGAAGATGCAATCTATTTTAAGGTGTGACGATACAAAGTCGCGTTGCATTCTAGCTGAAGGATCGAGAATTCGTTTATTTATCCCCTCGGTCCTCCCTACTTCTAGCGATTTGGGGAGGTAGGCGGTGCTAGGCATAGGTCCCTTTTTTGTGGAGAAATGCAGTACGTATACCCCGGCCCCCTGGGGAGGAACCGGGGTTATGTGGGGCTTTCCTGGGGTGAGCTACGCGCGACGACCCCCTCCCCAGGCCAACCCACTAAAACTCCACACCCACCTAAGCTAAATAGGAGGAGCCTGGATCACCGAGTATACAACAGGACTCACTCCTAGCTAACATGCCACCCGGGGGGAGGGGTTAGCCTCCCCCTTCCTAATCTAACCGAACCCCGGGCGGAGGGACCCGCCCGGTGTTCCCATCCCTGGGCCTTCGAATCATGCTTCCCGAGCCCCAGCTCGGTCCACATGCAGCCCCGGTGCCCTCGTGTCCTGCTCGGAACAAGGATCCGTAGATCCCCGTCCCAGCCAGGACAAGAGGGTGCCGCTCACCGGTAAGGGAGAGTCGTCGAAGGCGTGTCCGAACGCCCCGACTCTCCCCACCCCACCCCCTCGCCCCCCAGAGCTGTAACTCTGGGCCGGCGCCCGATGGTTTCGACCGCGCGATTTTTGTATTTGATTATTGTGTGAACGAATGCATTGAGTGTCTGAACAGGCTCTAACGGGGTTCGGTCGGAATGTTCTTCTGCCGCGACAACGCTGTCACGACGGTGCTGAGGCCCAAGAAGGATCATCAGGCCCATGGTATCGTTGTCACAACGATGCGTTTACGTGTTGGAATCGTCGCCACGACGATTTCTGATAGGTCGGGCATACGTTGTTTCGCTATCGTTGTTACAATGAGTCGCTTACGTGTCGACGTTATTTCAGCGTCGGAGAGAAACGGAGCTCACATCACAGAGTTATTGTCACAATGTCTCGAGGTAGGTTGTGGCTTCCGGTGGTGCGTTTCGAAGAGCGTTGTCACAACGGGCTTCGTGAACGTCGGGAACGGTTTTAAGGGCGGAACGGGTACTTACATAAGAGTTTTTGTAGACTTGGCGTTCACACGCGAAGCAAGAGAGCGAGCGATGCTCGTCGCGACATTTATCCCTTCAAGCCGTGGTGAGGAGTACTAGTGCGGTGCGGTGTGTCACTGAAGTTCCGGTGACGTAGCAGGTCCGGTTTGGCCATATTTGACTTCCGGTTGTTGCCTACCACGATTTCTAAGCGCGGGGAGGCGCGGTGCGATCGGTTCACAGCGCGCCAAGTCGACGATGCAGTTCGAAACGCGAACGTCTAGTAACAGGCCTGTCGTTGTACAAGTCTGTTACATAATAAAATTAATGTATTTTTTCTTAATTAATACTTAATATGACATTACTTAATATGACATTGTCCAGTCCAAGTTTCGCGTCCATACCTTTTACGAATGAAAAGTTAGAAGGCAATGTCAGACTTAACCCTCATCCGGTCTACTGTGCGGCGTAACGGCGATGCAGTGGCTATAAGCGCGCAATTATGTCAGTTTATTTAAACGTTAGAATATTGTTATTTATTATTTATTAGTATCACTATTCTGTATAAATTATTTTATGTATTTTTTAAATGCTTGTCTCTTGTTGTATGGAGAATCGACATGTGTACCACAAACAACTCAATGGGGACAAAAAGTGTTAAAGGGAACTATGAGTGAGTTGAGTTTTGACTCATGGTTCCCTTAACACTTTTTGTTCCCATGATTTCACAGATCTTCACCGATCCGAAGATGTAGAATACGCCTATGGCAGCCATGACCAAATATTTCTTTACACCCTGTACACAACGGTAGATATCCCGCAAAAATTAGATTTTTTTATTCAGAGTTAGGGAACGAATTCTTATACGAACTATCATTAACGTGATTTATCTGTTATTTAACGTTATTTATCTGTTTCCTACTCGTAATATATGTACTATATGTTTGTACTTCATTTTTACATTATACATAAAATATGCCTCTTATTGTTTCTTTCAAATTTATGTAGCGTAAAAGAATGAAAAATTCTAAAATAGTATTCCAAATGTTCAATTAGTGCATTTAAAACAATTCGAAATTCCTATCACAGTACCGCACTGTGGAACGATCGGCCGCTACTGGAAAAGTATCACTGGCGGCAACTCCTGTCAGGTGATGATATTTTGCTTTCTGGTATAGTAAAAACGTCGACGTTGCTAACTTGAAAGGGTGGATTCTCACGATAAAAGTCTGCTCTATCGCGTGGTGTAGTTCAATTTTATGCTGGACCCTAATGTTTTCAAATATATTGGAAAATATCATCAAAAAACAGTGCAAAAGTGGTGTCTCTCCGTCTTTAACGTATTAATAACAGATATCACTGTATTCAGGTAAGTCTGCAGAATCCTTTTTTACAAAGAACAATTTAATATCTATTATACAATAATAACATCACAACATTTGTTTAACGTTGAAAAATAGTCTTTTTCCAACGTCATGTTTCTCAAGAACTGTGGGAGTAGGAGAAAAATTAAGGGCAGATTTGGAATCGGCGCAAGAAACTCTATAAGATCCACGCAATAGTTATATGGCAACTTTTTGGTGTTGGACAGTGTTATTTCGATAATCTCCACATTGTACATAGTAATATGCATAGCACTGCCATTTTTCTTCCGTTGTTTCAAATCAGTAAATATTCATACTATGTATATAGGAACATTTCCCAGCGCTTTGATCAAAATATCTCCCGACAAAAGAGTTTTTGGACGTAAATACTTTCATACTGATTTGTAGAGATTATCGAGCTGTATCGATTACAGTAATAAAGAATGTACGTTAACTTGTAGCGGTTCGCAGCGTAGGGCAGTAAAATTGACCGCCTGCAGATGTTGGGGATTAGATCAAAATCTTACCCTGCTGTCTGTAGCTTGGCAAATTAGTTTATTAGATCCGCACGTGCGTAGCAGACGCAGGATCCTACCATAAACGCTGCCAGCCGTGCACCGCAAGGGCCTTTCCGACCGCGCGGCCGAGCGCGGTCCCAGAAAGGACCTTTTGCTTGCGCACGTGACGAACACGCGATAAAGACGTTCGTCGACAGAAAAGCGCGATTTCCCTTGCCAAATTAAGGCGGCGCACAGTGGTCCAGAACTAAGTCCTAGCGCGAATAAATTAAAAAAGCTAACTAACGTAAATCTGTTAAAATTTATTACTAAAGGTAGAATATCAAACACTAATGTTGGGCTGGAATAAGCTTAATATAAATATATAAGAATAAACTGGCACGTGTTGAACCGATACAGCAGGCAGCTCCACGTCGGTAGCAAATCGAGAGACAAACGCACAACGCAACCGTTAGATGCGCACGCACCGAGACAAACCTCGACATAAAGCATGCATGGAAATCTACAATGCCGCAACATTTATACTTGTATGATAGTTTGATATGTATACTACATTAAGAAAAGCAAAATCACTAAATCACATCACCGTATTATTGTTGACAAGACTGTCAACATTCCAGTAACCACATTTTTGTTTTCTGCGCTGGTCAATTGTTCCAAATTATAACCTTAAAACATCGAGTTCTTTCTTGAAGTGTGTGTAAATTGTGTTAGGATCTTGTTATATATGATACTAGCTTTCCCCCGCCACGCTTTGCTGTGGCACATTATTTTTTAAAAGGTATTGAATGAGTTTGTGCTAATCTACATATTTCGTTCAATTCCATTTTGCTTTTCGCGTTACTCTGTAGTTCTCTCTCTCTCTCTCTCTCTCTCTCTCTCTCTCTCTCTCTCTCTCTCTCTCACTATCTGTCCGTCTTTGTCTCCCTCTCGCTCTCTATGTCTGTCTCTGTCTCTCTCGCTCTCTCTCTCGCTCTCTCTCTCTCTCTCTCTGTCTCTGCTCCCCCTCTACCTCACTCTCTCTATCTACCTGTCTCTCTTTCTCGCTCTCTCTCTCTCGCAGTCACCTACGTAGAAAGCTGTGGTTTGAAACGTTAGACTCGGCATTTCTTCGGCAAGGTTTCAGAGTAAACCGCATTCGAAAAAGTCAATTCGTTGAAAAGTTATAAGCAGAAACGTGCACAAAAGAGAGCGAAAAAGTTGACATGTGTTCACTAATGACGTCATAACTTTGGAACCAATAGACTTTTTCGAATGATCTTTGCTTTAAAACCTAATCGAAGAAACGCCGCGTCTAATGGTCCAAACCCCAGCTTTCTACGTTGAGCTGTCTCGTGCTCAAATACCTGTGACTACAAATTTTCATAGCGATAGGTTCAACGGTATAGAAGTTGATGTACTGCAGCGCCATCTACAGTGGCGAGTTACAACAAATTGAATAGCGTATAAACCTTCTCCATGAAAAAACACATATATGTGCCAAGTTTCATGTTGATCGGTCAAACAGTTTCGAAGTTTATTAATCATATATATATATATATATATATATATATATATATATATATATATATATATATATATATATATATAGATTATCAGTATGGCTGTAACTGGAAATGGTAGGTTTACGTTTCCTTCACACACTTTATGATATATTTTATGAACTGATACTTTTTAAGAAAAATTATTAGAATGTCGTAAGTTTTACAAAATTTGCACGCGTTGCTAAGTATTTAATTTGAAAGCTTAATTCATCTCCATAAACGGCAAAAAGAAAACGCGATCCCCCGCAATCCCATTATCATTTTATTTTAATATTTTAGTAAACGTATCTACGATCACCCGCTTAGAGTTGTTCGAAGAATGGTTCAAATTGAAGAATTTGAAAGGAAAGGATTGCGTTAGTGGATTACGATAGGCTATTTTTGCCGGAAGGAATGTGAGCGAACATAGTATTGAAGGAATTTTAGAGAACTCTATCAAAAATATTGAGAAACATTGGAAAATAGGCAATAATTATAAAGATAAATTTCTGTCAAAAAATAAGACTTGGTTAGAATCGATCATAGTATTCCCGTTTAATGAGATTGACATTCATGAACTTGAATCCGCAAGAATTGGAAAGCCATTAACAAATTTTAATTAATTCTTTTGCTAGGCAGTCTACTTTAACGCCTAGAAGCGTTCACAAAGTGCTGATACATGGAGCAGAAATTATAAAACATGCAATTTTACCTATTAGTCAGCTTGGAGAGGAAGAGTAAGAGGCAAAAAACGAAGACTTTAAATTTATAAGGAAACACAGAAGTAGAAAGGATTCTGCGGCACATACAAACATAAATTTGTTTAATTATTTCTTACTGTCTTCAAATCCAATTATATCTGAATTAGGTCTGCAGGAAAAGTGAAGTAAAAAGTTAAACCTCGATCTCAAAGATTTGCAGATGCTAAAATCACCAAAAATACGATCAAATACAAACTACGTCAGTGAATAATAATCTTTTATATTATATTTGTAACACTTAATCATTATATTAATTAAACAAGTAGTCAGTAGTGTAAATTGTTTTATTTACTTTACTCAAATATTTGAAAGTAATTTTTACACAAAATGTTAATTTTTTCCTCGCACAATAATTAATTCGCGCTAGAACTGACTTCTAGACCACTGTGCGGCGTCAAAGTTGGAAGAAACTCCACCCGCGTGTCTTCGGAAAGGAAACGCCTTTCCGAAGAGCACTTAAGGGGGTAGAGGCCCCACGTGACCATGGTATTTTTCATTGTGACCAACCCCCGCGCGAAAAACCAATTTGGCAACAGTGATGAACATACATCTGTATGAATCTAACGCTTCAATTTCGCTATATTACAGGTTTTTTTCTTTTCATCAATATCTTTATTGCTATTAATGCATCCGAGTGGCTTCATGCCCTTTACACTTTTGTTGTTATGAAACTACGCTGATAATTCTCCTGACAAAGCGCCATCTCGTCCAAGTAGCTGAACTAAAATTGCTTCTACTCACCCTTCATGAAGGGAATCTGGGAAACAATTGAATGCGATCACGGGAACACACCTCACATCCTCATACGATTTTATATTGAGCTGAGTGAGGGCTCATTTGAAAGAGGAAGGTTAAACGAAGCGCGCGTGGGTCCCTAAATAAGCAGGAAAAATCTTTTTGTGATCGAAAAATACATTAGAAAATCCGGAATTTTTCTTCATTTGTTTTCCCTACTTTGGACAGTCACATTACTGGATATAAACATAATGTAACTGAAGTTGGACCCACGCGCGCTTCATTTATTCTTCCTCTTTAGAATGAGCCCTCATTGAGCTCAAAATATAATCATATGACGACGTGAGGTGTGTTCCCGTAAACCCCTGTTTTCACTTGTTTTCTAGTTAGATTCTAGTAATGTCACGTGGGTACTCTACCCCCTTAAGAGGATACCGTACCCATGGATATGACTAGCATATTACTAGAATATTACTAGAAAAACAAGTGAAAACCGTGTTTACGGGAAACCATTGTTTGTTTTTATACAAGCATGTTACGAGCTGTGTGAGGGCTTGTTCTAAAGAGGAAGGTTCATCATAGCCCGCTCTGCTCATGATTTAACAAGATTATGTTTATATTTAATAATATGAGCGTCCAAAATAGGGCAAACAAGTCGAGACAACCACCCTCAGGTTCCCATGTATTTTTCTAATACAAAACGGTTTTTCTGACTTAAATCAATAGCAGAGCGGGCTATAAGGAACCTTTCTCTTTACAATAAGCCCTCACACAGCTCAAAATATATTAATATGAGGACAAAAAATGTTTTCCCGCAAACACTGTTTTGTTGATGAAATTAGTGTTTGCGGGGAAACATTTTTTGTCCTGATATTAACATATTTTGAGCTGTGTGTGGGCTTATTCTAAAGAGGAAGGTTCATCATAGCCCGCTCTGCTCATGATTTAGTTCGATTATGTTTATATCTAATAATATGAGTGTCCAAAATAGGGAAAACAAATGAAGAAAAATTCCGCAGATTCTAATGTATTTTTTTAATACAAAATGATTTTTTTGACTTAAATCATGAGCAGAGCGGGTTATGCTGAACCTTCCTCTTTACAATGAGCCCTCGCACAGCTCATAACATGCTAATATCAGGACAAAAAATGTTTTCCCGTGATCGCATTCAATTGTTCCCCAGATTCCGTTCATGAAGGGCAATGAAGGGCAAGTAGAACTAATTTTAGTTCAGCTACTCAAACGAGATGGCGCTTAGACAGGAAAATTATCGGCGTATATTCGTAACAACAAAAATATAAAGGGCTTGAAGCCACTCGGATCCATTAATAGCAATAAAGATATTGATAACAAGAAAAAAAACCTGTATTAATAGCGAAATTGAAGCGTTAGATTGATACAAATGTATGTTCGTCACTGTTGCGAAACTGTTTTTCAGCGTGGAGGTTGCTTACACTGATAAATACCCAGATCAGGGGTTACGGTACCCCCTTAAATATGGAAAGATTGGTGGAGCAGGGTCAGTCTCTCAACGTCTTTCAGTACAGACGATTCGCTGGAAAGTGTGCACCCTTAAATAAAGTCAACATAAGTATATGTGTGTTTCGAACAATCAGTCCTTACAACATATCCCACAAACTAAACCAAAAAATGTATATCACCTTCATATGACCTCTACGCGTCCGTCCATGAGGAAACTATTTACACCAGTTTTGAGACCCCTCTCCAAACCATTCATTTCTTTTCTAAATTATTTTTTTACACACATAACGTGTACTTTTTATAGTATTCAAGTCAGGTTCCAACTAAAGATTAAAGCCGATCACCCTGTACAGTGTACAGTGTATGTTATCTAATTGACTGGCCCTTTGTTGCATTTGAAATTGAAACCACTAATTACAAACTTCAAACATACAGAGTAAGAAGCATAACTGAACCAATAACTACAAGTTTTGTAGAAATCATTATTTAACCGTGTCAATCTATTTCTTTGTCATTGCTAAACGAGGAGATATTGATTATTGAAAAAATTTCTTAAGTTACTTTTAACTATGATAAAAATAATTGTAATGCTGATTTTTTGTTATTCTTCTATATTCCTAGCATTAATTAACGATTTATACAAAACTTGTAGTTATTGGTTCAGTTATGCACCTTACTGTAACTAACAATAAACAAAAGAACTGTCTAATAGAATATTAAATCAGTGTAATTTTGCAATATTATTATACAAGATATGTTTCACACCACGAGGAATGGTTCGTGACATTTTTCGTGGCGTATGGGATTATTTTATATGAAAAAAGGGATTAATTGTTCTCAAGAACAGTGAAGATATACGGTAATAATCAATCCTCGCAAGTATTATTGCGTTCGAATGTTAATGTTAGTCACTTTCCGTAATATTTTTAGCAATATTGAAAGCTTATAATTTCAATTTCATTTCACATTTTTGAAAGAGTTTATTGATCGGTGAAATGTACAATCGTACGATCACCTTTTAATATACATAGTATAATATAATAAAATTTTTTAAAATATGATCCAATAAATACACAATCTTTGCGCTAGACAGCGGATCTTTATGCAAAATAAAAATTTTATACCTGAATTGCATCAAACTGAACTGAGTTAAATTGTAATTTTCTTCGTTAACATGTTTAATAGGTTGGAAATAATATTACAGTATTGTTAAATTCTTCTTATGCTTTTATCGTTTTAAATTATACCTTCTCATTTCTGTTATAAATGCTTAAAATCCGCTGTCTACTCTGATGTATGCAGTACGCGGAATAATTAATTAACTTACGATCGATTTTAAACATACTCGCTTGTCGTAATAGGCAATCGTTTGAAATACTTGCAATATAAAACAGATATTATTTTCATAGATCTGAATAATGATGACGTTGTTTCATGAGAAGAAAACTTGATGATTTCCAGTGGATGGTTTCGAATGTGCTAGCTTTTGTCGATGCGACCGAAGGTAACGAACTGCTAATTAGCCTTCAGATCTCGCTTTTCGCTGTCGTTGGTGGATAACAGACGATTGTCGACCAAAGACGGTTAAAGTTGATGTAAGACCACTCGTATTTGAGTGGTACTTGAAATTGGTTTTAATTAAATCCGAACAATGCGACTCCCTTTCGTGCTTTACCGAGTTAAGTAAGTTACCGATATTGTTCCCTGAAAATAGTTGCTTCCAGAATTAGTCGCGTTGAACCTCAGCCATGCAAACGATTTTAATTGCAACAAAAACAGTGATTTCTCAGCGAGCAACTTGGGAATTTTAAATGTACATATTATTCCAATTAGAAGAAAGAGAAATCACTCAATTATGTTTTTACGAAATGTTCCGCTCCAAAGAAATGTCATATTTGGATCGTTCGAAATACTTATTCCTGGAGAATGTTCTTTTGAAATCTTATTTTACAGTGACATGACAGATGTCGTAATTCATTTTAAGATAGTGTATTTTACTTATCTAATTATCATGTATGATAAATTTCTGATTTCTATTTACACGTAAAATTGAATTTCTTTTCTTTATAGTTTAAACATTATATTTGTTTCAGTTTTGTACATTATTCACTGATTGCAAACAACAGCATAGAATTGGTGAAAATGATAATAAAATTAAAATTTAACTTATTGCCATTTATAATCTGGAATATTGACTTAATATGTAATATGAAAATCTAGTTATAATGATTTATCAGATATGTCCTAATTGTACACTTTTGCTTTTATTTATATAATACATAAAAATTAAATTTTCTATATAAATTCAATAACTAAATTCTAACTAAAACTAACTATTACAATTAAAATCGTAGTATTTTCATTAAGATTAATCATCTCTGTACGATATTGCATAGAAGAGACTAACATTTAGAGTAATTATTATAATCTTTGATAATTATAATTAATAGGAAACGCTCTAAAGAGATTAGTCTTCGAAGATTGATTAGGATCAACTAGGCACATGCTTGTTAGATATGGATAAGTATACAACGACTCCCATTAATCTTCGTACGCTCTAAACGAAACGATAACTTTTTAATATTGGACTACACAAGTTTAACTTTTTTGGGAAGCTAGAGCAATTAGTTTACTACAGGATGTGAAGAAATTTTTTTCAAAAATAGCAATTAATCGGAATTATTTGCAAAGATGCATTAAATGTCTTGAGGATAATAAAGTTGAATGGTAAAATGGGGCTCATACGATACCAAAAATATGTTTGTTTTTATGTAATTTTTTCAGAGATATTAAGGCCACCTACATTTTTTTAAATGGAACCACCCTTTTTGAAACATCTACAATGACAGTCCCTTTCATTACGAATTTAATGACTATAATTACTCAAGGTCATTCAAGGTCACGGACAGAAATAACGTGTAAAACTAAAATATGGAAGCAAAATACGTTTATCACCAGTGAGACTTGTAGTAAACATGCTAAGGTCTTTCAATGCTATGGAATGTTTTCAAACATCCTCTAGCCGATTATGTTACTATTTACTTACTAACGTCTTACTCAATGATTCGAAGGTGTGACATGATAACGGTTTACTGTGAATGTAGACAAAATACATTGTAGGCTTGATTGCTTTATGATGAAAAAGTACCCAGACCGAAACATTTCTTCTAGGCTCACTTTTACTTATATGACGATTGGTTGTAATCGCGCAAGTGCAATCGTACTTTTAGAAAACACTACGCTACGACGCCACGCGAAGCGATTACATAGAGTGACGGTGAAAACTGTGATTAGCAACGTTATATTGAATTAGAAGTTTTAAATATTATACAATGTCCCTGTGTATTGTAAAAACGTGTAAAAATCGCACGAGACATCGTCCTATTTTGGGAGAAATAATAGTAAACAATACTAATAACTTCTCATATCATCGGTAAGAAAAATATTCTATTTGTGTACGTACAAATTATATTGTATTATCAAAATGAGACAAATGATATAAAGTTACATACTGAATTAATTTTGTAATAGGTTTCCAAAGGATGAAAAATTAAAATTGACAAAACCCAATTATGTTAGAAGATTATTAATAATACCTCCTAATCCCTTCATGCAATAGATATTAACGATTGTACAATTTAATATTTAAGTAATTGGATTAGTTTTTTATAACATTTCTGATATTTCATTATAAAACTAACCGATATTTACTCATGTGGTGATTCTCATCACCAGAAAGTGCAGAGAGTGAAAGATAATCTCCTAGTTATTCCTGTTTCTAAATAGCAATATTTTATGTATTTGTAAAATTAAATACCAAACAGATAAGATTTATCATATCTATAAATTCTAACTTTTGATAGTTTAATTTTGACATGCATTTATAAATAAAACTCTTTGTTACTTTATTTTATTGAAAATATTTTACCGTAATGTATAATTGTTAACAAACTAAAGATCTCATCTTCAAAGGGTATAGCAGGATAAGCATGGGTCAGCGTCCCCCGCTCCGATATTCCTGATTTCTGTCTTAAAACATAGTTTTATGTCTAAGAAAACATTGTTTAACATTTCAAATGTCTACCCCCATCGATAAGGGTAATATTGGGGTAAATTCCCTCGCACTTAAATGCAATTTGCTACAAAACGAGAAAAGATATCGACATGGGATAAACGGCAAACAAAAGATATAGATAAACTCTACATTCCAGATTTTTTCCAAAATTTTTTGATAACTATTTATAGTTGAAAATAATGAATTAATTTTTTGGGAATTTTATTAACTATCTTCCCCTGGGTTGACACCTACCAAAAAATTATAAAATATTGCTATGATACTAACCTACTTTGTAAAAAAATCTCAGAAGTGTCCATTTGGTGGAACAGTGTCAAGAAAAATAAAGTATGCCGGCGAACGCTTGGTCTGATCAGTATCGGCGCAGCGACCGAATCCCCTTGCGGTGACTAGTAATGGGAACGAACGGAAAGTCGACGGTGTGTACGGAAAAGCTGATACATGCAAAAATGCGACTAAAAAATGCATATAAAAAAAGAAAAAAACAAGAAAAGAAAGTTGAGTTGAGAAATATTCGAACTCGAGCCCTTCGGCGCATCGAGGAACCTCTAACACCGTGACCATACAACATATTTGTGAGAAGCTTCTTCTTTCTGTTACTTAACAGCAACGAACTAGCTTTACACGCATTTTTCTTCTTCCATGTAAGCTATTCTCTAAAATATAATTGTTTAGATTTCCAACTGTAATCATATATTAGAACATTTAATCGCATTTTTGCATGTATCAGCTTTTCCGTACACACCGTCGACTTTCCGTTCGTTCCCATTACTAGTCACCGCAAGGGGATTCGGTCGCTGCGCCGATACTGATCAGACCAAGCGTTCGCCGGCATACTTTATTTTTCTTGACACTGTTCCACCAAATGGACACTTCTGAGATTTTTTTACAAAGTAGGTTAGTATCATAGCAATATTTTATAATTTTTTGGTAGGTGTCAACCCAGGGGAAGATAGTTAATAAAATTCCCAAAAAATTAATTCATTATTTTCAACTATAAATAGTTATCAAAAAATTTTGGAAAAAATCTGGAATGTAGAGTTTATCTATATCTTTTGTTTGCCGTTTATCCCATGTCGATATCTTTTCTCGTTTTGTAGCAAATTGCATTTAAGTGCGAGGGAATTTACCCCAATATTACCCTTATCGATGGGGGTAGACATTTGAAATTTTACACAATGTTTTCTTAGACATAAAACTATATTTTAAGACAAAAATCAGGAAAATCGGAGCGGGGGCCGCTGGCTCATGCTTATCTTGCTATACCCTTTCGCGCATATATGCTAGAACCAATCACTAGTGGGGCACCAGAGTACCACGTGACCGTGCTCCTCCCTCCCCGGAAATGGCTTCACACCCTTCGCCAAAAGTAACGGTTTATGCTCCGTCCCCTTATTCCTATGTCCATGATTTATATCTACTAGTTATTTAGAAATACTGGAAGTGGTGCCATCTGCTCGGTAAGCTGCGCGCGATCATCACTACAAACCAATATGGCGGCACGCTTACCTGTCAAAAATCCTGAGGAATGCTTCAGCTTTAAGCAAGCATAATTCCTGAACTACTGATCCTACAGGATTGAAACTTCGACTGAAGTCGCGTTGAGTACAAATCTATTGGATTACATACCAAATACATCATAATTTATAGGAGAAAGCCAGAAATTTTGAGTCTGGTAAAGCGAAGTTTACCCGAATACAGGTTATAGAATACGTGATCTTATTTTAAAGTTATTTTAAATTACATTTGTCGGTGAAAATTCACATTATGATAGATGAATTCGTTTGAAGTAATAACTATCGTTGGAAACAGATACGGAATTAAACTATATCTAACTCGAGGCAATTAGGGTAATACAGTAATTAGTAAGCAAGTTCGTTAATAAGTGAAGAGAATGAAACGGAAGTTTATGGCATTTAAGAGAACTCGGCAAAGTAGAATTACTCGAGAAATCATTTAAATGTCAATTAACATATTACGTCTGCATTTCAACGACCTACATATATCAGTAATGCGACATTACTTATTCAAAAAAGGCTTACATATTTTGTAGGATGACAATCTTTGAAGAAGACCGGAATGAAAGTGGTTGAATGGTGTGAGTTGAAAGATCGATGGGATAAAAACGAGTATCTTCTTTAGCGAAGCAATTACATTAAATTACATTACATTAAATTAGACACAGCTACCTTAATCAAGATAAGCTATACTCACCTTAATTAATTGAGCCTTTAGCTACAGTATTTTCAGAGACTTTAAACTTGTACCCTGTCTTTAATTGGAAGAAGTGAGTACGAATATTATTAGACTCTCGTTATACTTATAGACGCCGTATAACGGTTCCATTCAGGTTAACTAATCGCTTTATATACATATTTCTATTACTTAGAAACTAAGCGAAGATGTTCGTTACTGATATGTTTAACCTTATTTCTGTGTATTGGATGCAAATATGCTCTAGTTGACAAAATGGCAAATAAAAATTGGCGAATAGAAAGTTTCCAAAATTTTCTAGGAATGCTATTTGTGATACGTTTCAAATGTTTAAAGTACTGACTATATATATTTTTAAATCAACAAAATTTCACAAACACTGAGGCAGACAAATGTTATCTTTCATTTTGCTCCAAAAATGTATGGGGTTCAATTACCCCCTGTACACGGTTAACATTAAAATAGTATAGTAATGTCCCATTCTCATTCTTTATATTATTTCGCCTACTCAATCCAGCAAGGGGCCTACCACGCGAAGGGCCACGAAACTCGAGCTGCTTCGATTGCCGCGAAATGTGAACATGCCTTGTAATCCGATACCGCGTCAGCTAATTCGATGTGAACTACTACTACTTCGATGTAATAAACTAACAAAACTTCTTTATATTTTGTGGGACTTTTACCAACTTATTTGTGGCATTTTTCTGATTACAATGATACTAAACACGATATAATTTCAACTGCATTTAGTGGTTTAATTAACGGTATGAAGTAACTTTAGGACATTGAAGAGGATAGCAAGTGAAAAAGATTGAAAAACAGCGACTGTGACGCGCCGCACACTGGTCTCCTTGCCCGATCTAGCTGTTCATTAATATTTTAGCACTACTTGAAGGTTTAAAGGTTTTTAGATCGTCGAATTCGTTTTGATATAAGCTACTACAGGGTGTCCCAAAATAAGTGTAACTCCCGGAATTGAAGCGACATTTTCCTTTACAAAAATGGTGTCCGCGGCTTTGTTTACGAGTTATTATCGAAAAACACGGACCAATCAGAGCCCGGTTATAGTGAATGAAGTCCGACTCGGTGACAGATCCCGTTTAACGTGTTGTCGCTATTGGCCGAACCAGAATCAATCCGCTGTAGCCGCGCTCTGATTGGTTCGTGTTTTTCGTTAATAACTCCAAAACAAAGCCGCGGACGCCATTTTTGTACAGGAAAATGTCGCTTCGAATGACCCAAGGAACCTCCCATTTTCGGGTGTCGAAGAAATTTTGGGACACCCTATAGAGTTGAGAATGATATAACGACATCATTAAATTTTTGTAGTCTCTTAACTGTTTTAAACTTAACCCACCCATCTTTCCATAAATGGGTAAAATCTGCAGTCCACTTATTAAAGACCTGGACTATCATTTACGTTATCGACCGCGACACACGGCTTTCTACAGGCGCCCCCTCCGCAGATGCTTGGAAAATGAAATGGTACCAATGCATTAATTTGTTTACATTGAGGATGGAGATCACCCTAAAAACTACCTTGATCGTCACGTATGAGAGCATGGGTGACTAAAAGTGACTTCCTACCACGCCTGGGCAGCATTACTGGTTTCTAAGAGGAGCTGTTACGGAGGGGAAAATCGACATAGCCAGTTAGCATTGCCCTTGAACCGATGAGAGCACTCGCAATTAGTGAGGGGCGTTGGCGAATCGTGGGGTAACGTGATGAGAGGCAAGGGGACAAACGGATGTCGCCGTGCAAAGTTACCGAGAACTATGAATCACTTGTGCCGTGAACGAACAAACAGATTGTTGTTTTTGGAAGTACTAACAAGAATGTGCTCTTCAATTGTTGCATTCCACCTATCTGTTGCCTGTAAACTGTACCAGTCATACTTTAAGTCTTGACTCAGACTTATTGTACATATTTGACAATTAAAATATTTTAAGCATTTGATGATTATTCCAATTTTCTCACGCGCTTTCCATGTGGTAAATTTATATATATGTCGTGGCAGGCCGACCCCTTGTTCGATTCGTCATTTCAAAATGCGTCAACGAGCTCACAGGTGTAGTAGAATTTATCCTTACACGTCTTGTCTTGTCAAAATCTAGTTGATTCTGTCTATATCAAAAGACTACTCTCTTGACAACGCAAATCAATCAATATCTCATTGATATTGTCCTGTTTTCATGTACACTGTAACCATCAGGAACGTGTCCATTCTACCACCCGTGGTCACGTTCAACAAGGACCTAAACCATTTTCCTAAAGGACCTTGTCTCGCATTTCTTCAAAAATAAAACAAACATAACAGTGACACAAATTTATAAATTACAATCAATAAAACAAACATGACATTAATAATAATAATACAAATTTTCAAATCATTGCCTATGTCAGCACGCCCCGACATATATATATATATATATATATATATATATATATATATATATATATATATATATATACAGGGTGTCCCAAAATAAGTGTAACTCCCGGAAATGGGAGGTTCCTTGGGCCATTTGAAGCGATATGTTCCTTCACAAAAATGGCGTCCGCGGCTTTGTTTAGGAGTTATTATCGAAAAACACGGGCCAATCAAAGCCCGGCTATAGCAAACGGAGTCCGACTCAGCGACAGGTCCCGCTTAACGTGGTGTCGCTATTGGCCGATCCAGAATCAATCCGCTGTAGCCGCGCTCTGATTGGTCCGTGTTTTTCGTTAATAACTCCTAAACAAAGCCGCGGCCGCCATTTTTGTAAAGGAAAATATGGCTTCAAATGACCCAAGGAACCTCCCATTTCCGGGAGTTACACTTATTTTGGGACACCCTGTATATATATATATATACATACATATATATATATATATATATATATATATATATATATATACATACATACATACACATATATATATTAAACTAGAAACCGAAAATATTTAATTGATCTTTTAATTCGACATAATACCATACCTCAATTTTTCATATTTGCGAAACATTTCGAAAAAGTAACGGTAATCTTTCAATTGTAATAGTATATAATTTTATACAATACAAAAGTACCTCTTACGGTAAATGAAAATGTTTAAATAGATGTATATGTTGTACATATAAATAGAAAAAACAATGTAACGCTGCCTTTTCTGTATATTAAGCATTGGTGCATTGGCCGGTCCTGGGTAAACTAACAATAAGTAGACCTCTAACGGACGACCTCCGCGTCATCCCGAAATTCTAGTCCAATTCTTCCGCTATTCTAACATTTTCCAACATTTCCCAACGACTTATTTAACGCTTCTCGATTTCAAAATTTCGGAACGTAACACTAGAATAATTCCATTATACATATGTCGTTTGTTTCATTTTGTGAATATGAAATTGATATAATATTTCATACAATTTCTAAATATTTAATAATTGGTCAAATACCATATATTCCATAATGTGAACAATATTGTGAATAATGGTACAGCAATATTTACCGTTGACTCTGAGATTTCGTGGAGGTGACCTTTAATAAACGTTTTTTAATATCTCCAAAAATAACAGAGATATTCAAGTGCTGATATTTACAGGACCGCCCTATATATATTGAGTAATTTTTGTTTTAAAATAATAATGTGGAAATCATATCTGGAGCAGCAAAACAAAATTTAATTAATTTCGGTATTACAGTGTTGATCATTACCATCACTGGGTAATAGAACGTTAATATTGTTTAATTCTACAAGGTGTCCCAAAATAAGTGTAACTCCCGGAAATGGGAAGTTCCTTGAGTTATTCGAAAGGACATTTTCTTTTACAAAAATGGCTTTGTTTAGGAGTTATTAATAAAATAGCGACACCACGTTAAGCGGGACCTGTCGCCGAGTCGGACTCCGTTCGCTATAGCCGGGCTCTGATTGGTCCGTGTTTTTCAATAATAACTCCCAAACAAAGCCGCGGACATAATTTTTGTAAAGGAAAATGTCGCTTCAAATGACCCAAGGAACCTCCCATTTCCGGGAGTTACACTTATTTTGGGACAACCTGTATATAACGTCACAATTGTTGCACTTCTTTTACTGCCCATATTATTATGTTTGGGTGATTAAGCTAGTCCCGTAGAACACTAGGAGTCCTACTCTAGTTGCATTGTAGGAGCATTTGTAATTGAATTGAAGAATACCGTTCTTGTTGGACTTTGTACAGTAAAACATTACATCATATTACAAATTTTTGTGATTAGAATTATACGATTATTTAAGACATTCCCATAAGATTTGTTAGAATATTCTACAACTGTGTACACAATTAATTTTTATAGAATAATACAGTATTAGGGTAGTCATTTATGAAATTATTTCGCATAAAACCAATTGTCCGTTCATTTTTCATACGCCTTCTACATATATATACACGATATATTTTATGATATTATCGGTTCCCTTCATACGATACGTATATAGATACGTATCGTAACATAGGATTATCTTTATTGTTAGACTACTTTATTATTATGCTACTCCAGAGAAGTGCTAGTTAAATATTCATTATTCGACCTACGTGTGTGTGTGTGTGTGCGTGCGTGCGTGCGTGCGTGCGTGCGTGCGTGCGTGCGTGCGTGTGTGTGTGTGTGTGTGTGTGTGTGTGTGTTGTATTCGCACAAGTTGTATTCGCGATTTTGTCCACGTGCCATAACAAATCCTGTTGAATATAGGTGCTACCAGTCAAAAGTTATAAGTAGAAACGTGCACAAAAGAGGATGAAGAACGTGTCTCCTCACTAACGACGTCACAACTTTTGAACAAACGGATTTTTTCGAAAGTGGATTTCTCTTAAACCTTCCCAAAGAAACGTTTAATGGCTGAAACCTCAGCTTTCTACGTTCAGCCGTTCTCAGTTGATGCCGTGACAAACAGACAGATAGACTCAATTTTATTATATGTACAGATTATTCATCCTAAATTTTTCGAAGTTTGTTCTTATCAGTCTGTATTTTATCTCATTTCCGATATCCAGTACTTGATGATATCGATTATTCGTATAGAGTTGAAGTACAAATGGTGTACGCATGTTATGTGTGCATATCAGCAGCCAACCCTAGATATAGCTTTCATAAAAATTGAAAATCGGAAAGAACTGTAGAATCGTAACATTACGATCGCCAACAAATTGCCAAAAAGAAGACATTGAAATGACCGTCCGCGACAAACACGTCGGTCGAGAATTCTGCAATTACACACATATATTTTGGATACAGTATAATTGTGCACATATGATTCCTGCACAAATGGAATTGTGCACTGTAAAAGACACAGGTGGAATTACGGCCAAGTTGCGGTTAATTTTGGGTTATGTATACGGTTATATCACTGCAAGGGACTGTTTGTTTATAGGGTGTCCCAAAATTCTGCCAACATCCGGAAATAGGAGGTTCCTCATATCATTTGAAGCGACATTTTCCTTTGCAAAAATGGCGTCCGCGGCTGTATTAAGTAGTTATTAACGAAAAACACGGACCAACTATAGCGCAGCTACAGCGAACGGAGTCAGATTCGGCAAGAGGTCAAGCTTAGCGTGGCGTCGCCGTTGGCCGAGCCAGAATCAATCCGCAGTTGCCGCGTCTTGATTGGTCCGTGTTTTGCGTTAATAACTCCTAAACAAAGCCGCGGACATCATTTTTGTAAAGGAAAATGTCGCTTCAAATGACCCAAGGAACCTCCCATTTCCGGGAGTTACACTTGTTTTGGGACACCCTGTATACTAATAATTTTGTAAAATTCTGCGGGGTACTCAAGGTACCCCATTTTTCTGTTACTGAGGCTGAAGACGCCGCCATCTGGTGGCAGTTGCGTGCGAATTGGTGCGCAATAGTTAGTTTTTTTTCGAAAAGAGTTGATTCAACATTGCAATTTATACGAGAGGATGGAAATTTTAAACCAAATAAACAAACGCAATTATATACAGGGTGTTCAGGCTATTACTAGCCAGCATTTTTTGTGTAAATAGGAAATATTAGAAAAAAATGATGGAGGAAAAAGTATTACTGTTTTTTATGTGCAACACAATGACATATGCATTTTTGTTTTATTTACATTATTTTGATAGAACTGAAGGTGACCTTCAATTTTTTAAATGGAATAAGGTATTTTTTAATACGTCAATCGATGCAGCTGGACATTCGTAATAAAAAAGTACTAACCTATGTATGTCGAAAAGTTAATCGTTCAGAAGATATTTCAATATAAAAAACATAAAATACCATTACTGTCGTACTACACTAGTAAGTAAACGCTAACGTCTTAGTACGGCAGTAATGATATTTTTATACTTTTTACATTGAAATATCTACTGAACGACTAACTTTTCAACATACATAGGTTAGTACTTTTTTATTACGAATGTCCAGCTGCATCGATTGACGTATTAAAAAATACCTCATTCCATTTAAAAAATTGAAGGTCACCTTCAGTTCTATCAAAATAATGTAAATAAAACAAAAATGCATATGTCATTGTGTTGCACATAAAAAACAGTAATACTTTTTCCTCCATCATTTTTTTCTAATATTTACTATTTACACAAAAAATGCTGGCTAGTAATAGCCTGAACACCCTGTATATTTCATTTTTATTTTTTTTAAATTTTTTAATTAAAAAAAAATTTTTTTTTAGTTACGCAACTAATCCTAATGTTACCGCTTACAATAATCGAAAAATATCCCAATGCTAGATTGAGTTATTCATCTCTATAGGGAAATGTCGTATCAAATGATCTCAGGAACCTCCCATTTCCGGATGTTGAAGGAATTCTGGGTCACCCTGTATAAAGACCCATAATCCTGATAAAACTCGTCGGCCTGATAGTCCATATCTTACAAAAGCCTTTTTTACATTTAAGGAATAATTATTATGAAGAAGTGCTTGAAATTTGATCATCGATAACTGTTATTAGTGATCGAAATAAATTTCCTTCATCGATAATTGTTATGAGATGTCGAAATAAATTTCTCTCATCGATAACTGTTATAAGAGATCGAAATGAATTTATAACAACGATGACATTTACCAACAAGAGAAAAAATAGTAGGTCACTTATAGTTCTTATTTGTAACCAATACGAATTTAGTCGATGCAATACTTGATATTCCGTGACATTTTTCTTTTTGGTTATAACAGTTAGAATATGTCTACTATACGTTATAGATGCTATCTACACGGCAATATACGTAACAATAATTTTCAGGCCCTTATGAATCGAACACTCTTTAATAATATTCGATATATAACTTGAACATTTTAATGATTATGCATGTTTGTGTCTCTCGGATATACAAAACGATATATACCGAACCGTAGACGGTAACTCCGTGGTCTCTTAAAACCTCTATGACGGGGTGACAAAAATGCGTGACGTTTCTAGAGGCTTGATTATTATGAAAGTGCACCGTAACGCTACGCGAGCACCGTGCAGTCTGACGACTCTTACTTATCATGGAACCGTGATAATAACTACCTTCCTACCTACCTCACTCTTATGTTCCTACCCTCTATTTCGTACTACTCCCTCTCTTCTCGTTTTCCTTTCATCAATCTCTACTACAATTGCATCAACAAAAATATACAGAGTGACATCGTTATTTGGAACGTGCTTTCTCATCGTACATCGAACACAAAATTTTGAACCGGAGGCCTGCCATTTATAAAAAACTTTCGAAACCGACAAAATGAGGACTTATCCCCCCCTCCAATTAATAAGCTATAATATATTCCATTTAGGATAAGATCGACGAGAATGACGTTAAAAAGTGAACAATTTGGCATGGAATGACCCTAATTTGATTCTATTTATACACATATGTGATTATACACAACGTATCTTGAAGTAGTGTATAGAAACAAATTTCAGTTGCAATGTTGAAATAAACTAACATGATGTAACTAATAATGTCTGCTATTATTTTGTCACACAGTGTATGTCAGCGAACAATCGTACACCAATAACATTATCGTGCTCTCTACAATCATTTAATTAGAGTCTTATTGTTTGACGTATGAAACATTTCATTTTGATGTAATCTATATAATACAGAAACACATGTATGAATCATTAAATTGATAGCATTCGGTTGACAGACCAGCGTTCAATAAGCATTTGTGAATATTTCAGTGCAAAACAATCAGTCTGATTCCATGTGTCGTTTTTATAGTTTTCATCTATCGATCTACCGCCAAATGTCCAATTGCCAAATATTAACTTGTTCGACCAAACATACAATCATACAATTTACGATCACGGATGGATTTAGAAAAAAATCCGCATGATTAATCGTGACAACACGATACACACAGTTTACTCCTGCAACTCGTAAACTAGGCACCATTGCGATACTTACGAGTGTGTCAACGTAGCATTACTTCGTTGTACTTTTAAAATATTTTAAATAATTAATTAAGTAGAATATATATAATTTACTTGGTATGATCATTTTTACGTAATTCGATAAGATAGAAGATAGAAAAAATAAAATTTGCTTTATGGAAATTTTTACAATTAACAATAAAGAGAAAATCGAAAAAACCACGGACGTTGCTAACGTCAAAAGGTTGATTCTCAAGATAAAAGTCTACTCTATTACGTGATATAGTTCGATTTTACGCTGGGCCCTTATTTTTTGATATTAATTGAAAAATATTCTCAAAAATGGGTGCAAAAGTAGTGTCTCACCGTCTTTAATGATTGTTTAAACATATTTAGACAGCGTGTAAGGGAAATATTAAGGGCAGATTGGGAATCAGTACAAGAAACTCTACAAGAATCACCCAACAGTAATTGTTGAAGTTTGGTGTTAGACAGTGTAAATCGAATCGGAAACTTACTTCCGGTAGTTTTATTAATAGGAAACTTTATTCCGAGTAACGTTTTGTTTATTTTGTCGTTTCTTTGTTATAATAAATTGAGGCTTATGTTATTTTGTTGTTTTTCACTCTTTGATAAGCCGCTTTTAATTTACCATAAGTTTTAACTTCATAAAATGATATTTTGTACTTCTAAAACATGAATGTTTTCTATAAAATCCATATCAATGTGTCCGTTCGAAACTTTTTGCCACGGGTTGTAGTATTATCGTCGGTAATATTATTGTAACTTACGTTTATAAAATTGTATACATTTAAAATCGTTGGAATCCGACACTGCGAAGATAATTCCGGTTACTGTTATCAGGAATATAATATTTATCATGTTGATTTAAATTACATGTATGTATGTACGTAACTTTTTGATAATATAATATGAACGCAACCGTTGGTTTGATCATGAAAAGCATGTATTTTGCATTATTTCGAAAACTACTCGTTCTAAAAAAACAATTAAGCACAAGTATACATTTTTGAGAATAACATATTATTCAATTTTATAGAAAATTCTGTACCCTTAGCACTTCAGTGGCTACTCTGAGGTACTACTAAAAATTCCTATATCAGTAATGTAAAATAATTGTTACGTTATTAACCACTTTTCACTCCAAATTATTTTTCGTTTATTATTGGCAACAACTCCTACTATTTTAAGTGTTTTATTTGACATTTACTTGAAAGGACAGTACCTTGACTGCTACTACTTGTAAACAATTTTGATTACTAATTATATTAAATAAATATACCTCTCAAATTTTGTTGTAATTTATATTTGATTTAATTAACAAATAAGAAATTAAATAAATCATAAATATAAATAGTATTATACAGGGTGAGGCAGTAACTATTAGCACCTCAGATATCTTCGAAATTATAAGTTTCACAGAAATATTTGCTGAAATAAAATTGTACAGTACGAAGGGGGCCATCCGGTGGCTATAATAGTTTTTTTGTAGGTGGAGGTACTTCGGACTTTTGAAGGTCACCTCAATTTTTTAAAATGGAATGAGGTATTTTTAAATACATCAACCGATGCAGCTGGACATTCGTTACAAAAAAGTACTAACCTATGTATGTCGAAAAGTTAGTAGTTCAGGAGATATTACAATTTAAATAACTCAAAAATATCATTACTTTCCTACTAAGCGTTACAACAGTAAGTAACACTAACGTCTTAGTACGATTGCAATGGTGTTTTAGAGTTATTTAAATTGTAATATCTCCTGAACTATTAACTTTTCGACATACATAGGTTCGTACTTTTTTGTAACGAATGTCCAGCTGCATCGGTTGATGTATTCAAAAATACCTCATTCCATTAAAAAAATGGAGGTGACCTTCAAATGTCTGAAGTACGTCCACCTGCAAAAAAACTACTATCGCCACCGGATGGTTTCCTTCGTACTGTGCAATTTTATTTCAGCAAATATTTCTGTGAGACTTATAGTTTCGAAGATATCTGAGGTGCTAATAGTTACTGCCCCACCCTGTATATAACATACAGGGTGGCCATTTTATCTGAAGACATTAAAATATCTCGAGAATTATGCATCGGATCAAAACAAGTGGGCAATGAAAGTTGTTCGTAGTGAAAGGGGACATCCAGTGAAAAACATAAATGGGAACCCCCATTTCTCATTGCAGATTTGGATTCTCCAGAAAAAAATACATAAATGTGACCTAGGATTTTTTGAATTTTGTTTCACACATGGCGCTGTAATGGACAAAAATCAAAATGGGTAAAAAATCGTTGAAAATTGGAGATATCTCGAGAAATATACATATAAAAAAGGGTTTGCCATTGAAGATTTTGAAATTATTCTCTCTCCCACCCTCAGTGTGGGCTGGGGGTCAATTATTGTGTTATTGAATAGCATTCTCAAAAATATCAAATACGTCTACTTTTATTTTTCTAATTTGATATGCATCTCTCGAGATATCCCCAATTTTCAACGATTTTTTACCCATTTTGATTTTGTCCATTACATCGCCATCTGTGAAACAAAATTCAAAAACTCCTAGGTCAAATTTATGTATATTTTTCTGGAGAATCCAAATCTGCAATGAAAAATGGGGATTCCCATTTAAGTTTTTATCTTCCCTCACCGCCACCCCCAGGGGTTTTGAGTTTGGTATCATTGGATGTCTCCCTTCACGACGAGCAACTTTCATTATCCAGTTGTTTTGATCCGATGCATAGTTCTCGAGATTTTTCAATGTCTTCAGATAAATCGTCCACCCTGTATATGTAGATTATGACTTTATTGAAGAGAATTACATTAAAATATCCACAGCTCTTCGTATTTATCGGTAAATTACACTGACAAATATTCATAAATGTGGAATAACAATTTGTAAGAAAATCTCAAAAATGATGGATAATATGTATTATATAGGGTGTTCGACTACAGGTGGGAGAAAATTTAAGGGGTGGTTCTTAACGATGATATAAGACGAAAATGAAGAATAAAAAAATTGCGATTTCGGCTTCGTTATTTAACTATTAACAATTATAAATCAACAACGCGTCTAACAAAAGTGTACGTTGTGTACGTCAAAGAGTTCAATGTTGTCCAACGATTTGTTAAACATTTTCACCTCGGTGGGGCCCCAAATGAGAACCAAATTATGCATGCATCTGTCACTTGATACGTGACTGTTCCGTCGCACAGGAACAAAATACGAGGTTTTCCTTTGGAGAGCATTTATGGTGCGTTCGTGACTAAGAATCTTCTTTGAGAATTAAGCAAACAAGAGTCATTCGGCGACCAGTCGAGGCATCTGCTTAATGTTTAGCTTTTTATATACCTCTTTAAGGACAGCGTGCCATAAATCTAGTCCCTCCGAAAGATCACCCGTGACCGTTAACTGCACCGTGTTAAATTACCGAGACGCGTCGATGACAGATTCGGGGATCGCCCCACTCCTCCTTCCAAGGGCCTCTTTCAGTGCTACAGGAAGGAGGTCCTAACAGCCAAAAATGTACTGATTGGAAAATGCAACTTTCTGCAGGAACCAATCAGTGCATCTTGCTTCCTGCTCGAGAAGCCTGACGGACATCGCGTTGAGACCGCGTTCATCAGTTTAGTCTTGTAAGTCATTCGCGTTACTTTAACTCGGTTTACGGCAGTTCGTTGTCCAGCGATAAGGACACGCGTCAAACGGGATCGCATCTCAATCAGATCCGCGACCATCATACATTGTCGCGATTCGACACGAATATAGACTCATTCAAATCTGCGCGCGTATAAGGCAGGACCTGCTAGATCAGCCTTACTGATGAGTCCACTAGCAGGTCCGGGACGAAACGCTTTCTTTAACGAATTTTATTGTCACGCGAACCGATTATTGTCTTTTGCGTCTTGTATCATTGTAACATCTTGAACTACTGGCCCAATATTAAATTGGCGGGCACAGATCCGGAATACGTCGCGCACGACACACAGCGACGACAATACAGTGACTGTCGCGTTGTTAATAGCTAAATAACGAAGCCGAAATCGCAATTTTTTTATTCTTCATTTTCGTCTTATATCATCGTTAAGAACCAACCCTTAAATTTTCTCCCACCTGTAGTCGAACACCCTGTATAACACCCAATCATTTTGAGTCTCTCACATACACAACACAGGCCTTGCCTTGCGTTGGGTTAGCACATTGTGCTTCAGTTGCATTATCGCCAGCATGGGGTAAAGTTTAAATAGTGTAACTCACACAATTATGTGTCTTAAAAAGTATTCGTCCCACTTTTCACAGCAAGTATGTATTCAATTTTTTCTTTTTCTTTCTCTGGTTTACCAATTTTGGTAAATTACATGGCTGTGTTACATGAAAATAGTATATTTAATTTCGAAAATTTATATTATTAATTTCTTTTTCAGACGCAAAAATTTTGTCTCTTGATAATGATCCACATTGAGATCGAAACGTTGAGAAACTTAAATACTTAAATTGCATATTTGTTGTTTTTTCTTGAAATGATCGAACCTGGCGCCGATATCATAAACATACTTTATACCCTGTATAGTTTTAAGCAAAAAGATATTTTTTTATTGTATCAACAATATGCTTTTGAGCAAGTTCAGTTTTTTAGACATATACGACCAATTACAAAGAAAGATTGCGGATGGAATACTTTGTGGAGTATAATTTTCTAAATTCCAGTGTACATTGCTCGAGTAAAGTTTTTCTAGAAAAATAAAGATTTTAGATAATTGAGTAATCAGATAAATTAGGGAAAGTGAATTAAGGAGAATAGAATAATATTATTTTCCATACTAACAGTATACCAGATGATAAATAATCTGAAATTGTATATTACATTTTATTTTGATTGGTATTAAATATCGGCTTTCTATTAATAACATACGAACACTACCTGTGAACAATGAATCTTCAATACTTTTGGAATCGTGTATTCTCAAAGGAATATGCTCTGTAATTGTACAGGATTATCCAGTTGGAAAGTAATGACAACCCGTACGGGTAAGTGACAGACGTTTCCACTTTTTTGACACTTCCATATTATCGATTTGCTGCTCGTTAACAACGTACACGCTATTGGGTTTGACCCACTTACTTAATTTGCTCGATTAGTCTTACCGACGGTCATGGATTTCTTGGCTTTTTCAAGAAACAAAGTCCTGTTTTGCATTTCAGTATATTTTTGATCGTTTTATTTTTGTTGCAGGTGAGTTGAAATTCGTGATATAATTAGCGGATGAAGCTTGGATCTCCAAACAAGGTATCAAAGTGTTTAGTGAATAGAATTTTTGTCGTATACGCATGAACTTACCTACTTGTATTTAAAATTAGGAATTTGCAAATGGAATTTATTTGAATAATACAAAGCAAGTTGAGTAGCACATGCCGAACAGAATATTTAGTCATCAAAATAAAAGTACTCTGAATCTTGATCGACAATCATTTAAAACTATATTTGATGTTATCGGCGTTATTGCTATCTCCCCCGTTATTGCCAACTTAGTGATGGAAGAATTGGAAAACATTTCTATATCTAAACTTCCTTTTACTTTATTGTTCTATAAAAGGTATGTGGACGACATAATTACTTGTATAAAACCGGAACAGTTACAAATTATACTTGATACATTTAATAGTTATCATCCCAGACTAAAATTCACCCATGAAATTGAAGTTGACTCAAGGCTAAGTTTTCTTGACACTACGGTTATAAAGACAGGAAATAAACTCATAACAAATTGGTTCCATAAAAGTAGTTGGTCAGGGAGATATATAAACTTTTATTCTCACCACCCTATACAACATAAAGTTGGTTTAATAAAAGGTTTAATAGATCGTGCTATCATTCTGGCAGATCCTGAATTTCGATCTGACAATTTGTCTTTAATTAAAAATGTATTACAAAAAAATGGCTATCCAGTTCCTTTAGTCTCAAGAATAATCGAGAAACGAATCTTTGACATTTACCATCCTTGGTTAAAAGAAAAAGAAAAAGAAAGAAAAATTATGGAAACTGGTCCGATAAATTGGGACAATACCGTTGTTATCCCTTATATTGAAGGCATTGCACGTGATATTAAAAGAATTTTTAAAAAAGCAGGTATACACACTATATACAAAATACCGCACTATTTAAAAGATCTTCTCCCTATAATTAAAGACAAAGTTCCATTGTTAAAATGTAGCAATGTTGTATATTCAATACCATGCAAAGGGTGCGACCAAGCCTACATTGGACAAACAAGCAGACATTTAGAGAACAGAATCAGAGAACATAAACGCAACATCTTCTTACCCCCAACACAACATACAGCTCTGACGAGACATTCAATGGAATTTGATCATGCTTTTGATTATGAGAATATAAAAATAATTGATAAAGAATCTAACTTGCAACGTAGAGTCTTACTGGAAACGATTCACATGATTAAACACCAAAGCGTAAATCTTAGGTATGAAACACCTTCGATACATGAATACTACGCAACATTACTGAACCAGTAATGTTTTATGATGAATCACTTTCCTAATAAATAATTTTATTGGTATTTTCTTTTTCTCAACATAAAGCATTTTGAATGTCGATTATAATTTTCATTACCAATTTCTCATTGGTAGTTAAACAACTATAGTTTTGTTTGAGGGAGGTTAAGATTTGATTCATATTTACCGCCACTTATTGATTGGCCAATACAGAGATCTTTACTCTTCGATTCGTTTCTGTTTTCAAATCGTCACGGTTTGCTCAGTCCACATGTCACCGGCATGGAACCAACATGTTTTCCGTATATTCTTAAAATTTTAAATTAACTTTCTTTATAAGCATGTAAGTCTACATACACATATTGTTAGTTCAAATCATTTGTTATTATGTACCTACATAAATCAATTATTTAGCCGCTTTCATATTATTGGTGATTTATTCTTACAGACGCAATTCTGAAATTTTCTTTTCTTGAAGATGGTCTAAACTAAAGACCGAAACGTTGAATTAAATTTCATGTAATATATTGCAAATTTGCTTATCGTCCAATTGATCGAACCAGTGCGCCGATAACATCAAATATAGTTTCATCAAAATAAAGTAGAAATCTATGAAATTGAAAATCAAAATTCAGTACATTAAAACCATGAACTATGTAAAATAATATAAAAAGCTACTGAAACGTGAGTTATACACTGAACAAAATGAATCCCTTTAATGTAAAATTATGATAATCAATTTTTAACACTTCTTATCATTCCTCCTGTACTTCTTATACTTGTTTCTATATCTACATATGGGTTTTATTATTGTTGTTACATAGATAAATGTTCCTATTGTGCGCAGATAAATTAGAAAATGTATTTCATTGTAATGTGTAATTCAGTAGAGTTATGAATTGATTTTCAAGGGATAATGTGTTATACGCGAATCATAACCTATTCTAAAGGCTGGCATCATATCAATTGCTTCCCAATATATGTATAGAATATAAATATTAATATGTAATTTGATTTCTATTTATCATAGATAGAAACCGAATAATTAATGTCACCCCATGTGACATCTAATTAATGCATAAAACCATAATTCATAATAGTCAATACAGAGATTATTTACTAAGAGTTTTTAGGGCATTATACGTAAATTGGGGCAATAGTACAGAACTATTTTGCCCAACTCTAATACAAGTAAGCTGAAGTAATATTTACTAATTTATAATTAAAAATAAATGGATTCTATTTAATTGTTACTATGGTAGTATACACAATATAGAGCCTGAAATTTCCATGAAGCCACCACGTTTTATGGTAATACCTTATAATTATTCAGTACTTCTGATAAATTTGAGTGTGATTTCATTTTAGGCGTTTTTTATTTCTATACTAATAATTAGTATTAGGTTGTTGTCAATGAAATGGCCGTTTTGAATCGTTAACTTTAATTTTACAAGCTTCATTCATATTCCATTAATCGAAATAATTTCCATCGCCATCAATACACTTCTTCCATCGTGATACAAGTGCCTGAATGCCTTTCTGGTAGAAATCTAATAAACGTGAGGCAATAAAGTTATCAAATGCAGTTTTTACAGCACGTTCTTCTTTCAATATTTTTCTATTCAAAAAGCCATCTAGGTGCTTGAAAAAATGGTAATCAGTAGATGACAGGTTAGGCGAATAAGGAGGGTGACGAAGAATCTCACATTTCAACTCTGCTGTTTTTTTCGCAATATGTGGTCGAGCATTATCGTGGAGCAAAATTACACTACGTATATTGACTAATGCCGGCTGTTGAACACGCAGTTTTTCGTACATTATATCAATTTCCTGACAGTATTTATCAGTGTTGAATTAGGGTTTGGAGCGAGAGCAGTGAACGGTGTTAGTTGCTTAACACTATTATATATATATTTATTTAAATACATGACTACATCTAATTAACTGCGCGTAAACTCGACTACGTGTCACGTGGACGGATCGTAAGCAAGCGAGAGAGCAGAGAGTGTCGACTCCCATATAAAAAAATGGACACTAATTTAGTTGTAGTTTAGTCCCCTTGGGCATGGTGGCAGCACAGTAGAGACCAAAGAGTAGGGACACAAGCAGTGTGTGATCTCACGCACACCTAACTCACACATGATCAACCTTGCATATATGTACGTGTAATCGTATTCTTCGCTAGCTATTGATGGTTATGAATTTATTTTCAAGGAAAATGAATTGGTAATGTAACATATAATAATTACATTGAACAATTACATTGAATTACATCAATAAATAAGCAGCAAATATGAAAACTCAGCAACAGTCTGACTCAGCAACAGTTTGCGTCTGATGGCGTCAAATAGCTGAATGACGCTCAAAGCAAAGATAGGATTTCCCCACTACCGAGGCACTACTGTGCTGCCACCATACCCTAAGGGTATGAATTAGAATCATATTCGTCGCTATGCAGTGTTCCGATTGAGTACGAAATTTCGCACGCATGCGCGGCAATTTCAGCCTCAGTAACGTAACCTTTTCGATGAAATCGGGTAGCTTGAGCACCACACAGACTTTTAAAAATTTATAGTGTACATATGTGAAATATTGAAATGGTAAACAGAACAAAATATTGTTCTAAAATCATGAGAACAATAATACCGGTACACTCCCGCCAATATAACTGCCACAGGCCGTCGGGGCCCTGGCCGCTCTGCTGCGTCATAGTAGATACGCTACTGTTTTCACCGCGCATGCGTGCGAAATTTCGTACTCAATCGGAACACTGTCGCTATGGAAGTCGACACCCCCTGTGAGAGAGTCTATACGCGCGCCGGCCGCAAGGGCCCCAACATGTGGACCACGCTAGAACGTTCCACATGCGCGTGCGTACTTTGAATAGGTTTTCCAACACTCCCCCTTTCAAAGTGCTCCTTTAATTTCGCGGATTACTTAAATGTCTTACGATGTCTAAAATGTGTTTTTTTTCTCCTTTTTTTATATACACCGTACTTAATCTAATCTGTTAAACTTAACAAATTGACACATGTTTTTAACTTATTCTTAGGTAACGATTTTGTTAATATATCTGCTTTCATTTCATTCGTATTTGCATACTTTACATCTATTTCACCGCGTTCTTGCATTTCTCGTGAATAATGATAGCGTATGTCTATATGCTTACTCCTACGATGATACATGTTATTTTTGCTTATTTGAATGGCACTTCGATTATCACAATATATAGTAGTTTTACCATGCACAAAACTATTAAAGTTCATATGCGTTAACAGTCTTTTCAAGTATATTGCTTCCTTCGTTGCTTCTGAAAACGCAACATATTCCGTCTCCATGGTTGAGAGGGTGACGGATTTTTGTTTCTTAGTTTCCCAGCTGATTGGACCTCCCGCCAGTAAGCTCACGTATGCCGAGCGACACTCCTCACGTATGCTAACTCCAATTGTTTGCCTGTAACTGTATAATTAACTTCCCGATTCATAGGGAAGTTACTGTAGTTACCCTGAAAATCGAAAATCGATTTTTTAGCAGATCTTCACGTTTCATGGTCATTGGAGTCATTTTAGACTATTCTTATCAAATTGTTAGTATGTGTGTGTGTGTGTGTGTGTGTCTGTGCGCGTATGGCCGCTTGTATATTATCAAATTTTTCGTTAACGTTTTCTGAAAAAGTAACAACGCGATCAGAATGATGAATGATGCAATCGATGTGCCCCATCGTAACTTAGAGCTGATTAGATTTTGGTCCATATTGGTCAAGTAGTTTTTTAGATTTTTTAGTTTTTTTCGAAAGAAGTTCATTCAACAATGCAATTTATACGAGAGGATGGAAATTTTCCACCGAATAAACACACGTAATTATATATATTTCATTTTTATTTTTTTAATTATGCAACTAATGCTAATGTTACCGTTTACAACTAACGAATCGGGAAGTTATTTGTGTGGCTCGTGGAGAGTCACACACAAAATAAAAGAAAGCCATTAATAGCTGTATGCCCCACTAGCAATGCGTACCACTAACCCTCTCGCAAGAGCAGTCCTACCCGCGAGCTCACGAAGCGAGCGAGCAACAATAACCAGCTAGTTTATACCGTAATCGATAGTATATGTCAAATATCGTAAAACATGTTTCGCAGCTTCCCAATGATAATTGGAAGGGTTTTCGTTAAATTGGCTGAGGACGTTTGCAGCGAATACTATATTTGGTCGAGTGGCAGTTGACAAATATATCAAGGCTCCTACGAGTTTTCTATACGGTGCTTTCGTTACGTCTTTTGTATCCGTGTCTTCTCGATTAAACGTCTCGTGAGGCACTAATAGTGTGCTTGCAGGTTTGCAGTCCTCCATGCCGAATTTCTTTAATGTTTCCTCTATATATTTGCGTTGTGACATCTTAATTTGCCCAGTGTCGCCTCTCCTTTGGATAAATATGCCTAGGATGTTCGTTGCTTTGCCTATATCATTTATCTCAAATCTTCCATTCAGTAATTCCTTGATTCACATTAGTTCTTGCAAATCGCTAGATGCTAGTATTAGATCATCAACGTACACAATTATTATTAAGTCTGTGCTTTTTGTATTGTCTGGATAAACACACGGATTAATTTGAGAATTTGTTAAGCCCATTCTTTTCAGGAACTTGTCTAAGGTTTGGTATCATTCTCGTCCCGCTTGTTTGAAACCGTACAGTGGTTTTTTGAGCTTGCGTACCTTATTCTCTCCAGCTGCTGGTATGAACATTTCTGGTTGTTGCATGTACGGGGTACCTGTTAGTTCTCCTTGCACATATGCGGCGACGACGTCCATGTGGTGAACGTGCATTTTGTTCTCCACCGCTCCTGCTAACATTGTTCGTATTATCTCATGCCTGGCTACTGGTGCAAACACCTCGTCGAAGATGATTCCTTTTCTCTGTTCGTTTTCTCGGGCTACCAGTCTTGCCTTTAATTTATTTAGAGTTCCATCTTGATTTCTTTTTACTTTAAATACCCATCTGTTTGTGAGTATTTTAGTATCTTCTGGCCTATCGATCAAATCCCACGTTTCGTTTCTCATGAGTGCGTCGTATTCAGTCTTCATAACACTTAGTCATAATAACCTTTTCTTACTTCTGATAGCTTCTGTGAGCGTTTTTGGTTCCTTGTATTGCTCTTCGCTTGCGTAAGTTGCACGCTGGTATATTTTCTTTGGCCCACCCGGGGCTCCGGTGCGCAACAATTTCGGACGACTTCTAGCCCTTTTGTAGATTGGTGTTTCTTCTTCTGTGTTATCCGCATCATCTTGAGCATCATCGTATTTCTCTGTATCGCTTTTCATCAAGTCCTCTTATGTGCTTTCTTCCTGTGTCTCCTTAATCTCCGTCGAGTTTTCATTTTGGAGATCTAGTAGTAGATCAGTTTCCAAATTTTCGTGATTTCTAACCTCTTCATGAAAACGCACGTCTCTTCGTTTCACGACATGGTTAGTTCCACGTTCCCAAAGTCTATACGCTTTTGACTCTTGATCGTATCCAGCCAAGACGTATTCTTTACCTCTCGGCAAAAATTTATTTGCCCTGGGTTTCTTTTCCAAGGCGATCACTTTGCTGCCGAAAACTCTTAAAAATCCAACATATGGCTTTTCACCTGTCCATTTTTGATATGGGGTTGTATCTAGTTTCCTCGTTGGACATCGGTTCCTCAGATAAACTGCAGTATTTACCGCCCCTGCCCATCATGTTAGTGGTAATTTGGATTCCGTTAACATAGTGCGTGCCATTTCGACTATTGTCCTGTTAGCACGCTCAGCCACCCCATTCTGCTGTGGGGTATAAACGGTTGACAACTGTCTTGTTATTCCCTCATCTTTCAGGTATTCTGTAAATTGTTTCGAGAGATACTCTTTAGCGTTATCGCTCCGTATTTTCTTAATGAGCTTTCCTGTTTGTTTCTCGACCCGACATTTATAAGCTTTAAATGCCGGTAGAATTTCTGACTTTTCTTTCAGAATAACTATTTCTGTGTATCTAGAACAGTCATCAATAAAGGTTGCGAAATATCTGGCTCCCCCTAGAGATGGTGTGCTCATGGGCCCACAGATGTCTGTGTGAACTAGACCCAACACGTCTTTTTCAATGTTATTTGAATCCTGAAATGGTAACTGGGTAATTTTACTCAAGTCACATACCTTACATTTATTTACGTTGTTTATCGGTCGTTTGCTCATGCTCATTCCATGCACCATATCATTGTCTATTAATTTTCTGACATCATTCATATTTAGATGACCTAACCTCTTGTGCCATCTATTAAGTCTGTCGTCGTCTCCTTGTGACAACATTGTTTGTTGTACCTCTGTAGGTTTTACTATATATAGCCCATTTTGTTTTTTGCATCTTACAATTTGTTCGAGATTCGAATTATGAGATTTGCCGGCCGTTACGCCAGCCGTCGAGCGCCGTTCGATGTGTTCCCTTTTTCACCATGTTTAGAGTCGCGTGACAATCACGCGACCGTTGCACGAGGCCACGGAATGTTTGTCATCACCCATCACCGGCAAATCTCCACGATTCGAATATCGAACCGTCGTCTCCCAGGACAATGCGATCGATTATGATCCAATAAGAGAACGACCCCGCCTGCCGTTCAAAAAGTATTTAAGAGTCCTCCCCAGGCGGAGCGCTCACTTCTGTTTCGCAGTTCTTCACACTTTCAAGTTTACTCGAGTTATTAATTTGCGCTTATTAATTTAATCACGACGTGATCGCTCGTTTCGAGACCGATTTTCTTTTCTTTTGTTTTTCTCGCGGAATCGCGTATCGCGCTTTGTCTCGCGACAAGATATCCGTTCGCTCGCGTTCAAGATCTCCGTTCGCGGCTGTCCTCCTTGCCAGGACGGCTCAAGATTTTCCGTCGCGTTATTTAGACAAAGAACGCGCGACTCAAGATTTCCGTGCGTTAACTTAAATCGCGGTCAACCGAGTCGACTAATTGTAATTTTAATAAAGAACACGATTCGCGTCAGTGATATACTTTCACAAACATTCATTCTCATCCTTGCCATTCCTCGCGTGCTCATTACTGAGTAGTCCCGGCCTCAGGCGCCTCTGACCGTCGGTCGACGCCGAACATTTTTGGTCCTTCGAGCCGGATCGTGTAGTGAATTGGAAAGGGACGAATTGCGCAATCTGTTTTCATGGCGGACAATCTCGAGAACCAGCTGCAGCAGCAGCATTCTATAGAACGTGCGGTCGCCAATTTGAAAAAACTGGGAAAGAACAACTGGACCCCCACCTTGTTGCAAACCCGAATCGAGCATCTGCAGCTCCAATGGAACAAGTTCTTCGAGGGGAATGCTGTGCTTTACTCCATCATTTCACGGGAGGAACGGACAAAGCTTCCCTATTTCAAGGAGGAACATTTTGCGGCCACACAGGAGGTTTACCTGGACGCGATTACTTTCATGCGGACGCAACTGCACGCGCTGACCAGCGAGGCCAGCGGACTCAGCGAAACAGTAAGTCAGCATAGATCTCCGATCGACGAAGGAGCTTCTCCGTCGGTTCCCGACACGCAGCTTCCCCGGATAAACATACCCCAGTTCGAAGGGCGATATGAAAACTGGGAAGCGTTCCGCGATAAATTCTCCGCGCTTATTATTAAAAACCCGAAGCTTCATGATGTAACGCGGATGCATCACCTCGTCTCCGTTCTAAAAGGTCCCGCTCTTGACAGTATAGGGAATCTTCCGATAACCGCGGATAATTTCCAAATCGCGTGGAAAACGCTAACAACGCGATACAATAATCCGAGACGTATAATCACCGCGCATCTTTCGGCGCTGCAGAAAATGCCCGCGCTCTCTCACGAATCGGAATCCGACTTACAAAATCTTCGTGATCGGGTCTGCTGTACTATCGACTCTTTAAAGAAGCTCGGGCGAAAACCTGAAGACCTTTGGAACGATATTCTGGTCGTTATCGTATCAAAAAAGCTGGACCCTAAGACGCGAAAGGCGTGGAAATTGAAAATAAGCGACGACGTAAATCCACCTTCGTTCGACACTCTGTCGAAATTTATAGATTCTCGTGCACGCGGCCTAGAGGAATTTCTCAACGATTCCGATGACACCTTCGCCGTTCGCCCCGTCGCGTCGTCGCGCAACGCGTCGAATTCAACGCGAGTGCACGCTGCAACCACCTCGACGGCCACTCCGAAATCAAGTCACCCGTGCCCTTTATGTCGAGCTCCACATTTCATCAATTTTTGCCCGAAATTCAAGGCGAAAAGCCCCAGCGGTCGTCGCGAGCTTGTACAAAGGTTTTCGCGCTGTATTAATTGTTTGAGTGACAGTCATTCCCTCCGAGACTGTCGGAGCAAATATTCGTGCCGCGTGTGTCACAAGCGGCACCATTCTTTACTTCATGAGGATGCCCATCCTTCACCGACTCAAATCTCGGAGTCCGCTACTTCTCCGTCGTCATCGTCCAACGAGGTTAGGTCGCATTTCGCTTCGACTCTCGCGGTTTCGAGTACCGGGATCCTTCTAGCCACCGCGTGGGTGAAACTCAGCGTTCCGTCGGGTCGTTGCGTCAATGTCCGAGCCTTGATTGATCAGGGTTCCGAGGCCAGTTTTGTAACCGAGGCCATGGTGAACCTTCTGCGCGCAACTCGCTCCCGCGTCGCGACATCCATATCCGCCGTCGGCGGAGTCCACGTCGGTAATTTGCGCCACGCCGTGCGCCTCCACGTAGCGCCTAGAAATTCCGCGGCTCCCTCGGTAGTAACCACAGCACTCGTTCTATCCTCTCTCTCAACTTATATGCCAAAGCGCATTTCGAACTCTCGAGCTCTCGCACACTTATCTCAGTTGAGGTGGGCAGATGACGACCCGTCAAGTTCATCTGAGATTCATCTCCTTCTCGGCGCAGACGTGTACCCCAGTATTATTCTGGACGGTTTGCATAAAGGCGCTCCTGGTCAGCCCATTGCTCAGAATACCATTTTTGGTTGGGTCATCTCTGGCCCCATTTCATCGCCCTCGTCCGAAATCCGAGGATTAAGCCCGCATCTTCGTTCGGGTTCGAACATCTCAATGCATCACTGTGTTCAAGATGACACACTCTCAAACGAGCTTCGACAATTCTGGGAAATTGAAGAGATCCCTTCGATCTGCCCCCTCACGCAGGACGAGGAACGGTGTGAGCAGCATTTTCGAAATCACACAACGCGAACGCCAGACGGACGGTACAAAGTTCGTCTTCCTTTTCGATCGGGTCCTCCGATTGCCATTGGTCAGTCGCGATCAACCGCAAACCAAGTCATGAAATCGATTCATCGAAAGTTCATCCTGCAACCGTCCTTAGCCGTAGAGTATAAGGAGTTTCTCCGCGAATATGAGGCTCTCGGACACATGCGTCGTGCGCCCATTACGTCATCGCAGTCGCAGTGCGTTTACATTCCGCATCATCCGGTGCTACGCGCCGATAGCGTAACCACGCATCTTCGCGTTGTTTTTAACGCATCAAGCACCACCTCGAACGGATCCACTCTTAATGAGCATCTTCTCCCGGGCCCGAAACTACAGCTCGATCTTTCCGCTGTCATTCTTCGGTGGCGAACGTTTCGCTTCGTCTATACCGCGGATATTGCAAAAATGTACCGCCAGATCCTTGTCGACGAACGCGACGTAGATTACCAGCGAATACTCTGGAAACCCGATCCTTCCGAGGAGTTCCAAGATTTTCAATTATTGACCGTCACATATGGTATGACCTGTGCCCCCTTTTTGGCTCTTCGAGTCCTGCAAAGCCTCATAGAAGACGAAGGACAGCGATACCCTCTCGCGGAACCAATCCTTCGTTCGCACATTTATGTCGATGATGTCCTCTACGGCGGCAATGACCTCTCGGATATTCGACAGTCTCGTGGCCAGTTGATAAACCTACTTCAATGCGGTAAAATGAAGTTGCGCAAGTGGGCCAGCAACTCAGTCGAATTCCTTTCGGATATTGACCCAGAGGATCATGGGTTATCCTGTTCCAAAACCCTTGCTTCCGATGACCGAGTCAAAATTCTCGGAATCAGTTGGAATCCAGCCCGTGATTCTTTTCAATACAATGTCACGATCTCTGAGCCGCTACCGTCCACTAAACGCGCGATTCTTTCGTCAATCGCCAAGTTATACGATCCTCTCGGATGGGTCACCCCCGTAATAATCAAGGCCAAAATTCTAATTCAAGGATTGTGGCGCCTCCGGATCGGTTGGGACGATCCCATCCCTCCTCAATCGCTAGAACAATGGAAATCTATTTATTCACGATTTCCACTCCTAAACGGACTCCAGATCGCGCGATGGATCGGATTAATCCCGCGGGCTTCGCAAATAGAACTTCACGGCTTCGCAGATGCGTCGACGGTCGCATACGCTGCCGTCGTTTTCGCTCGTTGTACCTCGACCACTGGAAGCGTTACAATTTCTCTACTTGCTGGAAAGTCAAAGGTAGCTCCCTTATCTCCGTTGACCATTCCACGCCTTGAACTGCAAGCCGCGGTTCTTTTAGCTCGGTTGATGAGCTTCGTTGCGTCCTCCCTTAACCTTCGCGAACTTCCATGCTATTGTTGGACCGACTCGACAGTAGCACTTGCATGGTTGCAGTCCCATCCGTCAAAATGGAAAACGTTCGTCGCAAATCGTGTGGCCGACGTACAAACTCGTCTCCCGAAGGCTATATGGCAACATGTTCCGACAGCGGAAAATCCCGCGGACTGCGCGTCGCGTGGACTTTGTAGCGATGAGCTTCTTCAAACAAGTCTTTGGTGGCAAGGACCCCCTTGGCTTCTTAAAACCCATCCAGAATGGCCAAGTCAACCTCCTCGCATCTCTATAGAAGATTCCTCTGAAGCGAAGGTCGTGTTTCATAGCACGATCCCAGTGACGACATGGGATTTAGAATCTCGCTTCTCCAGTTGGCCCAAATTACTTCGAGTAACGGCCTATGTGCAACGTTTCGTGCGTAATGCTCGCGGTAAAATTCGGTCTTCCGGACGCGCTCTCTCAGCGACAGAATGCACAACAGCCAAATACTTCTGGTTGCGACACATCCAAAGGGTCCATTTTCAACCATCAATTACGTCTCTTGTCAATGAGAAATCACTCTCGCCCAAAGACCCACTAAAATCGCTCAACCCTTTCCTCGACGAGGACAGACTTCTCCGAGTCGGAGGTCGGCTACGCAACGCTCCGATCCCCCTCAACTCGAAGCATCCCATCTTGTTGGCCCCACATCCATTGGTTCGCCTTATCATCGAGCAGGCCCATGCTCGGACCTTGCACGCCGGCCTACAACTCACCCTCTACACTCTACGACAAGATTATTGGCTTCTCCGAGGTCGGAGTCAAGTTAAATCGGTCATACACGCGTGTATCCAATGCGTGCGAGAACGAGCCGCGGTACCGACTCAGATCATGGGAAACCTCCCTGCAGCGAGAGTGTCCCCTTCAAAACCCTTTTCGCATTGCGGTGTGGATTACGCGGGACCCATTCAAATCCGAGCTTCCGCTGGCCGCGGAATAACTTCCCGAAAAGCATACATAGCGCTTTTCATTTGTTTGTCCACCAAGGCAGTGCACTTGGAATTAGTTGTGGACTACTCTACGAAAGCGTTTCTCAATGCATACGTTCGATTCTGCTCCCGTCGAGGCTTGCCGGGCAATATGTACTCCGATAACGGAACAACGTTCGTCGGAGCAAATCGTGAGTTGATCTCGTCTTACCGCGCCGCGCTTCGTGACCCTGATTTTCAAAATCAAACCGCCACCGATGGAGTGTCATGGCATTTCATTCCCCCGTCTGCGCCGCATTTCGGCGGATTGTGGGAGGCCGGAGTCAAAAGCGTGAAGCACCATCTTCGTCGCGTTCTCGGCGATCGAACGCTGACCTTCGAAGAATTCACGACGCTTCTATGTGCGATCGAGGCCTGTCTCAATTCACGACCCATAGCTCCTCTGCGCGAGAATCTCGACGAATATGAACCGCTCACGCCGGGTCATTTTCTAATCGGGTCCGCCCTCACAACCGCTCCGCACCCTTCGCTCCTCGACATAGCCGAAAATCGCCTATCGAGATGGCAACTAGTCCGCCACATGATAGAGCGATTTTGGAAATTGTGGCAACATGACTACCTGAACACGCTTCAGCAACGCGGAAAATGGCGAAGCCCGTGCCCCCCAATCGCTGTCGGACAGCTAGTTCTTTTGCGCAATCCAACCCTCCCTCCATGTAAATGGGAGCTCGGGCGAGTCGAAAAATTACACCCTGGCGACGACAACCACATTCGCGTGGTTACCGTGAAAACGTCTACCACTAGTTTCAAGCGACCCATCGTAAAACTATGTCCTCTGCCCGTAGCGTGTAAATCCGAGGAATAAACTCATTGTTATATTATTGTAAAAAAAAAAAAAATTAATAAAAATATATATTCCTTTCCTTCTACATGTAAAACGAATTGTTCCACGTATGTGATAAGCGGACCGTTACTCTTTCAGGCAGGCGACATTTAAACGTCGCGCTCTCGCGCCTCCGCTCTCGCCCTGCCGCGCCTGCGTGCGAGTTCAACGCCGCGCCCTCGCTCCGTCAAGGCGGGCGGCCTCGATCATCGTTCCTGCATCGCCGGTACTCTGATCTGTTTACGCATCTCGAATTAAATTCATAATATCCACGGCGGGCGTTCGCCGTTTCCGTTGCTATGGGATTGACGTGCGAAATCATTGTAACACGCAATTCCTCTATCAATTAAAGATTTATTAATGCTGCTGCCGCCGTTTATCTATGTATGTTATATGCGTGCGAATCCACTGCGTTTCGAAACTAATGTTTCAAGGCGGGCGGTATGTTCGAGATTCGAATTATGAGATTTGCCGGCCGTTACGCCAGCCGTCGAGCGCCGTTCGATGTGTTCCCTTTTTCACCATGTTTAGAGTCGCGTGACAATCACGCGACCGTTGCACGAGGCCACGGAATGTTTGTCATCACCCATCACCGGCAAATCTCCACGATTCGAATATCGAACCGTCGTCTCCCAGGACAATGCGATCGATTATGATCCAATAAGAGAACGACCCCGCCTGCCGTTCAAAAAGTATTTAAGAGTCCTCCCCAGGCGGAGCGCTCACTTCTGTTTCGCAGTTCTTCACACTTTCAAGTTTACTCGAGTTATTAATTTGCGCTTATTAATTTAATCACGACGTGATCGCTCGTTTCGAGACCGATTTTCTTTTCTTTTGTTTTTCTCGCGGAATCGCGTATCGCGCTTTGTCTCGCGACAAGATATCCGTTCGCTCGCGTTCAAGATCTCCGTTCGCGGCTGTCCTCCTTGCCAGGACGGCTCAAGATTTTCCGTCGCGTTATTTAGACAAAGAACGCGCGACTCAAGATTTCCGTGCGTTAACTTAAATCGCGGTCAACCGAGTCGACTAATTGTAATTTTAATAAAGAACACGATTCGCGTCAGTGATATACTTTCACAAACATTCATTCTCATCCTTGCCATTCCTCGCGTGCTCATTACTGAGTAGTCCCGGCCTCAGGCGCCTCTGACCGTCGGTCGACGCCGAACACAATTGCTGAACGTTCATTAAAGGATACTGTGAATCCATTATTGGTAATGCTCGAGACGGATAATAGATTCTTCCGGAATTCTGGAACCCTCATGACATTTGTTAATTTAATTGTTGATTGATTATTACATGAATTCATGTTTAGCTTAATTTCTCCTCTTCCTAAGGAGCTTGTGCTACTTTTTGTGGCTGTGTAAACCTTATCCTTTTGTCTCTCATTCATGTTGATAAACTTTTCCTTATCTTTACACATGCGTACTGTTGCCCCGCTATCCAGACACCATTCGTCTGTCTTGATCGGAGTGGTATTTAGAACGAAAGCAGTCATCGCCTTTTCTTTGTTGCTTCTTGATGGAGTAAATTTCTTTCCGCTTCTAAAAATTTTGCTTATTTGACCGATCTTCCCACATGTATAACATTTTACATTGGATTTTCTGTATTGATTTTCACATTTTGATTTTTGAAAATGTTCTCTCTGTAGCTCGTGGTCCTTCGCAGTTCCCTTATCTGTTAACAATGCTGCTTCTTTGTTGCAATCCTTTATAACCTTATTATCTGAATTCCTAATTTCTTCTTCGAGCAGTTTTACCTTTAATTCGTCTAGCGTAGGCATCTTTTCTCTTGATTCAATGGCGATGCAGAAGGTTTCATATTGACTACGGAGAGAAGATAATAACATTATTGGAATCACTGTATCTGGCAATTTTATACTTGCTTCAGTGAGTTGTTCCAATTTATCAACAAAATCGTCAATGTACTGAGCCATGCTTTGGTTACTTTCCTTTCTCATCCTGTACAGTTGTTTGAATAGGACACACTGTTTCATGGGCCCTTTCGACTCGTGCAGTTTCTTCAGCGCTTCCCATGCTTCCAATGATGTCTCAACCCGCTTCACACGATTAAATTGAGATTTGTGTAGACTCAGAATGATCAAATCCAGAGCTTTCTCGTCCTTCACGATCCAACCGGCCTCATTTTCTTCCGTCTTTATTATTGTGCCATTTACGTAACTCCACAGTTCGTTTAGCCGCAAAGTACTTTTTATTTGAATTTTCCACGATTCGTAATTATTGTTGCACAGCTTTTCAATTTTTGGTACGTTTGAGCAACTCATGATATCCATTTGTTCCGACTTGTTCTTCTCAAACACGTGGATATGGTCACACTTAACCTCACTTTTTGGTTATGCTTAACTTTTCACTTTATATTCTCAAATACTGGGTCCATAACCTGTTGAATCAGGGTTTGGAGTGAGAGCAATGAACAGTGTGAGTTACTTAACACTATTATATATGTTTATTTAAATACATGACTACACCTAATTAACTACGCGTAAACTCGACTACTTAACTCGTAAGCCAGCGAGAGAGTCGCGATCAGGGGCTGTCGACTCCCATAGCGACGAATATAATTCTAATTCATACCCCTAGGGTATGGTGGCAGCACAGTAGTGCCTCGGTGGTGGGGAAATCCCATCTTTGCTTTGCGCGTCATTCAGCTATTTGACGCCATCAGACGCCATTTATAACTGTTGCAAACTGTTGCGGAGTTAGACTGTTGCTGAGTTTTCATATTTGCTGCTTATTTATTGATGCAATTCAATGTAATTATTATAAGTTACATTGCCAATTCATTTTCCCTGAAAATAAATTCATAATCATCAATAGCTAGCGAAGAATACGATTACACGTACATATATGCAAGGTTGATCATGTGTGAGTTAGGTGTACGTGTGATCACACACTGCTTGTATCCCTACTCTTTGGTCTCTACTGTGCTGCCACCATGCCCAAGGGGACTGAACTACAACTAAATTAGTGTCCACTTTTTTATATGGGAGTCGACACTCCCCGATCGCGACTAGTTGGTACGCGCGCCGGCCGCAAGGTCCCCAACATGTGGACCACGCTAGAACGTCCCACATGAGCGTGCGCACTTTGAATAGGTTTTCCAACAATCAGCATTTATGGTTTCACCTTTTCTTGAAAATGAATAATGTGGAATACCCTTTGCTGACCACCATACAGACACCAATATTTTACGCGGATGAAGGTTCGGTTTCGGCATATGTTTTGGAGTTTTATCTGCATCTAGCCACTGTGCAGAACGTCGTCGATTGTCGTACAGAATCCATTTTTCGTCACAGGTAACACTGTCCAACACCAAAAATGTTTTCATATAACTAAAGGGTGGGTGTTATAGAGTTTTTTGCGCTGATTCCGAATCTGCCCTTAGTTTTACTCCTACACGCACAGCTTTTGAAAAACACGACTTTGAAAAAAAAGCCTGTTTTTCAACTTTAAACAAATGTGGTGACGGTATTATAAAAAATATTGCATTGTTCTTTGCAGCGAAAGATTCTGTAGACTTTTCTGAATACGGTGATATCCATTATTAATACGTTATGATTGTTTGAACATTAATAAATAATCATTAAAGACGGAGAGACACCACTTTTGCACCAAATTTTGATGATATTTTTTAAATTATCTCAAAAAATAAAGGTCCAGCGGAGAATCGAAATATACCACGCGATAGAGCAGATTTTTATCTAGAAGATCCACCCTTTCAAGTTAGCAACAAATGACGTTTTTACCTTTCCAGAAAGCAAAATATCATCATCTGACACGAGTTGCTGCCAGTGGTGCTCTTCCACCAGCGCGGTCTTACACCGTGTGGCGCGCCGACGAACAACCGCGCTGGTGGAAGAGCACCACTGGCAGCAACTCGTGTCAGATGATGATATTTTGCTTTCTGGAAAGGTAAAAACGTCATTTGTTGCTAACTTGAAAGGGTGGATCTTCTAGATAAAAATCTGCTCTATCGCGTGGTATATTTCGATTCTCCGCTGGACCTTTATTTTTTGAGATAATTTAAAAAATATCATCAAAATTTGGTGCAAAAGTGGTGTCTCTCCGTCTTTAATGATTATTTATTAATGTTCAAACAATCATAACGTATTAATAATGGATATCACCGTATTCAGAAAAGTCTACAGAATCTTTCGCTGCAAAGAACAATGCAATATTTTTTATAATACCGTCACCACATTTGTTTAAAGTTGAAAAACAGGCTTTTTTTTCAAAGTCGTGTTTTTCAAAAGCTGTGCGTGTAGGAGTAAAACTAAGGGCAGATTCGGAATCAGCGCAAAAAACTCTATAACACCCACCCTTTAGTTATATGAAAACATAAAAAAAGTTGAAATTTGTTGGACAGTGTAATTATCCTGTTTAATATGCCTTCATTATTCTGTCGGAAAAGCAATGAAGTACTGATCTGCAGACTGAACATCTTGTTTCTTTCAGTGAACTGATATGGGACCCAATTATCTAACTTTGTTACTTTTCCCAAAGCCTTCAGATGTCGTAAGGCAGTGACAGTAGTATTTAAAACCATCTGACCTGTCTAAATTGGATTTATTTTCACCAGAAAAAAATAAGAAATTTCCATTCTTTGGACCAGGACATGTGTGTTCTGCAAAATCAAGACGAGCCTGTTTATGTTATGCTTTGAGTGCAGGTTTCTGCACCATTTTTGTCCAGTGAAATCGGTTGGAACTTTTTAAACTCTGCTGTACGCGTCTCATAGTCACTGATAAATCTAACTCAATGCGAAGTTGTGCTGCACTTCTCAATTCTTTTGATGCAGATCTCATTAACAACAAATGCTGTCTCTTATTCAGCTTTTGATTTCTCCTTTGGGGTGGTTTTTGCCATAATCTTTTCCCAAATTGACGTAATTATTTACAACGGTACATGATTCGATTAATTTTTTTTGCGATTGTGCAATTAGTATTAGGATTAGGTAGGCGTGGATCACCGATTTACTTTACAAGATAGACTTTATTCGCAAATAGAAAGATACATGATTTCGCGTGTAGAGTAGAACATAGACTGGGGCGAGAAAAAGGAACGCGAGTCAGAGGAGATCGTCAGAAAACAGAAAAAGATCGGTCCGTTAAATTGTACATTCTCACACCAGATGGCGCGAATACAAGATGAAGGGTCGAGTATTAATCCTCAACAATTAGAACATCCCATATCCTTACAAGCATCAATGGATGCCTTTTATTCACTGGTCAATAATTGAAGATAATAGTTGTTGGAACCAGTGGATAATGATGTATTCATTTATTGCGTAGATTTCTGGATATAAGTATTGTGGTTGGATTATAAACACGTGTGTACTTTCTGAAGGTCTTACATAGAAGAGAGCCAGTGTCGCGAGACGCAACCGCGCATTAGTATAGTATGCTACCTAGAGCAACATGCTCATTACAATATAATAATGACACTCAACAGATGTCGCGATTATAATATAAACGGAAGTTCTTACAATAGTAAGTACAGTATTTGATCGATATAAGTCCTCAACACGGGTCTGCGCAGGTCATTTATACGCTATTCTTTGAGTCTTGCCGAACGAAGAGAAGGACAGCTGAACTCGAGAGGCCTCAGTCGCCGAGAAATGTAAACATAACTAATCCGAATTTCAAACTTCTTTTTTTTATGGGACATTGATGACCATATTTGTGGTATTTTTCAAATAAAAATCATACCAAATATGATATAATTCCGATGATATTTACTTGTGTAATAGACAATTGAAGTTTCGGGCTTGATGATACTGATATCATTTACACAAGTAAATATCATCGGAATAATATCATACTTGGTATGGTTTTGATTAGAAAAATTACAAATATGATCATTGAAGTTCCATAAAAAAATAATGAAAAATAGAGAAGTTTGAATTTCCGATTAGTGTGGTCTCACCGATATACGCGAGCTGCATGGTACATATCATATTTCTCGGTGACCGAGGCCTCTCGACCTTCACGGCCCCTCAACGGGGTACACTCCGCAGTAGTGGGGATATCTCCGGTCATTTACGTGCTAGACATTTGGGACATATGTATACTGATAAAATACTGTAGTGTAAAGAGTAGCTGCTGTTGAGAAAGCTCACACGAGAATTAATATAATTAGCAGTGCAATAAACTTGTTAGTGTTTTAGGTAAACTATTCATACATCAATTACTTATTGCATGCGCCCCACGTTTTTCGTTTTAAATCTCTTACAAGTATTTTCATAGCTATTAAAAATTCACAAGCACAAATTTTCTGGACTATCTGTACGGGGTTAGGAATTTGAATGATACTAAGAAAAATTATTTTATCCTTTTTAGTCCGTCTTAAAAACGTGGTATTTTTTAAAAATTTATTTTTATTTAAATAATTATTTTCTGCTTTTTAGTCTTGTATATGTAAACTTCTTCAATCGATTTTAAACATTTTTATGAAATTATAACAAAGACGTAGTAAATTTCAGATGGTATTGCGACGCAACGTATCTAAAACAAATGCAAGCGGTAACGGTGCAACGGTTCTTTCGCTTGGTAAACAAACATTACTATAATACTTTGTAAACACCACACACTGAGCTCCTTTCAGGGGGTGTAAGCTGAAATGGAAATAATTTAATCTCTATGTTGCGGCCCTCAGACTGCGGCGGCGTTGGTATTGTTGTATATCACGTGATGAGGGCGCATACAGGACATGCGCAGAACGACTGCTTCGCTCTGTATCCACGCGCATCCACGTGTAGCATCTACGTGTTTCATGTATATCACTTTATATTGTTGAGTGAAATTGTTTAAAGTGAGTGTAGTGAAAAAATAGCTATGATTGCGAAACTGTGCGTGGTTCTTAATTGCCCCGGCAATTATAGCAATTTATATAAATTTCCTAAGGACAGAAAACGCGAGAAAAGAATTTCTATATAAGTGGCTCTTTGCGACTGGGAACAAAGAATTATTACATTTGCCAGAGAAATTACTTTTGGAACTTATTTTGGAAATTACTCTCGGTCTGTAGTACTAAATTTATATTTACCAGGTATTTATGTATTATATATTCATAAAGAAATATAGTTCAGAAATACTGGTATAAATATGTGCGATAATATATCTTGCCTTTATATTCGCAGATCCTCTTGAAGTTCCACTTGATCATTTCTCGTGTGTTGAAACTTCATTAAAAAATCTTCAACAATCACAAACTCCTTTATTCGACATAGCATGTAAATATTATACGAAACATTTTAACTAAAAATAGGTTTATAATAAACATTTCATTTTATTTGAAGCTGTATAAATTTCTACCCTTTTCACTTAATAGATTAATTATACGCGTGTACATTAAAGTACATATAGCTATTGTATATAGACTTGTGTGAGTCACGCGAGTATCTGTGTATAAGTGAGTTAGCGTTTATATTCATATATGCTGTCATTAGTTTGATCACCGGACACAGAGAGCACTGAAATTCTTGTTTCATTTTTAACACGCCAGCTTACACCTCCTGGCTCCTACGGGACGAAGTAAGTCAGTGGAGTGGAGATGAGGAGAAGTGGGAATATGTATTGGAGTCGGGAGAGTTGTCGCGCGGAGTGGGGATCGCTGAACGTGATAACGTAATACCCAGCGTATTTAGCCCGCCAGTAGGCGCGCCATATTATGTTATATGAGAGGGCGCGCGCGGTCTGTGGGACCGCACCGAATATTAATTGTAATATTTAAGGTTTTTTCGTTTGCAAGTGCGAATATCTGCATATGCAAGAATATAAAAGTCTTTCACATAAAAATAATTATATATTTTTCATTAAAAAAAAATGAAATACAGCCTCGTTCCACAAAACTTTCAACTAAAAAAAGGAATTTTCGTGTCTCTCTTCGACACGATCAACTTCGTCTTCTGAACTGTCATCATCTAATTCCTCTTCTGGAATTGCTTCACTCTCTTCCAAAAGGCGTTGCAGACGCTCCTGCTCCTTCTCGAATGAGTACTTCGACATGTTTATATCACAAACCGCAATGACAAACGCGTATAACACCAGCGGGCGCGCGCGGTGTAACAGACCGAAAATGCCTACAGCTTACAAAAATGGCAGTAATTAATCAGTTGATTAGAAGTTACATTTGTGAGGTTATAATATTCAGCTAGACCAAGAATGCGCGGTGTTGGCACAATAAAAATTGAGCTATGCTACAATAAATGACGGTGCGGTCTGTGAGACCGCGCGCGCCTACTGGCGGGTTAGTGAGGCCCGGGTTCGTTTTCCACTGATATCCTACATTTTTTTTCTTCTAACCTCCTAAACGCACAGATTTTTAAAAAATTTTGTTTTTTACTCTATAAAAAATTTACTCTAGCTCATCGGGAAGTTAGTTTAAAATCAATTGCAAAATTTATACCGAACAGACAAACAAGCAGACAAGAATTACTACGAGCTACCAACGACGGCCGAAGGGTATGCGAGGACGTATTATTAGTACATGTGCTGCAATAACTACAGAAACACGAAGAAGTCCTTTGTTTACGGATAATTCGATTACACAAGTGCGTTGACTGCAATGGATAGCACTTTGAACACCGCTTGAAATAGAACTTGTTTGAATAATATTTCAGTAATTTTTCATTCTAAGTCTCACTTTTTTACGCAGAATTGCATAACTTTTCCGAATTTGAGTAAAAGTATTAGATATTTCATTTCAAAAACAAACGGTAACCCACGTATCTCGATAAAAAAGCAAAGTAATGAAAAACAGATTAGATCACTCAGTATGTCCCTCAGGAAACCATGCAACATTTGTTCGAAACATTTTTTCGTATCAGAAATAACTGACCAGTTATTTGAGATCATCACGTTACGAAACTCACCCTGTATATTCATATATTTAGAATGAAGCTTTCCAAATCGATAATTGAAAGAAATCGAGTTTTTCAAGTCCCAATACTACTGCAAGCCGTTCAATTAAATCTATTCAAGATTCTATACCATTATAGGCATATTTTCTGATATCAAAAATTCAATTTCCTCTTTTCATCTGTATTGCGAAAGACGCATATAAAAGAAAGATTTTTAATTTAAAACGTATAAAGGGTCGAAATTATTGACTACAACACTGCCGATGAAACCAAACTACTGCATTCTTAGTAAAAAAATAAGTCTGCATAGACAAGCGTCTATATTTACAGCAGAGTGTTATTCGATCAATCGAGCTTTAGATGCAGTAAACTCGCACACTGATTCCAATTTTCTCATTTTCACAGATTCGCAAAGTGTAGTCAAAGCTTTACAAAAACTACTGCAGATTCCAGCGCATATTGGCTTAACAGGAAATGAAACTGATGATTCGTTAGTCAAAGAAGCCACAGAATCAGAAACCCTATCGAATGTTAAAATACCGTTTACCGATTTTTTAAGCGATTTCAGATACCTAATGAGAATGTCATCGATCGATACAATTAAGAAGTCTTATACAAGGGTGTATATTTTTTCCAATACATCTTTAACGATGCAAGAATATTTTGGTTTTCGGTTCTCAAATTACTCAGAAATTTCGTTACATTCGTCAATAGAGAAGCTAGTACCATTATAATTTAAATGCTTCCCTGGCAAGAGTACATTCATTTCAGATGGTTTCTGTAAATGCGGAGCAGAAGCTTAATCTTAAAAGAAGACTTCAATCATATTATCTAGCAATGTCCGGAATATGATTTAGGACGAGGACACTTGTTTGCACTGCTCCTCGATCGTAAATACACCCTTCCTACGTTATTAATCTTTTTCTAAGCGAGACACATTATTAGAATCCGAGATTTGAGAACAAAAAAAAGGAACTTTATGAATACTGCTAATCTTACAATAACTAAAATCACATCTGGGACACTCAGCGGTGTTCGATTGAAAAACACAACAGAAACTTTATATAATACTATAGTGTGTTATGATGTATAACGGTTAAAGGCGAAACTTTATGGGCGAACGCTTGAGGATCAACTGCGCCGGAAAAATCCTTGTTACCACGCAGATCGAACGGGCATCGATCAGAACAAGGGCCGCAAACATACAATCCATACAGACCATTACGCGACAATGTAAAACAGTCCACACGCACACCGCTCGCAACGCCATCCATCGGATACATTTCTAACACACATTAAAGTGCTAACATTTATTTTTAATTTTCTCAAAAAATGTACGATTAGGATTTAGCGTCTACCGTTCATATTTATTTAACTTTATGCATACAACAATATACAGGGCGAGTCCTGTAACGTGACGAACTCAAATAACTCGTAAGTTTTTTGTTGCGCAAAAAAATGTTGAAACAATTGTTGTATGGTTCCTTTATGGAAAGTCATCTTCAGTTTTGCAAATAGAATGCCCAATATTATTGATCAAACTCGCATGAAGCACCAAATTCGGCGTGAAAAAGTATTGACCTTCGTATACCACAAAACTAATAGTTAACGAGATGTTATCGAAATAATTTTCCATACGCACTTATTCAAGTTGAGGGATATCAATTCGAGCACCTACTAGCTTCCAGGTGTGTACCCTAACGTCGCGATATTCTCCGTGATATTTTTCCCAGAATTTTTCCAGTGGCTACTCACTCCACTGTTGGCCAACAGTGCAGGACGGCGGTGATCTCGGCTCGGGTATATCAGTGTGAACCACTACTAATCCAATTGAAAAACTTTTTTATTTTTCATTATTTTTTATGGAAATTTCACCAACTTATTTTTGGCATTTTTCTGATTAAAATGACATCAATCACTATGTAATTTCAACTGTATTTAGCGGTTTAATCGACGATGCGAATTTCGGGCGCAAGGAAGCCTATGGGAAAGAAGAAGAAAGAGATGCGGAGAGTCACAGTCACCGGCACAGTTCAAAGAACTGGCCATACGCTGCCCTTCCTTGTGCCCGAAAATTTCATCGTCAATTAAACCACCAAATACAGTTGAAACTATATAGTGATTGATGTCATTTTAATCAGAAAAATGCCAGCAATAAGTTGGTCAAAGTCCTATAAATAAAATAACGATTTTACTGTAATGGCTGTTATACATATGGGAAATTATGTCGATAATATCTCGTTAACCAATATATTATATTTATGAAATACGAAGGTCAATACTGTTTTACGCAGAATTTTCTACTTCTTCCGAGTTCGATTACAAATATTGAGCACTCTATTTCAAAAATTGAAGATGACCTTCATATCTTGATAAAAAATCGAAGAAACAAAAATCAGATTGCAGCATTGCATGTCCACCTAGGAACCATGCAATACTTGCTTGAACAGTTTTTTGTACAACAAATAACTTACGAGTCAGTTGAGATCGTCACATTACGATACTGAGTCTGTATACTTCATTATTATTTGTAAAGATGGTTTACGGCATCAATAAATAAATAAATAAACTACTGCTTCATTCACCTGTTTGGCTTGACTTCATAGATACATATATTGTAATTAATACATATTCTTGATCGTCGCGCATTCGTCGTATCTTGATTATCCTAATGTCCTAATATCAGATTTTATTATCCGAAGGTTCTGTTATTCAAACGAACTTTTTACTACATTATTCAATATGTTATGCTTAACTTTAATTTTATCTCATATTTATTTTTGTTCCTGTATTTGACCTGTTTTTTCAAACAATACAAATCGCATTTGAATATAAATGCAAAATATCAATCGTATTAAGTTAACAAAATGTAGGAAGTGCGTTTTTTCATCTTAGTTCAATTACTACCATATATACTTATACATATAAACATTTAGTAACATTCACTAAATCAGTTACACCATCTCAAAGTTGATTACTCATTTTTAAGCCTGTATGAGAACCTACTGTGTCGAATTGAAAGTCCAACGGTTTACCTTTTTGCCATCATATAATGAAGTTATTTGCATACCAGCGCTCAATTTAAAGAAATAGAACTCTCGTAACTTTCTTATTTTGAAAGCTAAGTATTAGTATACTTGCTTATTATTTAGTTTATTACTTAATTTCTCACATTAATTTTATTACGTTTATTACATTTTTATCTAATTATATAGCTATGCATGCATTAATAGATCGAAATGTAATAGAAAAGCTATAAAATATACATATTATATCGAAACGTACTAACAAAAACCATAAAAACGAATAAGTGTTCTTTTATTTGATCAGTTTTGTCTTCCTATTAATACAATACAATATGAAAGGTTCCACTGTACAGATATGTATACACACTAACTCTAATGCATATGAATTGGACCTGCTTCTGGTATGCAGACAGGCCAGGTTTTCCTTCCGTTCTCTTATGCTCAGTACTGTTTTCCAGTTTGGTTCTTTTTGCATTGAAACTTCACGTTTACATTCACGGTCACGTTCTCGTTCACAATTTCATTTATATGTACATTCTAATTCACGTTTACCTGTACATTTATATTCATGTTTCAGTATGAACAAAGTCCACGCTATCACGTGGTGTAGTTGAATTTTGTGTTAAAGATCAAAGTGGAAAAGTTTATTTTTTCTCGAAATTCATGATGATATAATACTTCTAGATACAAAAAATCATACAATGGAAATTATTGTACCAGGTTTGGAATTAATATATCGAGAAATTTTAATCAAACAAATTGTATATTACCAATTCTCATTTTCTGGGTGCTGCGATTTAAATTCTTCTTTAATATAGTTAAAAATAAATATGTGTCCATACTTCCATGAATAAACATCATGCTATCAACATAAATACTCGAAATACAGCTTCAGACAAGAATAAGTATTTCCACCATCGTATTTCAACAGGATTTTAGTATTTCTACATTTTGTTTTCGGTACATTATACTACACGATTATTTGCAAAGAAATTCCTTAATGCAGTTCAATCGTCTTTTCCTTCGTCTTCTTAAAATATCGAATTTCTTTGGACACATTCACTGTATTTCTCTTACCATAAAACGGTTTTGCTGCCAACTTTGAAGGTTTGAAAATCAGCATCCAGCTGTAATATTTTTATAATTTTTTTTACTAATTTATTTTATTAATTTTTTTAATGCCGTTATTACCTGAATTTATGGTCCACTTGGGCACAGGTCTAACTTGACCATCAGTCGGTTAAACTCGAGGCGGGACATAATAGTACCATAAGACACACGTAATTTAAAGAACATGGACAAATGTCAAAATTTTATCCCCACCACTGAGCAGTTTCCCTTGGCACCAGTCAAGTGTTAATACGCTCGACTAGGGATCAAAAACCAAACCCGAATCAGATTCGGTTCTCAATCACCCGCTATAACCCAGATAGCTTCAGTAACCGGTTACTAGATGCCCAACTATTTTTTTAATAATAATTTTTGGTTCACGATCGTAAATTTTGTATATGCATTTTGACATCTGGTTGGTCAGTTTGATCCACGATATTCGTATGTTTTTCCGTTCTTGACTTTGCCATAACAGTTACAGTTTAGTACAGTTCAAACCTTCGTGCTGTGAAGCACAATTTTGTTTTACTTTGTTTTCTGTTTGTTTTTCGCATTTAGCAAGTATGTATATATTCTTTTTGTTACTACTATCAAAAAGTTTCTGTTCAATTAATACAAATTTTATTACATTATTTTCATAGACGCGGACTTTTCTTGAAGATAGTCAAAACTGAACCTGATGGAAGTTTGTCACACAATCCTAACGTGCGAGCATGCGTCGGCGAGTGTGCGCAGAAGCGTTGCGAGCGCGCGAACAAGCGAAGTGTACGCATGTGCGTTATTCTCTTTTCTTAGTTAAGAGAAAGCGTTTGTGTTCTGGTGCGTTGTCGCGTGTTGAAACATGTACAACTTAATATAGTTATTATTAACCATTATATATATTTAATAAACTAACAAGGTTATGGGCCCAGGAACGGTTCCATTATGCGATTGGAAGTGTAAATGAATTACACGAATAAATAGAAAGACGGGCATGTGCGAAAGTGAGGTTATGCAAAAATCACCACGTGTTCTGAAGACCATAAAGAAGTAAGCTTATAAAATAAATAGACGAAAAATGGCTACTCTAGTACAAACTGATCGGATAGAAAAATTAAACGGTAATAATTACCGATCGTGGAAATTCAATATAAAAATGGCTTTGGTACAACGCGAATTATGGCAACACGTAAACGGTGAAGCTATTGAACCGGTCGAGAACGGCGAAGCAAAGGTAATCTTCAGACGTAAAGAAGACAAAGCACTGGCAACGATTGCACTAAGTATTGAGCCGGAACATCAAATACACATCATGGACTGTACGAGGGCATCTGAAGCTTGGGATGCGCTAACAAAGGTATTTGAACCAAAATCAAGACCTAGAATATTACAGCTCAAGAAACAAATGGTTTCAATAAAGCTTGAGCATGATGAGACAATGATGTCGTATATAGGAAGAATAAAGACATGTAGTGATAGTCTCAAAGAAGCAGGCCATGAAATCAGAGATGACGATTTAGCATATGCGATGCTGTGTGGATTACCAGACACGTACGAAGGAATCATCATGGCATTGGCGAACCTTGACGATGAAAAGTTTAAGTCATCAGAGATAAAAGGGATATTGCTGAACGAGTACGACAGGAGAGCAGCGAAGGAGATCAGCAGCCTCGAAGAAAGAAAAGAAGCACATCATCAAACCAGAGAAACGTCTCACCAAAATAGAGAAGCACATCATCAAATGAAGGAATATAGAAAGGATGAAAGGAAGTGCTTCAAGTGCAATAAACAGGGACATCTCGCTCGTTATTGCAAAACAGGGACACAAAGTACAACTACAAAGTGGAAACAGGGTACGTCTAACGATAAACAATACAAGCGAAAAGATACGTTTTTATTAGAATTAAATAATGTGCAATTGGATGACTCTTGGTTAATAGATAGTGGTGCGACTCACCACATTTGTAAACATAGAGATTGGTTTGTGAATTATAAGACTATAGCGAATGAAACAATTTACTCAGCTGATAGCAGTGCGCAGGATAATTTAAAAGCAATAGGCATTGGTGATATTAATATAGAGACTTATGTAAATGACAACATTTTTGATATTACTTTGCACAATGTTTACCATGTTCCTAACGTAAGAAGAAACTTATTGTCCGTATCGCAAATAGAAAGTAAGCAGAAACGATTAATCATAGACAATCGTAAATTAAGTATATTAAATAAGAGGACTAAGACAATAGTGGGGGAAGCTCTTTGTAAAAATGGATTATATATCGTTAGAGCTAGTGTAACTAAAAATAGATCAGATCAAATAGAAACACATATTGTCAAAAGCAATAAACTAGATGATAGTGAGAAATGGCATCAACGATTTTGCCATGTAAGTACAGGAAATATTCGAGAAATGTCAAATAAGAATCTAGTTAGAGGCTTGGAAAATTTAAATATAAAGGATGTTCATTGTAATGGATGTAGCATAGGTAAATCTGTAAAAGCCTCATGCAAGAGTATAGGAGGTAGACAAACAAAAGCTGCATTGGATTTAATCCATTCAGATTTGTGTGGACCGTTACCAGTAAAGTCGATGGGGGGTTCCAAATATTTTCTCACTCTCACTGATGATTATTCTAGAAAAACAACGATATATTGCTTAAAGAGTAAAGATGAAGTATCTAGTTTCATACAAAAATATATAGCCAGAGTAGAAAGAGAACTGAATAGAAAAGTAAAGAGAATAAGAACTGATAACGGATTAGAATTTTGTAATAAGGAATTAGTAACGTTATTCGATAAATTAGGTATAAGACATGAACGTACGAATGCGTATACACCACAAATGAACGGTGTGGCCGAGAGGGTTAATAGAACCCTAATGAACCTTGTGCGTGCGATGCTAAAGACAGCAAAATTACCTGAGAGATTTTGGGCAGAAGCGTTGCTCACTGCATGTTATAGTAAAAATAGAGTCATGCATTCAGCGATCGGTGATAATGTTCCAGAAGGTATGTGGACTGGAAACAAACCAAGTGTAAAACACTTAAAAACATATGGATGTTTGGCGTATGTACATCTCTCAGGATATGATAAGCATAAGCTCAATCCAAGGGCGAAAGAATGTATATTTGTAGGGTATTCGACACAAACGAAGGGATATAGGCTATATGACCCTTCGAAAGATGACATTATACATAGTAAGCACGTAGAATTCATCGAAGAAGTGTGTGGATTTGAATATATTTATGGAAAAGGAACATATGAAATACCATTTGATAACGAAAATGGAGTTTTTGACGTAACAGATGAGACAGAAACTAATCAGAAAGAAGTAGAATTAGACGAAACAATAACTAGTGTACCAGTAGCAGAAATACCGAATTTGGAAAGGGATAAAGTAGAAACAAATATAGATAGTGATGTTACCAGTTTGCGAGTGACGCGAAATTCAGAAATTGTTAATAGGAAACCACAACGCGGAAAGGTTATTAGAAATCCATGGGGTTGTAAAGGTAAACCTAAAAATATTGAAATTAACATAGCAGAAATAATCGAACCTACAACGTTTGAACAAGCGATGTCATTACCTCAATCTGAGCAATGGAAAATGGCAATGGATGAGGAATTACAAAGCTTAGAGAGTAGAAATACATGGGAGGTTGTAACTAGGGACGAACATATGTCATGTATCGGTAGCAAGTGGGTATACAAGGTCAAGACGGATACTACTGGAAAGGTTGTCAGGTACAAAGCGAGATTGGTAGCACAGGGGTATAATCAAAAGAAAAACATAGATTATTTTGAATCATATGCTCCAGTCGCCAACATGTCAACTATTAGATTTCTATTGGCAATGTCAATGTGCGAAGGTTGGCAGGCACATCATTTAGATGTTAAATGTGCGTATTTATATGGAGAACTGACCGAGACAATATATATGAAGTTACCACCTGGGAATAACGAAGTAGACACAAAGGTAGCAAAGTTGAAAAGACCAATTTATGGGTTGAAGCAGTCAGGTAGAAATTGGAATGATGCAATTGATACGTTCCTAATTGAAAACGGATTCCAAAGATTAAAAGCCAATAACTGTGTTTACGTATATGATTGTGACCTAATATTAACCATTTACGTTGATGATATAGTATTATTTAGTAAAAATGTAGATAAAGTAAAACGAGTCAAAGTATTATTAATGTCAAAATATGAAATAAGAGATTTAGGAATAGTGTCTTATTTACTAGGAATGAATATTAAATATACTGAACAAACTATGGGTCTGTCACAAGAATTATACATACAGAAACTGTTACGTGAATATAATATGATGGAATGTAAAACCACGAAAACGCCAATTGAGGCAGGTATAAAGTTATCAAAGCAGGATAATCCTTCAAGTGAAATAGAAAAGGAGGAGATGAAAAATGTACCATATAGACGGCTGGTGGGATCACTAATGTATATAGCATTGGCGACTCGACCAGATATAATGTACGCGGTATCGAAATTAGCACAATTTGTATCGAATCCAGGTAAAATGCATTGGTTGCAAGCGAAAAGGGTGTTAAGATACTTGTTCACTACAAAAGAGAAAAATATGATATATAGTCAAGGCAACAGTGAAATAGAAATATTTAGTGATGCGGATTGGGCAGCCGACATTGACGATAGGCATTCTTATAGTGGGATGGTAGCTTATCTAGGAGGAAATCCGATTTCCTGGAGATCAAATAAACAACGATCAATATCCACATCCACCATGGAAGCGGAATATATATGCGATAATAGGTCAGCTATAGACTTCACATTGAATAGAGTAGAGAGATCAAAGTCAAAACATATAGACATTGCGTATCATATTACTAGAGAGAAATGTGAGGAAGGATTAATAAAATTGAGATATGTATCCTCTGGGGATAATGTAGCTGACATATTTACTAAAGCGTTACCATACAATGTAGCGGATATGCATGTAAAGAAATTGCGATTGTATGCAATGAATGGATGTGTACCAAAAGTGGGGGATTGATGGAAGTTTGTCACACAATCCTAACGTGCGAGCATGCGTCGGCGAGTGTGCGCAGAAGCGTTGCGAGCGCGCGAACAAGCGAAGTGTACGCATGTGCGTTATTCTCTTTTCTTAGTTAAGAGAAAGCGTTTGTGTTCTGGTGCGTTGTCGCGTGTTGAAACATGTACAACTTAATATAGTTATTATTAACCATTATATATATTTAATAAACTAACAGAACCGAAACGTCGAAATTATAATTCTGCAAAATTGCGAAATTCTTTTTTGTTGATCGAACGTGTAGCGCCGATATCATATTTGCATATTTTTTTAATGTGAGGAAAATCCGTCATATAGCTATCGTGACCTTCGCTGGAGAGGAGGAGGGATTACGTTGGGTTCCCGGAAGGGGTAAACCAAATAAGCCTCACGGCCGTGCTACATAGCCGTCCTTAAACATTACTGTGTGGTGGACCCAGGAACTCTATTCGAACATATCTGGGCCAGGATGACTGTGTTTCCCCCTCCCTGGTTTACCCGACGAAAGGCAGAGTTCAGCTCGACCTCCCGATAACCCCGGTGACCCTGTCGCTCGTTCCTTTCGGAACGCAATCCTGTCGCTCTCTCCGATCAGTGCGATGCATGGGATCTCCGACCGCGTGAGGAGCATTTCCCTCGGCGGGTATTTTACAGACAACGTGCAACGGACGTTACACTAGTATTTAAAGTCGCCTATAGAGCGCACCACAGTTTGTGAAGATGGCCGACAAGTTGATACCCTTCCGTCTTTAGCCTCACCCTCGCAGAATCATGCACAGTCCTTCAGGTCCGTGCAATTATCTTTTCTTTTTGAAGTAAAACTTTGCTGAGGGGTCTACAATTTTCTAGTGTTACGGAAGTAGCGTTACAAAAGTCGAATTTCACGACAAATTTTTGAACGGAGAAAAATCTTACCCAACGGGGATTCGAACCCCGGTCTACCACTTGGTAGCCCAACTCCTTAACCGCTTGGACAAGCGACGATCTTTGAATCACAGCGACAGAATTGTTATTTATCTCTTGTTTTCAATAAAAAGATACTAATAATTTATCTGTATCGAACCTAATAAGCAATAAGAAGTTTCACTTCTGTCGCGCGTGGACTCCAGACGCACGATTTCTTCTAAAAGGACAGCCAATGGGCTGCCTTTCTACAATCTGCTTACTGCCGGAGCTATTGAAGGGTTAAGGGGGTACCGTACCCATGGATATGACTAGCATATTACTAGAATATTACTAGAGAAACAAGTGAAAACCGTGTTTACGGGAAACCATTTTTTGTTTTTATACAAGCATGTTACGAGCTGTGTGAAGGCGCATTCTAAAGAGGAAACTTGATCGCAGGTCGCTCAGCTCATGATTTTGTTAGATTATGTTTATATCTAATAATATGACCGTCCAAAGTAGGAAAAACAAATGAAGACAAATTCCGCAGATTCTAATATATTTTTCTAATACAAAATGATTTTTTTGACTTGAATCATGAGCTGAGCGACCTGCGACGAACCTTCCTCTTTACAATGAGCCCTCACGCAGATCGTAATATGCTCATATGAAGACAAAAAATGGTTTCCCATGATTGCATTCAATTTCCTCATATTTCGTTCATACAAACGGAGCCTAGCGCAAGTCTAGAACCAATTTTAGTTCAGCTACTTAAACGAGATGGCGCCTAATCAGAAGAACTGTCAGCGGAGATTCGTAACAACAGAAATATAAAGGGCTTGAAGCCACTCGGATCCATTAATAGCAATACAGATATTGATAAAAAGAAAAAGATCTGTATTGATAGCGAAATTGAAGCGTTAGATTGATACAAATGTATGTTCATCACTGTTGCCAAACTGTTTTTCAGTGTGGAGGTTAGTTACACTGATAAATACCCCCCTTAAGGGGGTACGGTACCCTTTCCTGCTGGGTATTTATCAGTATAACCAACCTCCATGCTGAAAAACAGTCTGGCAACACTGATGAACATACATTTGTATCAATCTAACGCTTCAGTTTCACTATGATTACAGGTTTTTTTTGTTTTTATCAATATCTTCATTGCTATTAATGGATCCGAGTGATTTCAAACCCTTTATATTTTTGTTGTTACGAATCTCCGCTGACAGTTCTTCTGATTAGGCGCCATCTCGTTTAAGTAGCTGAATTAAAATTGGTTCTAGACTTGCGCTAGACTCCGTTTGTATGAACGAAATATGGGGAAGTTGAATGCGATCACGGGAAACCATTTTTTGTCCACATACGAGCATATCTTGAGCTGCACAAAGGTTCTTTTGACAGAGGAAGGTTCATCACTGCCCGCTCTGGTCGTTATATTAGGAATAAAAATCTATTTGTGAAATAAAAATACAGTAGAATCTGCGGAATTTTTTTCAATTTTCCCCCTATTATGGATACTCATTTTATTAAATATAAACATAATCTAACTAAATCATGACCAGAGCGGTCTATGATAAACCTTTCTCTGGCAACCGTTTTGGTGACGTCAGAGGCTTCGGCCCGGCATTTCCAATGTGTGGGTAGGTCTGTCTGTGTGACTCTTCAGCTTCGTCCGACGTCGACTGGCAGGAAGGCCCTCGCGCGATATATTTCGGTGCAGCGTCCTCTTTAAATAATTTTCACGGCGCCAAGTTTGAAGTATCCGTATTTTTAGAAACTGATTCGTAAAGAGGACACTTGAGGATATATTATAAATTTTCTGGTGCTATGATTGCAATGCACTTGTTTAAAAGACAATTGCAAAATAGACTAGCTGGTTATTGTTGCTCGCTCGCTTCGCGAGTTTTGCTGGTGGGGGTGTTGTAGCTCGCTTTGCGAGTTCGCGAGAGGGTTAGTGGTACGGATGTTATTTGGTATCTGACTCTCTAAGAGTCACACAAAGAACTTCCCGATTAGTTAGTTGCAGTATATTATTATCATTATTTAGTGTACGTTTTAAGAAAATTATACGTTCTCAGGGAAGTTCAATAGTTTTCTACTTATCAAAATGTTTGCTGTCTCGTATGCTCGTTGCTCACTTGGTTCCCTGTTGTAGCATATTAATGTTGCAAAATAAATCGTATAAATATTAATTCTTGGTACAATCAAATTATATATATACGGGGTGTCCCAAAACTCCTTCAATATCCGGAAATGGGAGGTTCCTGACATCATTTGAAGCGACATTTCCCTATAGAGATGAATAACTCAATCTTGCATTGGGATATTTTTCGATTATTGTAAGCGGTAACATTAGGATTATTTGCATAACTAAAAAAAAATAAAAATAAAATATATATAATTACGTTTGTTTCTTCGGTGGAAAATTTCCGTCCTCTCGTATAATTTGCATTGTTGAATGAACTTCTTTCGAAAGAAACTAAACAAACTGAAAAACTACTTGACCAATATCAGCTCTAAGTTACGGCGGGGCACATCGATTGCATCATTCATCATTCTGATCGCGTTGTTACTTTTTTAGAAAACGGTAACGAAAAATTTGATACCATAGAAATGGACATACGCGCGCGCGCACACACACACACATACCGACATTTTGATAAAACTAGTCTAAAATGACTCCAATGACCATGAAACGTGAAGATCTGCTAAAAATTCGATTTTCGATTTTCGAGGTAATTACAATAACTTCCCTATAAATCGGGAAGTTAACTAGGAAAACAAATATTTTTTAACTGAAATTATTTTCATTAAATATTCTTATGGTTTCGCTATGAACACCCAAAAATCTTTTTTGTCGTTTTGTTATAGTTTGGCCGTTATATATTAATAAAAAACATATATATATATATATATATATATATATATATATATATATATATATATATATATATATACAGGGTGTTTACCTACAGGTGGGAGAAAATTTAAGGGGTGGTTCTCGACGATAATATAAGACGAAAATAAAGAATAAAAAAATTGCGATTTCGACTTCGTTAATTAGATATTAGCAATTAAAAATTGGCCCAAAAAGCGGCAACATTTCGACACAGATGTACGTTGTGTACGTCACACAGGCGCGCGACACTCTCGTATCAAGTGACAAACGCATGCAAACCTTGGTTCTCATTTGGGGCCCCAGCAAGGTGAAAATGTTTAAAAAATCGTTGGACGACATTGAACCTACCTACTCGTTACAATCCACAAGGGCATTTTTATTATCCGCCCTATGGAATTATCGAGTAGAAGGGGTCAATGCCCTTTCACTTTGAAATTCTTCTCACACAAATCCACAAATCCTTATCCTGCACTATAATTGTTCACAACACCGTACATAATACACTGAAACAAACCACTTTAAAATGGTATCCATTGGGTCCATAAATGTTGAATAAAATCCTTACAAATGCAAGTATCCAGAAAAATGCACATACATACAGGAATCGTTCACAGCTAATTCACGTTTGATGCACGTCAATTTGACTTTCTCACACAAAAATAAAATATCAGTGAAATTACTGTGAAGTACACCCACTTAATTAATACCCTAATTCCATGTTTTAAGAAAATGTGTTTCTGCGAGGAGACAGCTGACGTGATGAATGTCACACACATGAGACATTTGGCGGTCACAGACAGAATGAGAAAGAGTCACGAAATACATGAAAACAGGATAGAGAATGTATTGGTATAGCAACGCGTGATGTTTCGGCGGGAATTTGCTGTAGATCTTCATTTGTTTTATCGATCTGGCATTGACCTCACAGCTGTCTTGAATCAGTGTGCATACGAACGTGAACGTGTACAAATGATTCTCCTCGCAGAAACACATTTTCTTAAAACATGGAATTAGGGTATTAATTAAGTGGGTGTACTTCACAGTAATTTCACTGATATTTTATTTTTGTGTGAGAAAATCAAATTGGCGTGCATCAAACGTGAATTAGCTGTGAACGATTCCAGTATGTATGTGCATTTTTCTGGGTACTTGCATTTGTGAGGATTTTATTCAACATTTATGGACCCAATGGATACCATTTTAAAGTGATTTGTTTCAGTGTATTATGTACGGTGTTGTGAACAATTATAGTGCAGGATAAGGATTTGTGGATTTGTGTGAGAAGAATTTCAAAGTGAAAGGGCATTGACCCCTTCTACTCGATAATTCCATAGGGCGGATAATAAAAATGCCCTTGTGGATTGTAACGAGTAGGTAGGTTCAATGTCGTCCAACGATTTTTTAAACATTTTCACCTTGCTGGGGCCCCAAATGAGAACCAAGGTTTGCATGCGTTTGTCACTTGATACGAGAGTGTCGCGCGCCTGTGTGACGTACGCAACGTACATCTGTGTCGAAATGTTGCCGCTTTTTGGGCCAATTTTTAATTGCTAATATCTAATTAACGAAGTCGAAATCGCAATTTTTTTATTCTTTATTTTCGTCTTATATTATCGTCGAGAACCACCCCTTAAATTTTCTCCCACCTGTAGGTAAACACCCTGTATATATATATATATATATATATATATATATATATATATATATATATATATATATATATACAGGGTGTCCCAAAATAAGTGTAACTCCCGGAAACGGGAGATTCCTTGGGTCATTTGAAGCGACATTTTCCTTTACAAAAATGGCGTCCGCGGATTTGTTTCGGAGTTATTAACGAAAAACACGGACCAATCAGAGCGCGGCTACAGTGGATTGATTCTGGTTCGGCCAATAGCGTCACCGCGTTAAGCGGGACCTGTGGCCGAGTCGGACTCCGCTCGCTATAGCCGGGCTCTGATTGGTCCGTGTTTTTCGTTAATAACTCCTAAACAAAGCCGCGGACACAATTTTTGTAAAGGAAAATGTCGCTTCAAATGACCCAAGGAACCTCCCATTTCCAGGAGTTACACATGTTTTGGGACACCCTGTATATATATATATATATATATATATATATATATATATATATATATATATATATATATATATATCAAATGTATATCGCGATTATTTCCAATGTCAGTGCTTGTGCTTAGGTTCTATTATAATCTATCATCGATGTAGTAATACTGTAATGTACTTCAATACATACATTTTTTTAAATGACGTTACCAGAGTAAACCAATTATTGCCACGTCTTGGGGATTTTGCACCACCGAGCGACGTACGATAGTACAAATGGTGTAAATGGCCAAGTCATTATTGAGCGATCGACAGCGAAGCTGTTTTCCAGAGAGCTGCTTTTAGTGCGTCCAAGAAAAATTACTTTACAGTCAACGCGTGTTGTTCGAGAAAGTGCCGACTTCCAGCTCAATAGTAATGATCTGTCATAAACCTCTCAATAGAGAACAGCACCGGGAACGGCACATAAACAAAGCGAGCCTATCGCTGGGTCTGCCTATCCTCACCACAGGCGCACGCCTGTAGTCCCAATGTTTTGATTGCGACGATACACGCTACATACAGTAAAATATCCATAAATGTCTTAAAAGTGTGGCCTTTAGAAGTCCCGGAGCTATCCGCACTATTGCGGGGTATACCCTCTTGAGGGGCCATGAAACTCGAGAGGCCTCGGTCGCCGAGAAGTATGACATCATGGGGCTCGGATGTCTCGGTGAGACCGCCTAATCCAAATTTCCAACTTCCTTATTTTCCATTATTTTTTTATGAGACTGCGATTACCATATTTGTGGCATTTTTTTAAGAACAATGATACCACATATGATATAATTCCGATGATATTTACTTGTGTAATAGACAGTTACAGTTTCGGGCGCGTAGGATAGCGTATGGGAAGGAAAGAGACGCAGAGAGTCGTAGTCGCCAGCACATTTCAAAGGCTCGCCGTTACACACCTGAATATCAGCGGAATTATATCATGTTTGGTATCATTTTGCATTAGAAAAATGCCACAAATATGGTAATCGAAGTCTCATAAAAAAATAATGAAAAATAAGAAAGTTGGCAATTTGAATTAGTTATGTTTACATTTCTCGGCGACGGACGCCTCTCGAGCTCGGCTGTCCTTTTCTACGTTCGGCAACAATCAAAATATAGTGACTGCGGTGCATAAATGTCCCTCGGCAGACCCGTGCTAGGGACTTATATGGATAATTTACTGTAGTATGGGTAGCCGCTGTAGCTAAATTTCGACAACAGCCGAAAATGCGTGTGAAATCTGGACTGTCTCCTCCGCTCTGATCCAATCGGCCGCACAGTCGTACATTCAGACACGTTACTGTAGTCCTGCCTGGAAATGCAAATCTTCTCCTCAGGCTCGCATCAATACTATGTCACCAGTCTTGCCAGACGGGGCGCTTTTTTCGCGCATGCGCGAGTTTCGGCAGGAACGTATCTACGTCCAAAGTTTGTGGGGAACCATTGGGGGAAAGTAGTGGGAGACTATTATTAGCGGGAACGTCTAGCGGAGTCCATTACGACCGTTACGACACGAGGCGCGAAAGAACAACGGGCTGCGAGAATTTCAGATAAGTTATTGTTATTATTTAATCAAATAATAAAGGGTAGGTATAGCAGGATAAGCATGGGCTAGCGGCCCCCGCTCCGATTTTCCTGATTTCTGTCTTAAAACATAGTTTTATGTCTAAGAAGACATTGTGTAAAATTTCAAATGTCTACCCCCATCGATAAGGGTGATATTGGGGTAAATTCCCCCGCACTTAAATGCAATTTGCTACAAAACGTGAAAAGATATCGACATGGGATAAACGGCAAACAAAAGATATAGATAAACTCTACATTCCAGATTTTTTCCAAAATTTTTTGCTAATTATTTATAGTTGAAAATAATGAATTAATTTTTTGGGAATTTTTAAAAGTATCTTCCCCTGGTTTGACACCTACCAAAAAATTATAAACTATTGCTATGATACTTACCTACTTTGTAAAAAAATCTCAGAAGTGTCCATTTGGTGGAACAGTGTCAAGAAAAATAAAGTATGCCGGCGAACGCTTGGTCTGATCAGTATCCGCGCAGCGACCGAATCCCCTTGCGGTGACTAGTAATGGGAACGAACGGGAAGTCGACGGTGTGTACGAAAAAGCTGATACATGTAAAAATGCGACTAAATCGTCTAATATATAATAATATTTTAATAATATTTTCAATATTTTATAATATTTTCAATATTTTATAATATTTTCAATATTTTATAATATTTTCAATATTTTATAATAATATTGAAGTGCAAACAATAAAATTCATTTAGCTCATAAATGCATATAAGAACAAAGAAAAAAACAAGAAAAGAAAGTTGAGTTGATGAAATATTCGAACTCGAGCCCTTCGTAGCATCGAGGAACCTCTAATACCGTTACCATACAACATATTTGTGAGAAGCTTCTTCTTTCTGTTACTTAACAGCAACAAACCAGCTTTACACGCATTTTTCTTCTTCAATGTAAACTATTTCCTAAAATATAATTGTCTAGATTTCCAACTGTAATCGTATATTAGAACATTTAGTCGCATTTTTACATGTATCAGCTTTTCCGTACACGCGCCGACTTCCCGTTCGCTCCCATAACTAGCCACCGCAAGGGGATTCGGTCGCTGCGCCGATACTGATCAGACCAAGCGTTAGCCGGCATACTTTATTTTTCTTGACACTGTTCCACCAAATGGACACTTCTGAGATTTTTTTACAAAGTAGGTAAGTATCATAGCAATAGTTTATAATTTTTTGGTAGGTGTCAACCCAGGGGAAGATACTTTAAAAAATTCCCAAAAAATTAATTCATTATTTTCAACTATAAATAATTAGTAAAAAATTTTAGAAAAAATCTGGAATGTAGAGTATATCTATATCTTTTATTTGCCGTTTATCCCATGTCAATATCTTTTCTCGTTTTGTAGCAAATTGCATTTAAGTGCGGGGGAATTTACCCCAATATCACCCTTATCGATGTGGGTAGACATTTGACATTTTACACAATGTTTTTTTAGACATAAAACTATGTTTTAAGACAGAAATCAGGAAAATCGGAGCGGGGGCCGCTGGCCCATGCTTATCCTGCTATACCCTTTGGGAAATTAGTAGGGCGACCAAAGTACCCGATTTTCGTAATTGACTGAGGCCGTATGACTTCAAAATCGTCGCGCATGCGCGAAAAAAGCGCCCCATCTGGCAAGACTGGTTCAGACCCATACGAGATGGCACCTTGACACCCCCTACAATCGTGTGGTAGTTAGCGGTAAAGGTTAGATATCTCAACCCACTCTGCTGTTCCGCTATCGTTTGGACGAGAAAGTTTATTGAACATAAACAATTTGAAAATGTTTTTCACTACGTGAAAGAGGTAATTTTAGGGCAAACGCTGACGTCGACTCTCATTCCAGAATGTCTAAAGAATATTTAATAAGTTTATAGACCCAAAATAACAAACAATTAAAATCCAACAGCTTTTTGTAGTTTGCAGGGTGAACCTGACAACATGACGATCTCGAATAACTCGTAAGTTATTTGTTGTGCAAAAAAAAATGTTCAAAAATATGCTGCATAGTTCCTAGAGTGGGCATATAGTGCTCCAATCTTATTTTTGTTACTTTGATTCAAGGTATGAAGGTCAGCTTCAGTTTTCGAAATGGAATGCTCAATATTTTTGCTCCAATTCGGATGAAGCACAAAATTCTGCGTTAGAAAGTATTGACCTTCATATACCCCAAATCTAATAGTTAACGAGAAATTACCGATATCATTTTCCAAATGTAGCTACTACCTAAGGCTAGTAGGTGCTCGAACTGACACCCCTTGACAAGAATACGATAATGTACATACTTATGCACGTATTGCATTTAAAAAACTGAAAGTTACCTTCATACGTTGATAAACAATTAAAGTGACGAAAATCAAATTGCTGCACTGTATGCCCCCCTAGGAACGATCCAACATTTTATGTGCTGCGACTTTTGGGTGTTAATAGTGATACCATAAGAGTATTTAATAAAAATGATTTGAGTTAAAAAACATTTGTTTTCATAGTTTATTTTGCAATTGTTTTTTAAACAAATGTATTGCTGTCATAGCACCAGAAAATTAAAAAATAAAAATAATGATAATATAGCCTCAAGTGTCCTCTTTACGGACATGTTTTTAAAAATACGGATACTTCAAGATTAGCGACATGAAAATTATTTAAAGTGAACGCTGCACTGAAATATATTGTGCGAGGGTCGTTCTGTCGGTCAACGTCGGACGAAACTAGACGGGTCTCACAGATGAGCCTAGCCACATATTTAAAATGTCGGATTGAGAACTCTGACGTCAACGGTCGGACGTTAGATCTACTGAGCACGCAGCCTAAGGCAGGGCCCGCTAGATAGTCTTACCTACGAGTCCTCTAGCGGACCTAGGACGAAATGGTCCCCTTCCTTTTCCTCCTCCCTCTCACATTTCTCTAGCTGCCAAAAGAGTATACAAGATCATTAAAATTAAATTGACGTATTCTAAGCAATTTGAGAAAAAATAAAATAAGGGTCTACCGCTGGAAGATTACCACTACACAATATTTTCAAAGACATATTCGATCCCATATTCCTTATGTATGTTAGTAATCAATCAATAAATATAACTAGCTGGTTATTGTTGCTCGCTCGCTTCGCGAGCTCGCGGATGGTGTTATTGTTGCTCGCTCGCTTCGCGAGCTCGCGGGTAGGACTGCTCTTGCGAGAGGGTTAGTGGTACGCATTGCTAGTGAGGCATACACCTATTAATGGTTTTTTTTTATTTTGTGTGTGACTCTCCACGAGCCACACAAAGAACTTCCCGATTCGTTAGTTGTAAGCGGTAACATTAGCATTAACTGCATAATTTAAAAAAAAATGAAATATATATAATTACGTTTGTTTATTTGGTGGAAAATTTCCATCCTCTCTTATAAATTGCATTGTTGAATGAACTTCTTTCGAAAAAAACTAAAAAATCTAAAAAACTGCTTGACCAATATGGACCAAAATCTAATCAGCTCTAAGTTACGACGAGGCACATCCATTGCATCATTCATCATTCTGATCGCATTGTTACTTTTTCAGAAAATGTTAACGAAAAATTTGACACACACACACACACACACGCACACACACGCACGCACGCACGCACGAACGCACACACACACGCACACGCACACGCGCACGCGCACGCACACGCACACGCAAACACACACACAAACACACACACATACCGACATTTTGATAAAAAGAGTCTAAAATGAATCCAATGACCATGAAACGTGAAGATCTGTTAAAAATTCGATTTTCGATTTTCGGGGTAAAAAAACATTAATAGCTGTATGCCCCACTAGCAATGCGTACCACTAACCCTCTCGAAAGAGCAGTCCTACCCGCGAACTCGCGAAGCGGGCGAGCAACAATAACCAGCTAGTTTGATTATTGTAAGCGGTAACATTAGCATTAGTTGCATAATTGAAAAAAAAAATTTTTTTTTAATTAAAAAAAATTTTTTTTAACCCTTTGAACTCGAGGCCGTTTTCGCTTGCGCGAACCAGCAACTCGAGACGATTTCGGCCAAATTAGGTGAACATTTTACAGGTACTTCAAAAATATTTAATTTTAAAAAAATTAAAAAAAAAAAATTTCACCAGTTTATTCATTTATATGTCGAAAACAACAAATTTTGATAAATATTACACTCTGTAATTAGTTTTGGTGTGATACTTAGTAAAACAATAGCCAAGATGCATCCTTGCCACTTCACATCGGCCGGGCGCCGTATCGGCACCGCTCGAGTTGCTACTTAACATCGGCCGGACGCCGTATCGGCGCCGCTCGTGTTCAAAGGGTTAAATTAAAAAAATTTTTTTTTACATAAAAATGAAATATATATAATTACGTTTGTTTATTCGGTGGAAAATTTCCATCCTCTCGTATAAATTGCATTCTTGAATGAACTTCTTTCGAAAAAAACTAAAAAATCTAAAAAACTACTTGACCGATATGGACCAAAATCTAATCAGCTCTAAGTTACGACGGGGCGCATCGATTGCATCATTCATCATTCTGATCGCATTGTTACTTTTTCAGAAAACGTTAACGAAAAATTTGATAACATAAAAACGGCCATACGCGCACACACACACACACACACACACACACACACACACACATACTAACAATTTGATAAAAATAGTCTAAAATGACTTCAATAACCATGAAACGTGAAGATCTGCTAAAAAATCGATTTTCGATTTTCGGGGTAATTACAGTAACTTCCCTATGAATCGGGAAGTTAAAAATATTCTATTATTACCTATTTTATAAAGGTCAGTAATTTTGTCTGATTTTGGTAAAAATAGCTTCGTCTTATTAACTATTGGTAGTTCTCATGTTATAATTATGTTTTAGAATATTGCTAAAAGTAATACAAAGAAAGAAAATGTGAGATAATAGGAAAAATATTTAGAACAATTTTGTTACTTGTAATTATTTTTATTATTCATATTGTGGTAACATAGCACAATAGAATTTATTTTCATATATTACTATCCAACAGCCGTGTTTTCTTCGGACAGTGATCGTAGCCGGACACTATTTTTGATTTATGACTTTTGTTTACTGTAATATAATTTCTCTCCACAAATACGAAATCTAGTGGAACGGTCTCGGTGCTTGAAAGGATTTCAAATTACACTTTGTTTCATTTCTAAAATGCAGATACAAATTCAGAGAATTTTTTTATACAAACACTAATAGCATAAAAAAGAAGGCGAAAATTCCGTTTACCGTCAACGTTAGAATTCGATGAAATTTTGAAAATAGGTTCTTTTTGGTCTAAAATGACGATTGCCAAAAGGATTTTTGGCGAGTCGAAAAAATATTTTTATCATTTCAATGTCGCGCACTACCTTACCGACTTACCGACTTTCTATTTTATATGGAACATCTTCAATTAATTGTAAAAATGGATCATCACCAGCCTAGTTCACCTCACAGGGCCATAAAAATTCACATATCATCTATAAACGAATCCTCTTTAATTTTAAATAAGACACATATGTATAAGGTAAACTTGAAATTTTTAAAGACTACTCCTGGATTCTCGTGTGCGTGCTCGGGCCGGCCCTCTGTACCCCCACCACGACCTAACCATAACTAATTCTAATTGGCGCATGAGCACAGCACGAACATAAAGTAGAAAGTCGGTAAGTCAGTAAGGTAGAGCGCGACATTGAAATGATAAAACATGTTTTTTCGACTCGCCAAAAATCCTTTTGGCAATCCTCATTTTAGTCAAAAAAGAACCTATTTTCAAAATTTCATCGAATTCTAAGGTTGACGGTAAACGGAAGAACAGCCAAAAAGAATAATAGAAAGATTGTCGCGATTAGTCCAAACGGTAATATCATATCCCGCTGGACACGTCGACGAATCTCGTATTTAATATTATTGTTAGTGTAATATTGACAAGTTTGCACATACATAGGTAGTTTTTATCTTAAAACGATAGATATTCCATAAGAAAGTAATAAAGATCGATTTTAGTCACTACTTTAGATGTTTAAGTAACGTTTATGCGTTGCTATTGCACATTTCGCAAATATCCAGCAGAGTAGGGTACAAGTCAACTAATAATTTAAAAATGACTCATAGTCTGATTGATTCTTAGTTATAGGAAAATAGGCATTAGTTAAATTTTTAAATTATTTAGACATAACTACATGGCACTAGTTAGTCACAGCACTAAGTAATCGTTAGTTATTGCTTATTAGTCATAATTAATCACTAGTTAGTTTAAATGACCAGTCATCGATCTGCAGTCATCAGTCCCTCTATTGTGCTATTAACATACATTAATATGTTGTATACTTAAACTATATCGGAATTTTCAGTGACGAAACATAAAATCAAATATAATTTAAATGTAAATTCACCATGTGTTATTACTCTATTTATAACGGTTTATAAAATTTTTTGTATTCTATTTTCTCCACAAAAATTAAACAAGAAAATCTTTTCCTATTCAACTGCCATTTCCTTTCTCATCAGCATAATTTATAATTTGTATTGCATATGTCTATAAAGTGATAGGGTATTTTTTTGTTATTATTAACTTCCCGATTCAAAGGAAGTTACTGTAATTACCCCGAAAATCGAAAATCGATTTTTTAGCAGATCTTCACGTTTCATGGTCATTGGAGTCATTTTAGACTATTTGTGTCAAATTGTTAGTGTGTATGTGTGTGTGTGTGTGTGTATATGTGTGCGTATGGCCGTTTTTATGTTATCAAATTTTTCGTTAACGTTTTCTGAAAAAGTAACAACGCGATCAGAATGATGAATGATGCAATCGATGTGCCCCGTCGTAACTTAGAGCTGATTAGATTTTGGTCCATATTGGTCAAGCAGTTTTTTAGATTTTTTAGTTTTTTTCGAAAGAAGTTCATTCAACAATGCAATTTATACGAGAGGATGGAAATTTTCCACCAAATAAACGAACGTAATTATATATATTTCATTTTTTTTTTAAATTATGCAATTAATGCTAATGTTACCGCTTACAACTAACGAATCGGGAAGTTCTTTGTGTGGCTCGTGGAGAGTCACACACTAAATTTAAAAAGAACCATTAATAGCTGTATGCCCCACTAGTTATGTCTTATTTTAACTTATAATCATTTTTAGTCATTATTTATGCCATTATAGTCAGTATTCAATATTCATCCTTAATAAAAATTGAGCGATTATTCATTACTCATTACGGTCAAATGCTTATGTAGTCATTATCAGTCACTTTTGTAGAGCTAAAAAAAAGTTATTAGTCAATTATCATAATTGTGACTAGAGTTTGCCCAAGTCTGGTGTCCGGATACTTTTGAGCGATAGTGTATATAAAACAAGGTGACCTCTCTATTTATGTAAGCTTAAGCGACAGAGAGTGATAAAAAGATTCGTGTTACATGTATGAGGGTATTCGAAGAATAATAAATAAATAGATAAGTGCTATTTGGGCAAACCGTGTTATACCGAAACTGTGCTTTCAACATGTCATGTTATGCGTACACATAAGAGGATTACTGTAGCCAAGTTGATATTCTACAGAAAAAGAGCATTACAGAAAATTTCCGATACTAAAATGAAAAGTACGAGTTAGAGACTATGAAAGTAACAAGTACGGAAAACGTTGATACGGCGAAAGTGAGATGGGGTGAATGAGGGCGAATGCTGAGGGGGTTTAGGGGGGAGTAAAGAAGGCACGAGTTCTCAACGAAATTAAAGCTTAATGCTTCTAACGAATACCACGACTGACGGCGATATAAATCCAGTATGGGCGGAGAATTTGAGAGGGTCGAACGATAAGAAGGTAGAGGAGAAATAGGGTAGGAAGGATAACGAGGCAGCGAAAGGCAGAAAAAGAGAAGGGAATGAGCGTCGAACGAAAATACTCGTCGAACGTGAAAGAAGTGCGTTTAATTAAACCGGCAAGTAAGTGCGGCTCCGGTATTACCGGCCGTCGCTTCCACATTTTCTGCAGCTGCAGATGCTTTGTGTTTACCAATCCGCTGTCAGCTAGGGGATATAAGTCCGTGCACTTAAACTATGTTTGAGTTCTCATATTCTCATCGTAATTTCCGATTTCAGGCTAATTAAATTTTCAGCTAATATTCCAGTCGTAACACAATATCACAGTATAATCTGCTGCTACAGTGACCGAAATAATGATAGGTTCACTTCAATTCGTTGACATAATGTTGTGTTTAATGGAGTATGTTTGACTTTACTTATTAGTCTTTATTTATTCTAATATAATTAACAAAATACACAGCTCAATTGAATAACACAATGTTAATCAATGTCAATTACAAATTTTCTATTACAACACTTGTTGCGAAATAGACATAGGTTCGTTATGTATTTTTATATGAGAAATTACAAAAAAAATTCAGTACATAGTTGAACCTCCTTTGTGTTTTATAACTTCAAATATTATGCACGGAATAGATTCAATTAATTTTTGTAATGTTTTTAATTTATTTTCAGACGACGTTTTCTCTAATCCCATTTTTGAATTCTAAAACAGTGCTATACTGTTCTCCATTGTCGTATACTTTTCCTGCTAATATTCCACAAAGATTTTCAATTGGATTTAAATCCGGACTCCTTGATGGCCTAGGTAGAACATCAACTTCTACCCTGTCAAAGTAGTTTTTAATCGTTTTTGCACGATGTATTGCTACATTATCGTGTTTAAGTATTAAATTAGCTTCACCAATCTTGTCGCCTTATTCATCCTGTATGTATTGCACATCCTCTTCCATGGACTCTTGTCATTTTTACACTTTTTCATCACGCAGATCGTGCTAATGATATTGAAACCCATTTGGAAAGTCCAAATTAAATTATTTTTATCAGAAAAAATCACCGTCTTCCACTTTTTGGTCCACAACCCAGATAGCACTCGGATGTCCGAAGGACGTCCAAAGTACGTCCGTATTGGACCTTCGTATGTCCCAGGGACGTCCGAATCATGTCCGTATGTCCGAGATACGTCCGAAATATGTCCGATATATGTCCCAGGAAGGTACGATTTACAAAGTGTGACGTACATAGGACGTCCCGCACGGACCAATCTGGGATGTATGTGGGACGTATCTGGGGACATACGGACGTTATTTGTATGTTCCTGGTACGTACCAGGGACATAAGGACGTTATTTGGACGTTCCTGGTACCTACTTAGCTAGGACATAAGGACGTCATTGGGCGATCCTGGTACGTATGTGGGGATATAAGGACGTTATTTAGACGTCCCTGGGACATATGGCTGGACATATTCAGAAGTTTATAAAACATTAAAATTTCATTTTAATTTTTATTAAATAAACATTTCATATATATATTACAAAAATATTAGGTGAATAGTACAATACAATAGTAATATAACATATATAAGTACAATACAATAGTAATATAATATATAATAGTAATATAACAATACAATAGTATACATATAATACAACATATATAATATAATATATATATAATACAATATACAACAATCTATTTATCTATATCTAAAAAATCATTACAAATTGTTTCGTTTCCTTTCATGGTCCTCCGCTACTATAAACTAATGTGATCCGTATGGAAAGACTTGTTTCTTTCTGATGAATTAATGTCTTGGATATCTTCGCTGCATCTAAAAATTAGAATTTCTTGGTGAGAAGCATTGTCAAATAAACGGGAAGATTTTTTAGCATGAATATATTAGGTTGGAGGGAAAGCTATGTTGTATTTTAAATAAGCAGGTAATTTTTCTTGTAAATCTAAAACACATTTTAGTTACCGAGTCATTAGAAAACAGGAATTAACAGGTTATCTGAAATATGGCACCATATTATTACAAATAATGGAAATTATATTGTTGATTAATATGAAACATGTATTTGTATAAAGTGACACAAATATTTTCTTTAACGCTAAACCTACCGAGCCTCTGAAGTAACTATGGTACATGTTCTCTTATACAAATGACAAGATTGATTTTATTTAGACTTTGTGTAGCTATGTACTATTGTAATATGTGCACTACTAATAAAAATGTCAATACAGTTGTTTCTCATGAAATCAGTTTTATTACATTTCTAATTGTAGAATAAAAAACCTGCAACCACTCATTTTAACCGGTGTTGGTAGGTTTAGTGTTAATATATGATAGACATTCCCCTTCAACGTAATAATATTTTTATATTTTCCTTTTGTCAGTAATGTTTCAATGATTGAAAATAAATATAAAATAAAAGCTTACCTGAAATCGCAGTGACATGTTTCACCAACACAATCCTAACAAGTGGCTTAAATTATCGAATCACTCACACACGCTTTTTATTAACTGGAATATTACAAACACGTGCACAAGGAACACGTGCTAAACTAACCTCACTTCACGTAAACGCACGGTGATGCGACGCGATGCCGCAGTGGCGTATTTGGCCCAAAAACCGGAATACAATATTGTATCGTTATTTATGAGCTCAGAGTAATAAAAAGGTAGGTCGTTGGATTAGCCTTGACACCAGCTATAACATTATTAGATCAAAAATGTATTCTAACATTTAAAAAATTAATATGGATTTTGCTTTCCGTAACACCATAATCCGTAAAAATTATACGTACTTGGAACATCCGAAATTTAAGTCCATCGGACGTCCTTAGGACGTAAATAACGGATGTCCCACGGACGTCCGAAATTGAAGTCCCACGGATGTCCTTAGGACCTAAAAACCGAATGTCCCTGGGACAACCGAAATTTAGGTCCAATGGATGTCCGAGGGACGTCCGTAACGGACGTCGGACGTATGGACGTAAAGTGGGCATGAAACGGACGTCCTTCGGACGTACGGTGCTATCTGGGAATATATGATACTCTGCAAACTTGAATGTTTCCTCCACGTAGAATTTAGTTAGAAGAGATTTTTTCGCTTCTTTTAAATATTTAAGTGTCTCACTCGATCTCAGAACTTGCTGTACACGTTGAACACCAACTGGCAAGTCAAATTTCATTTTTCTTTTAGAGTCATTAAGCATTATTTGCCGTGCTTCTTGAAAAATGTTACCTTTGTCACTATGTGTTAATGTTTTTGGACGACCTGTAGATTTTTACTGCCTTATTTTTCTTCCAATTTTCATAAATTTTTTATGACATTTCATGATCTTTTCAATCTTCATGCAATTTCTCTGTTAGAGAGACTCATATTGTGGAAGACAATAATTTGGCACTTTTCGTTATCATTTAACGATTTTCCCCGTGCCATTATGCTAAACGAACTTGAAATATTTTTATAACGTTTAACCTTTATAAATCTGTGTACTTACCATACAAAAACGTTCAGAAAGTTGTACTACCAATAGTAATTTTTAAATATTTCACCGTGAACCTAAGATTATTTCGTACCTTGTACTCGATCATTTTCAAAGTATTCTTGAATCGAATACTAATACTGTTGATGATCGACTTCTGCTTACACAATGTGTAAAATACATGTTTGCGAAATAAAAACAAATGTCACAGTAAACTTCCGACAACAAAAACAAAAATAGAAGCAATAAGCCAACCGACGCGGCTAGTGAACCTATCATTATTTCGGCCACTGTATGTGTGCACAACATTTTTGCAGCATCACTCCGACCAAAAGGTTCGGTAATTATTTAGAAAGTGCCAGTCCTCTCCGATTTTTATGAAATTTAAATATGTTATGCAGCAACACATTTTGAACAACTTCTTCTTTTCCAATATAGGAGGGTCGCTGTTAGTTTTCGAGATATTCGCCAAAAACTGTCGCTAATACTGTATTGAATTTTCCGTATACTTGCACGCTCCGTGACAACGAAAGGCTGCTCCGGCGCAGTGTTTGTTTACTTTTTTTTGTAAACACGTTGTGGGGATGAGAGAGAAAACACGGTCTCAGTCTACAGGGTGTCCCAAAATTCCTCCGACACCCGAAAATGGGAGGTTCCTTGGGTCATTTGAAGCGACATTTTCCTTTACAAAAATGGCATCCGCGGCTTTGTTTAGGAGTTATTAACGAAAAACACGGACCAATCAGAGCGCGATCTAGACATGCGATGGCACGTTCGGCCAATTGACAGTTGGTGCGTCGGACCGACTGTGCTAACTCGCGTCTAGGCCGCGCTCTGATTGGTCCGTGTTTTTCCTTAATAACTCCTAAAAAAAAGCCGCGGACGCCATTTTTGTAAAGGAAAATGTCGCTTCAAATGACCCAAGGAATCTCCCATTTTCGGGTGTCGGAGGAATTTTGGGACACCCTGTATATAGGGTGATACGTATGTATAGAGGGTAAGCTTTAAGTTTTGAAAGACTACTACTGGATTTTCGTATGCGTGGTCGGGCCGGCCTAGTAGTTAGTTACTTAGTTAGTAGAATGGTACTGCCGGGGAGGGTAGCGGCTCATGCGCCCCTCACTTCCATAAGGCACACCGGATCTTTCATCACCAGTATCATAATCGGCGCTTCCAGCAGCTCGGCCCACTAACGGGTTGCAGTTTTCCCGTCGTTCCGCCCCTCCTCCGTTTTATTCGGCCCGAGCCATTTTCGGATTCGTCGGCTTACTAGACGGGTCCGGTCGTCATTGATGAGAAGGGCCATGCTACCTAATTGTTGGATTTTTGAGCGGTTTTAAAGCTCGGAGTGAACGTCGGGCCCTCTCACCTTCAGACCTGCAGGGTGCCTCGCCTGCCCATTTAGGCTCCCCCCCACTTCGTCATATTCCAGATTGAATGTGTCAAGTTTCGAATCCCGTCCCTACTCTGTCTCTGCTAGTCAGAGACTTACCCACTCCCTCCCCAAGATTAGGATACGCTACTCTGTGATTCTACGGGCTTGCAAATATCAATGGACGCGATCGCGATTGTTTGTCGTTGGGGAGAAGCTGTATATCTCTTGCCCATTACCTACTACTCACTCGCGGTGGGGTAGCGGAGGTCAGACGCTCCAACTTCACCGAAATCTGTCTCCTCGGAGCGTAGATATCAGTTCCATTGTGCTCCTTCCTCTTTGGGTGGGCTTGGCACATTCTAGGAATAATGACTGATTGCTTGGATGTGACCATCATCCTCGGGTCCGGTCGGTGTTCAGCAAATAGCTCCGTCCGCCTGACCTTTCCCTTTCAGGTTCGTTATTCCGTTTTTTTTTTACGTCGCATCGCAACGTGGACCTACATTTTCATAAAGGTGGGTTCCGAACCACCTTGGGCACCACAGTTTATAGAGCACATGGAGTATTTCCAGAGGTGCCGGCGTCGGGGATCGAACCCGCGACCACGGGGTCCGTAGGCGCGCGCTCTACCCACTGAGCCACTGCGCCCCCTTCGGGCCGGCCTAACGGCAACCTCTCTCCGCCCCCCTCCACAACCTAACAACTCATTCTATTAACGTACTCTATGCATTGTGGCTCTCATTCATAATTATACATATATAGGGTGAACTTTTGTTGTGTATGTGGGTCTACGAATTGAGACTTGGTATCAAGAAATATAGAAGGTAAATGATTATACTTTTCAAGTCTCAATCAAAAAAAAATCAAAAAAAGATACTACAATAATATATACGCTATTACAAACGGAGCAAGACACGTCTAACGCACGAGTGCTACAGATTCGCGCAATCGAATGCGATCCTCTAATTATTCGGGATCACGACAGGTGGCGTAACTCGCCTTCGAACGCAACCGTCCTAACATTCCCTCCTCTTAAAGAAGGTGCTAATGTGCCCGCCAATCACCACAACGTTGTGGCGGTTTCCGGTTTCACGTCGGTCTTTACGATTCTGGTTATATCACTTGTACTGGTGACCCAGGCAGATTCGACTCGGCTCCTTGCGTTGCTGGCGCTTCTGGAGGCTCATAATCTAGCTCCAGATCTGTATCCCCTTGTCTCTGCCTGTCGTCTCCTGTTTTCCGTATTTGGTCTATGTGGCGTTTCCATATACGTCCTTCGTCCAGCTCGACTTTGTAGTGTAGTTTTCCAATCTGCTGTTTGACCATTCCGAACTGCCATTTTCTTGTGCCAACATAATTACGGCAGTGTACTCTCTCTCCCTCCTTGAGAGAACGAATTTGGTATTCTTTTTACGTATCTGCAGTTTGGCGGGCCGTAAAAGATCCAAACGCGTTTTAATTTTTTTAGCGAACATTCTTTCCGCTGGTGATTCATCGGTGTTCGCATGCGTTGTTCTTCTGTATTGTAGCAATAATTGTTGTAGTGCTGTATGAATATTTTCGTATGTAGGTTGTTTATTTTCTAAATTGTTTTTCAACCCTACTTTTAGCGTTTGTATGAAACGCTCTGCCAACCAAATTGTTACAGGATGGTACGGTGCCGTGAACTTCGGGATAATCCCATTTGTTTTTAAGAAAGACACGAATTCCTAAGAACGAAAGTTTATACCGTTATCCATTACTATTATGCGCAAATACCAAATGTGCTGAAAATTTCTCTGCATTTTTTTGCTGTTTTTGCCGTAATATTTTTAACAATCCGAATTCTGGCCATTTTGAAAATGAATCTACCACTACCAGAAGATAATGGTTTAAGAACGGTCTCAATATGTACTCGATCGAAAACTGTCGTTATAGGTTCTCAACAATGTGAGTCTACCTTCGCTGGATTATTTCGATTCATGTTACAATGTACATAATTCTTTATAATATTTTCTAAATCTCTATCTATGCCTGGCCACCAACACGTTCCTCGAGCTAAATGCTTCATTCTGATCACACCAAAATGACCTGTATGTAATTCTTGTAATATTCTATTTCGTAATTTCCTTGGAATCGTTCGCGAGCGTTCAATTGTCACCCTGTTTGTAACGCTGTTTTAATTTGTTGTAAATCTGTATCAGTTGCACTTGTTTTAGCTATGTCAACCGCTGTAATTGGCAATGTACTTATGTTATGTAACTCGTAAACATCTACTACATCGCATTGACATTCTGGTACCCCCTGTATGGGTAAACGGGATAATCCGTCCGCATTGCCGTGTAATTATGTATTTTTGTACTTTATATCGAACGAAAAACCACGCAAAAACAATGCATAGTGTTGCATTGTTATCGCGTTGGTAGTGCTTTCGTTGGTGCAAAGATTTGTACTATTGGTTGCTGGTCAGTGTATAGTGTAAAACAACTACTATAAACATACTGATGAAACGTTTTTATCGCAAAAATGATCGCAAACGCCTCCATATCGATTTGTGAATAACGGCGTTGTGTTTTTGACAAAGATTGCGACGCGTATTGCAGAACACGTTTGGACCCATCCGGGTATCTGTGTTAAAGTACCGCTCCCACACCATATGGGACTGCATCAGACGCAACAATTAACGGCAGTTCCGGATCGAAGTGAGCTAACACTTTTTGAAATGTAACTTCTTTGCTGAGGGTAAGAATTTTCTGATAGAACGGAAGTTGATGTTGCGGAAGTCGAAAGTCGAGCGCGAAAATTTTAACTGAGAATGAACGGAGAGAAAAATAATTTCTTACCCCGACGGGATTCGAACCACGGTCCACCGATTGGTAGTTCAACTCCTTAACCGCTGGACAGCCAACGATCTTAGAATGAAAGCGAACATTTTGGTATATATCGCAACGAATAAAATACTCGGTAGTAGGATCAAACGTGTCGGCGTGGGGTACCAAGAGTGGGAGAGAGCATTAGTCGGCATCTATAGCGCTTCGTACAAGCCGCGCAGTACATTTGAAGTGATATATTCAATATTTCATTATTGAAGTATTTTGAAGTGTTTTACAAATATATTAGATATATATTTAAAAAACAAGAGGTATGTATATAAATTACAAAATTACATTTAAAATAAAAACAAATCGTGAGCATGGAAACCACGCGCGGCAGATATCTTCGAAATTATAAGTTTCACAGAAATATTTGCTGAAATAAAATTGTACAGTACGAAGGGGGCCATCCGGTGGCTATAATAGTTTTTTTGTAGGTGGAGGTACTTCGGACTTTTGAAGGTCACATCAATTTTTTAAAATGGAATAAGGTATTTTTGAATACATCAACCGATGCAGCTGGACATTCGTTACAAAAAAGTACTAACCTATGTATGTCGAAAAGTTAGTAGTTCAGGAGATATTACAATTTAAATAACTCTGGAATATCATTACTTTCCTACTGAGACGTTAGTGTTACTTACTGTTGTAACGTCTTAGTAGGAAAGTAATGGTGTTTTAGAGTTATTTAAATTGTAATATCTCCTGAACTACTAACTTTTCGACATACATAAGTTAGTACTTTTTTGTAACGAATGTCCAGCTGCATCGGTTGATGTATTCAAAAATACCTCATTCCATTTAAAAAAATTGAGGTGACCTTCAAATGTCCGAAGTACGTCCACTGTATATATGTATATATGATTAATAGACTTCGAAACTGTTTGACCGATCAACATGAAACTTGGCACATATATGTGTTTTTTCATGGAGAAGGTTTTCACGCTACTCATTTTGTTGTAACTCGCCGCTGTAGATGGCGCTGAAATATATTAACTTCCATACCGTTGAACCTATCGCTATGAAAATTGGTATACATAGGTATTTGAACACGAGGTATTTTATACTGCAAAACACGTTCGGACACATTCAAGGTCAAGTCTTCCTGGGAAAAGCATGCACGTGTCATATTACATACCGCGAAAAACCCCCCTCCCCCACGCCTACGAACGAGCTTTGCATCTTTCAAGTCTATATTCATTATTTGAACTATTATTTCAACAATAAATTGTTATTAATCAATTAATAATGTTCCCCAGGGTTATCATCTATATCTATATATATAAAAATGGATGTTTGTGTATGTATATTAACATACTTACGATCAAAATCTAAATTCTTCTCACATTTAGCACGGGCGAAGCCGTGTCGGTGGCTGCTAGTTAGATATAATAATTTATCTGTATCTATGCTTAATGAGTGTAGCGGACCTCTTGGAAAAAAGTTAGTCGGACCCAGGTACGCTCACTAAATGCGAGCTGGGACCTTGTGCACATTTGGTCGTCAGGCCCAGGTTTTCCCGTGTGTACATTTGGTCGCCGGATTTCCGTTCCTATCTGGGGTGCACATTTGACGACCAGGTCCGGGTTATCCTTGGCGTGCACATTTGGCCATCTACCCTCGACTTTCGCCTGGATACGTGTGGTCGGTCCAAGGGCACGAACTTTCTCCAAGGGGTACGTCTAGGAAAGTGATAACCCCACTCCAAAGGTGTCCTTCTTTGAAAGAAATTTCTGGGGGACACCGGGGTGCATATAAACGCGCATTTTTACGGACGTAAGGACAGTTGGATTCCTGCTAGCTAATCGTCCGCGTCGCCGTTTTGCCTTTCTGTTTTGTCATTTCATTGTTTTGTTATCGTTATTTCTTTGTTTGTTTTTGTTGGTACGTTGTTGAGTTTTTGTTTAATAAACTGTTACTGTTATATATATTGGGGAATTTCATTTTTTTCCAAGAGACTACTACCAAAATAAGAAATAAGTTTCACTTCTACCGCGCGTGGTTTCCACGAACACGATTTTTTACTTTTGAATTGTTTCTTTGCTTCCAAAAATGCCGTTTTACATTTTTCAGTCCATTTAAATGGTACCTGACTACCTAATAAGTAATATAACGTAGACGACAATGAACTCAAATTTCGAATAAATCTACCGTAGTAATTTACGAAACCGAAAAAAGCTCTTAACTCCGTAATATTTTTCGGTCGCGGCATTTTATCAATTGCTTCCATTTTTGTTTTAGTTTTATGTATACCGTCTTTGTCTATTGTCTATCCGCAGTACTCTATTGCATCTATGAAAAATTCTGACTTCTCTACATTAATTCGTATATTCGCTTCTCCAAATCTACTTAATACCTGTTCTAAACGTTGTAAATGTATTCTATCGTTTGGCGCTGTAATTTTAATACCATCGAGAAACACCGTAACCCCTGGAACATCTTATAACAATTTTCCATGTATCGTTGCCAAATTGCTGGCGCACTTGTGACTCCATACAGTAATCTTGTACACCTGTACAGTCCTTTATGTGTATTTAATGTAAGCAAATCGCGATGCTCCGGATGGATTTCCATTTGTAAATACGCGTTTTGTATATCAATTTTTGAAAATGTCTTTCCCCCGCCATTGCTGCGAAGAGTTTATCAATCGTTGGGAGCGGATGTTCGTCAATGACCAAATGTTTATTTATTGTAACGCTAAATCGCCGCATATTCTAATCGTATTATTTTTCTTTAATCCCGGAATAATAGGTGTAGCCCATTCAGACGTATTGACTTTTTCGAAAATACCATCTATTTCTAACGTATCGATCTCTTTTTCTACTTTTGGAAATAAATGAAATGGTACCATACGCGCTTCCAAAAACACAGGATTTGTATCGTCTTTCAACGTGCATCGCGCTTGAAAGCCCCGCATTTGTGTACAGTTCGGATCGAGTTTCTTTTTATAATTTTCCAAAATTTCATCTAATTTATTAGGTAGTACCGTGAATGTATATGCAACCGTGTCCTCTAATTAAATCCTTAATTGTCTAATCCACTCTCTGCCTAGTAAAGGCTTCTTATCTATATGTGAAATGTAAATGTTCAACTATTTACTGATATTTTCGTACCTAACCTCTATGGTGTACATTCCGACAATATCAACAACATTTCTACGAAACATTTGCAGCTTCAACGACGTACTTTTTAACTTTTTATTAGGAAACAGTTGCTCACTCGTTTTCTTATTCATAATTGTTACCACCGCTCCGCTGTCGACCTCGAAATTTACTGGTGTACCTTCCACCAGTACCATAACTTTATAAGGATCTCTATGCTCCGCATGTTCGACGAACATAACCTCCATCATCTGATTTGTATGTGCTTTCTTCTTTTTACAGACTTTCGCAAGGTGCCCCGCGACACCACAATTTTTGCACCGTATACTGCGATCTAATTTACAATTAGTAGCATAATCATTTGCGCCACACCTCAAACAAACGCAATTAGTCGCTGTCCGAGGAGAATTATGTAATGGCCTTGCGTATGTAGCACGTGGTAGAGCGTCTGTTTAAGGTCGTGGCACACTAGGCCGCCGCCACGCCAGCTCAGCACAGCGCCGCCTCGCCGAGCTGGTGGTCATTGCCGCACACTAGACGCACAACGCCGCAAGCACCGCACCAGCACTTTCTGTCTTTTTTTCCTTTATATATGTTCCTCGCTCTAATGTTTTACATGCGTTCCGTTGTTCCAAATCTTTTGGAAAAGAAGGCCTCATGTCAGCTATTTGTTTACGCTGTTGGTTACGTAGTCAATCGATATATCTGTACCTGTAGAAAAATGTTCGAGCTCAAAAAGTAGCCTCCCAACCCGTTCCTCAATTTTCGGTTCCCCCTCCGAAGGCAACCCGTTACTCAATTTTCGGTTTCCCTTCAGAAGGCAACCCGTTCCACAATTTATCAATCCTCAACTCTGTTTTACTTCCTGCAAATGATTTTTTCAAATTAAATTAAAAACACCTATTGTTTATGGCGTCCGGATAACAATTACCGCAAAATTGACAGTAATTTGTGTGAATAAAATTTGTATTATATAAATATTTAAAATTTGAAAATTAGTATTACAAAAATTATCATTAATTAACAAATATACGAAATCGACGAACCAATTTTATTGTTTGCACTATTCATTTTAGTCGTTTTACGAATAGTTAAAATCATCTTTCGTATACCATACAAAAAGCAAATCCAGCGCCGCCGGCAGAACATTATCGCTCAGAATGTTCCTTCGTTCAAGGCAATGCAGGAGCGTGCTAGCGCTGTGCCGTTGCAGGTACAGTGTGCGCATCCCCATTTGAAACTAACAGAAGAAAGTGCAAACGGCGAGGCGGCGCTGTGCTGAGCTGGCGAGGCGGCGGCCTAGTGTGCCACGACCTTTATTCGACGCTGGCTTCTTCCACGCTTCTTGGCCCATCCTGTCTATCGTTGCCCTCTTTATATGAGTCGAATTCGCGTAGTTCACTCTAGTATTTCCCGATTGTAATTGCGTCGCGTCTTTTTCCAACAATTCCATTGACGTAGCAACTTGTACTGCCTTGTCATAATTTATATCTTTCGTTTCTAACAGACGCGCTTGTGCCCGTTTAATCGCCGAAATTGCAATTTATATTTAACTTATGTAATGCTGCAACGAAAATCTGTATGGTTTCACCTTCAGTTTGTTTACTTAGATGAAATCGGTAATTTTCCGCAATCTCCACTGGCGTCGCCGTGTAGAATTCTTCTAGTTTTGTAGTCAGATTCTTGTACGTCTGCATGTACGTATTCTCCGGAGCCAGCTTGTCACAGATCAAGTCGAAAGCTGCAGCCCCGATGTAATGTAGTAAATATGTTACTTTACTATTTGCTTGTACATTGAATACCGTAACGGCTCCCTCGAAACGTTGTAGCCATCTTCTCCAATTTGTAACGGTTGGATCGAATGTATCGATGCTGAACGTGCCATACAAAATCACTTCTGCCATTTTTTGTATTATGTATGTAACGTACAGCACTTTATACAGGGTGTCTCAAAACTAGTGTAGGAGCGGCAAATGGGAGCTTGCTTGTGTCATTTGAAGCGACATTTTCGTTTACAAAAATGGCTTCTGCGGCTTTGGTTAGGAGTTATTAACGAAAAACACTGACCAATCAGAGTGCAATCTAGACATGCGACGGCACGTTCGGCCAATTGACAGTTGGCGCGTTGGGTAGACTGTCCTGACTCGTGTCTAAGTCGCGCTCTGATTGGTCCGTGTTTTTCGTTAATAACTCCTAAACAAAGCCGCGGACGTCATTTTTGTAAAGGAAAATGTCGCTTCAAATGACCCAAGGAACCACCCATTTCCCGCTCCTACACTAGTTTTGGGACACCCTGTATTGTAAAATATGGTATGTATGTATGTATTCTGCACTTGTATCTCTCTTCTTCCGTTCTTGCTCCTTTTTGAGGAACACGTGTTCGACTTGAATTTTTACGTTCGTATATACGTTTTCACTGTCTCGGAAACCTGTCGCTGGTTTGCGACTTTTTCGATCTAATATCCTAGTCGCCAATCTGTTGTGTATGTGGGTGTATGAATTGAGACTTGAAAGGTATAATTCTTCACATTCTATATTTCTTGATGCCAAGATACTGCAATAATATATACGCTATTACAAACGGAGCAAGACACGTCTAACGCACGAGTGATACAGATTCACGCAATCGAATGCGATTCTCTAACTATTCGTGAACGCGACAGGTGGCGTAACTCGTCTTCGGACGCAACCGTCTTAACAACTTTCAATTTTCAAAGAATATCCAGTGATGCCAAACGGAGGAACCTGGAGGAACTTTCCCCTCCGGCTGGGCCCCCACTCTTACTTCTACTAGTTCTATTACGCACGTGCCACACACGACGTACCTCTAAATGTGACTCACTCGGGCAGAGCAGAGGTACGTTCGTGCGTGGCACGTGCCACAAACTCTATTTTCATGTGAGAACCTTATTCTCAGAAACACTGGGTAGGTATGTATATGTAGTATTATTGTAATATGTACTCACTCTTCATCATCATATGTTTTACGATGTTCACGCGGTATATAGATAGTTCGAAGATAGTACAGATATATTTGTAGAAACAGACGTGCACGTATACATAAAATTCAATGTGTAGTAGCTGCAGTTTTTCACGAATATCTCGAAAACTATTCATTTCCGCCAAAAATGGCAAGTACATTTCGTGTTCAGCATGTCAAAACGAATCGAATGAGGTGTGGCCTGTTCCGAAAGGACGGGGGGTTTTTCCGAAGTCTTACCCAATTTTTTCTCTCAGACTGCATGGCTATCTTATATTGTTTAAAATATTATATAACATCTGACAAGTAAAATATTTAAAAATATGATTTCCCTTTAATTACAAATATAGTTTGAAACGAAGCTTATTTTATTGATATCTAGAGAGAACTATTGTATTAGCTCTTAGACGCTGGGGCCTGGGTCTATTATGGCCGAGAGTAATAAAATCGTCACTTAATTACATTAGGAGCAGGAAGACGAACACGTCGACAAGAGATACTTCGAGAAACGTGTTTCAAAGAATTTATAAATGAAGCAGTGAATGTAGTTCTAAACATCATTAATTATAACATAGTTATAAGAATGTAAGAATTATTTTTTCAAAAACCAAACCAGCCCAGTATACACTTAAACATCGAGGAATCGTATAAAATTATTTGCTGTTATATGCATTATAAGCGAAGTGAAGTGTAATTGAAACAGATGAAGAAGAATAAACATTCTTTAATAGTGAACTTATTTTTGATGTTCTACAGAAAATTTTACAATCTACTAAAAGAGAAACGTAAAGTATGAAGTTAAGTACATAGTGAAAGCACACTGGAGAAAATGAAGTATACTAGGTAGGATGTTTCTTATTTATCGGAGAACGTATTTCTGCGTCAATAATAAATATAAAGAAGAACCTAGGGCACAATTACGATTTCCGTGGCCCCTCGTTTTGAGGTTATATTTGTGTTCTTGGGGTTATTTCAAGCAAAAAATGTACCCAGATAGCCAGGCGTTTCCAGGGCCAAGTCGGTCCGCGGCTGAAAATGGGCAGAATAGAGGACAAGCTACGCTTGGAGCGGCTCAAGGCCGACTTGGCTCAAATTCGGCCGGTATTCTGTGCGCGCAGTTGGCCCTCTTTCTGCCGTCCAATGGACCAGGGATTTTGGACCTGCAGTCCTGTATAATGCGGCATTCGCCACATCTGTGCGACCGTGCTGCCCTCTTAAGGGCGTGGATCCCATCTCTAGTGTGCGTGACTCACACCACTAAGCACGTATACGTACACGAAATGCAAGGGTTACGTATACGCGGACCACTAACACTATAACGCACATTTCGATGCTCTACGTGGTCACAATCGCTAGATAAAAGATCAATCTATGTGGGACGTATGTCAAAAATGTCCGTATTCTACAAAAAAGGTATCTTGATATTTTGCCATATTTCGCATAGTTACCGAAATATTTGCTTTATAAAAGAAACAGGAAATCTACTGGCTAAACCAGGCCGATTTGACACCATGTTATATATGTATACATTTTTGCTTGAAGTAACCCCAACAACACAAATATAACCTCAAAATGAGGGACCACGGAAATTGTAATCTCCCCGAACCCAGAATTTAGATGCAGAGGATGTGACTGCGTTCCTATTTCGTTCTTCCTATTTAGAGGTTTAAAGCGGTCCAAATATGGTAAACAATTCAGCACAGTCACAGAAGAAAAAAGTCGGAAGAAATTAGTGTGAGACGATGTTCCTTTCATTCGCAAAGGGTCTACAGGATACGCATTGTCCAGCGGTCACCAATTTTTTCTGTTGGAAAAGTGTTCCCTGCGACCTCATTAAGCAGTTATTAACAAACAACACGGCCCAATCAGAGCATGGCTACAACTAAGCATAGCGTGGCATTAACAAAATTTATAAAAATAATATAGAATTTTTTAATTTAATGAATATTTTTGAGCCAAAATCAGTTTGCTGTAGACGCGTTATCCTTTTGCGAAAACATATGATATAGTAAAAAGGGCCCATTTACGGTCAAACATATTGCGCAACAGCCTATTGCACAATTTATTGTGTAAAATCAAAAATTCCGGAATTTTTTTCAGGAACAACAGTGCCATTTTAAGAATCCCCTCGTGTTCGAGCAAGAATATGGTAGCACACACACACAAGGTTCTAAATAAACTGAAGCTTCAAAATCGCAATGAGGAGTTCTGAAGCGGTCAATTGTGATTCCTAAAAATGCAATTTATGCCTGTCCAGAGCCTAAAATGCAAATTCTTTCGTTATCTTGGAGTAATTTAGGCTGTTCTTCCGTTTACCGTTCACCTCAGAATTTGATGAAATTTTGAAAATAGGTTTTTTTTTATTAAAATGACGATTGCCAGAAGGATTTTTGGCGCGTCGAAAAAAAATTTTTATCATTTCAATGTTACGCTCTGCCTTAGCGACTACTGACTTACCGACTTTGTACATTATGTTCGTGCTGTGCGCATGCGTCATACATATATTCTGGGAATTAATGTAAAATGTATAGAAAATTTCAATGGTTAAACCAAGTGAACCAATATCTATAATGAGAAGATTATGCGACGAGAATTATTTTGGATTTGGTTAACCCGAAAAGTTCATTTATTATTTAGTTATATCATTATTTATGTGATTAGAATGAGTTGTGGTTAGGTCAGGGTGGGGGCGGAGAAGGCCGGCCCGACCACGCACACGACAATCCAGGAGTAGTTTTTAAAAATTTCAAGTTTACCTTATATATGTATTACTTTAACTTAAAGAGGATTCGTTTATAGATGATATGTGTGAATTTTTATGGCGCTGTGAGGTGAACAAGGCTGGTGATGATCCATTTTTACAATTAATTGAATATATTCTATATAAAATAGAAAGTCGGTAAGTCGGTAAGGTAGAGCGCGACATTGAAATGATCAGAAAATTTTTTTTCGATGCGCCAAAAATCCTTCTGGCAATCGTCATTTTAGTAAAAAAAGAACCTATTTTCAAAATTTCATTGAATTCTGATTTTTGCTATAAACGGAAGTTCCGCCAAAAAGTTTGTCTTTCCTGTATGTTAAGAGGACACTGGCTAAGGGAGTACTAGGACAGTAAGGAAGCATGCAACATTGATAAAATGTATTTGTGATAATTCAAGAATTATGAACTTTCCGAGATTATAAAGATTTCTAAAGTATGTACATCGTACATATATATACAGGGTGTTTACCTACAGGTGGGAGAAAATTTAAGGGGTGGTTCTCGACGATAATATAAGACGAAAATAAAGAATAAAAAAATTGCGATTTCGACTTCGTTAATTAGATATTAGCAATTAAAAATTGGCCCAAAAAGCGGCAACATTTCGACACAGATGTACGTTGCGTACGTCACACAGGCGCGCGACACTCTCGTATCAAGTGACAAACGCATGCAAACCTTGGTTCTCATTTGGGGCCCCAGCAAGGTGAAAATGTTTAAAAAATCGTTGGACGACATTGAACCTACCTACTCGTTACAATCCACAAGGGCATTTTTATTATCCGCCCTATGGAATTATCGAGTAGAAGGGGTCAATGCCCTATCACTTTGAAATTCTTCTCACACAAATCCACAAATCCTTATCCTGCACTATAATTGTTCATAACACCATACATAATACACTGAAACAAACCACTTTCAAATGGTATCCATTGGGTCCATAAATGTTGAATAAAATCCTCACAAATGCAAGTATCCAGAAAAATGCACATACATACTGGATTCGTTCACAGCTAATTCACGTTTGATACACGTCAATTTGACTTTCTCACACAAAAATAAAATATCAGTGAAATTACTGTGAAGTACACCCACTTAATTAATACCCTAATTCCATATTTTAAGAAAATGTGTTTCTGCGAGGAGAAAGCTGACGTGATGAATGTCACACACATGAGACATTTGGCGGTCACAGACAGAATGAGAAAGAGTCACGAAATACATGAAAACAGGATAGAGAATGTATTGCTAAAGCAACGCATGATGTTTCGGCGGGTCTTGAATCAGTATGCATACGAACGTGAACGTGTACAAACGATTCTCCTCGCAGAAACACATTTTCTTAAAATATGGAATTAGGGTATTAATTAAGTGGGTGTACTTCACAGTAATTTCACTGATATTTTATTTTTGTGTGAGAAAGTCAAATTGACGTGTATCAAACGTGAATTAGCTGTGAACGAATCCAGTATGTATGTGCATTTTTCTGGATACTTGCATTTGTGAGGATTTTATTCAACATTTATGGACCCAATGGATACCATTTGAAAGTGGTTTGTTTCAGTGTATTATGTATGGTGTTATGAACAATTATAGTGCAGGATAAGGATTTGTGGATTTGTGTGAGAAGAATTTCAAAGTGAAAGGGCATTGACCCCTTTTACTCGATAATTCCATAGGGCGGATAATAAAAATGCCCTTGTGGATTGTAACGAGTAGGTAGGTTCAATGTCGTCCAACGATGTTTTAAACATTTTCACCTTGCTGGGGCCCCAAATGAGAACCAAGGTTTGCATGCGTTTGTCACTTGATACGAGAGTGTCGCGCGCCTGTGTGACGTACGCAACGTACATCTGTGTCGAAATGTTGCCGCTTTTTGGGCCAATTTTTAATTGCTAATATCTAATTAACGAAGTCGAAATCGCAATTTTTTTATTCTTTATTTTCGTCTTATATTATCGTCGAGAACCACCCCTTAAATTTTCTCCCACCTGTAGGTAAACACCCTGTATATATATATATATATATATATACAGGGTGTCCCAAAATAAGTGTAACTCCCGGAAATGGGAGGTTCCTTGGATCATTTGAAACAACATTTTCCTTTACAAAAATGGCTTCCGCGGCTTTGTTTAGGAGTTATTAACGAAAAACACGGACCAATCAGAGCGCGGCTACAGCGGAGTGTGTCTGGTTCGGCCAATAGCGACACCGCGTTGAGCGGGATCTGTCGCCGAGTCAGACTCCGCTCGCTATAGCCGGGCTCTGATTGGTCCGTGTTTTCGGATAATAACTCCTAAACAAAGCCGCGGACGTCATTTTTGTAAAGGAAAATGTCGCTTCAAATGATCCAAGGAACCTCCCATTTCAGGGAGTTACACTTATTTTGGGACACCCTGTATATATATATATATATATATATATATATATATATATATATATATATATATATATATATATATATATATATAAGTACATAGTATTAAATAATTGTATCTGTTTGCACTTTTATTGTGAAACCATTAATACATTAATGCACGAAGGTTAAATTGTTGTGGAATGAAAATATTATGTATATTATGTAAAAATTTAGGTTACCTATCATTACTATTGTGTGAAAGTTGTGTTCATTCTTAGATAAAATAATATTACGTATATTTAACACTAGGTTTACGTAGTTATGTTTATTTTATAAACATAACAAGATTTTTTGGTCATTTTTCCAATAGTATATACCCATTTTTACAAACTTATTCATCGCAAATCAAGAATGTTAGAACCCGTAAACCTAGTGTAAAACATGCTTAATCTATAGAATTTGTTATTTTGATTGATATTTCATTGAAGATATTCTATATGTATAAAATCGAAAGTCGGTAAGTCGGTAAGGTAGAGTGCGATATTGAAATGATAAAAAAAAATTTTTTCGATGCGCCAAAAATTCTTCTGGCAATCGCCATTTTAGTAAAAAAAGAATCTATTTTCGAATTTTCATCAAATTCTGACAATGGACGTAAACGGAAGTTTCTCCATAAACTCGTCCGATATACACAGCAATCAATTATTCATTATGTCTTTCGATGATCTAAATAATTATTACTAAAGATATTAAAGCCACATGCTTTAACAAGTATATAAGTCATATACAAAAGAAAAGGATCAATTTCTCACCAACAATATTACATTCCTATCGACATTATTGCATTAAATATACTAAATACTTATCTAGCCAATTCATGTATTGTATATTTCAAGGTTTATGTATGTTCTATTCTGAATGTATAATATATGGATGATATATTATACATTCCTTTGTTGATTCTGTGTACAGTAAAAGCTATAATATGTATATCTTTTGATATAACGCGAAGTCAGAATTTACCAAACCTTATAAAAGAGTGGTTGTAACCCTGGCAATTGAGCTCCGTTATTTTTTAAGGAAATTTACCAGTGTGACTTTGGGTCATCCCTTGATTAACTATTAGAGTCAGGCCCTGCAATTTAATAGATTAGGGTACGTGTTTTTCGTGAAAGGTACGAACTTTGCACGGTTTAGACTTCTCGCTCAATAGCGATTGTCGGGTCATAAACACCCACATGCGATACACAGCTGCTGTGGACTTTAATTCCAGACCCCGCCAGAGGACACCGGTCTGTAAGGCAATCTCCCACGCAGTTATACGATTTAGGCTATTGGCTAACAAGGTTTACGCCCGCGAAGAGTTCCGATTATAAATAGACTAGGGGCATTTACGATCGTAGCTGTTAAAAATTATCGACTGCACAAGTCACGTCATCGGAGACAGTTACTTTGTCACTTCCGAATTATTTTGCTTCCGTTTTTCCTTAGTTGTTGTTAATTTTATTAAAGTGTAAGTTTCTACCCTACTGACTGATATTTATTTAATTATAATTAATTTGTTATAACATTATACTATAATTGGCTATTGAATTAAAAATTTTACAGTTTCTTAAAATACTGTACGGTCGTTAATGACTTAAATGTTGCTTAATTGTATTATAGTAAATATAATAAAAAGAAAAGTACACGATCTCTTTAAACTAAATACTTTAAACACAACGCTAATAATGCATGTCAAATGTCTTTTACCTACTTCTCATATTGAATCATATTGTAATATATGGTAATGATACGTGACGTCGGGATATATCGATCACTGAGCCAATGCATTTCCTCTGTGGTTCGAAGAATACGATACGTGTCGACGCGTCACGTCGGAAGGAAGCCAAAGAAATTGCGACCACAATATAATCTTCTCCATTTTTTACTTATACTGTCCCTTCAAATATCACTACAGAAACTGCGTTCACTATTGTATCGCACTTGTATATGTGTACTTAGGCATATGGATTATGACAACACCACCTAAATGTTGATTATGATGTATTTCGTTACCACTTCCTTTTTATACAATGCTATAATAAGAAATATCTTATAAGATTTCAACTACGTCGATAATACTGTAGAAATTGATACTAAAAAATTGGTTTTTATGCATCCGTATGCTATCCAATGTAACTAAAGCAATCGTTTACACGAAATAAATGTTTAAACTTTTTAATATGAAAAATAAATACTTCTCGAAATTTCTAGAAAATGTACGGTCCAACCAAAATACAAGGTCAGGGTGCGTAACCAATTAAATTAGATAATATATTTTAGTTTAAAACTTACCTAGCATTGCATTAACGTATGCACTGTGACGTCGCCTTTCTCCGCACGGTTGGAGAGCCGGCGGAAAAAGGCAACCCCGGGTTTTGATAGGCGCTGAGGTCGGGCCGTGCACGGCCGCGCGGACACGGTCCACACGGGACAAAGCGAAGGTACCCGGAGGTACCACGCGAAACTCAATCAAAAACGCACGCACTCGGAGAAGCCAGATGTAGGCGTCGAGCCTCCTCTGCACGCAGACAATAACGAAGTTCTCACGAAACAAGATTATATTGGCTCGAAGTCGATTATTGATGGTCGTCAATTTACAGAGAAGCGGCCACGTGGCCGCGACTCGGGAGCCCGCGCTCCTTATACACTATTGCGCGAGGATGAGCATTTGCAGAGCGCGTTAGTAAAAGTTCCTTGCGAGATTACGGTACTGCGGTACCATACCATCCGCGTCGAGACGCGGATTTCGCGAGACTCAGGTGACCGACGTAAATTCTTACGGACTGTCGCGATAGTCGGCGGCGAGATACAATTAACCGCGCCCGCGGGCAATCGGATCCCCCCTCTTGACTTCGTTTGTCGCCGCACGGAATTTCCCGACGCGCCATTTCTTCGACGCAGCTCCGGAGGAAAACTTCCGAATTCCATCCCGCGAAAGGAAGCTATCGTTTGCTCAAAGCGTCGCCGAATGCGACGAGAGCTCCAATGTTCCGAGGACGAGACGACCTGGTGTCGTCCTCGCGCGAAAACTACGAGCCACCGCGAGAAAAATACGATCGGAGGGTCACAAAATCGACTTACCGCGGTGTTTGAGCTCCTGTCTGCTCTTCCCTCTCGAGAACGTTTCGCCGCGATCCGCTGGACAATCTGCTGCCGTAGAGAACCACGCGCGAAAACGATAACTGGACGGAAATGTTTTGTAACGGGAATTCGGTAACGACCGATTGGGAACCAGTGCGACAGTGACTCTTCGATCCGCATCGACGGAATGCATCGATTCTAGCTTCCCCATTTTTCCGTACTGCCGAATTTCCCGGATTGGCTACTTCCGCAACCGAAAGTCACCGGTTGGAACTTCCATTCCAACATGGAACAGTCACAGGATCAGTCCTTCGAGAGGTCCTCGAGCCTCAGACCAATTCGCAATTTCGCAACGTTAACGATCGCTCTTAGCGAACGAGGAAGATGAATCTTCCTAGACATGCCGACCCTCGCTGGGATCCTTAGAGAGCGGGGTGAAACGACGGTGAGACCGCGAAAAGAATGAGTGTTGACCAATGGATCCCTTGACCCACGTCGTCGCCTACGGGTTTCTTTGCCCGTGTGTTGAGGCTCCTTTTCCGATTCAGGATCCGGATGTTTCGGAATCTTGGCCATCTTTTGTCTCCGGTGGATCCTGTGATACGGGGTTCTTTTCGGGACTTGTACGGAACAGGGTGCTCTAGGTGCGTCCCTGAAACTTCTCGTACTCGGTACGCGCGACGGATGTCGTTAGGAGCGAATTATGAAATCGTACAATCTTCCTCTCGGAGCTCTCTAGATTCCGCGGGTGGTCCTCAATACGGTTCGTGGTTAGGCCGGTTCACATGCGAAATGATTATTTAGCCCTCATTCTCACGGAGAAGTGATGTCGCACGAATTACAACGTCACAGCACATAGAGGTCATCATTAACGGGTCCTGTTACTTAACACTAACCATATACCAGCGATTATATCATAATTTTATCTAATATACAGTTGCTAGCAAAAGATTTTAGTACAGTCTCAGTATTGCCGTACGCCACTGTCATGTTTCCGAAAGTGTTCAATTTTCTCTATAGCTGTCTATCCATTTCTGTTTTCGGTATAATGAATCAAGTGGAACACAGTTATCATTGAAGAAAAATTTCATTTGGCGCAGTAGGCGTAAAACCGATTTGGCGATGAAACGGAAATGAGGAAAGGAAGTGGCAGCGCTCAGACTCTCGTGCGGTTCGTAGTATAAATAAGAGAAAGAGTGGGAGGGAGCGAGAGAGAGAGAGAAACAGAGACAGACAGAGAGATTGAGAGGGAGACAGAGACAGAAACAGAGAGTTAGAGAAACAGAGAGAATTAAACAGCAACGCGAAAAGTGAAATGGAGTTGAACAAAATAGATTATCTCAAACACATTCAATACGTACATGTTTTTAAAAAATACTGTGCCACAGCAACGCGTGGCGGGGAAAGCTAGTATGTGTGTGTGTGTGTGTGTGTGTATTGTTACGATTACACGAAATGAAGTTGGCTGTCATATTGATATTGCGGTATCCGAACAACGAGGTTGTTGATGAGAAGAAGAAAGTCGTCAGATCCTCTTGAGTCTTTGATACAAGAGCACGCGCCAACGATTGTACCCCTTTGTTGTTCAGTTAATAAAGTTATAGTTTCCTTGTGTTATTTTATTAGTTTTCTCTGACAAGAAGTGGCCGTAGCCTTCGCAACAATATTTAAGACTAGAGAAAGTGTTCTTGAGTACGAATGAGTAATCCAGACCTATAAACTGAGCCGTACCGCCGCACCGTCCGGGCCATTTGTTTAAGTACTGCACACTTACAATTTCGAGAAAACGGACGAAGCATGTTTGTGTACGTTATACCGCGACTAAAGAAAATCTACAGGGTGTCTCTCAGCAAAGTGTGATCACTTGTATATCTCCATTATTTATTGTTATATGAAAAAGCTTTTCAGGGCGAAGTTGTGCTATTTTAAGTTCCTTTTAACATTCATAGAAATCGTTAAAGAATAAAAAAATCCAATGACCTTCATAATATTTAGTAAGGCCCAGTATCGATTCCCGCTGAGATCCTGTATTTTTTTATTTTTATCTTCTAAACGCACAGTTAAAAAAATCTTTTTTAATATTGCATTGACATCCAGTTCTGAGCTATGTTTCAAGTTTCAAGTTTCTTGCTTATCGGGAAGTTAGGTTATTAGTAGTCTGAAAATTCTCCCTGCCATTGCAAGTACATCTTGTAATAGTAGAACTTTATCCTGAACTTTATCCTCAACAATTACTGAATCTGATATTTAGTTATCACATTCAGCTGACACACCCTGTAGATTACGTCTAGAACACAAGCCAATTTGAACGTTACGACCACTGAAGTCGAACTGAAATTTCATGTTGGAAAACACGTAATTGCGAAGTTACAAATTTTTATTGTCCCGAATGACGTGTCTGAAGAAAGCTATTTCCGCGAACAGCTGCACTTGGACCATTAGAGTGCGATTACCCTGCTTGGGAAAACTAATTCGACTAAAAAATTGTTACTAATCAATTTCTGCTTATACCTGGTTAGTTCCAGAAAAAGTAAAGTAAAAGGTTTTGCGATTCTACTTATAAATTACAAACCAATAAAATATTTAGTAAGAATACCAAACGTAAATCAGTCGTCAAACATCGAGTAAAAATTTTCTTCTATTCTCCCAGCTGCTTGCCACTTCTTCCTCATTTAGCAAAATAATTTCGTTAAGGCCGCCTCTATGTTGGTATCAGTAATTTTTATTATACATCCACTTTTTCAATTAGCTGCTACTCCAAAAGTTAAAGAATAGTACTCAATTATATTAAAAATATTATATTATTATAACAACAACATATTATATTATATTAACAACTTAAAAAAAGAGGCATACAAAAATTTAACAAATTAATAGAAACATACAATAATGATCTCAACAATAATAATGACGATATTTCTGATTTGAATAACAACCTTTGGCTTAAAAACCTTAGAAACATTGAAATTCCACAAGTTCTTAAAAAAATTCTAAAATTGGGACCCAAGCATGCACTTGATGTCTACAATAAAAAATATATCACCTGTCCAACTTTCATTGCATGAATAGAGGCAGGCTTAACAAAAGTTACTGACAGTAACAACATTCAGACATCAACTAGGATTAAACTTATTAACAAAATCATGAATTATATCACACATAGTCCCACATCCAACAATAGGTATCTGTCCCCATCAGAAATAAAAAAAGTAAAACAATTCTTAGAAAATAATAGTAACTTATTATTGCTGAAATCTGACAAAGGTAATACAACAGTTATTGTTAATAAAGAAACACATAACTCTGAAGTGTTACAAATTGCTACATGATACAAATACATATAAAATCAGTAAATTTTAGTACACATGTACTTTCGAAAAGGAAGCAAAATCTATCATTTCCAATTGGGTAAAGAAAAAACGAATAGATGAAACACTAGGCAAAAGATTAAGAACATACATATAATGGGGTAGTACCCAGGGCTTATGCATTACCTAAGACACACAAAGAAAATTTATCTTGGAGAATCATTGTACCTTCCATTGGTGGTCCCACCTACAAACTTTCAAAATACCTAGCTAACATTTTATCTAAAATAATAGGTAAATCTCCTTTTCATACCATAGATAGTTGACATTTCGCTAAAGAAATTAAAACAATTGAAATTCCGGATGACACATAAAAATTAGTGCCTCTTGATGTAACTTCTCTGTTTACAAATATACCCACTGATTTAGCATTATAGGTAATAGAGTGTTGTTGGGACGAAATAAAACAACACACCAACATACAACATGAAGTTTCGTTAAATTGAAAAACCCTAAGCAATCTAAGAGTTTTTGTGTAGGTAGGAATTGTACGCGTGAGGCTAGCTGCTGGGTCTTTCACCAGCGAGATACTTTTACGTGGAAGACCGGAAAGACTAACCACTTGTTTTTTTTACATGAGGAAAATGCTTTTACGCATTCCCTGTACCCCCTGGGAGAGGTACAGGGTTATGTGGGGCTTACGTGGCCAGAAGGGCTCACAGTACCCACTAAAAACCTCATGGTAACCTTCCCTAAGCTAATGGGGGCGGCTGGGATCGCCTAAGCACACAACCAGCCATCCCCCTAGCCCGTGGCCCCTGTGGAGCCTCATCCCGGGGGGGGGGAGAAGCTCCCCCCAGTAATACCTAATCTATAAGGGTGCAAGCAGGTCACCCACTTACACCCCCCTTTCCTGGGCCGTTCGGTGGGCTCCGCGAGTCTCCAGCTCTCTCCGCCCAACGACCCCCGGTGACCCCGTTCCTCGCTCGAGGAGCCCTTAAAAAGGGCTCCTGGCCGAGGAGAGAGGTCGCCATGCGCGATAAGGAGGTGACGGAGGCAGGCACCTCCCCCACTCCCACCCCCTCCCCCGGGGCCATATTGCACATACGGCCGGGAATCCGGGATTGGGTGGGGGGGGGGCCGGAAAGACTAACCAGGGAATCTTTCAACATCGGGATATCCTATTAAGGGTACGCAAAGGACTAGCCAGTGTATCTTTTAACACCGAGATATCTTCGTGTGTGGTAATTGGGTATAATGGAGTTACCATTATATCATTGACCAACAAGTCGCCATTGTCGGTAAGGATAAGGTCGTCATTCCGCTGACTCGTAACTTATTTGAATAATTAGGTACACCTTAAGCGGCAAAGATGTATCATCGTAGCATACTAACGATTAGGAAATCGAATCGGAATGTGCGTGGTTTAAATGAATTCTAGATTAAATTTAACACAAGATAATATAATCTTTGGTACCAGATGAGATACAAGTATTTAAAGTGTAAATTGTCGCGGTGTCGCGGACTAACCTCTCTGTGTTAACGCGATACACGAACGTACCGCTACTCTACCCGTGTGACGTACATAGCAGAGTAGCGGCACGTTTGTGTGTAGCGCGTGTGCAGTAGAAGTAAGAGTGGGGGCCTAAGCGGAGGGGAAAGTTCCTCAAAGTTCCTCCGTTCGGCACGACTGGTTCGGATATTGCGCACCGATTCGCACGCGACGGCCACCAGATGGGGTAAATACAGTGCCGTGTCTAGAATAAGGTAGCAGAGCGGCAAGAGCCCTGAGGCAATTATATTGCCGGGAGTGTACTGGTATTATTGGCGGGACGAGTGTTTCATCTAGAAACTTGCTAACGTTTTAAGGGCAGCTTAACCCCTTCCCTTTTCATGTGTATACAGGGTGTCCCAAAATAAGTGTAACTCCCGGAAATGGGAGGTGCCTTGGGTCATTTGAAGCGACATTTTCCTTTACAAAAATGGTGTCTGCATCATTGTTTAGAAGTCATTATCGAAAAACACGGACCAATCAGAGCCCGGCTATAGTGAACGGAGTCCGACTCGGCGACAGGTCCCGCTTAACGTGGTGTCGCTATTGGCCGAACCAAAATCAATCCGCTGTAGCCGCGCTCTGATTGGTACATGTTTTTCGTTAATAACTCCTAAACAAAGCCAGGGACGCCATTTTTGTAAAGGAGAATGTCGCTTCAAATGACCCAAGGAACCTCTCATGAACACTGCTCAGAGCTGCCAGACCGGGCGCTTTTTTCGCGCATGCGCGACGATTCTGACGTCAGACGGCCTCAGTCAAGTACGAAAATCGGGTATTTACCTCGTCGCCCCGCTAATTTCGCAAAAATTATTTGATTAAATATTAACAATAACTTATCTGAAATTTTCGCAGCCCGCTATTCTTTCGCGCCTCGTGTCGTAACGGTCGTCACGGGCTCCGCTAAACGTTCCCGCTAATAATAGTCACCACTACTTTCCCCCCAATAGTTCCCCACAAAATTCGGACGTAGATACGTTCCTGCCGAAACTCGCGCATGCGCGAAAAAAGCGCCCCGTCTGTCAAGACTGGCTGAATGACGCGCAAGCAGTGATGAGCCGTGGGGCGCTTTTCGCACGCATGCGCGAGAATTCTGACGTCAGACGGCCTCAGTCAAGTACGAAAATCGGGTACCTTGGCCGCCCTGCTAATTTCGAAAAATTTATTATTTGATTAAATATTAACAATAACTTATCTGAAATTCTCGCAGCCCGCTATTCTTTCGCGCCTCGTGTCGTAACGGTCGTCACGGGCTCCGCTAAACGTTCCCGCTAATAATAGTCACCACTACTTTCCCCCCAATAGTTCCCCACAAAATTCGGACGTAAATACGTTCCTGACAAAATTCGCGCATGCGCGAAAAAAGCGCCCGGTCTGGCAGCTAGTATTTGAATCGGCTGTGCTTGTACACAAGTCTGCACTTTTGTATTAAATACTTCTAGTATTATTTACACTTTCTGTCCTAATTCATACGTTAATCGCGCTCATAAAACAATATATTTTAAGTTACTTGTTATTAAATATAAATTACAACAATGTTAGTAATGGACCCATGTGGCACAGAATAATTTTACAAATAGTACATATTATCAAAGCAGACGTCATGTTGAATTATGGACAAACAGAATGTAAATATAATTTACTAATTTATATTTTGGAGATTCGGACATATTCTAACGGAAAAATGTTATTTGTCGCTTTATTATAAGGTTTCAATTTATAAATAATAAATGAGCTTCGTATTATAGTTTATTATTTTATTTTTTGTTTCTTAACTTATTCCTACTCAAAGGTGAAAAACTTTGACGATTTTCCTAAGTTAACTAAGCATTTTTTAAAATACTAAATTATAAAAAATTAACGTTTAGTTCCTGAGGCGTTCTCAATATAGATATAGATTATTCATAAAAAAAATTTGGGCGTTTAATCTTCAGTAGTTTTTTTAGGAAATTGTTATGAAGAAACGGAATTTTTTCGGGAGAAATCGTATCTGAGAAAGTATGGTATTTGAACACTTATTGTAACGAGAGTCTTTAATAACATTAATTAATATTATCGTTTCCGAATGTAATGGACATTTAAGAATCACTGTGCATTGGTTAAAAATCGATATGAGGACTTTCATTTTTTAGCTCATGAACAGCTAGCGTTCGTTTTGGCCCACTGTGCGGCGCAGCGTCTGTTTACTGTTTTTGTAAACATGTTGTAGAGATTAGAAAGAAAACAGAGTCTCACTCTGGTCATACATATATGAAATAAACTCCCAATTTTGAGAAACTACTCCTAGATTTTGGTCTGCATAGTAGTAGTAGTAAACATTAACCGAGGAGGAGTGATCGGCGCTCCCCACTTCCTCATCGCACACTTTCTGATTATGTCGGTATCATATGGCGTTCCGGCCCTCGACTCGCTATGGGTTGCATATTCTCTTCAGCGTTCAATCTCCAGACTCTGCTTTTTACAGCCCGGGCAACTTGCAGAGTAGTCGATCTACTGAACTGGGGTTGGTCGTCATCGATGAAACGGCTATTCTACCTATCATGTAAGAGTGTTTCAGCGATTTACAGCTGGATGTGGACGTTGGACTGTTTCACCTTCGGACCTGCAGATATGAGGTCTTTTGAGTTTGACAACCTATTCTGTCCCCGGCTGTTCGAGGAACTTACCCACTTCCTCCTCAAAGTTAGGATAGGCCCTATTCTACGACTCTACAGGGTAGCAAAAATCAAGGGAACGTGTGTAGTTTTCGATGGGGAGAAGCTATATACATCTATATGTATATGTATATCAACTTAGGGTCCGAACCGACTTCAACGAAATTCCGGTATGGACTGAAATATCGTTTCCATAACCAGATAGAACCGGACGTCCAATGGACGTCCGTTTTATGTCCCATTTACGTCCAAATGTCCGATGTCCGTTGCGAACGTCCCTGGGATGTCCAATGAACTTAAATTTCAGACATTCTATGGACATCCGTTTTTACGTCCTAAGGACGTCCGTTGGACCTAAATTTCGGATGTACCAAGTACGTGTAATTTTTACGGCTTATGGTGTTACGGAAAGCAAAAATTCTTTTGATTTTTTAAATGTTAGAATACATTTTTTATCTAATAAGATTATAGCTGGTAACAAAGCAAATCCAATGACCTACTATTTTATGAATCTGAGCTCATAATTAACGATAAAACATTTAAGCATCGCGTCGCATCACCGTGCGTTTACGTGAAGTGAGGTTAGTTTAGCACGTGTTCCTTGTGCACGTGTTTGTAATATTCCAGTTAATAAAAAGCGTGTGTGAGTGATTCGATAATTTAATCCACTTATCAGGATTGTGTTGGTAAAACAGTCACTGTGATTTCAGGTAAGCTTTTATTTTATATTTATTTTCAATCATTGAAATATTACTGGCGAAAGGAAAATACAAAAATATTATTACGTTGGAGGGGAAATTCTATCATATATTAACACTGAACCTACTAACACCGGTTAAAATGACTGGTTGCAGGTTTTCTATTCTACAATTAGTAATGTAACAAAACTGACTTCATGAGAAACAGCTGTATAGATATTTTTAGTAGTGCACATATTACAATAGTACATAGCTACACAAAGTCTAAATAAAATAAATCTTGTCATTTGAATAAGAAAACATATACCATAGTTACTTCAGAGGCTCGGTAGGTTTAGCATTAAAGAAAACATTTGTATCAACTTATAAAAATACATGTTTAATATTATTCAATAATATAATTTCCATTACTTGTAATAACATACCCAGATAGCACTCGGATATGCGATGGACGTCCAACCCAGATAGCACTCGGATATGCGATGGACGTCCAAAGTACGTCAGTATCGGACCTTCTTATGTCCCAGGGACGTCCGAATCATGTCCGTATGTCCGAGATAAGTCCGAAATATGCCCGAGATTGGTCCCAGAAATGTCCGAATGAGGTACGTGTTACAAAGTGTAACGTACATAGGACGTGCCGTGCGGACCTATCTGGGACGTATCTGGGGACATACGGACGTTATTTGGACACTCCTGGTACGTACCTGGTACCAATCTGGGACGTAAGGACGTTATTTGAACGTTCTCGGTACGTACTTGGGAGGAATCTGGGACGTAAGGACGTTATTTGAACGTTTCTGGTACGTACTTGGGACCAATCTGGGACATAAGATCATTATTTGGACGTTCCCGGTGCGTACTTGGGACCAATCTGAGACATAAGGACGTTATTTGGACTTCCATTGCGGGACGTTTACTCGACATTTATAGGACCTTCATAGGATATGGTTTATGTATATTAAAACTAGGAAACAACGATATTTGAATACGGTTAAAATATGCATTTATTACAATATAATAATATAAATTTAAAAAATACAAAAAATAGAACACAAAATAAAAAAAAATCCAAAAAATAGAACAAAAAATACAAAATTTAAATTAAAAATCTTTTTCCACGTGTTTGGTACGTTCTGGTGCCCTTCGAAGATACTTTTGTATCATTACCTCCGTTTCGCTTTGGGATGCAGAAACTTTTGCTTTTGTTGCTGCATCTAAAAATTAGAATTTCAATTCAATAATATATTCAACTGTATATCACTGAATATAAAAAAAATCAAAGTGCACGTGAATAATTACCAACTATTACTGTGGCTAACTGTGTAGCCTGAAATCTCCTCTTTCCCTTTTTGCCAAGCCAGCTGAATTGTTTGGCCAAAGTGTCGGTGATAATGGCACTTAGCACTCTCTTCACAAAATTGGCACAATTTGTTCCGCCAATGCTAGATAATTCGCAGGCCTGCAAATTAATCATTTATTTACAATGAAAACTTATTTTATATAACTTAATTAAAACTTGTATTATATATATTATTTAATTACCACATGTTTTGAATTATCTCCTATTCGTAAAAAATCGTCCAATTTCTCGAAATCCTCCATATTGTCTGCAGGACACAAATTTTGATTGAAAATGGACGTTCTTCCCGTGTCCTCAACAATTGGGGCTGGGTTTCCCTCAGTGGTGCTGCGCTCAATTTTTTCCACACGGGAAGAAACGTCCGTCAGGAGACACCGCAGCAGATGCAGCTGTTGCAGAATGGATTTTAGGAGTTCATCCGTTTTACTCCCATTTCGTATTTGTCCGTCTCCTGAAAATTTAGATTTTTAGGTACGTGTTTACGCTAATACGTATTTCCATATTTAAATTCGTTTATATATAGTAAAACGAATTAATATTCGGACGCTCTAAAGAAGACGATAACTTTTTTAATATCGTATTATAAGATTTGAACTTTTTTGGGAAGCTAGATCAATTAGTATACTATAGGATGTGAAAAGAAATGTTTTCAAAAATTGCAATTAATCGGAATTGTAGAAAAAATACAAATAAGTTGTATTTTACAACATTTTTATATGGGCCTATATTGAAAATTTAAAAAATATGTTTTGTAGATCTGTGTCAAAGTTTCATCGAAATCGGTTGATGCGGGAATAAACGACAGACTTGAAAGATTTAAGAATCCTTAAGAGGGGCCGAAAATATGCAAATTTTAGCATCTTTAAACTTTGTAGCTCATTGTAACGTCGACCGATTTTTACGAAATATTCAGAATATATTTAATTGACACAGATCTACAAAACGTATTTTCTAAATTGTCAATGTAGACCCATGCAAAAAAGCTGTAAAATGCAACTTTTAGTATTTTTTCTACAATTTCGATCAATTGCAATTTTTGAAAACATTTTTTCACATCCTGCAGTAAACTAATTTTTCTAGCTTCCCAAAAAAGTTCAAATTGTATGGTACAATATTAGAAAAGTTATCGTCTCTTTGTAAAGCGTTCGAATATTAATACAAGTCACTATATGTAGTATCTATTAACTTTATTAACTGACTGGATTCTGTTGCATCTCCTGCTTCCCTGCTGCATGTATCTGAAAACCATAATACACTATCATATACCGATATAATAATTATTTATGGAAAGAAATTAAGCAATTAGCATAAAATAGTATATAATATAATAGTATAAAATGTACGTACCTAGCTCGTAGCGTTGTGTGATCGGCGGAGGCGTAGGCGTAGGCAAGCGCGGAGGCGTAGGCGTAGGCAAGCGCGGAGGCGTAGGCAATAGTAGAGGATCCGACCCCGTCTCGTCCTTGTCACTCACAACTGTAATTCTCCTCCTTAGTTGGCCGAGATCAGGTTCCGATTGCAGGTCGGACGTCTCCTCGGCCACTTTTGCCTTGGCCCTTGCCTGCGCATAATCATCTGAAAGCATTTTTAAACTAGCTGGTTATTGTTGCTCGCTCGCTTCGCGAGCTCGCGGATGGTGTTATTGTTGCTCGCTCGCTTCGCGAGCTCGCGGGTAGGACTGCTCTTGCGAGAGGGTTAGTGGTACGCATTGCTAGTGAGGCATACAGCTATTAATGGTTTTTTTTTATTTTGTGTGTGACTCTCCACGAGCCACACAAAGAACTTCCCGATTCGTTAGTTGTAAGCGGTAACATTAGCATTAACTGCATAATTAAAAAAAAAATGAAATATATATAATTACGTTTGTTTATTTGGTGGAAAATTTCCATCCTCTCTTATAAATTGCATTGTTGAATGAACTTCTTTCGAAAAAAACTAAAAAATCTAAAAAACTGCTTGACCAATATGGACCAAAATCTAATCAGCTCTAAGTTACGACGAGGCACATCCATTGCATCATTCATCATTCTGATCGCATTGTTACTTTTTCAGAAAATGTTAACGAAAAATTTGACACACACACACACACACGCACACACACGCACGCACGCACGCACGAACGCACACACACACGCACACGCGCACGCGCACGCACACGCACACGCAAACACACACACACACGCAAACACACACACACAAACACACACACATACCGACATTTTGATAAAAAGAGTCTAAAATGAATCCAATGACCATGAAACGTGAAGATCTGTTAAAAATTCGATTTTCGATTTTCGGGGTAAAAAAACATTAATAGCTGTATGCCCCACTAGCAATGCGTACCACTAACCCTCTCGAAAGAGCAGTCCTACCCGCGAGCTCGCGAAGCGGGCGAGCAACAATAACCAGCTAGTTTTATTATTGTAAGCGGTAACATTAGGATTAGTTGCATAATTGAAAAAAAAAATTTTTTTTTTATTAAAAAAAAATTTTTTTTAACCCTTTGAACTCGAGGCCGTTTTCGCTTGCGCGAACCAGCAACTCGAGACGATTACGGCCAAATTAGGTGAACATTTTACAGGTACTTCAAAAATATTTAATTTAAAAAAAATTTAAAAAAAAAAATTTCACCAGTTTATTCATTTATATGTCGAAAACAACAAATTTTGATAAATATTACACTCTGTAATTAGTTTTGGTGTGATACTTAGTAAAACAATAGCCAAGATGCATCCTTGCCACTTCACATCGGCCGGGCGCCGTATCGGCACCGCTCGAGTTGCTACTTAACATCGGCCGGACGCCGTATCGGCGCCGCTCGTGTTCAAAGGGTTAAATTTAAAAAAATTTTTTTTACATAAAAATGAAATATATATAATTACGTTTGTTTATTCGGTGGAAAATTTCCATCCTCTCGTATAAATTGCATTCTTGAATGAACTTCTTTCGAAAAAAACTAAAAAAACTAAAAAATCTAAAAAACTACTTGACCGATATGGACCAAAATCTAATCAGCTCTAAGTTACGACGGGGCGCATCGATTGCATCATTCATCATTCAGATCGCATTGTTACTTTTTCAGAAAACGTTAACGAAAAATTTGATAACATAAAAACGGCCATACGCACACACACACACACACACACACACACATACTAACAATTTGATAAAAATAGTCTAAAATGACTTCAATAACCATGAAACGTGAAGATCTGCTAAAAAATCGATTTTCGATTTTCGGGGCAATTACAGTAACTTCCCTATGAATCGGGAAGTTAATAATGTTTTTATTTTAGTTTCATCACGTCATAAAATCTTTAACTCACCGTAAGTGGCATTTTTAAAATGTTTGACCGGGTATTTTGGCCAACATTCATTTATTTTTTCGCACGTCTGCATGGCCTTCATTAATCGGCCCTGTGGTAAGGAGGGCCAATGGCAGTAATCGCCAAATATCCATGAAGAGGGCACTGCCTCTACCGTGCCGTCCTGCAGAAACTCCACAACAGTCCATGCATTCATGTTCGTCCCAGATTCTGCAAAATTTATACTTAATTAATATACAAGAAATATTTTTACAGTGTATGCCGCAGGGTCTTCGTTCATCATGATATGCCGCGGGATTCATCACACACACTTTAAATCAGAATAACTTTTTTGTGAATGGACTAAACGACTTCAATTTCTCTGTAAGGCTAAAATTAGTTTAGTAAATGACGTGTAATAAATAAGTTGGAAAAATGCATTTGGATCGGAATTGTGACAAACCATAGTAAAAATTGAATTTTACAACTTTTTCAGCTGGGCCAATAACGAAAATTTAGAAGATGTGTTTTGTAAATTCGTATAAATGATATAAATTCTGAAAATTTCATTGAAATTAGTTAATTGGTTCACGAATAATAATCGATCAAAAGTGGTAAAAACTGCAATTTTTCATAATTTTCCAATTATCCAATTTCCGTTTGGTCCGTTTGATCCATTCATATAAAAGTTATTCTAATTTAAAGTGTGTGTGATCAATTATGTGCGTAACTATATGTATACAATAATATAACGAAAGGGCGTAAGCAGAAACACTAACGGTAATAAATAATAACAATGAAAATACTTACTTGTATAAATAGGAAGTGAATATATGTAACGATGGTATCTGGTAACGATAGATTTCTGAAGCACTTAGCACGTTGTCTGCTGAAGCTCTCGTACAAGACTGTTTTGTCACGCAGCAACGGCGCGTTCTTCTTCCACATTCGATCGTCGCTTGTTTTACCGATCATCACTTGTTTTATAAACCGTCGCTTTTCTCACCGATAATCGCTTATATCGATGGGACCGGGACCGTTTAAATACGCGTACGACACAGCGAAGCAAGTACCGTACCGTCGCGTCAACGCGTCGTCTTGTATTTTTGTGAAGTTATATAGTTTATCTTAATAAAAACCGTGGACGAGTACTCGAGTACTATCAACAACTGTGGAGCTGGAATTTGTTATCTCCATTTCAGATAAGTTTTTATTTTATATTTATATAATTTAATTGAAATAAATAAATAATTATTTTTAAATATTCTTAACGGATGAAATTGATTTACAGAAATGTGAAATTGACTTGCAAAAGGGTGAATTTGGAGTGTAAAACCTATAAATTGTCATCAACAGTTTCAAAGTTTTTGGTCGGGCCGCAAACTACTTGTCGCAGGGGCGCCTGTTTGATATGCCTGATGTTACACATGCACACATACACCCTCGCTTTTATTCCATAGTATAAAAATTTTTAATTTATATTTGTTAACGTTTTTATTAATATTTAAGTTTACATATTATTATTTTTGTACTTAATTATACATATTTTATTTACGTCATATTTATGTCTTCCTTTAAAAACCCAAGCTATACACAGATATATATGTTGTAAATTGTTATAAATAAATATATATTGGTGTTATACATATATCCGATTGTATATTGCACTGTATATGTACCTAAATCCATGTGCTCTCATATAATACTTAATGTTAATAATAAATGTGATATTTGTTTCACTTTTTAACCTCATACAAAAAGACCGTGTGTTGTTTAGTAGTTTTTAATATTCAGAAACCATATCATACAAACGTCCTGTAAATGTCTTGTAAATTATATTTTATTAAGATTATACGTTGTTATTGTATAATAACCTTTTCAATAACCTATTTAATCTTATTAACATCCTATCCATTTTCTAACATTATTATTTTTCTACTTAAGTAGAAAATTTTTAGTTTGCATATCGGTCCCCGATATTTATATAAATAAATAAATATATATATATACATATATATATATGTATTGTTATATGTAAATATGTTTTATACACATATGCATGAGGAGTGAACATCCTAGTACGTATGAATGTCGAACTTGGCTATATATAAGACTTAAAAAATAAACGTACGTTGGACGCCCGAAATTCAGATCCCAACGTCGTCCGTTGGACAAAAAAAATGTACGTCCCTGGGACAACCGAAATTTAGGTCCCATGGATGTCCCTTGGACAAAAAAAATGTACGTCCCTGGGACAACCGAAATTTAGGTCCCATGGATGTCCCTTGGACAAAAAAAATGTACGTCCCTGGGACAACCGAAATTTAGGTCCCATGGATGTCCCTTGGACCAAAAAAAATGTACGTCCCTGGGACAACCGAAATTTAGGTCCCATGGATGTCCCTTGGACAAAAAAAATGTACGTCCCTGGGACAACCGAAATTTAAGTCCATCGGACATCCTAGGTACGTCCGCAGCGGACCTCGGACGTATGGACGTAAATTGGACAAAAAACGGACGTACAAAGGACGTACGTGCTATCTGGGTATTGCCATATTTCAGATGACCTGTCAATTCCTCTCTTCTAATGACTCGGTAGCTAGCATGTGTTTTAGATTTACAAGCAAAATTACCTGCTTATTTAAAATACGACATAGCTTCCCCTCCAATCTAATATATTCATGCTAAAAACTTTTCCCGTTTATTGGACAATGCTTCTCACCAAGAAATCCTAATTTTTAGAAGCAGCAAAGATATCCAAGACATCAATTCATCAGAAAGAAACAAGTTTTTCCATACAGATCACATTAGTTTACATTAGCGCAGGACCATGGGTGGAAACGAAACAATTTGTAATGATTTTTTAGATATAGATGAATAGATTGTATGAAATGTTTATTTAATAAAAATTAAAAGGAAATTTGAATGTTTTATAAACGTTCTGAACATGTCCAGCCATATGTCCCACAAAAGTCCAAATAACGTCCGTATGTCCCAGATATGTCTCAGATACGTCCCAGATACGGACCAGATAGTTCTAGGAAAGTCCCAGATAGATCCGAACGGGCCGACCTATGTATGTTACATATAAGAATTAATTTTTCGCGGCGCCAGGTTCGATCATTATTAACTATACTTAGCTCTACTGTAGCATATATGTCGGAGTGACGTTTTTGCTCTTCCAAATAGTAGAGGAAAAAGGAAGGGCGGTGGTGTCTTGTGTTTCGTCCTAGACCGGACGAAAGGCTTTCTCGCAAGTTACTAATATGTCACCTATTAGTATATATGTATACGTTCTTCAAACGCCTTCGAACATCCCGTGTATAAGGCAGGGCCCGCTAGTTAGCCTTACTAATGAGTCCTCTAGCGGGTCTAGGACGAAACACAAGACACCACCACCTTTCCTTTTTCCTCTACTATTCGGAAGAGCAAAAACGTCACTTAGATGTTACGTATGCGGCAGCGACCGTTGGTAACCTTTGGCCCTTCTGGAGCTGCACATCGAAATAAAGAGTCTATTCAAAACAGGGCAATTATTCAGATTTGGGTACTCATTAAGATTTTGGGACACTTAGAGACGATACATCAAACGGTATCGTTTCTGGGAACCCTGTTTTATCAATAGTCCCCACTCTTGTCTAGGCCGATATTGGGGACTATATAAGGGCACTGAATCCCTTCATATTCAGGCTTTCATCTCAAGAGTTTTACACTGTACGCGTCGATTCACGTCGTGATTACTATCGAGCAAAATCGGGTATTAGTTCTCTTTCGAGCAAAACTATTACATCTCTTCCGGTACGAATCCCATAAACGGGATTCTGTAGTAGATAGCCCCTGCATTCCTCGGTGCGTAAACAGAGAGGTTAGTCCGCGACACCGCGACAATTTACACTCGATACATTTGTACTCCTTTTTACTCAAGATTATATTATCGTGTGTTAAACTTAAATCTAGAGTTCAGTTTAATCATAACCTTTCCTATTCGATTCTCAGTCGTTAGCATCCTACGACTGTGGATGCTCGCCGTGCCGGGGTTCGCGTTTTGACGAGGAAGGAACCGGATTAGAGGTTACAGGAAGAGGCGGGCACGAAATAAACACTCTCCGACATATGTTTATGCTCGCGGATCGCTCGCTCCCGGGGTACCGCACGTCCGGGGTAACGCGGTGTGTTCGCGGCGGTTGTCGGTCGGTTGTCGTCGGCTCGCGGACGGCTCGCGGGTCGCGGTCGCGACACGGGGAATCTAGGAGACCTGGTGATAGCCGCTCTCGATGATGCTCGCCGGGGAACGCCGCAAATCCCCGTGGGACACGTGTTCGAACGCGCGGGTTCGTACGGGACGTGCCGATGGTCCGTGGGACACGGATTCGAACGCGTGGGGTGTACGGAATGCGTCGAACGTCCGTGGGACACGGGTTCGAACGCGGGGGTTCGTGCGGAACGCGCCGATGGTCCGTGGGACACGGGTTCGAACGCGTGAGTTTATACGGAGCGCGCCGACGGTCCGTGGGACACGGAGTCGAACGCGTGGGGAGCACGGAAGGTGCCGATAGCCCGTGGGACACGGGCTCGAACACGAGGAAAGATAAGAGGCTACTTACTGGAGCGGCCTGGTCGGATCGGAGATAGGCGAGGAACGAGAGCGCGCGTGATCTCTGCAGCGATTCTTATAGCAATCGCTTCGTGATGCTGCGGGGCGGTGCGGTGTGGAACTTGATGGAAGTTCCGGTGACGTCGCGTTTCCGTGTTGCCCATATTTGGCTTCCGTTTGGCGCCAAATATGGCTCGTAGGCGCGGGGACGCGCGGCGCGGTCGGTTCGTCGCGCATGGTTGGCGCGGTGCGGTTCGGTATGTTTCGGTAACGGTTGGGGTGTTTCGGGTTACGGCGAGCGTTTACTAGTAACAGGCCTGTACCGGGAACAGGTCTGTTACAGCACAAACGGATATCCAGCTGTTGAAAGATACACTAGCTAGTCCGGAGTGTACACCTTATACGGACGACCCGGTGGTGAATAACACATCGGTGGGTCCTCCTCTGTTCCGCACACACGAACGACCCGGTGGTGAAAGACACATCGGTGGGTTCGGAGTGCACTACTCCTACCTATACCAAAACTCTTAAAAATCTCAAACAATCCTCGGTTTCCGCACGCTGCCAAAACCTCGGCTCGTAACATAGACATACATATATGCTACAGTAGAGCCAAGTATAGTAAATAATGATCGAACCTGGCGCTGCGAAAAATTAATTCTTATATATCAAAAATTTCGATCGATAAAAATAATCCACTATGTATGTTACACTTTGTAAATGGGACCTCTTTCGGACATTCCTGGGATGTATCTCGGACATCCTTCGGACGTACAAAGGTCCGATACGGACGTACATTGAACGTCCATTGGACGTCCGGGTGATATCTGGGTAATGATTGAGAAAAAACTTTCTTCAAGGTGATTTTTTTCTAGATATCAAGGTCATCACTTTTTTGTATGTAACTATATCTTTCTTTATCGCGATGTAGTAGTAGGGCTGAAAACCTGTTCAATGATATATTATGCAATGACCTTCGTATGACCTCGGATATGGAAAATCCATCGTGAATTATTTGCTTCATTAATTGTGTGAACTGTCGTTATTTTTATGTTAAAAAATGGCATTTTTCAGTTTACAAGAGACAGCAGATATGATATTTATTTGTGGTGAGGCTGGCAACTCTGCGGAAGCATCCCGTTTAGACACGGGGAGATACACGGAAAGTGACAAAGAATTTCAAAACCGACAGATAACAATTTCTTTTCTTATGTATTGTTCACGATTGAATCAACTTTCACTAAGCATGGGCAAGTGAATAACCATAACATGCACTACTGGTCAGTTGATAATCCGCATTGGCTTTGCCAAGTCCTACAACAGTTATTTTCCGTATCCAACAACGTATTGAAAACAATGGTTATCATTTCGAACATTTATTGAAATGAAGAAGTGCAACCAAACCAATTAGTGTAGTAAATTGATCACTGATAATACCTGTAATGGTTTTTGGAGTTTTTATACCCAAGGTCACATGAAGGTCATTGTATAATATGTCATTGAAGAGGTCTTCACCTCTACTATTACATCGCGATAACAAAAATATATAGTTCCATTCAAAAAATGATGACATTGAAATCTAGAAAAAAAATGACCTTGAAACAGTTTTTTCCCCAATCATTAGATTGCTCCTTTGATGAGCATATTGTACTATAACTTTTTTCTATTACTAACACTAAGCGAGATATTCAAGGTAGCCAAGTTAGCTGGGATACCCCGTACATAAACAGAGTAAGACCCTGTTTCCGTCACATCTCAACAGCGTCTTTACAAAAGAAAGTAAACAGACGACGGAAATTCAATAGAGTATTAGCAATAGTTTTATGCCAATATCTCGAAAAACTAAGACTGAGCACCGGGTAGATGTAATGACAAAAGTTGTTCAGAATGTTATCCTTGACAACGTATGTCAAGGTGAAGTGTAAACTAAACGTAATAATTACCATACAATGTTCCCAGATAGCGCACAGACATTTTGAACACGTCTTAAATACGTCTGCTGTCGGACATTCAAGACATCTTATGGACGTCTTGAATGTCCTCCGAAAAGCTCATGAAAGACCTACAAAAGTTTTCTCAATGGCTTCTGTTACAAAACTGTGAGTTTTAAAAACGTCCCAAGAATGTCCATTAAACGTCTAAAAAACGTTTTCTTGACGTATAATGGACATTCTTGGGACGTTTTTAAAACGTACGGTTCTATAACACAGGCCGTTCAGAAAACTTTCGTCGGCCGTTTGGAAAACGTTCGTAGGACATCTAATATACAGGGTGTTCGACTACAGTTGGGGTTTAAGGAGTGGTTCCTTACGATGATATGGGACGAAAATGATGAATTAAAAAATTGTGATTTCGGATTCGTTATTTAGCTATTCACAATTAAAAATCAACAACGCGTCTAACAAAAGTATACGTTGTGTACGTGAAAGAGTTCAATGTTGTCCAACGATTTGTTAAACATTTCCACCTCGCTGGGGCCCCAAATGAGAACCAAGGTATGCATGCATCTGTCACTTGATACGTGACTGTCGCGTTGTTAATAGCTAAATAACGAAGTCGAAATCGCAATTTTTTTATTCTTCATTTTCGTCTTATATCATCGTTAAGAACCAACCCTTAAATTTTCTCCCACCTGTAGTCGAACACCCTGTATATACACATTACATATTTCCTATAATTAAAATTTATTATATAAATGTCATTTGCCATGGGGGAAGGAACTGGGACCCTTCCAGTCTCTTCTTTTCACACACACACACACACACACACACACACACACACACACACACACACACACACACACACACACACACACACACACACACACACACACACACACACGCGCGCACACGCGCGCACACACACACGCGCGCGCACACACACACACACGCGCGCACACGCGCGCACACACGCGCACACACGCACACACACGCGCGCACACACACACACACACACACACACACACACACGCGCGCGCACACACACACACACACACGCACGCGCACGCGCACGCGCACACACACGCACACGCACGCGCACACACACACACACACACACACACCCGATATATATATATATATAAATATATATACACTTAATTAACATATTTGGACCTGTAACACACCCTGAAAAAGTTGTCTTTAAAACATTTTATTTCATACGTTCAACCGGCGTCTCGAAAAAGACGTTTTTAAAATGTCTTACTTTCGACGTAAAACGAATGTTCCTAGAAAGATGTTTTCAAAATGTCTTTTTTCGGTCGTGAAACGAACGTTCTGAAAAAGACGTTTTCAAAATGTCTTATTTTGGACGTAAAACGAACGTCCCGAAAAAGATGTTTTCAAGACGTTTTTAACACGTCCTTCCAGGACGTAGGAGGTTCAGACCTGAAATGGACGTAAAATGGACATCTTGAGGACGTCCTGTGCTATCTGGGTTGTATATTTGACAATATGATATATTTATTTAATAAAGAACACATATTAACTTATGAGCTCATCAACTAATCTACTGCATCTTTAACGAGCACTCATTGCACACACGTTCCTTCTTCTATAGCCGTTATCCGACGATTCGCGCGCACCGACGCATGCGCAATCACACAGCAAACACATGGACGCAACGCGTCTTCACTCTCACATACAAGAAGTAATGTCATTCGACTCACAAACATTAATAGAAATATTCAATTCCACATTTAAAAGTATAGATATTGCTGTAGAGTATTAACAACAAGTAAATCCTTCTACACTTTCAAATTTATAATTTAGGAAATTCATAATGGTAAAGTAAAAAACATAGCTTTATCCCTCGTAATATTTTCAAAATTTTTCACTATTTCTGTGTACCTTTATACTTCTTTTCTTCGCTATTGAATAAAAAACGAGTATGAGTTTTCGAACATAATTAACATCAACGCAAAGCAAGCTATTGTATTTGTTAATTTTGAATTTTTGTATTCTTTTACCTGGGTACCATGAGTAAGTACACAAATATTTTTTAATTTAGATATCATTTTGACTATTTGTTAGTAACAGTAGTTTAGATATTATTTCACTTCGGTCGTTTCAATTCGAGAACATTTACATTTTTCTCTCAGCTTAGTTTAATTTACTTTTTGTCTTTTCTACTCGGAAATGAGAACACAATGAGCGCGTTTTCGTCACATATCTCAACTGATAAATCGCGAAAAATTTTAAATAATGGAAATTATTTATCTACAATAAATAAAAAATGTAAAAACATACATACTCTAAAGTTACAAAATTGAGCAAACACGTACAGTGAATTAATATTTACACAAATATATCAAATGTTGTAATTTCTTAATATGTTGTGTCACACTTTTTAACACTACTTACCGCTTATAAATGACGTGCCGTAAATGAATTAATTTTTAATGAAAGGGATAAAATATGTTGTGCTTTTATGCAATAATTATACTCGTAGAGGCAAGGTAGGAGAAACATGTTGCACAAGTTTGAATGACTATGGAATATAATTAATATGAAAACTTTTGTCAGCTTAACATACGCACATCTGATCGCTTTCAAAGCTTTCCACAGAAAGAAAAGTCCAGGTTTATAATTAAATAAAAGAACGATGGGCATGGTGTACATAAGATATACGTATAATATGACTATATTATGTCGATTCAACAGTTGGACTTAATTTCTTCCCAGATATTTTAGATGGAATTCAGGTCAAAAGTTTTTAATAATTTCGGAATATTACATAAAACAACTACAAATGTACAATATATAATACTTGCAGCAAATAATGTGGGATTTACAAAATAATCGGGTTTCAGATGATTCAATTACATATACAGTGTGCCCCAAAAGTATTGGCACACTCTTCAAAAGGCGATAACTTTTCAAATATCGTACTATACGGTGTGTGACATTTTTAGGAAGCTAGAACAATTACTTTGCTGCAGGATGTAAACAAAAATTTTGTCAAAAAATTGCAATTGATCGGAATTGTAGAAAAAATACTAAAAGTTTCATTTTACAACTTTCTTATGTAGGCCTATATTGAAAATTTTAAAAAATATGTTTTACAGACCTGTGTCAATTAAACATATTCTGAAAATTTCGTCAAAATCGATCAACGTTGCAATGAGCTACAAACGTTTAAATATGTTAAAAACTGCAGATTTTCACGATTTTGGGCCTATAACTGCAGATTCTTACATCTTTCAATGCCTGTCGTTTTTTCGCATCAACCGATTTCGATGAAACTTTACCAGTGCATATATCTGACACAGATCTACAAAACGTATTTTTTAAATTTTCAATACAGGCCCACATAAAAAAGTTGTAAAATGCAACGGGTATAGCCGGATAAGCATGGGCCAGCGGACTCCGCTCTGATTTTCCTGTTTTCTGTCTTAAAACATTGTTTTATTTCTACAAAACATTGTGTAAAATTTCAAATATCTACCCTGACCGATATGGGTTATATTGGGGTAAATTCCCCCGCACTTAAATGCAATTTGGGAATTTTGTTAACTATCTTCCTCTGGGTTGACACATACCAAAAGATTCTAATCTATTTTGTATAAAAACATTTTGTAAATTCTTTTTTTATCACTGAAAACCATTAATTTTTGAATGCTATTACTCAATCTGTTATAAAATATATGTTATATTCTGTGACAAAGTCTACCATGAAGAGATAACAAAAATACATGAGTAGAATGTGTTTGTAATGTAACATTTGATAGTTTTTTTCCAATATCTTTTAAAAATTGTATGTTTAAAATCTCTGATTACAGACGCAATTATAATTATTGTTCTTGAAAATGGTTCAAATTGGAAAACGAAACGTCGAATTAATTATCAATTAGCAAAATTGCTTAGCTTTTTTCATTGATCGAACCGTAGTGCCGAGATCATTTAATATTTGTTTGAAACAATAATACGATCGAGAAAAAATAGTTTATTTGTTTGTAATGCAGTTGAAAATTTTTGGAGTATGTAAACATTTATTTTGTATGTCCGATTTAGGATTTGGTTATAACTTATAATTTACAACATGTTAGTACTTTATATTTTCTTCTACTCATTAGTTGATGCACTGGGTCGTAGAAAGTTTACCGTTCACATAACACAAAAGTTATACACCCGAAATAACTTGAGGACTGTTCTGCCACACAAGGCGACCCAACGCGACGGTAACCTGCTTCGTGATTTTCTTGAATATTCATCCGCTTCATGCTATACTAAACTAGATATGTATCTTCGATGAATATTTTAATAAATACTTACATGCTGACATTTGATGTGCATTTTACAATGCTACAATGAAGAATGTTGTTATTCATGGTATAATTAGTCAAATTGCACGTTGTTATTCTCTATTCAGTACAATACTCAGTACATTTGTACGAACTTAGTTGAATTATATTCTAAACACCTTTACTAATTAACGCAGTTTACAATTTATGTCAATTTTATAATGTTTGCAAATAGGGAAGAATATTTATTTTAATCTCTATCCCAGTTTGCTTTTTATTCAACATTTTATGTTGTATTACTGTCTTCTAATTTGATTAACCCTTTCACTACAACGGACGAGATATCTCGCTTCCAGGATATCGAAGAAACGATGCTTATTCGAGCGTTGTTCAGCGTAAAACAGTAGTTCCTGCAATTTACATACGTAAAAATACACAATTGTTTCGTAATGGTGTAACGATATTAGTATACGTTCAAATTCACAGTTCATAGTTTGGCAGTTCAAGATTAAAAACTCGAAAGTCCACAGTTCAGAGTAAAGTTCAGAGTAGCAGGTTCAAAGAATAAAGGTTCATAGTAGATGTTCAGAATAGAAGTTGAGAATGAGAGTTCAGAAAAGTTTAGCAAGTTAAAGTTCACAATTCAAGTTCGAAAGTCCAAATCTAACATTGTTCTAAAATGAAGGTTCCTAGTATTATCCTCGAAGAATACTATCTTAAAGTTCTGAGTCTTATTAACTTCCCGATTCATAGAGTAGTTACTGTAATTACCCCGAAAATCGAAAATCGATTTTTTAGCAGATCTTCACGTTTCATGGTTATTGAAATCATTTTAGACTATTTTTATCAAATTGTTAGTATGTGTGTGTGTGCGCGTATGGCCGTTTTTATGTTATCAAATTTTTCGTTAACGTTTTCTGAAAAAGTAACAATGCGATCAGAATGATGAATGATGCAATTGATGTGCCCCGTCGTAACTTAGAGCTGATTAGATTTTGGTCCATATTGGTCAAGTACTTTTTTAGATTTTTTTAGTTTTTTTCGAAAGGAGTTCATTCAAGAATGCAATTTATACGAGAGGATGGAAATTTTCCACCGAATAAACAAACGTAATTATATATATTTCATTTTTTTTTTAATTATGCAACTAATGCTAATGTTACCGCTTACAACTAACGAATCGGGAAGTTCTTTGTGTGGCTCGTGGAGAGTCACACACAAAATAAATAAAAAACCATTAAGAGCTGTATGCCCCACTAGCAATGCGTACCACTAACCCTTTCGCAAGAGCAGTCCCACCCGCGAGCTCGCGAAGCGAGCGAGCAACAATAACCAGATCTCTAAGAAAAGTCTGGTTAAACATGCCTCAGTTTTTACAGCCGAATGTGCTGCCATTAGTGACGCCTTGGACTTGGCTGTTGACAATAAAAATCGCAGTTTTATTATATTTTCTGATGCTGCAAGTGTTCTTTCGAGTCTTGCTTCTACTAAGTTAGATGTTAAAACAAACTCCTTTATTTTCAATATTAAAAAGAAATATAATATTTTCCTTCATGATAATGACAACAGGTCCATTAATTTCTATTGGATCCCATCTCACATCGGGATTGATGGTAACGAAAAGGTTGATCTTCTTGCTAAAGAGGCTTCATGCCTTAGTAATCCTTGTATTATTAATATCCCTTTCACTGATTGCTTTGAATCATTTCGGAAAAACATGTTTGACAACACCCTCTCCTTTATAAAAACTGAAGGACTCATTAAGGGCAAGACATACTTCCAGCAATTTTTTAATGAAAATCGTCTTCCATGGTATTCTCAGTTAAATTTTTCCCGTTCGGATATTGTTACTATTAATAGATGTAGAGCAGACCACTACCACCTAGCTGCTTCTCTGGCTCGTATTGGCTTTATCGATGATTCAGAATGTAGTTGTGGAGAGGGTGAAGAGACTTTGAACCATGTATTGTGGCAATGTAATTTGTACAATCATGAAAGAACAAAATTTATTGATAAGATCTGTCAACTTAATTTTCAACTTCCTATGGATGTTTCACTGATTATTGCCAAACCCTATATCAGGGCTTGTCGCTGTATGCTTTCATTTCTTAAAAGCTGTGGCCTTAAGGTTTAAGCGGTTTATCTCAACTATTGTTTTCATGTTTTATCATATCACTATGTATATTCAGTTTCTTTTTCTGCAACAATGTATTATGTTTCCTATATTATGTTGAAATAAATCTCATATGAGATTTTCTAATAAAAAAAAAAAAACAATAACCAGCTAGTTTTATTGGTATTTGTCCCACATTTCTAGCACGTAAATATCCCGGAGTATCCTCACTACTGCTGGGTGTACCCTTAAGGGGGCTCGGTCACAAATATGACACCATGCGGCTCGGGTATATCGGTAAGACTACACTAATCGGAAATTCAAACTTCTTTATTTTTCATTACGCTTTTATGGAACTTCGATTACCATATTTGTGGCATTTTTCTAATAAAAATCATACTAAATATGATATTATATCGATGATATTTAGTTGTGTAATAGACAATTAAAGTTTTGAGCGAGAGGAAGGTCAGCGTATGGGAAAAAGCCTTTGAACTGTGCCGGCGACTGCCAATCTTCGCGTCTCTTTCTTTCCCATACGCTGTCCTTCCTCGCCCCCGAAACTTTAATTATGTATTACACGAGTAAATATCATCGGAATTATATCATATTTGATATGATTTTTATTAGAATAATGCAACAGGTATGGTCATCAAAATACCATAAAAAAATATTGGAAAGTAAAGAAGTTTGAAATTCGGATTAGTTATGATTACATTTTTCAGCGACCGAGCTCGGCTGAACTTCTCTACGTTCGGGAAAACTCAAAGAATAGTATCTCTGGCGTATAAATGACCCTGCGCAGACCCGTGTTGAGGACTTATATCGATAAAATACTGTATCCGTTTGAAGAGCAGGTCGATATGCTTCTTATTTATGGAGAGTGCCAACAAAATTCTGTAAGGGCGAAAAACTTGTATGCTGAATAATATCCTCTATCGTAAGTATTATCACGTTTCTCTACTTTCGACGACCTCCAATGACCTTATGTAATAGGTCGTTGAATTCGTTTTAAGATGTTCTATCATGATACGGAAGCAGAAACATACCGATCCATTTAAAAAAAGGAGATGGTCTTCAAATGTCCGAAGTACTTCCAACTGCAAAAAAACTATTATCGCCATCGGATGATCCCCTTCGTACTGTGCAATTTTATTTCAGCAAATATTTCTATGTAATTTAAAGATTCGAAGATATCTGAGGTGCTAATAGTTATTGCCCCACCCTGTATATACCCAGTTGTTAATTTAATAAGTGAGTCTTGCTTAGTTCTTGTCTCCTCATCCTATTGTATTCTTCTCTTAATTCGCGAGGCACGCAGAAGCCTCGCTCGGCTTTAATATCTAAATATTCAACGCCTTCTACGATACGAGTGTCGCGTGCCACGCCGCACTCGTCTCCGTTATCAGTGACGTACGAGTCCGCATCAACGAACGTGAAACCAGAGATCAACAGCTGCCGAGCATCTCACGTCAACCAAGTCGCCAGTGACGCGACCAGCTGATTCGGCCGCAGCAGTCGACAATCAACGATAGCAGCCGCCTGGAAGAGGCCTGCCCGTATTCATCGACCGCCACCGTCCAATAAGTCAACAATTATTTCCCTACGAAGTCCGCGTCGTTTCCACTGTCTGTACTCTCGTCAGCCGTTTCGGGTGAATCTACTATCTGTACGCGCTAAGTAGAATACGCGCATCTCGCGAAAAATTGCTGTACTTATTTTATTATTTAACATACCCACTGAAATTCACTAACCGCTGTCACTAACAAGCTCCGATTCTAATTGTCCATGAAAGGCAAAGCCTGATTGTTTGCAACTCTCTTGCTTGGAAGAGACTCAATTCGCACTAATAGCCCATGGTGCTTCTCTAATCCGTCTTCAGAGGAAGATGGAATAACCGTTTGGTACGGGATTGGCGACCGAACAACAAGTTTGTGGACTTTCACTAAAATTCTCCCCCTCCGATTTGCAGCAGTCGCGGAGACTGTTATGACCAGTTTCAAAATGATGACACCCAAACTATATGATTTGAGATATGGTTATAGTCATTCGGGACATGGCGTAACTGTCATGTACAGCGGCTCTCGCTGATGTTCGTACACTCGTAAAAAGGCGACAACTTTTTTAATATTGGACCATACGATTTGAAATATTTTGGGAAGTTAGAACAATTGGTTTGCTGTACGGTGTGACCAATATTATTGAAGAAAATTGCAAGTATTTTGCAACTTTTTTATGAGTGCTCATATAGACAATTTAGAAAACACGTTTGTAGATCTTCACAGGCTACATCTTAGGCTTCGCACAGACCTAAATGGTTTGGCGAACCGTTTCAAGAACCACGCATTTCGCCAAACATTTCGCCGCGCCGAACGCCACGCAGAACGGCGAACTGAACGGATTTGTGCTATTTCCACAATTTCTTGCGAACAACTATAGGATTTGCAGCGGCGTTTACTGCAGAAAGAAATATAGGAAATGTTGGCAGTTTATTGAGTGAATTAAAGTTTCATAGTGAAATGTTCAGGTCAGTATGAAGCATTAAAGACATCAGATTCGAGACTAAATTACTTGAACTTTTGGAGATGTTGCAACATAATTTCTTTTTAAATTCGTTTTTTAAAATGTAAAAACAATTTCTTGATGATTTTGTCAACAACGATGTGAAAGCGTCGCGTAGGAACGCTCGCTTGATAAACAGCGTGTCGTTTAGTTGGCTCATTATAATTGTTTTAAACAAATGCAATGTTTTCATAGGAAGTGCCTCTTTAATAATTTGAAAGAAATTAGGAAGTAGAGATATTGACATTTATTCTTTATCTTATGAATGTTTAGGATATGCTCTACCTGTCTTGGAAACAGATTTGCAAGAGCTACCCGTTCGCGTTCGTGCGCACCGAAATACGCGGCAAAATGCGCGCTGTGTCGTGCCCTGAGTTGGTGGATCGACCGCGCGCACGAAAGTGCGGCGAAATCCTCGCGGCGGCGTTTGTGGCTCCGTTTGACATGGCGAAACGCGCACTGTCTGTCGAAATGTCATAACATCTTCAAACAGTCGTCATTTAGCCTTCAATCTGATGTCTTTAATCCTTCGTCCTGACTTGAACATTTCACTTTGAAATTTTAATTCACTCAACAAACTGCCTACATTTTCGGCGAACTGTTCGTCAAACCATTTAGGTCAGTACAAAGCCTTATACCCCCAGGATCAAGGCGAGGGTTGGTGGTGCAGTAGAGAGTTTTGGGTCCGGGCAAGTTCCTCCGCCTAGGGTCCGGTTACTGCAGGTAGGAGGGAGGCTAACCCCTCCCCAAGGGAGCGCAGTGGCTCAGTGGTTAGAGCGCGCGCCTACGAACTCCGTGGTCGCGGGTTCGATCCCCGACGCCGGCACCTCTGGAAAAACGCTCCATGTGCTCTACAAACTGTGGTGCCCCCAGGTGGTTCGGAACCCATCTTATAAAAAACTGTAGGTCCATCGCATAAGAACTCCTGAACAGAAGTTCACAAAGCGGAAAAAAACGGAATGAACAAACCTCAAAGGGAAAGGTCAGGTGGACGGAGCTACTTGCTGAACACCGACCGGCCCGGGGATGATGGTCACATCCAAGCAATCAGTCATCATTCCGAGAATCTGTCAAGCCCACCCATAGAGGCAAGAGCACGATGGAACTGATATCTATGCTCCGAGGAGAAAGATTTCGGTGAAGTTGAAGCGATTGACCTCCGTTACCCCATCGCGTGTAGTAGGTTTCGGCAAGAGACGACCGAATGGAAGTGATGTTCCCGCATACGCGGAAATTTCGTTGAAGTCGGATGGGATCCTATGTTTGACATATATGTACAGGTATATACATAGAATCTCCCTAACGAAAAACAATCGCGATCGCGTCCCTTGATCTTTGCAAAAACCCGTAGAATCACAGATTAGCCTATCCTAACCTTGGGGAGGGAGTGGGTAAGTCACTGGATAGCAGAGACAGAGTAGGGACAGGATTCAAACTTGGCACATTCAAACAAGGAATATGGCGAAGGGGGAGCCAAAACATGGGCAGGCGAGGCACCCTGCAGGTCTGAAGGTGAGAGGGCCTGACGTTCACTCCGAGCCTTAAAACCGCTCAAAAATCGAAAAAGTAGGTAGCATGGCCCTTCTCATCAATGATGACCGGACCCATCTAGTAAGCCGAAGAATCCGAAAAATGGCCCGGGCCGAATAAAACGGAGGAACGGCAGAACGATGGGAAACTGCAACCCGTTAGAGGGCCGAGCTGCCGGTAGCGCCAATTGTGATACAGGTGATGAAAGATCCGGTGTGCTTTAAGGAAGTGATTCCGGCAGATCCTTTACTACTACTACTACTACTACTAACCCTTCCCCAGGGTAATACATGATATCTGGGAGGTGTTCTGTTGATTTCACGCGAAATCTAGGTACCTCCTATTTAGCTTAGGTGGGTGCGGAGTTTTAGTGGGTTGGCCTCAAAAAGGAACACAGCGCCGTCCCACATAACCCCGATTTTTCCCCAGGGGGCCAAGGTATGCGTACTGCATTTCTCCACATAAAAAAGGTGTTTGGGTGACGTATGACTTCCGGTTCCCGCACATTTTGGGGTAAATTCTCAGAATTATGGATCCGGTTCCCGCCAAACTATAGTGGCGGGGTTGTTGTACCGGCGCGGTTTGGACTTTCTCGGCGATGTTCGGTGTGTTTCGGGGTTTTGAACTGTCAGTCACAGTTCACCTAAATCACTAACAATTTCATTGCACTGCAAATGATGTGAACAGATTTGTGTGTTTTCTCAGCGGCAGCTACTCTCTACGTTCCTTACTATTATCTTGCGCCCTACACTTTTCGTTTTAAATCTTACAAGTATTTTTATAGCTACTAAAAATTCTTAATCACAAATTTTCATAACAATCTGTATGGGTTTAGGAATCTGAATGGGACTGAGAAAAATTATTTTATACTTTTTAATCCGTCTTAAAAACGTGCTATTTTTAAAAAATATATTCTTTACCTTAGCAAATACCGGTTTTGCGAAATTACAAAAGAGCATGAAATACCAGTATTCGGTGTACCGATATTGCAATCTCTACTAATAAACTTTTATGTCCCTTCAAGGGGGACATCCGAGTGCAAAGGGTTGGAGTTTTAGGCTTCTTGCCAATTCCAATGATCTTGAAATATGTTGTCAAGATTATTATTTTGAACAACTTCTTTCTATACATGTTACTGTTTCCTGTACACGGTATGTGGATACAAAGTTCGCAGCAAAATATTTTTTTTACTACATCTGCAATACTGCAGCTATATCTTCAATTGTAACGTGTAACGGATAGCCTCATCTATCACGAGGTCAAGTTTCAGGATGATACGAGTCGAAGTTCGTGTGCAGTAACAGTTTTAATACGCCCACACTCGTATTATTAGCCAATGTCATAACTGAAACAAACGAATTCTCTACCACAATAATGCTCCGTTTCACACTTCTCTCACCGTACACGAGTTTTTAGCACGGTTTAATGTTACAATCCTTGATCATTCGCCCTATCCCCTCCCCTCACCGGGATTCGCTCTATGTTACTTTTTACTATATCCTTTTGAGACTTCAGAATAAACTAGCTGGTTATTGTTGCTCGCTCGCTTCGCGAGCTCGCGGGTAGGACTGCTCTTGCGAGAGGATTAGTGGTACGCATTGCTAGTGGGGCATGCAGCTATTAATGGTTTTTTTAAATTTTGTGTGTGACTCTCCACGAGCCACACAAAGAACTTCTCGATACGTTAGTTGTAAGCGGTAACATTAGCATTAGTTGCATAATTAAAAAAAATAAATATGAAACCAGCAACTCGAGACGATATCGGCCAAATTAGGTGAACATTTTACAGGTACTTCAAAAACATTTAATTTTAAAAAAATTAAAAAAATAAAATTTCACCAGTTTATTCATTTATATGTCGAAAACAACAAATTTTGGTAAATATTACACTCTGTAATTAGTTTTGGTGTGATATTTAGTAAAACAATAGCCAAGATGCATCCTTACCACTTCACATCGGCCGGGCGCCGTATCGGCGCCGCTCGAGTTCAAAGGGTTAAATTTAAAAAAAAATTTTTTTTTAATAAAAATGAAATATATATAATTACGTTTGTTTATTCGGTGGAAAATTTTCATCCTCTCGTATAAATTGCATTGTTGAATGAACTTCTTTCGAAAAAAACTAAGAAATCTAAAAAACTACTTGACCAATATGGACCAAAATCTAATCAGCTCTAAGTTACGACGGGGCACATCGATTGCATCATTCATCATTCTGATCGCGTTGTTACTTTTTCAGAAAACGTTAACGAAAAATTTGATAACATAAAAACGGCCATACGCGCGGGCGCGCGCACACACAGACACAGACACACACACACTAACAATTTGATAAAAATAGTCTAAAATGACTCCAATGACCATGAAAAGTGGAGATCTGCTAAAAAATCGATTTTCGATTTTCGGGGTAATTACAATAACTTCCCTATGAATCGGGAAGTTAAAAATATTATAATGTATATATTTAGTTGTGCACATTGTATATGCGTTCAGTTTAGAATAAGGAACCCTTGTTTGGTCGCGTCTGGATTTTTCAGAAACAAGAGATGGTCTATATCGAGCATGGGCTTGACAGAGCTAAAGTGTTGTAGGAATATAGTTGTAATAGGAGAACGGAAAGAGAGATAAGATACTGGAGAGGATGGTTGAGATTTATGAGCGGGGAAACCTCTGAGTTTGGAAATCTGCCATCGTCGGTACAAATCAGTCGACGTTGGACTCGCTGTAATGTGCTACACATGCGACACTAAAAAAAAGCAAAATTATACGATTATTATCTAATAGTGAAATAAAGTTGCCTTTTATTTTTCAGACTAAGTTTGCACAAGTTGGGTTGGGTCAGATAAATTTTTAAAGCGCCGTCAGAGCTTAGAAATTTGAAATCCATGTTTTCTTAGAAGCACTTGGAATTCTAATTGCACGTATACGATATTAATTAAAATCTATGCATTTACTTTGAATTACTGTTTGGTTTCAAAAGAAGACATAGATTTACGCAATTCAATTCTAGCCATTATGACTCCACATTTTGCAGTTCTGCCGTAGATAGCAGATGTAGCCTCATTTGTCAAATTTAATATTGTGAAGAATTTCCGGTCATTAATTTTAAATCAATTCAAGGATGCTCATCTCAGATGCTAACTTTATTAAAACATGTAGGTACTCACTAAAAGTGGCTTTTAGAAATATGTCAAGCAATTTCTAGCGGTACATGTTCTCCTCATTTAGCACAGAGGACCCTAGGTAAACTTTCTCATTCGCGGTGGCTCACTACTACAAGTCGCATTCTTCGGTTGTACATTGCCAATGAAAACCCTTCACAAATGTTTTACATTTTAACTGAATTAATATACAGGGTGAGTCCGCAGAAACAGAACACCTGAATAACGCGGCTGCTATTGGTGTTAGGAATGGTATTTCAGAGTTATTTAAATTGAAATATCTCTTGAACTACTATCTTTTCGACATACATAGGTTAGTACTTTTTTATAACGAATTTCCAGCTGCATCGATTGATGTATTAAAAAATATCTCATTCCATTTAAAAAAATGAAGTTGACCATCATACGTCCTTTACGCGTCCACCCACAAAAAAGCTACTAACATCAGATTAATGTCCCCTCGAAACCATGCAAGTTCCCTCTGATGCATCTTTTCCTAACACTAATAGCAGCCGCGTCATTCAGGTGTTCTGTTTCTACGGACTCACCCTGTATAATGAAAGTTTACGCTCCAGTTTGGCTTAATATCGAACTCAAACCATCTTGTATTTATGACTGATTCAATTGTCGCGACACCTTCAAGAGCATCTACTGAGAGTTTTTATCCAGTAATTAGTAATACAAAGAAATGGCTATTTCATCTGCTTCAAAAAATCTAGTTTTGGGAATTCTTACAGATAAACGGAAACATATTCAAAAATTGGAACTTAATAGAATTTTGAAAGGAAGATTCATTTCTACAGAAGAGATTAGAAAATTCTAAATTCCAAAAAATCGTTCAAAAATTGTGACATTTTTGAGCCATCAGTACTGAAAGATATTTTAGAAGACGAATTACTTGAAATAACTTTAGAAGACATTGAACATTTACCATGTGAGATCCTACGATTTCCTGTCCATACACAAGCGCTAGAGAATGCTGAAACCGACAACTGAAACTTAATCTGCTGTCTGCGGAAGAACTGCGAAAGATGGATTGACAATGGCTAGAATTGAATCGTGTAAATCTATCACTTCTGGTGAAACCAAAAAGTAATTCAAAGTATATGCATAGATTTTAATAATATCGTATGCGTACAATTCGAATTCTAAGTACTTGTAACATTTTTAATGAATTTGCTGACTAGTTCTTTTTATAACTTTAAGTATATTGTTTATTACTTCTCAATTCCTGCATTCTCAATTTATAATATTCTACGATGAACATGTAAAATGATGTCCAACATTGTAATATGTTGAAAAACTGAACAAATACAATTCGTGTAATATAATATTTTTATCGAGTTATCATCTTCATTCACAAATAGTCATTGTAACAACTTACTTCTTTCACAAACAGCTAAGCTATTGAAACAAAAAAGTTATATATGTAAAATCAATAAAAATACATTTCGACTAGCTTGCGGAACCTTAAAATTAATCTTATTCAAATTTTAACAGCTTCAACATTGCTACAGTAGTTCACTTCTGCTCACTATTAGAACACAACAATAAAAAAGGGCTGTTCTTCTGTTTATGGCAAAAATCAGAATTCGATGAAACTTTGAAAATAGGTTCTTTTTTTTACTAAAATGACGATTGCTAGAAGGATTTTTGGCGCATCGAAAAAAATTTTTATCATTTCAATGTTGCGCTCTACCTTAGTGAATACTGACTTACCGACTTTGTATTTTATGTTCGTGCTGTGCGATGCGTCATATATATATTCTGGAAATTAATGTAAAATGTATAGAAAATTTCAATTTTTAAACCAAGTGAACCAATATAAACAATGGGAAGATTATGCGATGAGAATTAATTTGGATTAGGTTAACTCGAAAAGTTTATTTATTATTTAGTTATATATTATATATATTATTATTTATGTGATTAGAATGAGTTGTGGTTAGGTCGGGGTGGGGCGGAGAAGGCCGGCCCGACTACACACACGACAATCCAGGAGTAGTCCTTAAAAATTTCAAGTGTACCTTATACAGGGTGTCCCAAAATTCCTTCAGCATCCGGAAATGGGAGGTTCCTTATATCATTTGCAGAAACATTTCTCTTTGCAAAAATGTCGTCCGCGGCTTTGTTTAGAAGTTATTAACGAAAAATACGGACCAATCAGAGCACGGCTACAGCGGACAGAGTCCGACACAAGGACAGGTCCCACTTAGCGCGGTGTTGCCGTTGGTCGAGCCAGAATCTATCCGCTGTAGACGCACTGTGATTGGTCCTGGTTTTTCGTTAATAACTCCTAAACAAAGCTGCGTACACTATTTTTATAAAGGAAAATATCGCTTCAAATTATCTCAGGAACCTCCCATTTCCGGATGTTGAAGGCATTTTGGGACACCCTGTATATGTATTACTTTAAACTAAAGAGGATTCGTTTATAGATAATATGTGTGAATTTTTATGGCGCTGTGAGGTGAATAAGGCTGGTGATGATCCATTTTTACAATTAATTGAACATATTCTATATAAAATAGAAAGTCAGTAAGTCGGTAAGGTAAAGCGCGACATTGAAATGATAAGAAAAATTTTTTTCGATGCGCCAAAAATCCTTCTGGCAATCGTCATTTTAGTAAAAAAAGAACGTATTTTCAAAATTTCATCGAATTCTGATTTTTGCTATAAATGGAAGTTCCGCCAAAAATGTTTGTCTTTCCTATATGTTAAGATGGCACTGGCTAAGGGAGTACTAAGACAGTAAGGAAGCATGCAGCATTGACAAAATGTATTTGTGATAATCCAAGAATTATGAATTTTCCAAGATTATAAAGATCTCTAAAGTATGTACATTGTACATATGTACAGGGTGTAAAGAAAGTAATGGTCATCCGTCCTAGGGATGAATCTACACTTCTGGATCGGTGGACATTTGTAAGAGAAACTTACCGCAAAATTGTTTACAATAAAGAAAATTGTTGTTAATGTTTTTTTACATCAATGCCTTCTACTCATCGAGAAGAGAAAAAATTTTAAAGGAGCCATATGTCGCAAACAAATAGTTATTGCGCTATAAGCTGTTAAAGTTTTTGCAAAATTTGATTGTGTGGAATTATACATATAGACAAAAGCCTACTACTACACTCCACACGTCCGTGTCGATGAGACAAAACATGATCGTGTGCGTGCCTTGAGCAAACAAAATTTAAAGGGACATTCATCGCTCGGCCCGTACTAAGTCATCGTACGCACACGATTATGTTCTGTCTCATCGACACGGACGTGTGAAGTGTAGTAGTAGGCTTTTGTCTATATGTATAATTCCACACAATCAAATTTTGCAAAAACTTTAACAGCTTATAGCTCAATAACTATTTGTTTGCCACATATGGCTCCTTTCAAATTTTTTCTCTTCTCGGTGAGTAGACGGCGTTGATGTAAAAAAAACTTTAACAACAATTTTCTTTATTGTAATCAATTTTGCGGTAAGTTTCTCTTACAAATGTTCACCGATCCAGAAGTGTAGATTCATCGCTAGGACGGATGACCATTACTTTCTTTACACCCTGTATATATGTACATAGTATTAAATAATTGTATCTGTTTGCACTTTTATTGTGAAACCATTCTTAGATTAATGCACGAAGGCTAAATTGTTGTGGAATGAAAATATTATGTATATTATGTAAAAATTTAGGTTACCTATCATTACTATTGTGTGAAAGTTGTGTTCATTCTTAGATAAAACAATATTACGTATATTTAACACTAGGTTTACGGAGTTATGTTTATTTTATAAACATAAATGAATATGTTTATTTTATGAACATAACAAGATTTTTTGGTCATTTTTCCAATAGTATATACCCATTTTTACAAACTTATTCATCGCAAATCAAGAATGTTAGAACCTATTGTAAAACATGCTTAATTTATAGAATTTGTTGTGTCGATTGATATTTCATGTTAAGTTTTTATGAAAACTTTCTCAATGTTGTCAAATAAATTCTACGGAAACCTACATAAGTTTGACTTTCACCGTAATTTAGATTTTTTTAGTTACACGGACAGGAGCCAAGCAGTATAGTAGGTTTCGTAGAAAATTCTTAATATAATGGAAGGCTATATTTTACAAGTACGATACGAGATAATACTTTGTATACAACGTAGGTGTAATAACCTGTCAACTACTAGGGGGATGGTACAAAGTATAACGTTCAGCATAGCAGGTGCTCGACAAGCTGTGTTATAGCTCTTTAACAGTAATGCCCAACGCACATGTTATATAACTTCTCAAAACTTTATAGCCTTACATTTTCAATTTTTTCATACACAGTGAGGAGCAAAAGTGATGGATACTTTTACAAAAATGTATTTTTATTTAATGTTTGCATATAACTAGGGTTTGCAATACCGGACTAAAAATACAATATCGATATTCGGTATTTTTTTAAACGTTGTACCGGAATACCGGTACTAATACCGGTATTAGGAATTTTCAAAAAAGTACAAGAACACATTTGTTTCTGTGCCATATTTATTAGTTTTATACAAAGAATAATGAACTAAAAAAATACAAACAATTTTGTTATGTACAAATATGTAATAAAAGAACATGTGTTATAATCAAATATTATTAATAAAAGCAGTAAAATAATCATTTTTAACGTCATAAACAAAAAATATATAAAATACAAACCATTACAGTATTATAATACCAAAAAGGAACAAACATATAATATTATTATTAAGGAGATACTAATAACTAAGAGTAAAGAGATACTATATATACTAATAGTAAATATCATTAATATCTATTAATAGAAGAAACATTAACTAAATTAACTGCAAATTTTTGAAATGTGATTGTAAAAAACATAATGCATCTATTAGACTGTCATAAATCCTGGAACGGATTTTTCTGCACAAATTAACTGGAGTTGGAAATGCTTTTTCCCCATCCACGCTGGTTGGTGGTACTGTTAATAATGAGCGATATAACAAAATATCTCGATCGACAATTGTTAGTACTGAGCGATATACTTCCTCTAAATATTAGCCTCGATGTCCTTCATCTTTTAACAACTTCGGTCACTCGTCGGACGGTTTTAGATAAATCTATTTTTGTATTACTTTTGTATTATTGTTTGTGGAAATCTTTTTATTTATAGCTAATTGTAATTCAACAAACAATCGATGTTGGTACTACTGTAAATACGTATTTCAAATAAGAGTAGATGCCTAAAAAGTAATATTTTTTATTTATAGCTAATACCGAAAATACCGGTATTTTACCTTAGCAAATGCCGGTATCACGAAATTGCAAAATAGCACGAAATACCGGTATTGCAATCCCTACGTATAACACAGAATAAAAATAAAATACACAGCACTATGTACAAAGTTTTAGCTTTTCAAGAAAATTTTACTGATTGTGGTATTATTTTTGTTGATAAATACGATCTTTTTCTGTGTAGTCGGTTTTGCACCGTATTCGTACGTTTGTGGCTGAGGAACGTGAACATATTTTTCGTAAACATATTTTTGACCAGTCTTATTCGATTCCGGAAGTACTAATAGTTCTATTGTTGCTGTTCGTGCAGTAACACGCCCTGACATACTGTCAGAAATAGTAAGACTGTGAAAAATAGTATTATTTCTCAATTAAAATCTGGCTTATCAACGAAAAAGGTTGCTGAGAAAGGGTATAGCAGGATAAGCATGGGCCAGCGGTCCCCGCTCCGATTTTCCTGATTTCTGTATTAAAACATAGTTTTATGTCTAAAAAACCATTGTGTAAAAGTTCAAATGTCTACCCCCATCGATAAGGGTGATATTGGGGTAAATTCCCCCGCACTTAAATGCAATTTGCTACAAAACGAGAAAAGATATCGACATGGGATAAACGTCAAACAAAAGATATAGATATACTCTACATTCCAGATTTTTCCAAAATTTTTTGCTAATTATTTATAGCTGAAAATAATGAATTAATTTTTTGGGAATTTTATTAACTATCTTCCCCTGGGTTGACACCTACTAAAAAATTATAAAATATTGTTATGATACTTACGTACTTTGTAAAAAAATCTGAGAAGTGTCCATTTGATGGAACAGTGTCAAGAAAAACAAAGTATGCCGGCGAACGCTTGGTCTGATCAGTATCGGCGCAGCGACCGAATCCCCTTGCGGTGGCTAGTTATGGGAGCGAACGGGAAGTCGACGCGTGTACGGAAAAGCTGATACATGTAAAAACACGACTAAATCGTTTAATATATGATTACATTTGGACATCTAAACAATTATAAAATATTAAAGTGCAAACAATAAAAGCTTCTTCTTTCTGTTACTTGACAGCAGCGAACTAGCTTTGCACCAATTTTTCTTCTTCAATGTAAGCTATTTCCTAAAATATAATTGTTTAGATGTCCAACTGTAATCATATATTAGAAGATTTAGTCGCACTTTTACATGTTTCAACTTTTCCCTACACACCGCCGACTTCCCGTTCGCTCCCATTACTAGCCACCGCAAGGGGATTCGGTCGATGCGCCGATGCTGAACAAACCGTGCGCTCGCCGGCATACTTTTTTTTTGACACTGTTCCACCGAATGGACACTTCTGAGATTTTTTGACAAAGTAGGTTAGTATCATAGCAATATTTTATAATTTTTTGGTAGGTGTCAACCCAGGGGAAGACAGTTAATAAAATTCCCAAAAAATTAATTAATTATTTTCAACTATAAATAATTAGCAGAAAATTCTGAAAAAATCTACAATGAAGAGTATATCTATATCTTTTGTTTGCCGTTTATTCCATGTCGATATTTTTTCGCATTTTGTAGTAAATTGCATTTAAGTGCAGGAGAATTTACCCCAATATCACCCTTATCGGTGGGGGTAGACATTTGAAATTTTACACAATGTTGTTTTAGACATAAAACTATGTTTTAAGACAGAAATCAGGAAAATCGGAGCGGGGGCCGCTGGCCCATGCTTATCCTACTATACCCTTTGCAGTTAGTCAAGCTGTAGTACATAAAATACACAAATGATATAGTGTAAGGATCTAAGGTTATAGTAATGATGTTCGTACATCTTTCAGAGGAGGTCCAAAAATATTGTCTTATCAAGACAAGTGACAATTGACAAAATATATAACTTCCGAAATCATGATGATAGCATCACCCAATAGCTGCAAAGTTATTGGAAAGAAAATAAACAAATGGACGGCTCGAAGAGAATTAAAATGAGCTAATTTTATATCAATGGAGAAGAAGAAGATAGCTGCTTTTTCAAAGAAAAATGTTAAAGCTCGTTTGAGTTTCGTCAAAAAATATATAAATTGGAATGGAGAACAATGGAAGACCGTAATTTTTGCAGACGAGTCAAAAAATCAATCGAATTTTATCGGGTGGACGTTCTTGGTGTTAGAAAAAGAAACGTGAATCCCTTTCGCCGCGTCATGTTAAACAGACAATTTGACGGTGGTTCAGTCATGATATGGGGTTGCCTAACGGCATATGGGGTAGGTCCATTGCATCAAATTGAAAGTACGGTGAACCAGTTCACCTACAAAAACATTTTAGAATAGAATTTATTGGATGTTGTTCATAATATGCCGGCATAATAGTATGTATGTGATGTTGTTTTCCAACACAATAACGCCACAGGGCATTCTGCAAAAAGCGTGAAAAATTGGCTAGGGTCTCAACAATTTCAAACGATATCATGGCCTGCTCAAAGCCCAAGCTTAAATCCTGTCAAGAATGTCTGGGCATATTTAAAAATGAAATTAGCGAATAACTACAGTCATCTACCAACGACAATAAATGATTTGTGACAGAGTTCAGAAACAGTGGTATTCTACTATACTGCGAAAATATAATTTAAAATATGTCTAAACGCATTCAATCGACCGTCAAGGCCAAAGGCTTCTGGACAAAATATTAAATGCATAAAAATATGAAATGTTTATTTAAAAATGAATTATGGTGCAAAACCGATTACACAAAAACAATTTGTATTTATCAAAATAGTAATAATATCATGATTGTGTAAATTTTTTTCGAAAGCTGAAATATTGTACTCAATACTGTGTATTTTTTTTTTTTTATTATATGTGCAAACATTACATAAAAATGCATTTTTGTAAAAATATCGTACGCGTGTTCACTTTTGCTCGTCACTGCATTCGCACCGTTTCTTTTACGGAATATTCAGCCTGTGACCGTAATAAATCTAAAAATTCTTGTTTTTCAATACCTTTCACTTGTTATGATCGAATTACGAACATGTATATGTAGAACTGACACAATTTCACAATGTGTCTTGTTTAAACTTTCGTTATAGAGTTGCAATTAGATAAACTTTTAAAATTAATTGTAATTTTTTCAAAATTCCTTTACATGTCGTCTAGAGAACTAATTTATTTGTACACCTCCTTAAAAGATGAATTGTTGCGACTTTCGGAAGGTGACGCGCGGGTCTTGAATGTTGAATGTTGAACCCACTCTAAATTGTAAGTTTCGATTCCCGCTGTGGACGCGTTTTTCTACCGTGTCACCGAATTATTACTTGCTAAGTTAATTGAGTAACCGGATAGGAAGGGTGTTAAGCAGTGGTTACGCGTACGACTTGCTAATGTTTCTTTCACGACTGGAGGTTGTAGAATTCGACGGACGACCCACTGTGAAAGCGTCTTTCACGAGAAACGTTTCTGCCACTTGGTGAATACTTCTTATAAATAATGATTTCAAATAATTATTAGAAAAATATTAGACATATCTTTGTTCTGCAAATTTTTTCATCGCTTCAAGTGTGAAAAAATTTATTAAAAATATGGTTGTATTCTACGATTCTTCCTTTTTGAAATTCTGTTTTTTTTCCACAATTTGTAACAACTTGTTGCCATCTTTCAGGTGACCTGTCAATTCCCGTTCCCGGGGGTTACCCAGTATTGAGAGCTTTATAACAGACCATTACTATGGAGCGGGAATCGGCTCTTATCCTATCTTAATAAAATTGATTAAAAGAAAATATTAAATACAATACAATCTTTTCGGAGACAGCACAAAATTCAAAGTTTTCCAATTGACAGATGTTGCTCATCATGATTTCATTGGAGTATAGTGGAGTTGGAAATCAGTTGGTGGGAAGGGAAGATACATTAATATGTCAAAGCATGTAGAAGATTTTTGCGCTGGCTCCGAAAATATTGTATTGCATTTAATATTGCATTTTAATCAATTTTCTTAACAGTTGGTGTGTATTCAGACAAATCAAAAAGAAATTGTTTCATGCTCTTTAGTGCGCATCGAAGCCCATTTAATTTTTTTACGAAATTTTTGAATTAAATTAATTATCTCAATTTTTGATTTGTTTGGGGCACATTTTGCTGTTACCCGACTGAGCTGAACCTTGCCACAATTTATTTAATTATTCAGAACCACTCGGGGGGGGGGGGATTAAGAAATTTCGATATCAAATATTTGACAAGCGTGAAACTGATTGCCGCGCGGAGTGACAGATGTTTAACGTTCGGATGTTGAAAGAAAAGGCGAATATAAAACGTGAGGAACAATCGTTGTCGCGAAACCATAAAAAACCTAACTACTTTGGGGGAATTCGAAGAAATTTATTACTAGACTACAGATTTTTATGTATTTATAGCAAAATTGAGTGGATAAAATTCAAAATTTTCATGAAAAATTAAAAAAAATAAAAGATATCAATATATGTATGCTTTCTCCTCTACTAAAATCATTATGAAAACATTCAATTTAGTTTTTATTTCTTGCAACCGATGCAGTCAGTTTTTATTTAACATAAAGAGTCGCAGTCTACTTATCAGATTATTGCACTTATTTTTATTATGAAAATTGTATATAACTGTGAATACGCTTATATATAATTTATACATAAAATATCTGCTTTTTTCAATTACAGAGAGCAATATCTACTATGTATTTGATTTGATTATATTTCTTTTAAAACGTACTGTCATTTTACCAGTTTTCATTTTTTAACGTTATTGTCTTTCTAATCACAACCGCGTTTCATTACGAACACTTGCTCTGTTCGTTGACTTATTTTAACAAGACATTTTTGTAACTTCCATCCTTTCTAATGTTACATACATATGTAATCGTACGAAATATTATATTTAACTTACGCTTCTGTATTGAATACAATATTAATATTGGCACGTATTAGTGATCTGGTTATAAAACCCGAAAAAACGTCAATCCATATCGAAAAATAGATATAACAATATCAGTTAATACGAAGAAAGTGGTAAATTTGAGCTAACTACACGTGTTATGCTATTGAATATTGACGACTTCTCTGATTTACCCTCTAAATGTTCATCATATACTAGTTTTGCTTTCTGTAAGCACAAATACATACAATACAGAATGTAGATTTGATCTCAATACAATACAATATTTTCAAAAGATATGATGCTATTAAAACAATACTTGAGGGGAAGTTGCTTGGTATGGAGCGAGGCATTATGTGATGTACCTGTTTTTGGGTAAACTTTTCCTTGCATAACCAGAAATATTAACTTTTCTCTTATAAATTTTTGCATTTTTCCTACTCTATTCAATAGATTTGGACGAAAAGATGTGAGACCCAGATAGCACCCGGACGTCCGATGTACGTCCAATGGACGTATGGACGTAAATCGAACATACATCGGACGTCCTATGGACGTTCGTGCTATCCGGGGAAATCCAAGTTTCGATCCTGGAGGATTAATGGTTTAAAAGTTATAAGTGTTTAAAGTTGAGCGATGTTCAGTGTTTTGAATAGGTTATCGCCGCCAACACTGAACATCGTTTAACTTTAAACACTTGTAACTTTTGAACCATTGATCCTGCAGGATCGAAACTTGGATTTCTCGTATCTTCTCGTCCATAGGAAAACGGTGAAAATAGAAGAACGGCAATGATTTCTGGTTATACGCAAGGGATAGAGCAGCCCGACAAAACACATGTATTGCGGAAAAGTATCTATTATAGACTATGTAAGGTTCTTTTGGTTGGAGGAGATATTGTATAATACACGATTGAACCGCCTCTGTCAATGAATTACAACCTAACTTATTGTTAAAACCATGACTCTAGAAATACTTAACCTTAAAGTTAGAGCAATGGGAGTTGGCATATTATGTATGTAAGATTGAGTACATTTTCACGTAAAATCAATAATATTGCATAAAAATCAGCATTCAGTAACACAAACTTTATAAAAATGAAAGAACAACTTATAAGTTTCTTACTACGAAAATTGTAAATCTTTAATCAAATAATTTCAAGTTATTATCAAATTTTTGCTTGAAGTAATCATCGCTTAACACGATTTATTAGGAGTAACCTATGTTGAAGTGTACGTTATTCTTTTATTATTTATGTGAGAATTATAAATGTGTATTAAGTCTCCCTATGTATCAATCCCCTGTAGTCTCGCTTACCAGAGACCAGACGTTTTAAAAAATAAAAGGCGAAACTTCCGTTTATAGCAAAAATTAGAATTCGATGAAATTTTGAAAATAGGTTCTTTTTTTACTAAAATGACGATTACCAGAAGAAATTTTTTTTAACATTTCAATGTCGCGCTCTACCTTACCGACTTACCGACTTTCTATTTTATATTAGAATATCTCCAATTAGTTGTAAAAAGGTATCATCACCAGCCTAGTTCACCTCATAGCGCCATAAAAATTCACACATGTCATCTATAAACTAATTCTCTTTAGTTTAAAGTAATACATATACAGGGTGGGGCAATAACTATTAGCACCTCAGATATCTTCGAAACTACAAGTTTCACAGAAATATTTGTTGAAATAAAATTGCACAGTACAATGGGGGCCATCTGGTGGCTAGAATAGTTTTTTTGCAGGTAGAGGTACTTCGGACTTTTGAAGGTCACCTCCATTTTTTTAAATGGAATAAGGTATTTTTTAATACATCAACCAATGCAGCTAGATATTCGTTATAAAAAAGTACTGCTAGTAGTAGTGCTAATAGTTATTGCCCCACCCTGTATAAGGTAAACATGAAATTTTTAAAGACTACTCCTGGATTGCCGTGTGCGTGGTCGGGCCGGCCTGAAGGCCGGCCCACTCCTCCCCCTCCCCGACCTCACCACAACTCATTCTAATCACATAAATAATAAATAAACTTTTCGGGTTAACCTAATCCAAATTAATTCTCATCGCATAATCTTTCAATTGTAGATATTGGTTCACTTGGTTTAACAATTGAAATTTTCTATACATTTTACATTAATTTTCAGAATATATATATATATATATATATATATATATATATATATATATATATATATATATATGACGCATGCGCACAGCACGAACATAACGTGAAAAGTCGGTAAGTCAGTAGTCGCTAAGGTAGAGCGCAATATTGAAATGATACAAATTTTTTTTCGGCGCGCCAAAAATCCTTATGGCAATCGTCATTTCAGTAAAAAAAGAACCTATCTTCAAAATTTCATCGAATTCTGATTTTTGCTACAAACGGAAGAACAGCCAAATAAAAAATCTAATGAATTCGTGAATCGATTATGAAAAAGGCAATTTTTCTCATTTTTTTCTAAGAACATCTGAAGATAGCCGTTCCGCGTTATCGGCATCAATCACTGCGTGCTTGCAGGTCCACTCGTTAGATCCTCACCTGTCAACAATGCTTAAAATCGCGTTAGTTTAAACACCCATAACTCTTGGACCAGTGAATTCCTAACATTTAAACATAGATTTTCGGAATTTTCTCATCAAAATCTACAGGATTATATAAAAGATTGTTAATAATTTCTCGAACCTTAAGATGATGCTAATCTTAAATTCGACACTATAATAAGTGCATCAGAACTTTTTCAGGTTTTTACATCATAAAAATAAAATTAATGAAACAAGAATATGAAATACATGAATTGTATTATAAATGAATTGTATTACAACATAATGAGGTAATGTGATTAAAATGACAGTTTAGATAGATAAATACTTTAAACAAAATTGTTAAAAGCACACCGTCTAAATATAAATATTGTAAATAGCTTATTTAGATTCTAATTTTAATTACATTAGTTAGTGTTGCAATGTAACTCCTCGATGGCTATGTTCTTATTCTAGAATGCGGCCGGTCAATTGAGTCTTTCATTCTCGAGCTTCATTTTCCTATTGTTATATTATTTTAAGAATCTGAAACAATACTGAGGTTTGTAAGAATCTGAAACAATTATTATAGTTTGTAATTTAATTTGCAACTGTTACTTTAGCTCCATATTTAAACCTGTTAGCAATAAAAGTAAAAATTCGAAGGAAAGTTATGAAAAAAGATAATTGACGTAAAGTTAAGCGATGTTATAATTATTGTTAGTGCACACGTGATTTGTGAGAGTAATTTGCTGAGAGTAATTTGAAAATGTGTGAGATACAAAACAGAGTCATGCATGGTGGATAAAAATCAGAAAGGAGACCATATATTCGTGGAAGAATTGGTGAGTGAATAAATTGTTGCTATTTTTTATTTATTTCACATGGTAACAGCTGTACGTTGTGTCAGCGTGTAAAAAATTAAATTCACATTAATACGACATAGTTGTGATTTAATACTCGTCCGTCTAAATGTTTAAAGCATTTTAAACTAAAGAAACATTTAAAAAAAACAATTAAAACAAAAAGATATTCGTGATTTTTTTAATTTCTTGCGGAACAATAGGTATAAAAGAGAAAATATTCAATTGTAGAATACATAGTATATTCAAGATACTGAATGTAATAATAATGTAATGGGTGAACGTGGCGGAACTAGAATCTTAAAGAATGATACGATGGAAATAAATACACATTTTTCCGCTTCAAATTTTTCAGTAATGTAGTATCGTAGCAGATAATAGTCTCTCGTAACACAGCAATAATCCAGTCTGTAGGAGTGTCAGTCGGTCGTTCAAAAGCAGTTACGTTGCTCGCCTTCTTCTCGAACTTTATTTCTTCATTTCTTCTTCATTGCGCCATCTTACGTTTCATTTTCCTCCTGTTCCATTAAAGTCTGTAAAGCACCAATGACCATTCCTTCCTTTTGAACACAACTACGGGTAACATACGTCAACGCTAACACTGACAGCGCCCACAAAACAAATGTTACCATCACTAATGATGCTAACCGAACTACCACTGACAGAATAAGGAGCACGAACGCCCACTGACGTCGATGAAGACGTGTCGCTGAATTCCCAGAGGTCGTCCGCCTGCACGTTTTATTACTCTACGTGCTATATTTTCTATTTGTGTAACCTGGAATCCCATTATTATTACCGATGCTACATTGTTTTTTACGTTTTCTTGAAAGTGTTTATGCATTAACTGAGCTCTATAGTATAGGATTTACGTCTTTACCAGAAAAAAAGTCATGAAAACAAATTCGACGGACTCAAAATAATAATGCCATTTAACCGATGTCGTATGTTCAGAATTAGTGATGAAAACTTTAAATAGCAATATCTCGAAAGTGAAAATATGTGGCATGCGGCGCTCTTCCTTTGCAACGAATTCCTTACATTTATTTTTACAGGGTGTTCGACTACAGGTGGGAGAAAATTTAAGGGTTGGTTCTTAACGATGATATAAGACGAAAATGAAGAATAAAAAAATTGCGATTTCGGCTTCGTTATTTAGCTATTAACAACGCGACAGTCACGTATCGAGTGACAGATGCATGCATAACTTGGTTCTCATTTGAGGCCCCAGCGAGGTGAAAATATTTAACAAATCGTTGGACAACATTGAACTCTTTGACGTACATAATGTACACTTTTGTTAGGCGCGTGGTTGATTTTTAATTGTTAATAGCTAAATAACGAAGCCGAAATCGCAATTTTTTATTCTTCATTTTCGTCTTATATAATCGTTAAGAACCACCCCTTAAATTTTCTCCCACCTGTAGTTGAACACCCTGTATATACAGGGTGAGTCCGCAGAAACAGAACACCTGAATAACGCGGCTGCTATTGGTGTTAGGAAGAGATGCATCAGATGGAAATTGCATGGTTTCGAGGGGACATTAATCTCATGTTAGTAGCTTTTTGTAGGTGGACGCGTAAAGGACATATGAAGGTCAACTTCATTTTTTTAAATGGAATGACGTATTTTTTATAGTAGTTCAGGAGATATTTCAATTTAAATAACTCTGAAATAACATTACAGTCATACTAATTATATTATTATACTAATTATTATATTATACTAATTTGTATTTACTTAACACTTTTAATAGTTTTCACGACAGATTACAGTTCACATATGTACTTGAAGTTAATTCTTACCTAAACTTCCTTGATATCAGTATTATCAAAACAGATTCAAATTTAAAAACCAATTGGTTTCATAAAAGCACATGGTCTGGTAGATATGTAAACTTTTATTCAGCCCACCCTTTACAACATAAATTGGGTCTTGTTAAAGGCTTGGTGGATCGTGTCATCTCGTTAGCAAACCCAGAATTTAGGGCAGAAAAGGGTATAGCAGGATAAGCATGGGCCAGCGGCCCCAGCTCCGATTTTCCTGATTTCTGTCTTAAAACATAGATTTACGTCTAAAAAAACATTGTGTAAAATTTCAAATGTCTACCCACATCGATAAGGATGATATTGGGGTAAATTCCCCCGCACTTAAATGCAATTTGCTACAAAAGGAGAAAAGATATCGACATGGGATAAACGGCAAACAAAAGATATAGATAAACTCTACATTTCATATTTTTACCAAAATTTTTTGCTAATTATTTATAGTTGAAAATAATGAATTAATTTTTTGGGAATTTTTTAAAGTATCTTCCCTTAGATTGACACCTACCAAAAAATTATAAAATATTGCTATGATACTTACCTACTTTGTAAAAAAAATCTCAGAAGTGTCCATTTGGTGGATCAGTGTCAAGAAAAATAAAGTTTGCCGGCGAACGCTTGGTCTGATCAGTATCGGCGCAGCGACCGAATCCCCTTGCGGTGGCTAGTTATGGGAGCGAACGGGAAGTCGGCGGTGTGTACGGAAAAGCTGATACATGTAAAAATGCGACTGAATGTTCTAATATATGATTACAGTTGGAAATCTAAGCAATTGTATTTTAGGAAATAGCTTACATTGAAGAAGAAAAATGCATGTGAAGCTAGTTCCTTGCTATTAAGTAACAGAAAGAAGAAGCTTCTCACAAATATGTTGTATGGTCACAGTGTTACAGGTTCTGTGTTACAGTTCTGAAAAATTAATTCATTATTTTCAGCTATAAATAATTAGCAAAAAATTTTGGAAAAATCTGGAATGTAGAGTATATCTATATCTTTTGTTTGACGTTTATCTCATGTCGATATCTTTTCTCGTTTTGTAGCAAATTGCATTTAAGTGCGGGGGAATTTACCCCAATATCACCCTTATCGATGGGGGTAGACATTTGAAATTTTACACAATGGTTTTTTAGACATAAAACTATGTTTCAAGACAGAAATCAGGAAAATCGGAGCGGGGGCCGCTGGCCCATGCTTATCCTGCTATAGCCTTTATCTTTAATCAAACAAGTATTAAAACGTAATAATTTCCCTATCTCTTTTGTTTCCAACATTATAAAAGAAAGGATTTTCCAAATTTTTCATCCTTGTTTAGTCGCTCAACTAAAACAAGATAAAATAATTTCCACAGGTCCTATCGATTATAAAAATACAGTTTTAATTCCGTTTATTAATAATATCTCTTATGATATTAAAAGAATTTTTAGAAAAGTGGGTATACATACCATATTCAACATAGAATGATACTTAAAAAAATGGTTCCCACCTATTAAAGATAAATTACCCATTGCCAAAAGTTCTAACATAGTTTATGAAATACCTTGTAAATGTTGTAACTCAACATATATCGGTTAGACATCTAGGCACTTAGATACACGTTTAACGGAACACAAACGAAACATTTTTCTTCCTGTAACTCAACACACTGCCTTAACTAAACATTCAATAGAATTCGATCACTGTTTTGACTTTAGTAACACTAAAATTATTGACAGAGAATCTAACTTTCAACGCAGATTATTATTGGAAACTATCCATATGATTAAACAGCAAAGTGTTAACCTTAGGTATGAAATACCTAAGATCCATGACTATTATGTGACATTACTGAACCAGTAATGGTCAATAATTAATAATTTTTCTTTTTTCCATTTAAGATTCTAACCATTAAAGATTTACATTTCATGTTACTTCACAAAACATTTTATATAATTTTTTTTTTTAAGTGGTTATATTATTTTCAAATTTTCAACACAATAATACGTTTAGTTTGTTTAAATAAATTGATATAGTTTCACAATTCCAATACAGAGACAAAAGTCCACATATTAATTTAAATGTGTTTCGGCAAAAACTGGTTTCAAATTTGCCGCTCTGAAATGTATACACCACCATCAATCGATATCGATCTACCAATCGTAACAAGTTACATAGCCTTTATACCTTTCAAGCAGCACATGTTTCAGTTACATATTTACCATCATGCGCTAAAGTACTGTTCAAACGTAACTCACTAATTTTTGTTTTAAAATGTTTATGTCCATTTTGCATACAGCAAGTACGTATATGAAATTTAATTTTTGGTTTTTTCTATGTGAAAAAAAAATTTTTCTTTTTGTTTTCTTTTCTAATTTTTCTCAATTTTTCAAACGCAAAAGTGTCACTTTGAAAAAGATCCGCATCGAGATCGAAACGTTAGAAACATGCTTAAATAATTGCACATTTGTTGTTTTTCTAAAAATGATCGAACCCAGCGCCGATATCACTCAATTTATTATATTACTAATTTTCGATCGAGAAGAATTTAACCTTTATACTAATTGTAAGTCGTTAACGTTTACTTACTAGTGTAAAGTTTTAGTACAACAGTAATGGTATTTTTGAGTTATTTAAATTGAAATATCTATTGAACTACTAACCTTTTGACATACATAGGTTAGTACTTTTTTATAAAGAATTGCATTCCATTCCATTTTAAAAAATGAAGTTGACCTTCATATGTCCTTTACGCGTCCATCTACAAAAAGCTACTAACATGAGATTAATGCCCCCTCGAAACCATGCAAGCTCCATCTGATGCATCTCTTCCTAACACGAATAGCAGCCGCGTTATTCAGGTGTTCTGTTTCTGCGGACTCACCCTGTACACATAGTTTGAGGTCTGCTTTATTGGAATCCGAATGAAACGTAAATCTTTGTAACTAGTTACGTATAGAGGATTTTATGTTGCGTGTGGTAAGTGAACAATGATGAATTCAGCATAAAAAAAATACACGAAGTAACATACAAATTTATTTCATTCGTTAACGAGTTTTTTTTATATTAAAAAGCAACAGTACAATATCCTTGAATTTTTAAAATCTTTTACTGTCTCATATCTTACCTAATCAATGTTTTCATAATTGCATAAATAAATGCATTATTACGATTAAGGTATGGGTTGCCGGCCAATGTAGAACGTGTAATGTGTTTGTATCGTGCTTCCAATATCTTGGCTATAAAAAAGGGAGAACCAATTTGTACGCAATGTTCACTAATGTAAAAAGTAGAATTATTTGCTCATTATCAGACGCGCCAGATAATTTCTATATAATAGCAGGCGCATTATAAAACTCGATTTTCTAGAAAACGGGACGTCAACTGAAAAATGTTGTTCCTCTTTTTCGACTTATTTTTGCATGTAGAATCATCCCTTGTCCAGTTTTATCACCTGCCTGGCTACACTCCGTATTAGGTTGGGACATCCCTTAAGATCGAACTGACTGTGAGATATATTTATGCGTTTCACCTGTTTGAAAAGTGAAGAAATTGAAAGAAATGAAGAAAGTGAAAAACCTGAAGAAACGCGAGTTTCATTTTTTATTTATTTTTATAAACACGTGATTTAGTTATTTCATATATATGTATTTCTCGGAGATTACGAAGAATTTTTTAGTAAAACATACAGTAATTGTAATTGTTAAATATCCAGTGATCCAGTGGACTGGAATGTATTAGGTTGGAACAAAAGTTTGTAGAGGTTTTAAATTAAAATTAAAAATTAATTTAAAATTAAAATTAAAATTAAGATATTCACTCATAGATTTATTGAATAGCATGCTAAGTCACTTTTAAAAAAGTGGCAAATAGTAATAGAAGAGAATGGAAAATATGTTATTGAACAAATCTATGTATAAATATCATAATTTTATCTTTGAGTTTTAATTTAAAAACGCTACGAATTTTCGTTCCACCCCAATACATCGCTGGATCCAGTGGCTCGAATACAGGTTTTGTACACCAAATTCACTCTTTTGCAAATTAATTTTATTCTTTTGTAAATCAATTTTAACCTTTTACAGATAACGTATTTTTAAATATGTTTTGGTAAAATAAATCAAGTAAAATGCAAATTAATTGTTAAGAAATTCAAAATTTTATTTATCGCAAAAAGGTGCATCAAATAGTTATTTATAAGTAATTACTAATTCATTAATTTGTGATGTGTGAAAACTGTGTGTAAATACATACAGGGTGTTCATTTGACAACTTTCCAGTCGAATATTTCGAAAAGTATGAAAAATGTTTTGTTATTCAAATGGAAACCTATATTTTTTATTAGCATTTTTTATCCGCGCTCTAGTTTCGAAGATATTTAAAGAGAAGTAGAGCGAGGCATACTTGTACTGCGAGAAAGTTTGTAATTTCTCTAGAACTGTAACAAATTTTCACAATGTTCTCCGTTGTTTCCTAAACAATAATACAGACGATTTTCATATTCTGAACAAACATTTTTGAAGGTATCTGTTGGAATAGCTTTACATTCCTATGCAATTCTGCGACGTAAATCGTTGACGCTCTCTGTTTGTCTTTTATAACACAAAAAAAAGTCGACTGGAGTTACATCTAATGATCTTGGTGGTCACTCAATAACAGTTCTTCTACCGATCCATTTTACAAGTGGGAATCGATTGTTTAACTACTGGCGAATTGGTAACATGTAATGCTGGGGAGCACCATCATGGTGGAAGTACAAAAGTTCTTCATTTAACAAAAAATTGCCTTTTGTCATCTCTTTAGTTTTCAGGACTTTCGGTTCTAAGTGGATCAATGATGTCATGCATTAAATTGAAATACAGATTGCCATTCAAATTCTCTTGGAAAAACAGAGGACCTATAATAGAATTTCCTAAAATGCCTACCCAAATATTTATTTTTTCCGGCCATTGAGTATTACTTTCTCTAATAAGATGTGGATTTTAGTTATTCCAATAACGACAGTTATGACGATTTATAGCATAATTTCAGAAAAAAGTCCATTCGTTACTAAAACAAATGTTTTTAATTCGATCTGGAGTGACGTTGATCATGTTTGTTAATTCCTCACAGAACTCAATCCAATAAGGATGAAACCAAAGAAAACATATCATCTTCCAAAACAAATCATCTTCCAATAAGGGTGGAACTTACAGTTATGTTTAATTAATTTGTGCACAGATCCCACTGATATACCAGTTACCATTAAAACTTGTCGAATTGAACTAGTAGGATTCACAGTAAACTGTCCTATAATTTCGATTTGATCAGCTTTTCCTATGAATTTCGGCTGGTTTCTTTTTAACTTCCCGATTCATAGGGAAGTTACTGTAATTATGTAATTATTAAATTTGTCATCGACGTTTCCTTAAACTTCGTAACTAATTGTAACACATACGTGTGAGAAACATGTGTATCACGACGTCTCTCATTAAACGTAGCAGCAGTTCAACAAGCACACTCATCAGCTCCATAAATAAAAATTATTTCTACTCATTCTTCTAAAGAATACACCATTTTGTACAATTAATTGTACTACGATATAGTATCTCTTATTACGATGTGTTCGACGTCGATCGACGCACAGTGGTCCCGAAGCCCGAAAACGTAGCCAAAACCTAAAAAATGAACTTTCAGCTAGGTAAGTTTTAATTATGGGATTGGTTACTCTGAGAGTAATTCTACATGGGGGTAAACGGCAAGAAGGTATCATTTTTTTACCTGACCAACAGTCGCAGTCCGCGACTTCGGTTTCAATAGACAGTGCTTTCATACTCTTCCAAGTCTCGATATCGACTTTAATTGTACATTATGGATACCGTTTGTGGAGTAAGTTGCATAATTCTTAGCACCAATTGTTTATTATTAACTGATAACTATGTATGCAAATGATAGAGTACAAGTGATATAATAAGGCATTTTGAAAGATTACAGTAAAAGTTGAAAGTCTTTCACGATCAATCGCTGAAACTTGTTCGAGCTTCTAGTTTATACTATTATCTTGCGATTTAATAAAAAATTAGCTATCCGTTTCTGCCTCTGTGGTCGTACGACTGTTTTTTCTAATGGAGAGCAGTATTTTTTGAGCTTCCTTTGCATTTCTTCTCAAACTGTGAGAGATATGCACTAAGTTTTTCTGTAAAGTTCAAACAGTTTTTGAAGTATTGTGCTTAGAACGTATGGAGGACACACACAAATTGTTAGTTTTTTTATAAACAATCAGAAATTTTTTTATATTGATAGAGTTCGGTGGTAAAATCAGCGAATGCGTGTAGCAGTCTATTAGACAGCTTTAGATTAAACAATTGACTATATTTTAGTCACACAAAATATTACATGTACAAAAGGTACAACAGATACTTTTGATTTTATGACAGAGCACACGAACGAATGAATCTCTTTATGTATCGATCTCTATAGATGTATATCGATCTTCTCGATTGTTCGGTCGCAAGTTGCGACATCTCCTTTTAACGGTTCGCGTCAGTATCGCGGGTGCCCGACGGTCATTGATTACACATTACCGACACCTCCCCTTCAATGCGGTCGGGCAACCCTTGCCTTTAACCGTTTATATTAATCCCTAATCAATTTAGACAGCTTACGTCAGTACATCTGCCGGCATCTCATCCGATGGTAGATATTCTTATTTCAGAATCCCCTTTTCCACATTTTCATGCACGAAAAAATGTCGTACATCCATATGTTTGGTCCTTGAATGGCGTGGATTATTTTTTATCTGGTTCTGGGCGCTTTGAGAATCGTTCCAAAGTGTGATCGTTCTGCATGGTATCCCAATAGAGGTCAATAGACTCCATACGTATAAAGCCTCCCTGGTAGCTTCCGATATCGCCATATATTCTGCCTCTGTCGTAGAGAGGGCAACAGTTCTCTGCTTTCGCGTTTCCCAACTAATCGGGTATGAGGAATATATGAAAGCGAAACCTGAAAACGAACATCTGTCCAAACAGTTAGAGGCCCAGTCCGCATCTGCTACCCCGTATAGTTCTTGTCCATTCCTTTCATAGGACAATTTATAATTTTTGATCCCTTGGAGGTACCTTAAAACCCTCTTAGCTGGTTTCCAATGACTGTAATCATAAGACGAATTAAACTGACTCAAAATATTAACTGAGAATAGTATACCTGGACGTGCGGAGATGGCCAAGTATAACAGCCCACCGATTAAATCTTGGTAAGGTAATTCCGCCATAACACTCATGTCAACCTTCTCTGGTCGTATTAAGTCAGTGTGCACCTCGATCGGGGTATTAATCGCCTTGCAATTACTCATGCCGAATTTTTCGAGTAATTTCTCAATGTAGCCAGTCTGTGAAAGCTCAATGGAATGATTATTAGTATTTTGAAAGAAATCAATACCAAGGCATTTCCTGATTTTGCCCAAGTCCTTTAATTGGAAGCTTCTTGATAGATTAACCTTAATTTCTTCTATCCACTTTGGCTGGTTCGAAGCGATCAGAATATCATCGACGTAGATAGTTAAGTACAAGGTATCGACTTCGTTGTATTTGTAAAAAAGCATGGGTCATGGATTGATGGTTTTAACTAGAGCTCGAACTTTTACCCGGGTATCCGAGTACCCATGAGATACCCGGGTAGAACAAAACTACCCGGGTATCTCATGAGATAGCCGAGTATCCGGGTACACGGGTATCTCATAAGACAGCCGTGTTCCCGGGTACCCGAGTATCTCATGAGGTCTCACAACTGGTTACGAGAACTACTCTGAGAGAGTATTTTCCACAGCTGGCAATATCGTTACTTCGAAACGTACGTGTCTATTGCCGGAAAATGTAGACTTGTTGGTATTTTTACATAAAAATAAAAATGCCTAATTTCATAATTAAATAATTGACTTTTTAATTATTCCCCCTAAAAACACACGAATTGCTTTGTAAACGATGCAAACGATTTTTATTTTGCATAAAGATCCGCAGTCTATTCATGAGATACCCGGGTACTCGGGTAATTTTTGTTTACCCGAATACTCGGGTATCCAGGTAACGCTGTTTACCCGAGTACCTGGGTACCCGAGTAATTTTTGTTTACCCGGGTATCTCACGGGTAACCCGGGTACCCGGGTATCTCATAAGTCACAGCTCTAGTTTTAACCCTGTTTTTGATAGTTCATTTTTAAGTCGTTTGTACCATTGTACTCCCGATTGTTTCAAACCATAGAGGGAGCGTCTCAATAAGCATACGCTATCTGGGTTATCCTTTAACTTTTTCAGCCACTCTGAAGTTATGTCGGCGATTCTTCAATCTTTAATTATCATGTTAGCAACTCTGACCTGTTTATGCTCAGTTATTTTCTTCAGTACCTGTTCCAATCGCATTGATATCTCCATAAATATTTCTTCCTCTAGCATTCCGTTTAAATAGGCCGTGACAACATCCATTTGGTGGATGGTTAGTTTTTTCTCCGCTGCCAACGCCGCGAGGAGGTGGATTGACGTCATTCTCACTACTGGTGAGTAGGTTTCTGAGTAGACCACCCCTGGTAACTGCGTGCAGCCTTTTGCGACTAAACGGACCTTTTTCTTTTCGTTTCCATCGCGCTTTATGGTGAGTACCAGACGATTTTTAACGACTTTTCGATTTTGTGGACGGTCGACTATATCTCATGTCTCGTTGTAAATCAGTGATAGGAATTCATCTTCTAGTGCTTTAATCCACAAGTCTGAGTCGAGTGAGTCCATCGCATTTTCCCATGTTTCTAATTCTGGCGGGGCCAGATAGTTCATAAAGATGTCATCTTCCGTTTCTTCCATGTCTTCGGAAGGTAATTCATTTATCTCAGAGCTAGCCGACACCGTATTGTAAATTTTCCGGGGTCTTCCTCTGGACCCTGTTCATACTATCCTTGGCCTGCATCTGCAGCGACGATTACTATCAATTTGCTCCGTCCTTGTATTGAGTGGAAGTACGTTTTCCATGGTAATATCGGTAATAACCTCTACGTTTGATTGGTCTAGATGCTTGATTGCGGGCTTTTCAAGCCCAATCTCCTCTTCAGGCTTGAAATTTTCGAAGTCCTTATCGTAATACATGGAATCCATAAATCTGACATCTCGGCTGATTATTAATTTCTTCGCCTCTAGATCCCAAAATCTATATGCTTTTGAAACTTTTGAATAGCCGACGACAATACATGGTCGAGGAATCGTGACGTTAATTTCCCTTTCGCCATTTTGTTGAGAGCGAATACTTTGCTTCCAAATGTTTTGAAAAAAGGCCAACGTTGGCTTCTTCTGTCTCCAAATCATATGTGGTGTTTCCCCGTTGAGGACCTTGCTGGTACATCTATTTCGAATGTAGCATGCAGTATTGATGGCTGGATTGGTGGAATTTGAACTTGTCTTAAAAGGCAGCGGTCCATCTCTACCAGGGTCATATTCATCCATTCTGCCACGCCATTCTGCTGTGGCGTGCATGGGCGGATAATCGCCGCTGGATGCCTTGTTGAATTAGATAATCATTGAACTCGTTATTGTAGAATTCTATTCCATTATCCGTCTGGAAGAATTTTAGTTTCCTTTCTGTTTCGGTTTCGACTCGAGTCTTGTACTTCTTAAAACTTTCGAGCACTTCTGATTTTTGTTTAACAAATTCCACGGTATACCATCTTGACCTGTCATCCATAAAAACGATAAAATAGCGAGCTCCTGAATGAGATGGGACCCTCATGGTTCCGCACACGTCAGAGTGCACGATTTCCAAAATTTCTTTGATTCGACCATCCTCTACCTGTCGGAATGGTTTCCGCGTTAATTTCTCTTGAGCGCATATCTCGCAGCTCAATTTATAATTTTTTAATACGTTTTGACACCGATCGCGTGTGTCTGAATAAATATATAATAATTTAATTTAAATAAATAAATAATTAATTTTTAATATTCTTAACAAGTGAAATTGATTTGCATAAGGTTGAATTCGAAGTGCAAAATCTATATCGAAAACATTTGTTGTAAGGTCTTGTACCGCAGATACATACAGTCTTAGTGCCAGAACGAGAGGGTATGTCATTATTCTATGCTTTCTCAACGAAAGATATCGCTGCTCGGCCGACCACTTTATAGTTTGTCGTTTCAAGCCTCTCGCTTATTCTCTGTGTCATACTCTCTTGGCCTACTCGAGAACAAAGTTAAGCCACATAGGTATCCTGATTCCAAACACGGTACAAGACGACCCCAAGCCTTTGCCTTATACATACATATGTATACAGGGCGAATCACTAACTATTGTCATCTACAATAACTCCAAAAGTATGATAGTAGTAGAAAAGTTTTCGCAATAAAGGTTGCATCGGACAACAGAGGTCGTAGTGTAGCGTTAATCTTTCGTTACTAGGTGGAGTTGCTTCAGAAATGTGAAAGTGACCTTTGTTTTTTTTTAATAGAATACTATGTTTTGGTACTTGTCTTCTGATACCGGCTATTAAGACGAATCCAACCAGGTGCAATATTAAGATATTTCAAGGTCAACAAAGGTTATTTATAACAAAAAGGGGTAATAAACTTGCACTTACAAAAGGTGTTGAAAGTGATTGCTATTGACATCAATGGAATGCTGTAATCTGTTGGTTTATTTGAAATAGTATAATCGATAACACAAAAATGAATTTGTTCAATACATTTGAGCACCACTTTATAAGTTACTTTTGTTTCACGTTTCGGTTTTATTAAAAATAACGTTTCTACAGGGTGTCCCAAAATTCCTCCGACACCCGAAAATGGTAGGTTCCTTGGGTCATTTGAAGCGACATTTTCCTTTGTAACAACTTGGTTACCCGGGTGTCTTCCTTGTGGAGGTTAGCTCGTCGTGCCGGGGTTCGTGTCGATTGCGGAGGGGAAGGAGGTGTAGAGAAATAAAACACTTAATGCGGTCGTAATAGGTTTCGCCGCGGAGTTGTTCCCTACGCGTCGCGGTACACGGTTGCGCGGAGGCGCGGCTGAAATGGACGGTCGGTACCACGGTTTTGAGTGGAGGCGCGGCAGGCGCGGACGGTCGGTATCGTTCGTGAGCGGCGACACACGGTTTGAGCGGAGGCGCGGCTATCGTGGACGGTCGGCAGTGTCTGCGGGGATCACTGGGGCGAGCCGGTCGCTGGCACGGCGATCGGCGGTAGCAAGGGCGACGTGTCGGCACGACACTTCACCGTAAACTGTATAAGAGAAACAGGCGGAGAAAGTGAGACAGATCGTCGGCTCGATGATCGTCTGTTAAACGGAGGTACGTTCGTCGGCTCAACAATCGTACTTTTGTACAGCTGAATTATAATACTTACTCTCCGGTCTGGTATTCGGGGCTCTCGGTATGTTTGATCGAACGTCGCACAGTGGTCCCAAATCCCGAAAAAGCGGCCAAAACCTAAAAAATGAACTTCCTCCTAGGGGTTTGTAAGTTTAGGGTTGGATACAGTGACAATATGACCACTCAATGCCAGCAAGGAAAAAGGTAAAAAGTTTATGGTACGGTTCTCTAGTCAGTTCAAAGTTAGCCTTCGTTTGATGAGCAATTGTCGCGCGCATTAGTAGGAAATTGAACGCCCCCTTCGAAAGTGCATAACTTTTAAAATAGTGCATCAATTTCAATTCTACAAAATGGATGCTGTTCCTGGAAGTAAGTAGAATGTTTATCTGTTTTTATATCTCCAAAATTTTTAGTCATTACGTTACACGATGGCAATATTCTTTGGAGAACGTAGAAGGTAAAACTTGATGCGCGTATTGTAGAAACGTAGACATAAGTTAAAAGTTCCACTTCGTGCCACCCTAATTCCTTTTCTGACGTGTTGCTAATACATTTATCTTTAAAATTTATAAAGCTCAGCTGCCCGTAGCTGCCCGTTTGTTCATACGAGGGTAAACTTTGTTTCTTGTCTATGGATTTTAAAAATTCGATGTTACAACTTTTAGTAAGTTTTATTTATAATCATTGTGAATTGAGTACATATCTGCAGTCTTATTTCCCCAGTATCCTCAGTTGTTGAAAAAGTCCATTTATAAAAAAATTACAAATTGTCTCCTCTGTAGATGTTTTGCGCTTTCACAGCAGCCACTACTCGGCTGTTTTCGGATAGATCTCTGTAGGCTCCCTTAAGTAAAACGACAAATCGCTATCTTATAAACATTTATATGTTGTGCGGGTAAATTTGAATGCGTCGGGAACGTGGTCCGCAGGTAGTCGCGCGGCGGAGGAGACCAAAACGCTGAGGAGTCGCTAGCTAGCACAGGTAGCGGGAAAACTCCTCTACTATAATGTTTTGGGGTACTCCAAGTTATGAAAACATCATAAAAACAGTTGAGGCCTGACCCTTCATACCTTTAAATGTTTCCGGCGTTAGGTCCAGCATTCAAGAACCCCACAATATATTCTGCCGGTTTAACACGATTTAAAAAAAAATCTTATGCCAAAAGCAACCAACCAATCGTCACTGCAGAGACAGAAAACAGCCTTAAATTAAACAAGTTAATTTTCAAGTTATTGCAATCGATTCATTTAATTTCAGGATCTTGCGACCGAGAAGTGCGATTCAGTAGAAAGGAAATATTTATGATGATAAAAAAATATCTAAATAGCAACTTCAGCATCATTATAGAAAATCTGGAAAAGCAGCTGTTCGAGAAGTATGGATATTCCATAAATATTGATGCAGAAATGAAATCAGCCTTGAAAACATTGTTCAGTAAGTTGAAGATGAAATGGCAAAGCGCGAATAGATCGGAAGATAATTTTTTCCAAAAATTTAAAGAGTGGTTGAATGTAACAATTGCTTTTCGCATACCTGTGGCCACTCCACTAATCCAGAAAAATACAGGCGGTCGTCCTTGTAAACCGTTTATATCAGCTAGCGTAAGGACGAAACGAAGAAGAACAGAGAACATTCGAACAAATTTCACGCTAGACACATTGGCCTACGCCACACAGATGAGTCTTCGTGCTGCAGGTAATTTAAATGCTGCGAAAGTTGTTCAAGATGTATCTTCTGCGAGCCCAACCAGAGCTGCAAGGTACCGGAGAGCAATAGAAACACATTGCGAAACAACGATGTCCGGTGATGCTGCTCTTTCTATTTTGATTGAGCAAAAGTTATCAAAAAGCCAGTACGTAGGACTAAGAGCAGCAAGTAAAGAAAATAATTGCAATTTGTATCCGCCATATAAAACAATATTACAAGCGAAACAGCAATGTTACCCACCCAAAATGGATATTATCATAACAGAATATAGTGCAGAAGTAAAATTACAATCTTTATTAGACCAAACTATTAAACGTATTTTGAAATATCAAAATACTGTTATAAAAAGTTTGAGTGCAGAAGAAGTGAGTCATATGAATTTAATTTGTAAGTGGGGCTGTGACGGAAGTTCTGGACAAAGTGTCTACAAGCAAAAATTTACCGATGAAAGTAAATTCGATCGTGATATCTTCTTAACGTCACTCGTGCCACTGCAACTATTATCAAGTAACCAGTCATCAATGACAGAAATTGTAGTATGGAAAAATCCACGACCTTCATCTCCACGATTTTGCAGACCAATTAAAATTGAGTTCCTGCACGAAAATACAGATGCGACAGTACGTGAAATAGAATATATTGAGGAGTAAATAAAGGCACTTGTTCCCTTTACTACAGTCGTAGATGGGAAAGAAATTTCTATTTCATACAAATTGGCAATGACGATGATAGATGGTAAAGTCTGCAATGCTGTATCATCTACACTATCAACACAGCGTTGTTATTTATGTGGAGCGACATCAAAAGATTTTAATAAAATTGACATGATGTTAAAAAAAGAAGTCAATGAAGATCATTTGCGTTTTGGACTCTCCACGTTACATGCGTGGATTCGCTTTTTTGAATGTTGTCTACATATAGCATATAGGCTGGATATAAAGAAATGGCAGGTATCCACCAAAAAAGATAAAGAAATAATGAAAAACCGTAAAGGCATAATACAAAATGGTTTTCGTTCGCAACTGGGAGTAGTCGTGGATCGCCCAAAGCCAGGATTCGGAAGTTCCAATGACGGCAATACGGCTCGGCGTTTTTTTCATAACCCGGAAGTATCTGCAGCCATAACAGGAGTTGATGAAGAACTCATAAAGCGATTTCACGTTATTTTGCAGGCCGTCACAAGTGGTCACAAAATAGATATTTTCAAATTTAAAGAATATACGGTAGAAACTGCCAGAAAATTTGTTGAATTATACCCTTGGTATTACATGCCAACTTCGATGCACAAACTTCTCATTCACGCACCACAAATAATTACGTCCGCTTTGCTGCCAATCGGTCAAATGTCAGAGGAAGCACAAGATGCCTTACATAAATATATTAAAAGGTTTCGAGAAGATTTCTCGCGGAAATGTTCACGCATCAAGACAATGGAGGATGTTTTCTTGAGACTTACGGTGGCGTCAGATCCATATATCTCAAGTATAAGGAAACTGCCGACAAAAAAATGAAAAGTTTGTCTCCGGAAGCAATAAAATTGCTGCTTTCGCCATTTGCACCTTATGAGGAAGGGCAAATGGTTACACAAGAAGAACATGGTTCCGAAGAAGGATCGCATATCGAAGACGATTCGGACGAATAAATATTATGTAAATCATTTACAATTATATTCATTGTTGATATACAAAGTGCAATTTTGTTTGTCATTTATACATATTTACCTATCAACCACTCAAAATACATTTAATGCGGACTGTTGTCTAAATTTTAATCGGCCATTTTGTTTTTTGGAATTTCAACTTCATATTCGTAATCAGCGACCCCGAAAACCCCAAAAAGATAATTTTCTAAGCAGGCCCAATCATTTTTTAATGCACATCTCCGCCATATTGGATCCGCCATTTTGTTTTTTGGAATTTCAACTTCATATTCGTAATCAGCGACCCCGAAAACCCCAAAAAGATAATTTTCTAAGCAGGCCCAATCATTTTTTAATGCACATCTCCGCCATATTGGATCCGCCATTTTGTTTTTTGGAATTTCAACTTCATATTCGTAATCAGCGACCCCGAAAACCCCAAAAAGATAATTTTCTAAGCAGGCCCAATCATTTTTTAATGCACATCTCCGCCATATTGGATCCGCCATTTTGTTTTTTGGAATTTCAACTTCATATTCGTAATCAGCGACCCCGAAAACCCCAAGAAGATAATTTTCTAAGCAGGCCCAATCATGTTTTAATGCACATCTCCGCCATATTGGATCCGCCATTTTGTTTTTTGGAATTTCAACTTCATATTCGTAATCAGCGACCCCGAAAACCCCCGAGTACGAATTTGTGATAGCATTAAAGTACGTTTAGAGGTTTTGGCCGCTTTTTCGGGATTTGGGACCACTGTGCGTCGACTCGACGGTGGATCACTCTGCTATTTGTCGCGTCGTTCGATTCCTATATCCTCGCGACGGTATCATTTTATCAACGAGAATCGGTAATCGCGGCGTTGGCCATCTAGCGGCCGATTCCCGAAGGTGTGCTGTGCGTACTTTCTCTTGCGAGAATCGTAGCCATCTAGCGGTCGGTTCGTGGTACTGCGCGGCGCGTTAGTAACAGGCTTGTGGGAGCAAGTCTGTTACACCTCTACAAAAATGGCGTCGGCGGCTTTGTTTAGGAGTTATTAACAAAAAACATGGATCAATCAGAGTGCGACCTAGACGCGAGTTAGCACAGTCGGCCCGACGCGCCAACTGTCGATTGGCCGATCGTGTCGTCGCATGTCTAGATCGCGCTTTGATGGGTCCGTGTTTTTCGTTAATAACTTCTAAACAAAGCCGCGGACGCCATTTTTGTAAAGGAAAATGTCGCTTCAAATGACCCAAGGAACCTCCCATTTTCGGGTGTCGGAGGAATTTTGGGAAACCCTGTGTATTGAATAAATATAGGATATAATTTATTTTCCGCTTTACAAATATAATAAGTGAATAGAAGAGACAAGGATGAATTTCGTCACGTCGCTTGCGTGGTAAGAATATTAACTAAACATCGATGGCATCGCAACGGGACCTATGGCATCGAGAAAACAAAACCCTAACGAAGAGGGCACATCCGATCTTGCAAATTGGTGGCCGCCCTCCTCATTGTCCACTAACGCGGCGCAGATGATGAAAAGCCTCCTTTACTTTCCAACAACTTTATTTCTTGCATTCATCGTGTAACGACGTGTTTTCTTGTGCATAAAAATAAATATTAGTTCATTCGTTTAAAACTAGATTCAGTTTATTTATCTGATATTTCTAATACAATCTTCTTATCAGGGATTAAGTAGTATTTCCTATCACTTCGGCACTTATCGAATCGCATGTTGTAACAATTTATTGTACAAATGTATTCAATTGTACGGCGTGTGAGGTGAGACCGTTGGTCATATCATTCAGCGTATTTACTAAACCTTTTTTTTACGTGAGAAAGAATCCTTTTACGGACTTCCAATACCCCTGGGAGGGACATGGGGGTATGTGGGACTTACGAGAGCCAGAAGGGCTCACTGTACCGCACTAAAAAAAACTCACGACAACCTACCCTAGGCTATTCGGGGGCGACTGGGACCTCCGAAGAACACAACCAGCCATCCCCCTCGCCCTTGGCCCCTTGTGGGGCCCTGTCCCGGGGGGGGGGAGAAGCTCCCCCCACCAATACCTAATGTATCAGTGTGTAAGCAGGTTGCCTACTTACACCCCCCTTCCCTGGGCCGTTCGGTGAGCTTCGCGAGCCGCGAGCTCGCTCCGCCCAACGACCCCCGGGGCGTATTTACTAAACCTGGCAGTGGCATATAAACACTTCTGGACGATATCACAGTACAGCAATAATAAGAATGGTAAGATTAGTATCATCGAATCAAGCGTTTGTAAACGATGTATTCTTTCGAAGAACAAACCGATATGCTTCTTATTTACGGAGATTGCCAGCATAATCCAGTGAGAGCTAGAGATTATACGCTGAAAGATATCCGCAACGTTCTCGTCCTATCCGCCATACATTTAAATATTTGTATGATAAATTGAGAACATCTGGATCCTTGGCCCATCAGAAAAAGGACCGACAGAAGCAAACAGCTAATGAAGAAACGGAAATTGTTATTCCTGCCACTGTGGTTCGAAATCCTTGTGCTAGTTCGCGTGCAATCGCGAGGGAATCTGGCATAAACCAGAGAAGTGTTCTTCGTGTTCCGCATCGCCATAAATATCATCCTTACCATATCAGTCTTCACCAAGAATTAAGTGGTACAGATTTCATGAATCGCATTAAATTCTGCCGATGGACTAAACTCCAGATTCAGAGAAATAACTCATTTTGATCCGGCTGAGCGGGTGCGCTCGACCTCGTCGTGTGCGTTTTACGTGAGTATACGTCTTGATGTAAGTGCGTTTGAATTCAGAATGATAATGAAGATGACGAGTGAAAGTGAAAAATAATGCGAGCGTCGCGAAATCGTTCGTTGCCCGTGAACGGACGAGAGAAGCGTTTGAACAGAAGCGTTTTGAACCTTGTATCGAACACACGTATCCGAGAAACTAGTGTATCGCGTCGAGCAATCGAGAAGTCAATGAAATGTAGAACTGCGTAGGAACTGGCGCTCCAGTTAAATCTCTACATATAATAAAATCGAGACAGTCAGTCTGTTTGTAACGGCATTAACTGAGAACGACTGAACCTAGATAGCTGGGATTTAAGCCATTAGACGCAGTGTTTCTTTTGGGAAGGTTCAGGAGAAATCCGCATTCGAAAAAGTTAATTCTTTCAAAAGTTACGACGTCATTAGTGAGGAAAAACAACTTTTTCGCCCACATTTTGGCATGTTTATATGTACTTATAACTTTTGACTGATAGCACCTATATTCAATTTGAGGTACTCATTAGATTCAACTCGCCGAGTTCATTCAAATGACTACTGAGCCGATGCTGTAGCTTGCGTAGTTTAGGAGTTACAACAACAAAAAGTGTGCGTTTTTCTCAAACAGGTTTATCGACTTTTTAAACAGCTGTAGCTTTTCAACGGTAGGTTTTAGGAAAAATCTGAGACCATCTTGGCAATTGCAAATTTAATTACGTTAATAATCAATCAAGATTATTATTGTTATTATTAGTATTACACATGAACAAAGTAGCGGGTACAGCTAGTACAATATATTTAGAAAGTTTTAAGATAATTCTATCTAGATGAATCTACATTTATAAGCATTATTTATAGTTTTTTTCTACATATAAGTACTTCATAAATGTACAATTAGGAATTATAATTACAATAGACTTTAAACGAAATTGTTTATTAACGTTTCTATAGTGAGATTCGTTAAAAGTATTTAACCACTAATTACAAATATGATAATTAGTCTTAAATGAAGAATATTCGCTGATATCAAGTCCTTTTATATTCTTAAAACACACGGAAAGATCGTATTGAAATTAGTCAATTTTCAAATTATTGTAATTTCGAGATTACTAACGCTATGGTAATAAAACTTAGATTGTTGGAGAGCTTGGAGCCTATACTTTAAAGTGGCATTTGCTGCACTGCGATACGAGAATTTGTTCCCGAGATATCGTCGTATAAAGACGAAGCTATTTTTTGACATTTGATTGTCTCCGTGATTCGTCAGGAAGGTTCGCTCTCGCCAGACGTTACTGACCTACCCATACGCGCCATCGGATGAGGCAGATCAGTTATTACTACTATGTGCTACCATTAGTGCGTACACTGTACACATTTCCAAGACATTATTTTGGAATGGGCACCCCACCCTATTCATCTTACGAGCAAACTTTAATCGTTTATATCTCGATAACGGATTGAGCTATCGACACGGAACAAGGTGCGTTGGAAAGAGCACCCTCTCTACTCTCAATCGAATGATTGTACATTAAATTTCTTATTTCTCTTCAAAAAAATTGTTTTAAATTCCGAAAAATCTATGTATCGCACAGTAATAATAATATGTTTCTTTGTGGGGGTGGAAAGGACAACACCAGGACATATAGTGAGAGATGAAATGGAAAAAGACAAGATAAGGGTAGATGCAGGGAAGAGAGCGGTCAGATTTGAGGAGAAAATAAGAAAGGATGAAAGTCGAAAGATATTAAAGGAATGCTGAAGAGAAAGAAGAAAGGACGAAGAAGAGGAAAAGCTAGATAGGTGGTGAGAAGATCCCCATTTGGACCATGTGTGGCAACTGTTAGGAATGTCCAACTTAGGCATGCACTCGGCCATCCCCATTTGGACCATTTTTTTTGTGGGGCGTGGGAGATTGAGAACTCCCACGCCCCGGGACGGTAGATGTTGTAGCGCCCCTCTCCTCCTCTGTTGCTCGAGCTGTTTTTTGGTCGGGGCCCCGCTTTCCACATTTCTCCCGACCCCAGCCCGGGCTCTTCCCACGCATGTTCTTGGCACTTCTGGCCATCCCCATTTGGACCATGTGTGGAAACTGTTAGGAATGTCCAACTTAGACATACACCATTCTTATCTCATTAGGCCCACATTCATGTTTAGGCATGCTTAACTGAAATTCTGGTCGGGTATGTAACTGCAAATTCTACATGTCGATAAAGTAGAAAGCAATTACCATATGAAATGTAACAAACTACACCTGTACAATTAACGAATCAATGACATGAGTTTTGAATCTACTTCAGTATCTCAGACGTAAAGCTACTTTCAATAAGTGAAATCTCTATTCAATATCCACTGTAATACATACCTCAACGTTCTTTAAAAAAGAAATGACAGAAGACCAATACATGGTACAACAAGCAACAGTTACATATATTACCTCATTTTTACCACGTTTCTATTAACTCGCTTTCTTGTCTGTATGTTTGTCTGTTCGGTATAAAATTTGAAATTGATTTTCTTGTGTAAGCTTATACATCATCTCTCCTCTACCTCTATATAATAATAAAATAGTGTCTGTCTGTTCGTTCGTTATAACTCTGTAAGTATGCACAATTAAAAAAAGTTCAAGTGAATGCTATCCCTGTTACGAGCCGAGGTTTTGGCAGCTAGCGGGAACCGAGGATTGCTGAGGTTTTCAGAGTTTTAGGTTCAGGTAGGAATTGTACACATTGTACTAAGACTAGCCGTTGGGTCTTTCACCAGCGGGGTGTCTAGTGTGGAACACAAGAGTCGACTGGCTAGTTTGTCTTTCAACGTCGAGGCGCCATTATTAAGGTTAGGGACGTGGTTCCATTGATTCGTAACTTATTTACTATGTTAATTAGATACACCATGAGCGACAAATGTGTATCGTCGTAGGATATGCATGATTGAAATGAACTCTAAATTCGATTAACACATAATAATATAATCTTACCTAAGGCGATACAAATGTTAAGCGTAGTATGTCCTGGTGTCGCGGACTAAAGGAAAAAGGTATTTATAACAAAGTAAAATCACGCACAAGAATTCAAAATACTGTTCCTTATTGAAACAAGGAAACTATCCAGAAGACGTCCGTACGGTTTGCAAACCGAAACTCAAGTGAGAGCTAAAGAGAAAGTTTAGGGGCGAGAAACCCCTGTTGCGTCCACTCGGAAAAACAGATATATAAGGACCCTTAGTTTTATTGCTCAGGCTCCCTTAAAATAGAATACTGCAGGCCTCCACTTATGATCTGAGAACCGTTAGAATATACAAGGACACTATTAGTATCCTTCAACACTCGACTTATTTTTGCAGATATTCCAACACGGACTAAACCTCTCCGTTTTAAAGCACCGAGGAATGCGGAGACGATCTACTACAGAATACCGTAATGGGATTCGTACCGGAAGAGATGTAATAGTACTGCTCGATAGGGAACCAATACCCAATCTTGCTCGATAGAAATCACGACGTGAATCGACGCGTAAAGCGTAAAACGCTTGAGATGAAAGCTCGAAGATGTAGGGATCCAATGCTCTTATATAGTGCCAAAACCCTAGACAGGGATGGGGATTGCTGATAAAACTGGGTTCTTGAAAATTATGCAACTTGCTGCCTCACCTGCAAGTGCCCTAATCTTAATTGATTCCCTGTTTTTTCTGAATAGGCCTTCTGTTTCGATGCATATCTCTGGAAGGATCAAGTCACCAACGGTCGCGTTCGCATACGTAACATCCCATTTAAAAAAATGTTGGGGGACTTCTTTCTCCCCCAAAAATTCAATACATACTATAACATTAGCTCTCCTTGACCATTTAATTTGAACAAGAAATTACAGTAACTTCCCTATGAATCGGGAAGTTAATAATTCGATAATTTCATTAGATTCTAAGAAAACTGTTTGTAACACTTTATCTAGTAGACCCTGTAGATTCTCACGCTGTGGAGTAATTTTCGTCCACCTTCTGCCTGCATGTGTACAAAGTTTGAGTTGAAAATACTTAGGAAATTAAGATAGCGGTTCACCTTACTTGAGTAGGAGTCGAAACTGACTCAATGAAACGACCTCAAGAGAAACTAACTCTGAGGAGGAGCAGGAATATTGCACGCTTAGCGAACACATTGACGATCACGGTCTTCGAAATAAATGGTAGATTGGGCGAAACTTCCGTTTACCGTACATTGCCAGAAAGATTTTTGGCGAGTCGAAAAAAAAAGTTTTATCATTTCAATGTCGCGCTCTACCTTACCGACTTACCGACTTTCTATTTCATATAGAACTAGCTTGCCCCCATCACGCGTTGCTGTGATACAGTATTTTTTAAAAGCATGTACGTATTCAGCGTGTTTGTTGTAATCTATTTTGTTCAATTCCATTTCGCTTTTCGCGTTGCTCTGTAGTTCTCTCTCCCTCTCTCTCTCGCTCTTCTTGCTCTCCTCACTCTCTCTTACTGTCTCCCACTCTCTCTGTCTCTCGTTCCATCTCTCTTCCGCTCTCTCTCACGCGCTCTCTCTCTCCCTTTCTCACTGTCTCTCTCTGTGTCTCTCCCAGATTTTTCCTAAACCTACCGTTGCAAAGCTACAGCTGTTTAAAAAGTGGGTAAACCAAAAAGTTTAAGAAAACTGCACACTTTTTGTGTTATAACTCCTAAATTATGCAACCTATACAATCTGCACATAGGCTATTTTGAAAGAACTCGATGGGTTGAAACTAATGAGTATTTCCAATTCAATATAGATGGTATCAGTCAAAACTTATAAGCAGAAACGTGCTCAAAGGAGGCCGAAAAAGTCACATTTGGTCTGTTTGTGACGTCATCAGTTGTGAACGGCAGAATGTAGAATGTTGCGATTTGAACATTTAAACGCGACGTTCCTTTGGGAAGGTTTTAGAGTTAACTGCATTCGAAAAAGTCCATTCGTTGAAAAGTTATAAGCAGAAATGTGCGGTAAAGAGAGCAAAAACGTCGTACGTGGTCTGTTTGTGACGTTATCAATTGCTAACTGCAGAACGCAGAAAGGTGCGATTTGAACATCTAGACGTTGCGTTTCATTGGGATATAGATAGAGATACAGATAGAGATAGAGATAGACATAGAGATAGAGATAGAGATATCTTCAATTAATTGTAAAAATGGATCATCACCAGCCTAGTTCACCTCACAGCGCCATACAAATTCACACAAATCATCTATAAACGAATTCTCTTTAGCTTAAAGTAATACATATATGTATAAGGTAAACTTGAAAATTTTAAAGACTACTCCTGGATCGTCGTGTGCGTGGTCGAGTCGGCCTGACGGCCGGCCATCTCTCTCCCCCCCAACCCCGATCTAACTATAACTCATTCTAATTGACGCATGCGCATAGCACGAACATAAAATAGAAAGTCGATAAGGTAGAACGCGACATTGAAATGATAAAACATTTTTTTTCGACTCGTCAAAAATGCTTCTGGCAATCGTCATTTTAGTAAAAAAAGAACCTATTTTCAAAATTTTATCGAATTCTGAGGTGAACGGTAAACAGAAGAACAGCCGTAGATTGTCCGTGGTAGAAATCCGGATATTTGTGTATATGATATTTGGTCCCCTCAGGGTTTCAAATCCATTTACCAATCTCCCTTCTTTCCACTCTCTCTAACGCCAAATTTCAGCCTATTTCAGCCTAAGTTTCAGCGGGACCTACTTTTTATTACGGTGGGTTCCGAACCACCTTTTTGCCAACAACACGTAACCGGTACCCGGGCAGCCACCGCCTGGTGTATGCTCTATACCCATGCGGTCACCCATCCAAGCACCGGTCACGTCCAACGCTGTTTAACTTCGGTGATCGTACGAGAACCGGTTTTTGAAGCGAGGCAATGGTCGTTGACGAAATCCGGATATTTATTGATTACAGTATTAAAAGACATAACCATATAGGAAGAATTTAAATAGAAATAGAGAGCTGTTGATACTATCTGAGGTATTTGTCACGCAAACAATAATTACCGCATGCAATTAAGAGGATTCGTACTAGTCGAAGATGTACATAGTAAGGATGGGGATTGGGGATAGCTTCTGAGAACTTCTGGTTCTATATACATATATATACATACTACTGAAGCATGGGAACGGAAGGTCTGACAACGCGTGTCGACGGATGAAGAGATTTCAACTTGCTTACACTCGATCTTCTTACTCTGTGTCGGAATTACGATCTATCTGTAAAATCTGTGTTAGCCTTGATATTCAGTAAACAAATGTTACTTCGTAGAAATTTATTGTGTGATCGACGCAATAGTAGATAAATTCAATTTTTCAGTTAAACTATCGTATCCTCTTTGTACATTCTACGTAATTTCAATTTCAAAATTACTGTCTAGAATTGTGTAGATATCGTGTCTGGGCCTGCACTACGATCGAGTGAAACATTGTCACTTTTAAGTTATTATTGGCACGTTTGGTCCTTATGTAGTAGTCTCTTCCAGGAATGTCAGGTTCCGTAATAAAATACTCAGTGATGAATTTAGTAATATAACTAGGATAATAGAATAAATATTTGGGGTAGAAACTACACAAGAATAACTTACATAAAGTATGGGCACCACGTAATAAGTGGCAACACGTGGTTCATGCCTCGAACGTTCCTCAGCGACTCTTTTGTTCCCCTGTCAACGACGCTTCGCTACGCTCGTCGGTAGAACTTAGAATTAGTTACGGACTTGGGCACGGCTGAAAGTTAAATTTCTTCTTTCGTAGTGGGAAAACAAATCAACGCCTACTAGAAGTTAGCCGCCCACTTGTGGAATTAAACAATTTCAACAGTTGTGCTGAATTGTGCTATGTTTGTGCTATTTTGTGCTCGAATATTATAACTGTAATATAAAAAATAAGATGAAAAATTGAAAAAATCGATTTTTTATAGCACAAACATAGCACAATTCAGCACAACTGTTGAAATTGTTTAATTCCACAAGTGGGGGGCTAACTTCTAGCAGGCCAAATCAGCCGTATCCCAGTCAAAGACAATTGACGCATCGCAGGCTTACACTCAGCGGAAAGGCGACACTAGTTTGGGGATAGATATTTAAACAAGGAATCTTCGTGTTTAGGCTTGTTTTAATTATGAAGCTTGCGTGAGGCACGAAATCGCAGATTCAGTAGACATACCACAGATTTTGGATTATGCCCCAAACAGGTGATTGTTCTTGTGATCCTTTGTTTATTCCTACCAAAGAAATTATCCCTGCCCGAGCTTTGGTAGGGAATTGCAGGAGAAATAGCTGTGGGTTCATTCCGTTTCACGCTTCAAGCGCATGTATCGCATAGAGAAGCATTCCGTTGCATTCAATGCGCGCATCAGAACTGCATCAGAACGCTCAGAATTCCCTAGATCCCCACCACTTCTCGCACATTAACATCGCATCAGCTACCACAGCTCAGAAGTGAAGCGTTTGATGCGAAGTCGATGCATCAGCGGTTGTTAGCGGAAATTTCAAAAAATTTGAAATTTGATGTAAAGCTGTGCACAAGATAACACGCATCATGCGCATTAACGAAACGAAACGATGTCAATGCGCGCATCGCATTGAAAGCGATCTATGCGCTTGACGCGTGAAACGGAATGAACCCTGTGAGAACTTCTTGAGTCTTGGAGAGATGCGTACGAATCTTGTACCTTAGTCTACGAAATCGTAAAACGTTACGAAGCGTTTTCTTTTAATAGTATTAAATTGGTTTGAACTTGTATTGTGAACGGGAATTGCGAAGTTAAATGGTAAATTGGTTTGTGAACCTTCTTCTGAACTTCTGTGAACCTTAATTACAATCTTTCCATACACTTTTCTTACGATCGTTATTATGAACTTTTCTTACGATCTTTATTGTGAACTTTTCTTACGAACCTTTTCATGAACATTTCTCACGAATTTTCATTGCGAATTTCACCACAAATCATTATTACGAACTTTATCACGAACCATCAATTACGAACTTTGTTCCGGATCTTTGTTATGAACTTATCATGAACATTTATCGTGAAGTTGTACAATAAACTTCTCTTCAGAACTATCTTCAAACTTCACCTTTGAGTTTTTACTCTGAACATTGTATCTTTGATAAAGATTATTTTTCGCGGTCGCACATTGTTGTTAGACAAATAGAAATTGATGTTATCGGCGCCCAGGTTCGATCATGATTCTACAAACATAATTTGAATGATACTACAAACGTTGATTCGGTTGATTGTATCTTTGAATCTTGGACGTTCCAAGAGTTCATAATCAGTGTGCTTTTTTTTTACTTATTTAACGTCGCTTCATATAGGAATGTTTTTGTACAAACCAGAGCGTATGGCTCCGGAACCAGCAGCAATTTTGTACTGCCCAACGCTCGAAACAATTACAATATTTGACAGTATTTATAACACTATTTAATATTCAATATTTTGTAACGCTGTCTATCTCGCGATGAATACGTTTCTACTGCAATCGACCTCGTTTCTGGATCGCTGTTACCATACCATGTTACAGAAGTGCACGGTTAAATTTACATAAATTCAGGAGCAAGTAGTTACATAAATTCTTCCGACCAGGATCATTTTTCTTCAAGAACTGATGGCTCCATGAAATGAACGATCAGTATAACGAGCGGAAGCGAGATAAGGTCAATGTCCCTATTTCTGATCATGTAAGAGCTCTGTTACACGGCCGAACAGGCAAAACACGTTTCAAATCTCAGTGTACGATTCGTATAGAGTTTTTCACGCTGATTCCGAATCTGTCCTTAATTTTTCTCCTAGGCGCAAAGTTTTTGAGAAATTTGAGTTTGAACAAATATTGTGATGTTATTATATAAGATTTTGTATTGTTCTTTACAGCAAAAGATTCTCTAAACTTTCTCGAATCCAGTGGTGTGTAATACTCATACCTTATGATTGTTTAAACATGTTCAACATCGACGTTGGAAGGTTAGCAGGGTGGTTTCTTAACATTTTAATCAGACAAATGCCAGAGATAAGTTGGTGATAGCCCCATAAAAAATAATGAAAAATAAAAAAGTTTTGTAATTGGATTAGCAGTGATTCACACCGATATAACCAAGCCGAGATCAGTCATCCCCGCCCTGCAGCGTTGGCCGCCAGTGAGTGGATGGGCTCTGGATAAATTCTGGATAGAAGATCGCGGAGAAATATCGCGACTTTACTATATTTTAATTTTTGCTAAGCAGAAATAGGGACATTTCATACACGTCCTATTAAGTAAACTATTATTATGTTAGAATGTCTTTGGGAAGACATGTCGGAAGAATGTCGGTGTGAATCACTGCTAATCCAATTACAAAACTTCTTTATTTTTCATTATTTTTTATGGGACCAATTTATCTCTGGCATTTGTCTGATTAAAATGACACCAAACACGATATAATTTAGTGGTTTAATCGACGATTAGAGTTTCGGGCGCAAGGAACGACAGCGTATGGGAACGAAAGAGACGCGAAGAGACGCCGTCGCCGGCACAGTTCGATGAATTTCACTTACGCTATTCTTCATTGCGGTCGAAACTTTCATCATTGATTAGACTACTAAATACAGTTGAAATTATATCGTGTTTTTTGTTACTTGAATCAGAAAAATTCCACAAATAAGTTGACGAAAGTCCCAGAAAAAATAATGAAAAATAAAGAAGTTTTGTAATTGGATTAGTAGTGGTTAACCTCTATGTATATTGAGTTTCTGATGCTTTCTCATGCTTGTACACGACGGAATAATTTTGTTACGTCAAAGAAAGGTAATTGGAAAAATTTTTAGAATTTCAATTTGAAATGAATACATTTAAACCGTTTCGAAAAGTACTTGAGGATTGAAAGCATGGGTGTTTTGCCAAAGAATAGATTAGGTTGAAAATAATTTTAAAATTGAAATGCTTGGACATTTCCAAACGTTTTACGTACAACTTTGCGTCATGAAATTAGGTCATATGAAAGTTCTTGAATATAGAATTAAAAATCGTTGTCTAGAAATATTGTTTGATAAACTGTTAGTGATTTCGATTGCTGTCCGTTGAACTACGAAGTGCCTATGGGTCGGAATAAAGGAATCAAAGAGGAAACAATTTCTCTCGATATGGAGGCCGTTCAACCGAATTTAAGTCGATCGGGGGAAAAGACGTGTTGTAATAGTGTACGCAGCAGAGCAAGGAATATATATCAGATTGCAGGTACTATTCGATATTTATACATAGATGCAAAGATATAACCAAATCGATAGACATACATGTTACAGCAGTATCAGTGCACAAGATGTCACAGAAACCATGGTACAATTCAGAGAATTCGTGTAATCTCATTCCTCAAAATTTCACGCATATTTCGGTGCAGCTTAAATTCAACTGGCAGTGCTTCCATCGAAATTATTCATTTAAGTTATTACTGAGTAATATATCTATCTGATATTCATCACTGCAAAGCACAGATACATTTACTGATTTAAAAATCAATGTTTCTAGTGCACATTCAACCGACTAAACTGTAAAATATCATTTGCAACCATGCTATTATATTATATTATTGTGGTGAATTGTAGCTTGCTAAAACTTCAGCATTCATTAGCATTCAACATTTGCTAAGACAGTTACGACACTACTAATCAATATACAGGGTGGGGTTAATAACTATTAGCACCCTAGATATCTTCGAAACTATAAGTTTCACAGAAATATTTGCTGAAATAAAATTGCACAGTACGAAGGTGGTCATTCGGTGGGTATAATAGTTTTTTTGCAGGTGGAGGTACTTCGGACTTTTGAAGGTGATCTCCATTTTTTTTAATGGAATGAGATATTTTTTAATACATCAATCGATGCAGCTGGACATTCGTTATAAAAAAGTACTAACCTGTGTATGTCGAAAAGTTAGTAGTTCAAGAGATATTCCAATTTAAATAACCCAAAAATAACATTGTTGTCGCACTAAGACGTTAGCGTTTACTTACTAGTGTAACGTCTTAGTGCGACAGCAATGTTATTTTTGAGTTATTAACTTCCCGATTCATAGGGAAGTTATTGTAATTACCCCGAAAATTGAAAATCGATTTTTTAGCAGATCTTCACGTTTCATGGTCATTGGAGTCATTTTAGCCTATTTTTATCAAAATGTTTGTGTGTGTGTGTGTATGTGTGTGTGTGTGTGCGCGTGCGTGCGTGCGTGCGTGCGTGCGTATGTCCGTTTGTATGGTATCAAATTTTTCGTTAACGTTTTCTGAAAAAATAACAATGCGATCAGAATAATGAATGATGCAATCGATGCGCCCCGCTGGAACTTAGAAATGATTAGATTTTGGTCCATATTGGTCAAGTAGTTTTTTAGATTTTTTACTTTTTTTAGTTTTTTTCGAAAGAAGTTCATTCAAGAATGCAATTTATACGAGAGGATGGAAATTTTCCACCGAATAAACAAACGTAATTATATATATTTCATTTTTATTTAAAAAAAATTTTTTTTTAATTATGCAACTAATGCTAATGTTACCGCTTAGAATAATCGAAAATTATCCCAATGCAAGAGTGAGTTATTCATCGCTACTGCCGAGAATACATTTTCAAAGAATATCGATGAAGGTACAAAAACATTTATATTACAATCTTTTAAAAAACAGGCAGTTCAATACGAATTATTAACTGAGATGAAATTGAAAGTTAATATAAAAAAATGGTTAATGGAGCATGCGAGCAACGAGCATACGATGTTGGTTTAATGCGACGCCATACAGCAAACATTTTGATAAGTAGAAAACTATTGAACTTCCCTGAGAACGGATAATCTTCTTAAAACGTACACTAAATAATGATAATAATATACTGCAACTAACGAATCGGGAAGTTCTTTGTGTGACTCTTAGAGTCAGATACCAAATAACATCCGTACTACTAACCCTCTCGCGAACTCACAAAGCGAGCTACAACACCCCCACCCGCGAAGCTCGCGAAGCTCGCGAAGCGAGCGAGCAACAATAACCAGCTAGTTTAATTTGGAATATCTCTTGAACTACTAACTTTTCGACATACATAGGTTAGTAATTTTTTATAACGAATGTCCAGCTGCATCGATTGACGTATTAAAAAATACCTCATTCCATTTAAAAAAATGAAGATGACCTTCAAAAGTCCGAAGTACCTCTACCTGCAAAAAACTATTCTAGCCACCAGATGGCCCCCTTCGTACCATGCAATTTTATTTGAACAAATATTTCTGTGAAACTTGTAGTTTCGAAGATATCTGAGGTGCTAATAGTTAGTGCCCCACCCTGTATATTAGTAAACATTTTTAAATGAGAAAACTGTTAAGCGCAGAATATATTTACAATACTGAATACATATATGCACCACAATTTTTCTGCGACTATTCACTTTTTATTGTTGGTATCGCATGTCAACTGCTGTTTTTAAACACTGAAATATTCAACCTAATCATTCTGCCAAAAGAAATATTTTATTCTTTATATTATCTATAACATACAAAATGTAAATAATGTTAATAATCTTCTATTCAAGAATACGCCGAGTCAACGTGATTCGTAACATGACTTTGTTTGTGATGGCAGGCCATGTTTGTAAACATGGTTAGATGATACAAATCATCAACATGAAATGCCTATTTAGTACCTTACAATTAGTAAACATTAAAGTCGTATTGAGGAAGGTGCTACATTAATTATTACGATGTTCAGTAACAGTGAAAAATACGATATGTTAATAGTAAAAATAAGACATAATAATTGTAAAAATACGATATGGTAATTGGCAATCGCGGCAAGTATTATGTAGAATGTTTCCTAATCGTTGGATCGGGCGTGGCTGTAATATTGGTTGGCCACCTCGCTCGCAAGATTTAACGTTGCTCGATCATTTCCTTATTAGTACATGTGCTGCAATCACCTACAGAAACATAGGTAGAAGCTCTTCGCTGACTGATAATTCGATTACGCAAGTGCATTGACTGCAATGGACAGTATTTTGAACATCGCATGAAATAGAACTTGTGTTAAAAATATCTCAGTATATATCATTGTTACCATTTACCATTTAATTTGTTGTTCTATAAAAGGTATGTAGATGATATAATTACATGTATTAAACCTGAGTAATTACGAGTTGTGTTAGACACATTTAACAGTTTTCATGATAGAATACAGTTCACTTTTGAATTAGAAAAGGACTGTAGTCTTAGTTTCCTTGATGTCAGCGTAGTTAAAACTGAACATAAATTGATCACTAATTGGTACCATAAAAAAGCTGGTCTGGTAGATATGTTAACTATCTCTCGGCTCATCCTATGCAGCATAAGGTTGGCTTAATTAAAGGTCTTATTGATCGTGCAATAGTTTTATCAGATCCTAGCTTTAGAGCAGACAATTTAAAGTTAATCGGAAGCACACTTCAAAAAAATAGATATCCTGAACTTCTTTTATCCAGAATTATAGAAGAAAGGGTTTTTGAAATTTATCATCCTGTTTACGTCAATAAACGTAAAGAGGAAATGGCCTGAAGAACTGGACCCATAAATTGGAAAAACACTGTTGTAATTCCTTATATTGAAGGTGTTTCTGATGAAATTAAAAGGATTTTCAGAAAAGTTGGTTTACACACTACTTTCAAAGTACCACAATATTTAAAACAGTATTTTCCCATTGTTAAAGACAAATTACCTTTATCAAAGAGCCATAATATAGTCTATTCTATTCCTTGCAAAGGATGTAGTCAGGTGTATATTGGGCAAACGTCTAGACGTCTGGAAACCAGGATTAAAGAACATAAACGTAACATTTTCCTTCCACCCATTAATCATACAGCGTTGACTAAGCACTCGATGGAATTTGACCACCCGTTTGATTTTGACAATGTTAAAGTTGTGGACCATGAAACCAATTTATATCAAAGGATGTTGTTAGAAACAATTCATATGATTAAACAACGTAGCGTAAATCTTAGGTATGAAAAGCCTAAGATACATGACTATTACGCGGCTTTACTGGATCGGTAATGCTTATGATGAATTCTTCTAAATAAATCCTTTTTGTTTTGGTCACGCTTTAATTGAGTTTATATATACATTTGTATGTATAATTTTTGTGGCAAACCATTCTAGGTGTGTAACTCATTTAATTACCTCAAAAGATTTATTGAGGTAAAAGTTTGTGGTAAAAATGAAAGTATTACGTTTATACAATGTTTGAATTTACCACCCTATACTGATATTGGCCAATAGATCGATATCTGATCAACCATTGGTTTCCCGAATGTCTATACGTTTTCCTTACATTTAACTCTCTTCACTACCATGGTGACTGTCCAGGCAGTAACATGTGGGTCATACAATTTTTCTAATTTAAAGTTTGTTTTGTGACACTACGCAAGTGAGTAACTTTTTTGTTATTATAATTTGGTTCATAGTTTTGGGGTTTCTTATATAAATTGAAATAATTTTCTTTTGTTTCATTACAGATACAATGTTGTTTTTGTTAATCTCTTGAAAATGATCTGAATTTAGATCGAAACGTCGAGATAAAATGTTGTGACATTTTGCAAACAGTGTTTTAAAGTATTTAATTGATCGAACCAATGCACCAATAACATTTAAAATTTTACTTAAAGCTTATTACGATCGCTATACGTACAACCGATATCATTGTTCATTTAATACTTTTTTACGTAGAATTTCATAATTCATCCGGATTTGAGAAAAAATAGTAGATATTCAATTAAAAAAACTCAAGGTGATCCTCATATCTCAAAAGCAAAGTAATAAAAAACGGATTAGATCATTGTATGCTAGGTCGGGCTGAAAAACACCAAAGTTTGTGTGGCGTTCGACCCTAGTGCGGGAAAGTTGCGTCTTGGGGTCAATAAGAACTGTGCAAAAGCTGAGCCCTGTGAGTTGATATCTTCTGTTCCGGCAAGAGCCTTGAATTTTCGAAAATTTAGTGAAACGGTATAAAGTGAGTTATGAGTGAATAATCGTGGATATTCTCAACCGAATTCGATAAGCTTTAGATATTTTATGTAGTACAAAAAACTATTATATATATTTAGATAGTTTTGCGATCGAAAAGAATTTGATAATAGATGTACGATGATTTCGGCGCACAGGTTCGATCAATAATAAAAACGTTATTTAATAACAATTTTGCAAATTAAGACCTCAACGTTTCGATCCTGATGAGGATCATTCTCAAGAGAGATTTTTGCGTCTGTAATAAATTGTAACTTTATAATCATAACCGTAATTTAAAAATATGTTTTTAACTGGAAAATAAATTTATTTTTCTCACTTGTTATTTAATATTAAACGTAAATTTTATGACGGATGTACTGTTTCCATGCTGGTAGATACTGGATTGATCCTTGTTGAAGGTTACATCGTAAACAGTAATACATCCGAACAATGAATTGAAACTTAACCAATAAGAAGCCAATGATCAACCCAACGCTGGGTCAATAATAGGCGGTAAATTCAAACTCAATATAATTCGTCTCGATCACTAGACCAAACAGCATTGTACCTCAACAGTGTTGTGAAAAGAAATTAACATTCAAATACAATTTGAAAAAAGACACGCAAATAAATCAGAATCAAAATTGTAGTAAATACTATATAAAGAAAACTATTTAAGAATTAGAAACTTAATTTGCAAAATTGTTATTAAATAACATTTTTATTATTGATCGAACCTGTCCGCCGAAATTATCATACATCTATTAAAAAACTATTATACCCGTATATTTTATTATCGACTTATCTCGAAGTTTAAGGGTTGAAGCACCCTGTTATGTGAGGTATATGAAAAAATGTTTCATACAAAAGTTTTATAGTATCTTTTTAGAAATGTCATATTTGTTCACCCCCCCCCCCTTCACTCATTACTTTCACAGAAGATCACATTATTCACTGGTTAAAAAACCAGGAAACAAATATCTAGGCCACGTATCGCTAAAGTCAGGCTGCAGAAAACATATATTCTTACATAAATGAAGAAGTTCCTGGTGGTATCACAGATCTTCGTGTTGTAGGTTGTAATGGGGCTGTCATTAATACAGGCATTCATGAAGGCGTCATAAGACTCCTGGAACTGAAGGTAGGCAGACCGCCCCATTGGGCTATCTGTCTTTTACATTTCATTGAGCTACTTTTCTGGCATGTTTTGACCAACGTAGACGGTCCAAGTTCTGGGCCAAACGCCCATATTGGTCCCGTTGGCCAAAGATTGAAAAGGTGCGGAAAGCTTTCAATAGTTCATTTCAAATCTATTTACTGTGAATTAGCTCTAATCGATTGTTGACGGACGAATGATGCCATGGACGAGATATCGCGCCGGAGTATGTAATTAACTTCCCGATTGATAGGAGGTTACTGTAATTACCCCGAAAATCGAAAATCGATTTTTTAGCAGATCTTCACGTTTCATGGTCATTGGAGTCATTTTAGACTATTTTTATCAAAATTTTCGTATGAGTGTGTGTGTGTGTGCGCATGTCCGTTTGTATGTCATCAAATTTTTCGTTAACGTTTTCTGAAAAAGTAACAACGCGATCAGAATGATGAATGATGCAATCGACGTGCCCAGCTGTAACTTAGAGCTGATTAGATTTTGGTCCTCTTTGGTCCAGTAGTTATTTTAGTTTTTTTCGAAAGAAGTTCATTCAACAATGCAATTTATACGAGAGGATGGAAATTTTCCACCGAATAAACAAACGTAATTATACAGGGTGTTCGACTACAGGTGGGAGAAAATTTAAGGGGTGGTTCTCGACGATAATATAAGACGAAAATAAAGAATAAAAAAATTGGGATTTCGACTTCGTTAATTAGGTATTAGCAATTAAAAATTGGCCCAAAAAGCGGCAACATTTCAACACAGCTGTACGTTGCGTACGTCACACAGGCGCGCGACACTCTCGTATCAAGTGACAAACGCATGCAAACCTTGGTTCTCATTTGGGGCCCCAGCGAGTTAAAAATGTTTAAAAAATCGTTGGACGACATTGAACCTACCTACTCGTTAAAATCCACAAGGGCATTTTTATTATACGCCCTATGGAAATATCGAGTAGAAGGGGTCAATGCCCTTTCACTTTGAAATTCTTCTCACACAAATCCACAAATCCTTATCCTGCACTATAATTGTTCATAACACCGTACATAATACACTGAAACAAACCACTTTAAAATGGTATCCATTGTGTCCATAAATGTTGAATAAAATCCTCACAAATGCAAGTATCCAGAAAAATGCACATACATACTGGAATCGTTCACAGCTAATTCACGTTTGATGCACGTCAATTTGACTTTCGCACACAAAAATAAAATATTAGTGAAATTACTGTGAAGTACACCCACTTAATTAACACCCTAATTCAATGTTTTAAGAGAATGAGTTTCTGAGAGGAGACAGCTGACGTGATGAATGTCACACACATGAGACATTTGGCGGTCACAGACAGAATGAGAAAGAGTCACGAAATTCATGAAAACAGGATAGAGAATGTATTGGTATAGCAACGCGTGATATTTGGGCGGGAATTTGCTGTAGATCTTCATTTGTTTTATCGATCTGGCATTGACCTCACAGCTGCCTTGAATCAGTGTGCATACGAACGCGAATGTGTACGAACGATTCTCCTCGCAGAAACACATTTTCTTAAAACATTCAATTAGGGTGTTAATTAAGTGGGTGTACTTCACAATAATTTCAATGATATTTTATTTTTGTGTGCGAAAGTCAAATTGACATGCATCAAACGTGAATTAGCTGTGAACGATTCCAGTATGCATGTGCATTTTTCTGGATACTTGCATTTGTGATGATTTCATTCAACATTTATGGACACAATGGATACCATTTTAAAGTGGTTTGTTTCAGTGTATTATGTACGGTGTTATGAACAATTATAGTGCAGGATAAAGATTTGTGGAGTTGTGTGAGAAGAGAATTTTAAAGTGAAAGGGCATTGACCCCTTCTACTCGATAATTCCATAGGGCGGATAATAAAAATGCCCTCGTGGATTTTAACGAGTAGGTAGGTTCAATGTCGTCCAACGATTTTTTAAACATTTTCACCTCGCTGGGGCCCCAAATGAGAACCAAGGTTTGCATGCGTTTGTCACTTGATACGAGAGTGTCGCGCGCCTGTGTGACGTACGCAACGTACAGCTGTGTTGAAATGTTGCCGCTTTTTGGGCCAATTTTTAATTGCTAATACCTAATTAACGAAGTCGAAATCCCAATTTTTTTATTCTTTACTTTCGTCTTATATTATCGTCGAGAACCACCCCTTAAATTTTCTCCCACCTGTAGTCGAACACCCTGTATATATTTCTTTTTTTTTAGTTATGCAACTATTGTTAATGTTACCGTGTACAATAATCGAAAAATATCCCAATGCAAGATTGAGTTATTCATCTCTACAGGGAAATGTCGCTTCAAATGATGTCAGGAACCTCCCATTTCCGGATGTTGAAGGAATATTGGGACACCCTGTATAAATATAATTTGATTGTATCCATAATTAATATTTATACGATTTATTTTGCAACATTGCTATGCTATAACAAGGAACCAAGTGAGCAACGAACATACGATGTTGGTTTAATGCGACGCCATATAACAAACACTTTGATGAGTAGAAAACTATTGAACTTCCCTGAGAACGGATAATCTTCTGAAAACGTACACTAAATAACGATAATAATATACTGCAACTAACGAATCGGGAAATTCTTTGACTCTTAGAGAGTTATATGTAATAACATCCGTACCACTAACCCTCTCGCGAACTCGCAATGCGAGCTACAACACCCCCATCCGCGAAGCTCGCGAAGCGAGCGAGCAACAATAACCAGCTAGTTTCATTTGCTATCGTTTCGAGTTCGAAAAGTGTGCTACGTGTAGTGTTCAGCAATTGTGTGAAAGTGTGGTGTTTCGTGTTTCACTGGTGTAACATGCAAATGGGTTTGTTCGTTACGACATCGTGGCGTGCTACCAACGCTCAGCTGCTGTCTCGCCGCGCTGAACATGGCAATACACGTCTAGGTTGCAGTCTAATTGGTCCGTATTTTTCATTAATAACTGCTAACGAAGCCTCGGATGACATTTTCGTAAAGGAAAATGGTGCTTGAAATGGCCCAGGAACCTCCCATTTCCGGATGCTGAGGGAATTTCGAGACACCCTGTATATGTATATGAATTAGCATTAAATCCTCCAGAATTTTTGTCGTTACAATAACTTAAAAATTTGCGAAAGTAACGAGTGTAGGGAGGAGGTTGACAACAAATTTGACTTTTTTTAAATGAATACGTTGTTGCAAAGAGTTGTAACGTGTACGTCGGAAGCGCAAGGCTCCCTAGCAGCCCCACTCCCACTCGCGGATACGCACGTTGCGCGACAGCAGTTACCGCGGCAGCCGCTAGATGACCGCCGCGACGACACCGTCTTCTCGCGAGTGGAACTGGGGCAGGCAACGTATAAGTAGACGCGGCGACTCGGCAGTAATCGAGTAGCAGTTCCCGAGCAACCAGAGAACGCACTAGCTAACCTGACTGCACCGAGGCCAAGACTATTCTCTGCTCCTTTATCCGTACCTCCGACACCGCACCTTTCCGATTGACCGTACCCCAGGCCTACGTGGCACACGACACTGCACTATCCCAGTTATCTCGCAAAATCTACGTAGCACACGACCGTAGGAATCAGTCTTGCCAGATGGGGCGCTTTTTTCGCGCATGCGCGACGATTTTAACGTCATACGGCCACAGTCAAGTACGAAAATCGGGTACTTTGGTCGCCCCGCGAATTTCGCAAAATTTATTATTTGATTAAATATTAACAATAACTTATCTGAAATTCTCACAGCCCGCTGTTCTTTTGTGCCTCGTGTCGTAACAGTCGTAAAGGACTCCGCTAGACGTTCCCGCTAATAATAGTCTCCCAGTACTTTCTCCCCAATAGTTCCCCACAAACTTCGGACGTAGATACGTTCCTGCCGAAACTCGCGCATGCGCGAAAAAAGCGCCCCGTCTGGCAAGACTGGTAGGAATCCCTCCAGCGGGTGGCACACGACACCGCTCTATCTTAGTTAAGGTCCATTTAGTTTAGCCAGGTCAGGCCAGGCCAGAATGCCGGATGCCTGTGCCTGTCCGCTCTGAAATTGAGGCGCTTCGAGAGCCTCGCACAAAGGCCCAGCGCCGGAGATCGTGTCAAACCCCAGGGGTTCCCCGCCTAACCCCATGGTTCCCTAGAACTTTTTACTCCCCTCTACACCCCGGAGATGCCTACGCTAGAGCCGGCCCGAACATCGGAAAAATTCTGGTGAGACCAGAATTTTTCCGATGTCCGGGCCGGCTCCAGCATCGGCAGAATATAACATGCTGTATTTATCTAAAAAGCTATTAACTAGAACTTTTCAGAGTTCGTTGTGCCAATAGGTGGCGAATACGTTGTTAAGGAATTTAAACGTTATAAAAAAATAACAATTTATTTATTACTATAGTCACAAAGAAAAGAATATCATATGACAAATTGTATGGGGAAACAAGTCGTCAAACAACTCCGGTGGAGGTTTTGAACGTTTTGGTTCGTTCAGTTTCTTGTCATCCTGAGAAAAAGGTGGTGGTGGAAATGCAGAAAAATAATATTATTTAATAGGTGTAACTGAAATAATTTTCTATATCTCTTCTTAGGTTGTGGAAGGAAAGTTCTGTCGCATTTCGAATAAGTCTGATAACGCATGTTGCTAATTAGTCATTGGGGTACGGGAATTGACAGGTTACCTGAATGATGGGAATAAGTTGTTACAGATAATGGAACAAAAACGGTATTTCAAAGAGCAAAAATTGTAGCCATATATTTAAAAATGTTTTCACACTAGATCCGGTGAAAATATTTACAGAACAAATATGTGTCTCTAATAGATTTTGTAGTAATTATTTAAGAAGAATTCACAAAGCGGCAGGACCGTTTCCTACTTCCATGATGTTGTAAAGTGTTAAGGGATAGCTAGTTGCCTAAGGAGTTGTGGAGCCCATAAAGACCTTTTTTGTGCCACGCACAGCAGGGTTCCGGCAACCGAAATGTCCGGGCCGACACGAAACGAAATTTCGTTGAGATGTCGGGCCGAACTGCCGATGCCGGACTCCCTATCCTTAAGCATTGGTCGCCGGGCCGGGCCTGGCCTGACCTGGCTAAACTAAATGGACCTTTACCCTCCAAATCCTACGTAGCACACGACCGTAGGAATACCTCCAGTGGGCAGAGTTGCCAGACCGGGCGCTTTTTTCGCACATGCGCGAATTTTGTCAAGAACATATCTGCGTCCGAAGTTTGTGGGGGACTATTATTCGCGGGAACGTCTAGCGGAGTCCGTTACGACCGTTACGACACGAGGCGCGAAAGAACAGCGGGCTGCGAAAATTTCAGATAGGTTATTGTTAATATTTAATCAAATAATAAATTTTGCGAAATTAGCGGGGCGACCAAGGTACCCGATTTTCGTACTTGACTGAGGCCGTCTGACGCAGAATATTCGCGCATGCGCGCGAAAAGCGCCCCACATGGCATCACTGCCAGTGGGTGGCATACGACCCCGCTACGTCAGTGTTCGGATCCGGCGCACCGATTCGCGGGTGATGACCATCAGATGGCGTGAAAACAGTACCGTGTCTAGAATAAGGTAGCAAAGCGGCCAGAGCCCTGTGGCAGTTATATTAGCGGAAGTGTACCGGTGTTATTGGTGGTATGTGAGTTCCGACTTGAAACTTAATTACTAACGTTTTAAGGGTAGGTTAACCTTTTATCTTTTCATATGTATTGTTTGGGATTGGCTGAGCGTGTCGGCAGCGTGAACGCGCCGATTTACTGCGCCGCCGCGCTATTGGCGGATTCACGCGTAACAGCGAGATCGAGAGTCGATAAGCAGCTCGCAGTAGCTTATGCCAGCACCGTCGGACGTCGATTACAATCGATTATCGACCCGAAAATTGGGATTACTATTGGCGGATCGCTCTATCGATCCGCCAATCAATAGTTCGACGGTGACGGTAAACTGCCAGCTGTTCGACTCCGATCTCAACGTACGTTAATCGTGCTATCTCGTCGCTACGGAAAACGTCGTGCGTCTCGGTGACCGGTTTTTCGCGAGTTAGTCGATTCGCCATCTGGGATCACGGGCACTACCCGTGATTGTATCTAAGCAAAGTTAAACTCATCTTGTTACAATAACACTTTATTCAACATATCTAGCCAGAACGAGCTTATGTTTTGGCCAGATAAACATCTTGTGTACATAGTTTCTGTAATACATTGAACGATCCCAACTTAAGGGAAATAAAGTTACGTTTAAGTGAAGTGGCCTAATTTAACCCCTTCCAATCCGTAACATGTATATACTAATAAATTTTTTTAATTCTGCGGGGTACTCAAGGACCCCATTTTTCTGTTACTGAGGCTGAGGACGCCACCATCTGGTGGCCATCGCGTGCGAATCGGTGCGTCGGATCTGAACACAGCGCTACGTTCCTAATCCAAAAATACGGTCATTCCGCAAACTCGTCCGCTAGCCAACGAGGCTACAGAAAGCCGACGATCCGGAGTACACCGCCGAATCACTGTTACCGCCGCGCTACTAACAGCGTCTCACGCTGCCTGTATGTTCATATCACATTACTATACTATTGAAATATACTTAGCGATTAAATTTCACCCAAAAACCACCAGCGTTCTCATTTACGGAAAACAGAGTATAAAATACTATAAAACTTTTGTACTAAATATTTTTTCATAGTTCTCAATCGCCTTTCGATATCCCAGTATCTAAGGCAGGGCCCGCTAGATAGTCTTACCGATGAGTCCTCTACCGGGTCTAGAACGAAACGTCCCCGTTTCCTCCTCTCTCTCACCTTCCAGCCACCAAAAGTAGTTTCTTGATTGGATCAATGATGATCGTTCGCAGTACTCGTATCTTATACGTGGTGTGCCGACTAATTTTATTGAATGCTCGAAGAACCACTTTCCTCAATTGAAAGGACAAGATGCAAGATTATCAAACGAAATTATCAATGTGCATGAGAAACTCGACTGTCGTTACAAGATGTTTAGTTTTCGAAGTTGCTAAATCGACGGTCTGAAAGAATCTGCTGTGAAGTATGCAGTTTTCTGTGTTTTTCGTTAATAACTCCTTAACAAAGCCGTCAACGCCATTTTTGCAAAGGAAAATGTCGCATCACGTGACCTCAGGAATCCCCCATTTCCGGATGTTGAAGCAATTTTGGAACATCCTGTATAATATAATGCTATAATTACTATATATAATACTAGCTATCCCCCGCCATGCGTTGCTGTGGCATAATATTTTTAAAAATCATGGACGTATTGAACGTCTCTGTCTCTCTCTGTCTGTCTGCATCTCTCTCTCTCTCTCTCTCGCTGTCCTCGCTCTCTCTCTCGTTCTCTCTCGCTTTCTCTCTCTCTCTCTCTCTCCCGCAATGAGTACCTCAAATTTAATGTTGCTGCTACCAGTCAGACGATAAAAGCAGAAGCGTGCCCAAAGGAGCCCGAAAAAGTCATATTTAGTCTGTTTGTGACGGAATCAATTGCAAACTGCAGAAAGCTGCGATTTGAACATTTAGACGTGACGTTTCTTCGTGAAGGTTTGTAGCAAACCGCATTCGGCAAAGTGCATTCCTTGAAAAGTTGTGAGCAGAAACGTGCCCAAAAGTGGCCGAATAAGTCATATTTGGTCGGTTTGCGACGGAATCAATTGCGAACGACAGATCGCAGGAATCTTCGATTGGAACGATTAGACGTGGCGTATTTTCAGGAAGGTTCCTGAGAAAACCGCATTCGAAAAAATCCTTTCGTTGATAAGTTATAAGCAGAAACGTGCGCAAAAGAGAGCGAAAAAGTTGACATGTGTCCACTAATGACGTCACAACTTTTGAACCAACAGACTTTTTTAATTCAGTTAGTTCCTAAACCTAATCGATGAAATGCCGCGTCTAATGCTTCAAATCCGAGCTGTCTACGTTGAGCCGTTCTCAAGTAATGCCGTCACAAACGTACGGACAGACAACAGACACGATTTTATTATACATATATAGAGATAGAGATTATAATTTGATTATGTTTACGTAGGATTTCAGGAAAAATGAGGAAACCGCCGCCGCGGGAATCGAACCCGGGCCCTCACTGGTGGTAGCAAATCGACCCACGGAACCCTCCCACTTTTCCCAATCTTCTACGGTATATTTGGTCTGGGGTCCTGATCCCACATTTCTAATAAATTATTTATTTAACGTAAATATAGTTGATGTAAGTGTCATTTATTTACCTAAAACACAAATTGAACTAGCTGGTTATTGTTGCTCGCTCGCTTCGCGAGCTCGCGGGTGGGACTGCTCTTGCGAGAGGATTAGTGGTACGCATTGCTAGTGGGGCATACAGCTATTAATGGTTTTTTTTAAATTTTATGTGTGACTCTCCACGACCCACACAAAGAACTTCCCGATTCGTTAGTTGTAAGCGGTAACATTAGCATTAATTGCATAATTAAAAAAAAATTTTTTTTTAAATAAAAAAAAATGAAATATATATAATTACGTTTGTTTATTTGGTGGGAAATTTCCATCCTCTCGTATAAATTGCATTGTTGAATGAACTTCTTTCGAAAAAAACTAAAAAAACTACTGGACCAAAGAGGACCAAAATCTAATCAGCTCTAAGTTACAGCTTGGCACATCGATTGCATCATTCATCATTCTGATCGCGTTGTTACTTTTTCCGAAAAATTTGATGACATACAAACGGCCATACGCACGCGCACACACACACACACACACACACATACACACATACTAACAATTTGATAAAATTAGTCTAAAAAGACTCTAATGACCATGAAACGCGAAGATCTGTTAAAAACTCGATTTTCGATTTTCGGGGTAATTACAGTAATTTCCCTATGAATCGGGAAGTTGAAAAAGTGGTATTTTGAATAGTAGAATTAAAGTTTAATTTGACATAACTTTTTTTGTCAAAAACTTCAGGATGAAACTTATTGCTGTTACGTCCCGAAATTTGAGTTTGAGATGTAATAAGGTGGGTCACAGGAAAATGTCGAATAAGGACGCAATTGATAGGTCCGAAAGGGGAATTTGAATGGGAGAGTAGCGCGAAAGCTATCCGTTATGGCGTTTTACTGCGGGGTACACTGCGCGGCGCGGGTCCGTTCCCAGAGAGAGTGACAGAGAGGGAGAGAGAGATTCAGGGATCCCCGAACGGTTGGACCAAGTCCGCCTGACCGTGAAGTGGAAGGAGCCTGAACGGTCAGACCAAGTCCGCCTAATGCAGGGTTGGAACGTTGCGCGTTGGCTCGAACGGCCGGACCAAGTCCGCCTAGTTCGAGGGGAAGAAGGTTAATGGGGTCCGATACACAACTCTCAAACTCGCCGGTGACACGATCCCACGACACACACACACGCAATTGCACACACGTCACTCGTCGTAATAGGGGACCGCGAACGTAAGGGAATTTTAGGAGAAGGTAGTGTTCTCTCAGATTACGGTGGTCAACTATAAACTATTTATAGCACCCCGATTTGTTTCGTCAACGAGAACTGGTTTGTGTCGGATGTTGGATCGTTGTAAACGTTAATTTATACTGGATGACTGTTCGACTGTATACGGCCGACGACTGTCTCGACTGTTCCGACTGTTCCGACTGTTCCGACTGAGCGACTGGAAGTGACTACTGATTCTCTGGATACTGATAGCTCCGAATGAATTGTAATGATAATACTATAGCACTGTAATACTGTGGTACTGTAGCTGTAACTGAGATACTTTAACTGAGATACTGTCGTGATACTGCATTCTCTGCTCTCTGGCTCTGGCTTTTATAGGACTGCTGTCAGGTGAATTTGTGGAGGAAATAACAATAGGATCGCACTCTTGAGTGAGCAGCTAGAGGATCTTGTGCGGGAAATAGAAGAATCGCATGCTTGAGTGAGCAAGCCTCCTATTGTTTCCAAATTCATTGGAGCACAACAAAATTCTTGCGTGATGACGCGTCATCTAACAATAAGAACCAAGATTTCGAATGTGTGCGTGTGAACACGTGTGTCACAAAATGAGAAGAGAATGGAGTGACGGACGTCACATTGCATATCATGCAACAAACTTTAAAGTACATACCCAACCAGAATTTGGCTGCAAACTCCTGCCAACCTGGCACTGAGACTATTTTTTATACCGTTTTTAAACTTTTACCAAACGACCTGACTTCTTATGATCAATGAGAAGCATTTGTTCACTAAGCAACGTGTAAACAATTTTTGAAAAAATAGCAATCATATAAAAAAGGGCACTTTTTTAATTTTTTTGTATTTGTCCTCGTAAAGGTAATTTAAACTATACGTTTAGTAGATCTATGTTACTTATATATGTATATATATATATATATATATATATATATATATATATACACAGAAAATTTCATCGAAATCGATTAACATACACAAGAGGTGTTTACATGAAAAATAGGTAAGTTTTTCTTTTGTATATTTAGCTTTCAATATTAAGCATTTCTATGTAATAAAATAGTTTTGTGCAATGTTCGGCACCCGAAACGACAAAACAATTTATGAAATTGAAGCATTGTAAGTGTTGAGTCGGGACCCTCAACAGCAATTCGTCGCGGCCTTACAGCAACCGTGCAAACAAATAGACCCTGGTGATAATCCAGCAGCATCTGGGACGCTCGCGGGTCAACCAGCGGACCCTTCAAAAATCCCATCGTTGTTTTACGGGAATATGACTTTACAACTTGGGACCCTCGAGTCCCGTTTATGACATACCCGAACCCCAGTCGCGCGTTTGAACGACGGCACGGTCAGCGAGGCCAGCGGGACGGTCAACAAAGCCAAACCAGATGCAGAAATTATTTCTCCAAGTCCCATCAGCCAATAGTTTTCGACCTTTTACATCCCTCTCAAGCTTTTTTTTCCCCCAACGGGGTGGAACGAGTGGGCTTCGAGGCAGCGCACCAAAAACTTAGATCAGATTCAATTAAGACTTCGAACCTCGAACAACTTGCTTCGACCACGATAAGCCGAATACTATAAGTCACGCGTAGTTAGTATCATACTGTTTTCTTGCTGTGATAAATAAACTGTTTGTTTTGTGTACCGAACAATCGGATTCATTTATATCGACGAGGTCAACATTCGGTTAATTTCGAATTTGACCAGTTGAGCCTCGACAACCCTGAACGAGCTCAACAGTAAGCAAAAATATATTTGAATGGTTTGTGGTACACATGTCGACTTCCCTAGTAAATGAGGCTGTTTCGAATGAGGTGAAGTATATTCATCAGTTTCTTTAGTTTCTTCTGGTATTTCTTCGACTGCGTCAAATGCCTCAGATATTTTTGCAAGAAGTTTAGGCGCACAGAATTCTTCCGAATGCATAACTGGCCGACTAGCAGTAGAGAAGTTAGCATACACAATTTTGTTTTTAATTTTTTTATTGAACCCACATATTTTTGTTAAACAAACATAGCAGTCCGTCGCATGATTTGTGGTCTCCCTTCATATTAGTGGTAATTTTTTTTGCAGCGATTGAATAATTTTATTTTCAGTAATTGTTGTCTTATCTATGTAATTATAGTACCAATAAACATTCGAGATTCTTCCGAGTAAACTAAGTACAAACACAATATAAATGGGACTATTTTTATCGACTTAAGACATAAATAAGAAAAGATTTCTCCATATTAAATCGATATGTATTTTAGTAATGTCTTATATCTTAATGGCATACATTTATTCTGGATTTGTAAATAGTGTAACAGTGTAGTGTGGGAATAAATTGTTTTTTTATTGCAAAAGGCCTTTTTAGCATGAAATATACTATGAACAAGAGACTAACATTAAAAAAATAAATTATACAGAATAATTAAATAAAGAAGAATAAGTAAATAATAAATAACAATATTATAATATTTAAATAAGCTGACATAATAGTGCGCTTATAGCCACTGCATCGCCGTCACGCCGCACAATGGGGAAACTTGACCTAACTCGATTCAAAAAGGAATAACTTTCGATAGAAATGAGATAGAGCAATGAAATTTTGTTTACATACAGCTGAAACTTCATAGAATATGGAATAAAATAGGGAGATTATAGTACGAATGTTTTCTAACCTTGAAAAAATAAAAGTTTAACTGTTTAACAATAATTCGACATTTTGGAAAATTCTGAGGTCATAGGAAAATTTTGAGACCAGATTTGTAATCATTGTGAAAAAATCTACGTCAAATGATGTAGAGCATGTTCCAAAAAAATTTTTTCCGCGCGTGGTATTGGAAAAACCACAATTTTCTCGAAATTGCGCAAATGTGACGAATTTTGTCGATGTTAAAAAACATTCGTACTATAATCTCCCTATTTTTGCCATATTCTGTGAAGTTTCAGCTATATGTAAACAAAATTTCATTGCTCTATTTCATTTGTATCGAAAGTTATTCCTTTTTGAATCGAGTTAGGTCAAGTTTCCCCAGTATGCGCCGCTTGCCGTGCCGTATCCCAACGAACGACCGACCGCTAGTTGAAGAGTACCACTGGCGGGCGATGATATTTTGCTTTCTGGTAAGGTAAAAACGTCGACATTGCAAATTTGAAACGTTAGTTCCTCCAGATAAAAGTCTGCTGTATCGCGTGGTGTAGTTCAATTTGATGCTGGACCCTTATTTTTTCAGGTAAATTAAAAAATATCACCAAAAAACGGTGCAAAAGTGGTATCTCTCCGTCTTTAATAATTGTTTAAATATGATTAAACAATCGGGAATTCGGGAAAGTCTATAGAATCTTCTGCTGCAAAGGACAATTCAATATCTTTTATAATAACATCACAATATTTGTTTAAAGTTGAAAAATATGTTCGCTTCAAAGTCATGTTTCTCAAAAAGTGTGCGTGTAGGAAAAAAATTAATGGCAGATTTGCAATAAGCGCAAATAAACTCTTTAAGATCCACCCAATAGTTATATGGAAACATAAAAAAAGTTGAAATTTGTTGGATAGTGTAATTAGCTTAAAATTTTGTATAGCTATATGTCTTTGGACAAGAGATCGATTTGCGTAAAAGATTAAGAAAGTAATTTATTTAAGCAATTTTCGAGAAAGAGTATTTTTTTAAACAGAGGTATCTTGTAAAATTATGACCGGTAGATTTTGTGTAAATCTGTACTTACGTGTAAAACTACAAATCATTGCAAGAAAAAAACAAATAAATTGGTGTTAGAGGAATATATTGCCTCGAACATTCTGAATGATCGTTTAGTTTTTTTTACCGCGAAACCCAGGAAGGAAAAGCGAGAGAGATACTTGAGGCTGTCGTAAATTAGACCATTCGAACTACTGTGTTTAAGATACAAGGATTATTTTCTAACCACATACCTACTAACTTGTTAGTAGAATTCGTATGGTAAGATGTATGGGATATGTACAGTGACTCCCAATAATGTTCGGACGCTTCTAAAAAAAGCAGATAACTTTTTTTATTTATAGATTTGAACTCTTTTGAAAAGCTGGAGCAACTGGTTTACTACAGGATGTAAAACGAAATTTTAAAAAAAAATTGCAATTGCACGTAATTGTAGAGAAGATACAAAAAATTGCATTATAAAACTTTTTTTATGATAGCCTGTATTGAATATTTAAAAAATATGTTTTGTAAGTTTGTGTCAATTGTACATACTTTAAGAACTTTCCCAAAATCGGTTGATGTTGGGAAAAAACGACAGACATTAAAAGATGTACGATTCCTTAGATTGGTTGCAGTTAGAGGTAAAAAATCATGAAGAACTGCAATTTTTAGCATTTTTAAACGTTTGTAACTCATTACAACGCCGCGACGATCGATTTTGACGAAAATTTCAGAATACGTCTAATTGATACATATCTATGAAACGTGTTTTCTAAATTTTCCATATAAGTCCATATCAAAAAGTTGCAAAATACAACTTTTAATATTTTCTCTGCAGTTGCGAGAACTTAAAATTTTTTCACATTATCTTACAAATCAATTGTTTTAACTTATCAAAAATTTCGAATCGTATGGTCCAATATTTAAAAAGTTATCGTCTTTTGAAGAGTGTCCGAATATTAGTGGATGTTACCGTAAATAACGCGACTCATGATAACAGAATTTTACGAAGGAGGATAATTATTACTCTTGTATTACTGAAAATATTCGTTTTAGTCAATAAAGGAAATGTATCTTCAAAAAGGGCAAACAAACGTCAAGTGAGGGGAGGCAGTGGCTCGGTGGGTAGAGCGCGCGACTGCTAATCGGTGGTCCCAGGTTCGAGTCCCGCTGCCGGCTGCACTGCCTCCCTTAGGTGGTTCGGAGCCCACCTTATAAACTGTAGGTCCCGTCGCGAAATAACCTTAGCTTAAGAGTTCAGAGCGACGTTAAATAAGGAAAAAAAAACGTCAAGTGAAACCTCAAGCTTTCAAAATAAACGTAATGCCTTTTAATATGACTTAGTTACTTATACATTGTGTTTCACGTATATGGGCGTTCGGAAAAAAATCGTAAGTCTAAATCTATTTAATTTTCGAGTGCAGTACATCGATATCTTTTCAATCAAAATACAAACTCAAATTGATTTGTAATTGAAAAAATATATATTATCATTAAAAAATTGTAATGGCCTTGTTTTCTATTGGATAAAAAGCAGTTTTTCAATAATAAGTATAGTAGTGATCATTTTGTTTATGTACATTTACAGAAAAACTAAAATTGGAAGTACGGAGAAGTCAGGACCACGACGGATATCGTATAAACAATTGAAAAGTGTTAAAGTAAAGCAGTTCTGAAATGACAACTCAGAATCCAAGAATGCTGTTACAATGTAACCAATAGTGTATGGTGATGTGCGTCATCTCGAAGTGACGATCAGCAGTCGAAATGACGATCAAGAGTCGAAGCAACGATCGAGACCCGAGACGCGAGTTCAGTTCAGGGGGTGTCGACTCCCATAGCAACGAATATAATTCTAATTCATACCCTTCGGGTATGGTGGCAGCACAGTAGTGCCTCGGTAGTGGGGAAATCCTTTCGTTGCCTTGCGCGCAGTGATGAGCCGTGGGGCGCTTTTCGCGCGCATGCGCGAGTTTCGTCAGGAGCGTATCTGCGTCCGAAGTTTGTGGGGTACTATTGGGGGGAAAGTAGTGGGAGACTATTATTAGCGGGAACGTCTAGCGGAGTCCGTTACGACCGTTACGACACGAGGCACGAAAGAACAGCGGGCTGCGAGAATTTCAGATAAGTTATTGTTAATATTTAATCAAATAATAAATTTTTCGAAATTAGCAGGGTGGCCAAGGTACCCGATTTACGTACTTGACTGAGGCCGTATGACGTCGAAGTCGTCGCGCATGCGCGAAAAAAGCGCCCCGTCTGGCAAGACTGCATTCAGCTATTTGACGCCATCAGACGCCATTTATAACTGTTGCAATCTGTTGCGGAGTTAGACTGTTGCTGAGTTTTCATATTTGCTGCTTATTTATTGATGTAATTCAATGTAATTGTTCAATGTAATTATTATATGTTACATTACCAATTCATTTCCCCTGAAAACAAATTCATAACCATCAATAGCTAGCGAAGAATACGATTACACGTATATGCAACGTTGATCATGTGTGAGTTAGGTGTGCGTGTGATCACACACTGCTTGTATCCCTACTCTTTGGTCTCTACTGTGCTGCCACCATGCCCAAGGGGACTGAACTACAACTACCTTAGTGTCCATTTTTTATATGGGAGTCGACATCCCCTGGTTCAGTTTGAGACAAGAGTCGGTATAGGCAGGATATATCTGGTAGAGTTTTCTATTAGTCATAAAGCCGTTTTATAATACAGTTTTTAATTATCTATTCCACTGGACTGTGTTTGATTCCACTTAAACTATCCTCTAACAAAAAGAAGGAATTTAATAGTTAGAGTAACATGATGAGTAAACGCAGTGCTTCATTCAGCCCTTTTTGATTCATGGAGAGCTCAAGTAGAAACTCTAGACGTCAATATAAATTTCGACCATCTTTTTGCTATTTGTGCATATTCATACATTTGAAGTCGATGTTAATATCAAATCTAAGATACTTTAAATTAATGTGTACAAAATCTTCGAGATACCATTTCTGCTTTCATTAAAATTCGACTCGGATATCATGAATTTTTAAACATATGGATAGGAAATTAAATTAAACACATAAGTATTTATCAAATGGCATGTTTTTAAAAGTAGATGTAATAACAGTAATTGAGGAGTAGTTAATTGTTGCAAGATTTCATTATAAAGCTGCGCTGACTTGAATATTTCCACTACTGGCAGTCTAATCACCAGCGTAATTATTTTTCAATATTAAACGCCTTCAAACCTTTCAAAAGAGCGTACAAATTTTTTTGTGAAATCCGTAGAATCCTCTTACCACCCGTTATAAGCTTACCCAGCTACAGTGAAGTCGCGATATTTATCTGCAACCTTCTACCTAGAATTTATCCAGTGCCTACCCACTCCACTGCTGGCCAACACCGCAGGATGGCGATTATTAATCTCGACTCGGGTATATCGGTGTAAACCACTACTAATCCAATTAAAAAACCTCTTTATTTTTCATTATTTTTTGTGGGACTTTCACCAACTCATCTGTGGCATTTGTCTGATTAAAATGACACCAAACACGATATAATTTAGTGGTTTAATCAGCGATGAGAGTTTCGGGCGCAAGGAAGGACAGCGCAAAGGGACAGCCACTCGATGTTTTGCTTTTTAGCTATAAAAATTCCTAGGCTGAGAATTACAGTAACGTGAATGTTAGTGAATACTAGTAATGTGAAGATGTCAAATAACTTGTAAAACATTTGTGTGGTCATGCATATTGTATAAGCGTTCGGTTTAGAACAAGGAATACTGTGGGATTGCGAGTGCACGCCGCACAGTGGGGTATTTGGCCTTAAAAAGTGGAAAAAACTACTATAGCGTTATTTAGAGGCTCAAAGTTATAATATTATATATCGTTGGATTCGTCTTGAGATCAGATACAACGTTATGAAATCCAAAATATATTTTAGCATTTGAAAAATAAAATTTACCTCAATTTTTTGAAAAAAAAATTTTTTTCGAACATTCATATATTGAAATTTGTAGATGTCTAAATACTGTTCCTCTTTTGTTTGAAACATTTTTTCTCAGATTATCGAGAACCCATAAAAGACCGTGGCAATAATGCAATATTTGCACCGAAAAGCTGAAAAGAATTATTTTTACACATAAATTATATTGAAATGATGTAAATTATTATTTTATGCAGAATATGTGAATCACGAAACTTTTTAGTAAAGAAAATTTAAAATTATCACCATTAACTTTCATCAGAAAATACATCAGAAATTTCTTCCTCAGATAATGTTTCTTCTTCGTTTGAATCTGCTGATGTAGTTTCATCAGTAGGTTGAATAGGCAGAAGCATGTCTATACATTCTGTAGAAAATGGTATCTTCATTCTTTTTTGCCATCTTATACTTGACAACAGGGGATCGGAACTCAATAAAAGTCTATTAATTACGTCTCTAACACACCCAGAATAAATATTATAAAAATGTTAGAAAATGTAAAAGAAAAAATAAAAAGAATAACAACTAAAATGTAACACTTAAGAAACTAAAAATCGCACTTAATAGATCGCTCTGATCTCCCTGCTGGCAGTACTTCAACTGAATGCAGAAGGAAAACTGAATGTAGAAGAAAGAAAAACCTCAGTCGAATCCTTATCTGAAAACTCTTATATACAACCAAGTGCCAGTAATATAAACTTTAGTAATATAAACCTCACGCAGTCGTAGCACGCGTAGTCGAACGTGCAGGCGTACGTGAAACGCTGCTAAGCGCTTTATACTAAATAGGCTATAAAATTTGAATTCGGACATATTCGGATTTTAACTTTCTTGGCTTATAATCACGAATCTTTACCGAATGCAATGACACCAAAACTATCACTCAATCGTGATCAATACTATAACAAAATTGCCAATAAAATTTTGTAATTTTTAGAAAGCTTGTAGAATGATTGGTAATATTCATATATTAATAACTATATTAATTTAAATGATAACAAAATAAAATCTATGCGCACGTGCTCTGTATACCTACCTGAACAACTTTTGTAATACAAGAATTTACAAAATTTTCCTTCAAACACTTGAAAATCGCCAATGAACAGACGCTGTCTTAGAGACTGTTTAAGAGCGCCAAGCACGCCTTAAAATTTCTCGACTTTCGATGAAGTTTACGACTTCACGGGTGTACAATTAGAAAAAACAATATTACAGCCTTATTCTTCAGACCTTTAACTACAACGAACAACAAAAATTTTATGCCATACGCAAAAATTTAGAGATCGAATTTTTTCCACTTTTTAAGGCCAAATACCCCTCTGTGCGCCGTAGGGCCCAAGTGGTCCCTGTTTATGTTTATGATAGGGCCTCTGGTCAGGTAGAGCGAAGGCCAAATAACACGGTGCCTGGCCTGCACCTGGTTTGTCTCTACCAAGAGTTTAGACTTAAGGGGGTGTGAATGAGTGAGAGAGAGAGAGAGAGAGAGAGAGAAAGAATGAAGTCGACGATATAAGGGCTGTTTTCCAGAAAGGCAGGCCAGTGTTGTTTTGTGCAGCGAAGGACTACGGTCGTAGATACCGTCAGCGTAGAATAGCCGCGTGGATTAATTGTTCCTAGTATAGCGGTACGTTTTTAATAAATAGTTCTTAATCACACAGACGATTCACTGCCGAAACTTTCAATCCCACAACACTTGTTTGGTTGCATCTGGATTTTTCGATGATAGTTGTCTCCTCATTGGCCAGGCGCCGAAATTCTACCGATAATTTATTCCCTGGGACGCCACTTAAGTGTTCTATACAAACGACTATTTATGTCACCACTTCGAGTGTCGTTTGGCTGAAAAGCGGAAAACAATCTATAAAAATCAAACTGTTCAACAAATCTGTTTGACAATTTGTGAAAAACATACCACAGGTACAACTATTATGTGGTAAGAAATTAAATATTAATTTTTTTATTAATTGATTTATTTTATTATTTACATTTTTTTATTCGTTTTGTAGATTTACATTAGTTCAACACGTGCTGAATAGTCCATCGAAATCGGTTGATGTATCACCGATTGCCATGAGAAGGGAACATGCCCTGATTAGTTTCTGCCGAACGTTGCATTTCCCAATCAAGATACCTTCGACTGTTCAGGCCTGTTTCCCGTAGCTCTAAGGGAGACCTACCCGGACGGAGGAGTGGGACGATACCTAACTCTGTTCACGGCGAGTCTCGGTACTTGTTGGGGTGGTCATCAGCAGAGACTAGGTTTATGGCGGGTTGCAATTTAAAAAAACTAAACATTTGGGCGACGACTGGAATGATCACCAAATGATAATGCTAGTTTAATCCTCGAAATCTTTTCGTCACGAACTCGACATATAAAACTGTCCGACAGACAACCCCCGTTCGCGCTGTTATGATATGGCACCTGTTAGGATTTCCCAATCTATACGTGCACTCGGCCATCCCTATTTGGACCATGTATGGCAACTGTTAGGAACGACTAACTTAGACGCACACCATTCTTTCCGTATTAGGCCCACATTCGTGTTTAGGCATGTCTAACTGAAATTCCAGTCGGGCAAATTTAAAAATGATGTGGCCTTGTTTGCCGCTTATACGTGGTATCTTGATTTTCTTTAATAAGTGTCCAAGAATAGTCTGCAAACATCACACATACGTCTTTCCCTTGATAACGTTTTTCAATTACTGAAATATCTTGATGCTAACTTGATGGCGTGGTTCCTCAAGATAAAAGTCTGCTCTAGTACTTCAATTTTATGCTGGATCCTTACTTCTTCAGATAAATTAAAAAATATTACCAAAAAACAGTGGAAAAGTGGTATCTCTACGTTTTTAATGATTGTTTAAACATGTGTAATGCACGTTTAAACATGTTTAGACATGTGTAATGCACGTTTAAACATGTTTAGACATGTTTTTATGTCGTTGCATCGCATCTGTCATTCGGAAGTATGGCAAGATTACGATTTCCGTGGCCTCTCGTTTTGAGGTTATATTTGTGTTCTAGGGGTCATTTCAAGAAAAAAATGTATACATAACATGGTGTCAAATCGGCCTGGTTTAGCCGGTAAAGTAGAATTCTGACTATTCTGATGTTGAATAAACAATTTGATACATTCATAGTTACAACGCTTCCTAATTTTTAACCTACCATTCCTCAAAACACATATTTAAAACAAGAATTTCTTCTTCTATAATCTAATAATTAGCCGGCTACTTATGTTCTTTATATAATTTGATATTAGATACATATTTAACAAGACAAAAAATCTTGAGGTATCAAGTTTCACCTGTAGTCAATACTTTCTTACTTCGTACATTCTTCAAATTGGTTCCGCCATTTTGTTTTCTGTTCTTTTAACTTCAGATTCATAATTAACGACTTCAGGAACCCCAAAATACCAAGTTTTGTCCCATTCTGACAGTTTTCATAGGTTCAATATCCATTTTACTGCCGCCATTTTACTTTTTTTCGATTTTGATTTTAGATTCGTAATCAGTGACCTCGCAAACCCCGAGATACGTAGTTTCGTATAAATCAAAGTAAGATTTGATTTTTGGCCACGTTTTGGAGTAAATCGACCACTGTGCGCCGCACAGTGGGACCTTTCGCCCGAATCGTGGACAAAATCAAAGAACTTTCCATAGAAATGAGATAGAGGGCTGAAATTTTTTTTACATACAGCTGAAACTTTACAGAATATGGGAAAAATAGGGAGATTATGGTACGAATGTTTTTTAACCTCGAAAAAATTCGTCAAAGTTGCGCAATTTCGCGAAATGATGTAGAGCATGTTCCAAAAAAATTTTTGCCGCGCGTGGTATTTTAAAAACCACAATTTTCTCGAAATTGCGCAACTTTGACGAATTTTTTCGAGATTAAAAAACATTCGTACCATAATCTCCCTATTTTTCCCATATTCTGTAAAGTTTCAGCTGTATGTAAGAAAAATATCAGTCCTCTATCTCATTTCTATCGAATGTTCTTTGATTTTGTCCATGATTTGGACGAAAGGTCCCACTGTGCGCCGCGCCGGAGCAGGTTTACGTTGCCACGGAGCGTCCAAGAATACGGAAAGTTCAATACAGTATTAACAATAGTTTTTTGCGAATATCTCAAAAATTAAAGGCGACCCCCCTATATTAGAAAAGGAAAAAGTGGTTCAAAATGTCGATGCGTGGAACTTTTTAAATATTTACCTATTTTAATTTGATTACCTTTATTTATAACAAATGTTTTAATAGTTTTACATGTTTTCACTTGAATGTAAATATCGGTGCTTTATCTTTGCGGAAAATGATCGACGGTTACCTAATTGTTCTACGATTAACTTGTTTTCCATAGTTTCCGGACAGCGTACTTCGACCGTCCGCATCTCTTAGAGTTAGTCGGCGACTAATAGTCGCCCAAGTGAACTTCGAACTGTGGCGCATTGTAGTGGTCAACCCGCCAAAACTGGAAGATTGCAGTTTTAACCACCAAACTTGAACTTGAAATCAGTGGTCGTGAGAATCACCAAACCAAACTTTCAAAGTTGTAACCAGAGTTAACGAGGAGCATTAAACTCAATAAACTTTGTTCGGGAAGAGCTAGTTTTTTTTTTCTGAATTCCATCAAAATTTTCATGCACATCGTCAACTGATATTTCTAGAGGACTATATTCAAAATTCATACACATATATGTATGTATGTTACAGTGACTCAAACAATTGATCAAATGTTCGAACGAACAGAAAACAAATCGCAGTACACCTTTCTCAGAATCTTGCTTAAGACTGTTGATATACAGGGTGTTCACGCTATTACTAGCCAGCATTTTTTGTGTAAATAGTAAATATTAGAAAAAAATGATAGAGGAAAAAGTAGTACTGTTTTTTATGCGCAACATAATGACATATGCATTTTTGTTTTACTTACATTATTTTGATAGAAATGAAGGTGACCTTCAATTTTTTTAATGGAATGCTATACATTTTTTTATGTCGTATGAAAGCGTGTGTCAAGACGAATTCATCCATGTACTACACAATGACCTTCAAGGTCATGCAAGGTCAGAAATGGAAAAAATTGAAGAAACAATTTGAACTAGTTTACGAGACGCCGCACAGTGGTCCAGGAGCCCGCTTTTTGTGGCTAATATTCAATTTTTCGACTTTCGAATTTCAAAAAAATTTTTTTTCCCTCATACTAAGAACACTTTGAAACCTCGAAATTGTTAATATTAGGTCTTTCGGATAGCTTTCCAAGCAGATATAGCGTTTGAAGTTCAGAATTATGAAATTAAAGGAACAACTAAATACTTTAATTATTCCTTACACAATGCTGAAATGAAAATTTGTACTATATTTTCGTATATGTGAGCAAGTATATTTCAAGTATTTAATGGTAATAAAAACATATTTCAATCAATATACGAAGGATATAAAGTTAAGTACAATGTCAACTTTAGGTAGGGTTTAAAAAAATTGTTGAAAAGTGTTAGCATTCAGTCTTGATTTTTCTGAAAGTTTAGACCTTCAACATATACACATGTAAATTTTAGCTGCTACTTCCTGCAAGTTTTGATTCTACGTGTATTTTAACAAGTAGACGTTCGCGCGCGAAGTACGCACTCTAATGCTACGTTCTGAACGCGTCACAGATTTTAGCATTTTATTTTTCATTATATTCATTACTATATTATATATATTTTGTCTTGTATTATATTTATTAGTATATTATATATATATATATGTTTTATCTTTTATTGTATTTATTACTATATTATATGGACCGTTTATTTTGAAAGTGGTGCAAGTCCATTTTCTTTAATTTATTTTTTTATTTGTTTTATTTTTTCCATTTTTTAAGCATAAATTACGTCATATCTCATTTAAAAAAAAAGGACTTACACCACTTTCAAAATAAACGGTCCATATATATTCTATCTTTTATTTTGACAAAAAACGTTTCCAACAAAAGTTGATCAGTATTCACTTTTCTACAAACTTCAATAGAAAAAATAAAAAAAAAAACTTTTTTTATAAAAAATGAAGGTGACCTCAATTCTTTAAATATTAGCATATATTTTTTACATCATAATATTCTAACTGGTATCAAGACGAATCCAACGACCTATAATAAGATCACATTAAATCTTGAAATAACGCTACAATAGTTTTGGCCATAAAAAGCGGGCTCCTGGACCACTGTGCGCCGCCCAGCGATATAAACGACTTGAAAACCAAAATAACACAAGCATGTGGGTTAATAATTCAAACCACATTAGAAGAAGCTACCAAAAACGTAATTAATAGAGCCGAAATGTGTATTCATGCATAAGGAAGCCATTTAGAACATTTATTGTAGCCTCATCAATAAAGAATACTTGTAAACACATTGGTACGCAATATTCAAATTGTTTATTCCATTTCTTCCATTTCTGACCTTGCATGACCTTGAAGGTCATTGTATAGTACATGGATGAATTCGTCTTGACACACGCTTTCATACGACATAAAAAAATGTATAGCATTCCATTTAAAAAATTGAAGGTCACCTTCATTTCTATCAAAATAATGTAAATAAAACAAAAATGCATATGTCATTGTGTTGCGCATAAAAATCAGTACTATTTTTTCCTCTATCATTTTTTTCTAATATTTACTATTTACACAAAAAATGCTGGCTAGTAATAGCGTGAACACCCTGTATATACGAAAAATGTAAACATTGCGTCGTTACTTCACGACAGTTTGAGCCCTGTAATCGTACAAAGCGAACGTGTATTACGAATTATATTCTGTGCATTATTTGATCAATTATTTGTGTTAAGCTTAATTGTGCAAAATTCTAATATTTTTGGCATTCCTTAGCACAAATATAATTACTGGTAGGTCATAACGTTATTTTTAAGCATTTGAGAATACGTTTGTAATAAAATAATTACTAAGAAAAATATTTTTAGTCATATTTCATAATGAGACCAATAAAAGCAAGTAAAATATCAGAAATTAAAAAACTATTAATATCTGGGCTTTCTCATCGCGAGATTTCTAAGAAGGTACTGTGCTCTGTTGGTACTGTGTCATCAGTACGTAAAACTTTGAAAGAAAACATACTAAAAAATAAAGCAGGACGAAAATCAAAGTTATCCACTACCACAAAGCGATTAATCATACGATCAATCCGTAATGGTAGTGTTACGAGCCAGGGCCGCGAGCAGCACGAGTGGCCGGCGAAGGGTTATTACCCTGGGAGTATGGTTAAAAACTGTTAGTTAAAGCGGACGATCCTTGATACGATTGTCAGGTTGCCGCTAGTATGAGTGAAGTTTCAGGGATGAACCTACGTGTGAATGGGGAACTCTGACTTGAAAGATTATTAAGGAGGTTATAGAGTTTAGCGGACGCACCTTGATGCGATTGTCAGGGAGCCGCTAGTAGGTTGGATTCAAGGGAAAAACGGACGATCCTTGATACGATTGTCAGGTTGCCGTTTAATTTGTGTGTGGACGTATAGGTAATGTGGATGATCCCAATATGAAATCGGGTAGGTACTAGGTTGGAAAATATCCCGATTAGGCGATTGGAATGTCGTCTAAGAGTTTGATAGGTGATGGGGTTGTTAGTGAGCCTCGTAACAAGTATAATTTAATTGATACAATCCGAGCGGTAAGATTGTATCATGTGGGAACGTTCAACTACTAAATTAGGATTGGTATAACAATAATTAAGGGTTGAAAGAATTTAGAAGTGATTAGGTAAAATTCAGATATATTCAAATCGTTATAGTTTACATTGAAATATATGTGTATGTGTCGCGAGATAGTGTGTGCGAGAATAAAAGAATATTACCTAGGTTGCTCGATGTTGACGCACTGGCAAGATGCGGGGGTTTCGAAGCGATTTTACTAAATGCCTTAATAGATTTATTACCGGACTACGGAATCTATACGGTTCAAAGGTTGGTCCGAAGGGGAACTTTAGCCCGATCTTACTGGAAATCGACTTACGAAAATACAGCACGACGCGACACGATTCGTGACTATGGAAGTACTGCCCCCTGAGAGTAAAAATGTACGGGTTTATATACCCCAAAATTGAAGGGGGTGGACTGTTCATAACCTAATCGCCGCTTAGGACCAGACTCTAGTTTTTTGTCGATTTCCATTAAGTCGAGCCAGAAGTCGGTCTTCGTTAAAAGGGATCAACTAAGATATGAAAAGGTTATCTAGGACGTTTCCTGCCAGAGACGATTTTTGAAGAGATTCCTGTGAGAAAGTCAACGGAATCTGTTCGCTAACCGTCACATCTCCCCACCAAGAGGAAACATCGCGGTTCGCGTGATGCTTTCTCATCAGGAAGGAAACGTCCTAGGTACCACAGATTTGAAGGAAAAATAAAAATAGAAAAAAAAATTTTTTGGAGCAAACAAACGAGTCACAGAAAAAGGAGAAAGAAAAATTGTATCGGTGTAGTGTGTTGTGTGTATACTTATAGACTAGGTGTGTCGATTAGGTCGGGACTGCGTAACCCAGTTGGGCCCAACCCTGGGTGACATCGTGTGGCGGCTGGCCCGAATGTTTGTTGAATCATTTTCCTTCTGGGGTTGGTAGTGTTGTCAGCGGCAGCCGTAGTAGATAAAAAGGATTGTTATGGAGGGCTTCCGTCTACTGCTATATTACGGATTCTGACTATATTTGTTATTAGTTCTGATAAATAATCTCCATATTTCTTCAAATTTGTACCAGTTGGAAATGAATTTGGTTCTCGAGCCTGTTTGCCAAAAACCAGTTCATACGGTGTAAAGTTGGTTGCTTCATGAACTGACGTATTGTAAGAGAACATTGCAAAAGGGATTAATAAATCCCAGTCTTCGTAATTCTCCATGTAATGCTTCAGATATTCTGTGAGGACAATATGACTTCGTTCCAGCGATCTATTAGTTTGAGGTCGGTATCCTGAGGTGGTGATTTGTTTGATTTTGAATATTTCTGACAGGTTTGTCATAAGATTTCCAATAAAGCTGGTTCCCTTATCCGTGAGAATTGCTCGTGGTGTCCCATAAATTGCAATGAAATGTCGTGCAAAAGCGTCTGCAATGGTGGCGGCTCGGATATTCGGTATCGCTACCGCAATGCAATATTTAGTTAGATTATCCTGTATGGTAAGGATGTGTCGATTTCCGCCAGGTGTGATTGGTAAAGGTCCAACTGTATCCAAGGAAATTTTGTCAAATGCGTCTAACGGTGTGTCGGTGATCAGCATAGGCTGACGTGTCTTTATTCTGATTAGTTTCTGTTCTTGGCAACTTCTGCATTTTCGGATATATTCTTGAATTTCGTTGCGCATCTGAGGCCAATGAAATCTTGAACGGATGTGATTATAAGTTTTTGTAACTCCCTTATGTCCTCCTATTAAGCTATCATGTGCTTCATGAATGATTTCTTATCTGTCTTCTACGGAAGGCGTTGTAATGATACAATTACATATTGTAATTTGATAAGATGAGTGTGTAAAGACTTCTTTTAATATTTTGAAAAATTCGTTGAATGATGTTTTATGATGGTCTCCGTATGCTGATATTCGAAAAGATTTGATCCTGTTTTGTTCTAACGCTGATTGAAGGGTTTTCAGTCCATTAACTATTTCTACTCTTTTTGGTTTATCGTGGAAATTGTTAGATATTACTACGCTAAATGTTTTAAATAACCCATTGCTTGAAATTATGACCTGTCCCTTCTCTGGTCGTGCAGCTGAAAGTTCCTGCTTATTTATTAATCCAATGTCGGATAAAAGTTTTCCCACGGGTGTTGTTAAATTGCAATCAACCGATACAAAATGTACATAATGATCCTCTTTTGCGGTGAGGGTGTTTGAAGAAATGCTAAATTTTTGTTTCGGTTCCGGCGGCGGCTCTAAGTCAGTTTCGGTAGACGAGCCATCGGTGGTGGCGTCAAAGAATGGGTAAGGGTCGGCTGTGCGGTCAAAAAATTGCTGTACCCTTGCTTCGCCTATAGTATTGTTTGATGATCGGATTACGGTAGGTTGTAAAATTCCACCTGTTTCAGGGAATACCTCTAGAGGTATATTAGATATATCACCCTGTATATTGTTCGTATTCTCTATGACAGTGTTTTCCGTCGGTTCCTCAAACGAAATTAAATCACCGGACGAACTCATATTCTTATCTGTAGAGAAAATTTCTGTGGAGTTTGCAGCGGGTAAAAAACGATGGGTGGTGTCCTGGTTTTCGTCTGGCATGGTCACCTCTCGAGACAGACTTGGGAGAGATCTGTTTCTGTATATAATCGGTGAATGCTGCACCTTACCAAGAGCGGGTTCTTCTGTCTCATCTGAACTGCTATTTGGTTGTTGATGTTTTGGTCGGTTTTCTCGATCACGACGTAATTGCCTGATTCGTTGTCCAATTGAACTAGCGTTAGCATCCGTTTTCGGTATTTGCATTTTAAACTCGGGGTCTTTGAGTTCCCTCGGGATGAGTGGAAGGCAGACGGTAGTCGGATTACGCGACAGTGCATCCGCATTTTTATTAGTTTTTCCAGATTTATGGAGAACTTGATAGTCATATTCCAAAAGACGAAGTTTCCACTTCATGAGTCTTGACGTTGGATCTTTTACAGAATGTAGCCAAACCAACGGGCGATGGTCGGTAACCAGTGTGAATTTTGTTCCATAAACATACGGTCGAAAATAAATAACGGCGTATACCATTGCTAAACATTCCTTCTCAGTGGCAGAATAATTTCTTTCGGCCTTATTGAGACTACGCGATGCGTAAGCAATTGGTAAATCATTGCCTATTTCACCTTGGCTAAGCACGGCTCCAATGGCATATTCAGAAGCGTCTGTTGTGATGATGAATGGCTTGTTGAAATCTGGGTACTGCAAGATTGGTTCTCGACAGAGTTCTTCACGTAACATTTTAAAACTGTTTTCTTGTTCTTCAGCCCATTTGAATTTCTTGCCCTTTCCTAAAAGATCAATTAATGATTTTGCTTTTATGGTAAAATCTTGTATGAAACGACGGTAATATCCCACTAGACCCAAAAATTGTTGGATATTCTTCTGTGAGGTAGGCGTTGGAAAATTCTGAACTGCTTTTAGTTTCCTAGGGTCTGGTTTTACTCCTTTTCTTGAAATAATATGTCCAAGATATGTAACTTCTTTCCGTAAGAATTCGCATTTATTGGTCTGAAGCGTCAAGCCATGTTCTCGCAGACGATTCAGCAATTTCCTGACTTTAATGTTATGTTCCTGTAATGATGAAGCGTAAACCACGATGTCGTCCAAATAAACGAAAACATCTGTTCCCTGGAGTCCAGTTAATACCTGGTCCATCAGGCGTTGAAAAGTAGGTGGTGCATTTTTCAAACCAAACGGCATTCGTGAAAATTCATAATGCCCATTAGGGGTGGTAAAAGCTGTTTTCTGCCTATCTTTTGGATCCATTTCTATTTGATGAAATCCGCTGGCAAGATCGAAGACGGAGAAGTATTTAGCTCCACCGAGACGATCCAATATTTCTGTGATCTGAGGAAGCGGATATTTATCGGAAATGGTTTTTTCATTTAACGCACGGAAATCTATTACCATGCGCCAACGTTTGTTTCCTTGCGCATCTGGCTTTTTGGGTACAATCCACAAAGGCGAATTGTACGGAGATTTAGATGGGGTTATAATACCTTCGGATAATAAGCCATTAATCTGCTTTTTAATTTCATCTTGATGTACAGGAGGATAGCGATATTGTCTCGTGTTGATCGGAATTTCATCGGTTGTATGTAACGAATGTTTGAAATCGGAAGCCTTCCCTAATTTATCTCCAGGAAGATAAAATCGATCGGGAAATTCTTTTATCAATGCTGTAATGCTGCATCGTTCTTCTTTGTTCAGGTGGCTTAGATTTAGCGTTTTGAAGATTCCCTGTATCCTATCTTCTTTAGTTTTGAAATTGGAATGGTGTCGTACTTCTGAATAATTATCTTCGTCCGAAGTACTTAAAATATCATAAGGTTCCAAAATTTGTGGTTCTATTTCTATGTCCAGTGCTTCTTCACTTGTGTTGGTTGCCATAACATGACATTTTCCTCTGTCATTTATAACTGCAGCTTCTCCTATGTACAGTTTAGCATGAGTTTTTATGCGTGGTAAATATCCTTCCTTAACTTTCGGATTAGCTATTGTAATTGCAATCTGCTGAGACGTTCGGGCATCTATACGATGTTTGGTGGGTGTTTCCGATTCCTGTTGGTAGTTGGAGAATCGAATAGGTCTGGTAGGTTTACTTCTTAATACCACTGTCCTATGGTAATAAGAAATTTCTGCTTGTTCCTGTTTCAAAAATGGGCTTCCTATGAGTCCATCTGCTTCAATTGTAAGATGCTTCACTACGTAGAAAATCGCAGGAGCTTCGTGAATGTGTAAAATCGTAGTTCCTAAGGTACGAATTGGAATACTCGTGAGTCCCGTTATCTCGATTTCTTCACGTGAGATAATTTCTGCTCCTGTACCCAAAGCGTTGAGAACTACTAGATTGACTGAGGCTCCGCCATCAATTAAAAATTCTCCCTTTCCTGATTCCAGTTCCGGGATTTTGATGTTGATTCGCGGGGCTGGTGCTTCCTTGAGAAGGGTTTTTCCTCGAAGCGGACAGTTCTTGGGCGAACTTCTTTGGTTTCGCTCATCGTGTCGCCGGTACGGTGAGCGCGATCGAAGTTTAAAGATTTGTTTGATTCGACCGATGAATCTCGCGAATCTCGTCGGAATTTCGGATTGCGTGGACGATTCTTACAGAATTTTCCATCATGTCCTGATGTTCCGCAATGCCAACAATACGATTTTGAAAAACGTTCTTTGTCGGTATTTTTTAATATGGTGTACCGTTTTTCATCGTCTCTTACACTTGAAGTGTCGGAACGATTGGAAGGGGAATTTGAAGGGCTCCTGTGACGCAAAGTCCAGGCAGAAGCTCGTCCTCCTTTTTCCTCCGAATAACCAGATGGCCTCGCGTGTCGATCTCTGTTTCGGTCATATTTACTCGGAGATAGAGGATACGACACTTGTCGATCGTGATATTGAGAGTCCTGGTCGTAAGAGTCTCGGCGGGACCACCTTGATGGTGATTCATTTCGTGGCGACTGTCGCCGATTCCTTAATTTTTTGTCTATCTGTAGCACGATGTCGTAAGCTTCTTCCAGATTCTTGATATCTTTAGAGAGAGCCGACACCTTGAAGGAAACTCGATCCGGTAAACCGTCGATGAAATTTTCCTTGACATCGTTTTCCATCAATTTAATGAATTCTTCGGCATGGACCTCGTATTTTTCCCTCATGGCTCCGCGCGTACAGTAAACCAAATGGCTTGTCCTATCGATATATTGTCGTAGGCTTTCTCCTTCGCGAATATGCAACTTCGCGATTTCCACTTGGTAATATGACAAGCTCTTACCGGGAGCGAACCGTTTTTTCAAATGTTGAACCAATGATTTTACGGTTGTAAACTTGTGTTCTAATGTACTTCTACGTGCCGGTCCGACGAGTTTCGTAAGAACAATTGCCAGATACTCGGCCTCCGTACCCTCCGGAATCAAAGTTAACCCGTCCTCTAAAGTTTGCGCGAAACGAATCAAAGGGGGGTCTTCCCCGTTAAAGGTAGGAATTGTCGAAGTAATATTCTGTAAGCATGTCTTTTGCGTCAACAGCGACATAGAAGTTGCAAGTGATACCGTCAAGTTCATCATGTCAACAGAAGATGTATTTGCAGCTGAATTCTGCATTTTTATTCAAAAATGTAACTAGCGAAAACTAGTATATTATATTTGAAAATGTAACTAGAGAAAACTAGTATATTGAAGTCTTTTAACTAGGAAAACTAGTATATTAAAACTTTAATTAATTTTGATATAAAAGCGTGACTAGAGAAAACTAGTATATAGCCAGTAATATCGAGACGTAAACTAGGAAAACTAGTATATCATCAGTACTCAGTTACGAGTAATTTAATATAGTAAACCCAAAATTAAAGTAATCCTAAAATAATTGAACTATCCCACCGCTGTCACCAGTTCTGTTACGAGCCAGGGCCGCGAGCAGCACGAGTGGCCGGCGAAGGGTTATTACCCTGGGAGTATGGTTAAAAACTGTTAGTTAAAGCGGACGATCCTTGATACGATTGTCAGGTTGCCGCTAGTATGAGTGAAGTTTCAGGGATGAACCTACGTGTGAATGGGGAACTCTGACTTGAAAGATTATTAAGGAGGTTATAGAGTTTAGCGGACGCACCTTGATGCGATTGTCAGGGAGCCGCTAGTAGGTTGGATTCAAGGGAAAAACGGACGATCCTTGATACGATTGTCAGGTTGCCGTTTAATTTGTGTGTGGACGTATAGGTAATGTGGATGATCCCAATATGAAATCGGGTAGGTACTAGGTTGGAAAATATCCCGATTAGGCGATTGGAATGTCGTCTAAGAGTTTGATAGGTGATGGGGTTGTTAGTGAGCCTCGTAACAAGTATAATTTAATTGATACAATCCGAGCGGTAAGATTGTATCATGTGGGAACGTTCAACTACTAAATTAGGATTGGTATAACAATAATTAAGGGTTGAAAGAATTTAGAAGTGATTAGGTAAAATTCAGATATATTCAAATCGTTATAGTTTACATTGAAATATATGTGTATGTGTCGCGAGATAGTGTGTGCGAGAATAAAAGAATATTACCTAGGTTGCTCGATGTTGACGCACTGGCAAGATGCGGGGGTTTCGAAGCGATTTTACTAAATGCCTTAATAGATTTATTACCGGACTACGGAATCTATACGGTTCAAAGGTTGGTCCGAAGGGGAACTTTAGCCCGATCTTACTGGAAATCGACTTACGAAAATACAGCACGACGCGACACGATTCGTGACTATGGAAGTACTGCCCCCTGAGAGTAAAAATGTACGGGTTTATATACCCCAAAATTGAAGGGGGTGGACTGTTCATAACCTAATCGCCGCTTAGGACCAGACTCTAGTTTTTTGTCGATTTCCATTAAGTCGAGCCAGAAGTCGGTCTTCGTTAAAAGGGATCAACTAAGATATGAAAAGGTTATCTAGGACGTTTCCTGCCAGAGACGATTTTTGAAGAGATTCCTGTGAGAAAGTCAACGGAATCTGTTCGCTAACCGTCACAGTAGCGTTGATAATGCTGTACAGATGCAAAAACAATGTAGTCACACACCATAATGTTGACGTAAGCGCTGAAACAGTGCGTAATGCACTGCGAGAAGTGAATTTAAGAGGACATGCAAAAATAAAGAAACCTCTTCTTACAAAGCGGCATAAGAAGCTTCGACTGCAGTTTGCCGAAAAATATAAAAATTATACAGATTTCGATTGGGCACAAGTAATATGGTCAGACGAGACGAAAACTAATCGTTTTGAGTGGGATGGACGGGAATGGACATAGCGAGGAAATAAAGAACAAATACGGTCGCAACACGTTCATCCAACACTGAAATTTGGAGGAGGCCATATCATGGTTTGGGGTTGTATGACCAGTGAGGGCGTCGGTTGCGCTGAAAAAATTGAAGGTCGAATGACTGCAACATCATACACATCCATCCTGCAGAAAAGTTTAATTGGAAGTTTGAAAAAATGGAATAAGAACGCAGAAGAAGTCATTTTTCAGCACGATAATGACCCTAAACACACGGCAAAAATCACCAAAGAATGGTTAACAGCTCAAGGTTTTACTGTTTTAGACTGGCCCCCACAGTCTCCTGATCTGAACCCAATAGAACACCTATAGGGTTTACTAAAAAGAACAGTTGCCAACTTCGATCACAATTCAAGAAGTATTATTGAATTGTGGTCTGAAGTTAAAACTGCTTGGGAAAATATTAAGGCTGAACAGTGTAAAAGTTTAGTAGATAGTATGCTAAGACGTACTGATATTTCATTTTTTCAAACTCAAAAATTTGATCATTACATCATTTGTTAATGTTATTTAATTTTTTTTTTAATGTAACATATTTAAGTTAATTCTGTATTATATGAACTATGAAAACTATGTATGTAATTATAATAAAATATTTTGTTACATATCTTATTAACATGTGTTCAATTAAATAAAAATTTAAACAAAATTAAACAATTGTTCAATTGTTTGAGTCACTGTATAACGATTGGTTATAACAAATTCAGGAGAAAGGTACAGAGAATCATAGTAATATTCTATATTTTAAAAACTTTTAATATTGAGCCATACGACTTGAATTTTTTTAGAAATTAGAATAATTAGTTTTCTACTTGACGCGAAAACCAAATTTTGAAACAATTGCAATGGTTCGGAATTACAAAGAAAATACTAAAAATTGTTATTTATATCTTTTTTTGTGGGCCTACGTTGAAAGTTTAATACGTTTCGTAGATTTCTAAAAATTTCATTTTCAGAATATGTATACCTAATTGATACAGATTGATAAAAAAGTTGTAAAATGAAAGAGTTCAGAATTTTTTATACAATCAAAAAAAAATTTTTTTATCATGTAGTAAACTCATTGTGTGTGTGTGTGTGTGCTCTACATTCTGAAAAAATTAAAAATCGCATAATTTATTATTAAAGTTATCATTATTTTTAAAGCGTTTCAATATTAATGGATGTCACTGTAAATATCTTGAAAATAGAAATCGAAGCAATAAGAAAATGCATATATCAAATGGCTATTTTCTAACGCTTTTCGAGTCAGATTACTGAACTTGAAAAGAGCCTCTGTCACGAACGAGGTGACAGCGCCTTGAAAACCCAAGTGGCCAAAATAAATAGACCGACACGGACCGGGAAACGTGAGGACGTTTCTGGTGCATGAAAGTGTAAACCCAGGTAACAAAGTGTGTCTAGGCACGAAATGCAATCTGTTACAAGTATCACATGCTGCTTCTTTGCCAACACATTCTGCCAGCAATAAACAAGGAACGTGGCGACAAGTGATATCGCTTATACGCATGTTCTTTTGCATACGACGTGCTACTCCGGATAATTGATCGACACGACGTTTAACATTCTTCTTGATAACTGCTTCAGATTCTTCATGTTCTATGCCTTTCAACAATCAATGGCATTTCTTCTGCATGGCAATACCTATTTCATTTTTTATTGCCATATACATATTTTCAACACAAATGTTCATTTATAATTTTTGTAAGTTTTGTAATTTGGAGTTTGGATAAACCGAAATATATTTCCTCTTTAAAAATTACAAGTAAATACTAAAAAAAATAAAGAACAGCAGAAATGAAAATATACATACAGGGTGTTTCGTTTATCTAATAACGTGACGCACTAAAGATAGAAAAAAAATTTGTCTTCAAAAATTGTTCGGTATGAAGGGACCTTATAGCGTAATTGTTGTCAAAATTGGAATGGTGGAGGGAGAAATTGCAAAGACAAATTAATTTTTGTAAGTGGAACAATATACTTTTTTTATTAATTTAATTAATATTATTAATTAAACATTGACAAGCGCAAAAAATAATTACATTACTTAATTAACTAATAAAGAACAATTTGATTTAGGTATACTGAATAAAATTGCTGAGGATATGAATGATAAATTTTACGTGTATTTATTTTGGTAACTTGTTAAAAACACTGCTAATCCGTCAAATTTAAACATTTATAACATTTGAACTATTGATCTTTAGGATCGAAACTTGGATTTCTCGCATCTTCTTGTCGAAATCTACTGCATAAAAGATGGAAAAAAAGCAAAAATTTATAGGAGAAATGCAAAATTCCTGGTTACGCGACGAAAAGTTTATCCAATGTAATTGTTATGTGATTATTGTTTTCTATATTGCCAAGCTTATGGTCAAGGAATTTAAAGAGTTTGAGTTATATTCATATTTACAATGAAATTGTAATTTAGTGATTACCATTTATATAAATCGCAAGAATTTTATCATTCATTTATGAACAATTAACGTCATACTATTAATATCATGCCTTGTATCTGATGCATGTTTTTTATCATTATCATTTTAACTTCTCCTATAGTCCGTTTAGTACTTTAATATTTTCATTTTAACAATTAGTTATTTCATATTTCTACTCTGGTTCTAAAAGTCCGTGTTTAAATGATAGGTCTAATAGTATGCTTTATATTAATATGTATGCATATTGCCATGTACAATAGGGTCAAAACACAACTGCAAATGTATTATATTTCAAATTGAAATAGTACTTGATAATTTTTTTTTCAAACATTAGAGAAATGTAGACACAACATTCTATTGTACATTATACACGGTGTTCCAAAAGGAATTTTCTTTTTAAGATATTAAAAAAAAGACAAAGAACACTTCTATTGAAAAAGCTTTTAGTTATTATTAAAATACAGACATCGGAAATTATTTCTTAAAAATAATGTCATCTAAAAGTGAACCTTAATGGCAAAACCATGGCAATTAAATTCCCGAAATCCGTATTAACAACTGACATACGCCACACTTCTCATTCTTTCGTTGCGTTCACGCAGTAAGCAAATCAAATCGAAAGTTTCTTTTGGGATACCTTGTATAATGCAAACGCATTATGAATCTGAAATATTTATGTGTTTAATTGCACTTTGCATCCAATGCGTGTGTCAACTTCCGGTCATAATTGTCCATGTTTTCAGGCATACTGTTTCTGAACAATATCATACTCAAACGGTTAAAAAAAACAAGTAGGCCATACTTCTGCACAATGCTTCTACACTCTTTTCTGAGGATTGTACATGTTTTAAATTAATTCGTAATTTTGTTAACGGTTGAATACAGAAGACAATCAACAAAGTAAAGTAAACGCGATCAGTCTACAGCAGGTATGTCAAACTCTTTTACCACCGAGGGCCTCATTAGGTACAATATGAAAAATTAATTCTAGAGCCGCAATAAAAAAGCAGACACGAAATAAAGAAGAAACACATTTTTTAAATTAGCACAGCAGTTACACATACAAAATAACATACACATTTATGTTGTATTATGTCTCTTGAGAATGTATTACGAGATGGTATTTTATAGCGTGATTCCGGTATATGAATTCTTGATCTAAAGCCAACACGTTCAACTACATACTACAGTATAGAGTTGTACACCTAAAACTCTAATCTCATGCAGGTAATAGCATTCATTAAATATTTCATTCTGAAAGAATTATTATCTGAGTATGAGATATTTTTCAACATCGTTTTATGTGTTTTGATGACGTACAAAAATACTTCCAAAAGTACTTCCTTGTTTTTATACATATCACCCTTGCAATGTACGCACTTTGCTTTTTTACAATTTACTCTTCCAAACTGCTCCCTTGCTCAACTGATCTAAAATGTTCTGAGGCAATATTTATCTTCTCTGTGCGACAAATACTGTGTTTACAATTTGACTATCAGTGTCATTAGTCGGTACACATTTTAACACTCAACTGAGATACAGTGACTCCCACTAATATTCGGACACTCTTAAAAAGACTATAACTGTTTTAATATTGTACTATACGATTTGAACATTTTTTAGAAGCTAGAGCAATTAGTTTGCCACAGGATGCGAAAAAAGAATTTTGTCAAAAATTACAATTGATCGAAATTATAAAAAAATACCAAAAGTTGCATTTTACATCTTTTTTATGTGGACCCATGTTGAAAATTAAAAAAATACGTTTTATAGACCTGTGTCAATTAAACATATTATGAAAATTTCGTCAAAATAGATCGACGTTGCAATGAGCTACAAACGTTTAAATATTGTTGTTGAAGTTAGATACATAGATTCACCCCTTCTACTGTTAAAATAATAATAATAATAAATTAGTTTTGTAATGTGAAATTGTAAGAGATTGGTGGAGGATGGATATTGTTAGTCGGTTGTCAATTGATGTGAAATTATGAATAGTTCGAAGTTTAAGCATCCGAATCTCGTGACACTGGCGACCACACGAAGGTGTTTGTTGCATTCAAGCCTATAGCGTGTAAAGGTGGATACAATGCGTGTCTACCTTAGGCCGCGAAAGAACCTCGATTCGGAGAATTTCTCACATGAAGGTCACTTGCGAGCACGGGGAAACCGAAAGGTGGACCTGGGGCCACCAGGCTACAAAGAGTCGCGAGGTTCGAGACAAAAGATGATCGTAAAATTAAAAGAAATTAACCGTCTAGCGAAAGTCATTAAGCATGTCGGTGACATGTAAGGACGAGCCCAGGGCTTACATACCTGGGACGGCGGTTAAGGTGAATAATAATAGGCAACTGCTCTAGTCTTTTCCACGAATCTCAGGTAGTTGATAAGGTAGAAAGACTGTATAAATAGCGGCGGAAAACCATTTTCGGGATCTTTGCGTTGTCCGACTTGGATAGTGTCACGTCAGCCAGCCTCAAAATAAAGTAAAACGATTTGTACCGTAACAATTGTAAAAATTGCAGATTTTCACGATTTTCACGATTTTCGGCCTTCAACTGCAGTAAATATAATGATTCTTGCATCTTTCAATCGTTGTCGTTGTTTTCCACATCAGCCGATTGCGATGAAACTTTCACAGGGCATATAATTGCCAAAGATCTACAAAACGTATTTTTTAAATTTTCAATATAGGTGTACATAAAAAAGTTGTAAAATGCAACTTTTAGTATTTTTTTTTATAATTCGGATGAATTGCGATTTTTCACAACATTTTTTTTCGCATCCTGTGACAAAATAATTGCACTAGCTTGCCAAAAAAATTCAAATCGTATAGTACAATATTAAAAAAGTTATCGTCTTTGTAAGAGTGTCCGAATATTAGTGGGAGTCACTGTATGTCGAATGTCGAGCCTGACTACAGGGAAACTGAAAGTTTGAGTTGAGTTGTACCCAAGTGAATCTTTCTCTTTATTTAGTTCCTACAAGCAGAATACACGTGAGTGTAGTTCTTTTTTGTAAGTTTTAAATAGTTCTAACAAAATAAGGTTTTAATTCCAAGCATCCGAACTAGACTGCGGATTTTTATGCATTGATGGCTCGTGGAAATTATTCGTTTTGGATCTACAAAGGCTGTTCCCATTAAAAACGGATTTTATTTCATACCACTTTCTAAAAATTTGTCTATAAAACTTGGAAATTGCATAAACATCCGCAGTCTAATCCGAACGTTCTGACAAAAAAAAAAGATTCTAGTTAGAATCTTACGGAAACTAGCATTTCATGCAGAGAATACATTCCCATAAATTCACAGTACAACAGTGTTGGCAGAATTGGGCAAAAATTTAATCAACGATTGACGAATAAATTTCTACTTCAATCGATAATCGCAATTAACAATTAAACTCCTACTCTAGTTGTTAACTGGGGTTAACGATTACATTCTTCTCAATTGTAATCGTCAATCGGATAGTTGATTAACGATTAACCGCTGAAATTTCGAAATGAAATAATATAAACTGAGTTTTTGTTGAGATATATTTCTGTCAATTGTCCATCTCCGCTCTCCGTCTCTCTCTCCGTCCTTATTACAATTTATGGATATAGCGTGTTGCGATTAACTCCAAAAATTGATTAAATCAGTTTCTGATTTTTCAACGATTACTTTTTTATTGGTATACATTCATCAATGAATCTTGGTTAAAATTTGAATCGATTAATGCCCAACACTGGTTGTCATCCATCCGTCGCAAATTGGATCTATTGTACGTGCCTAAAGTCTAGCACCCAAATTATACTTCCTAATAAATAAGGACCTATAGGAAGTATAAGAAATAAGGAATTATACCTCCTGAGAAATTTCTGAACCATTACATACCTGACCGACTTCAAACTTTTATTACGATAATTCATTGAGAAGCTCAGAGCAGTAGAACATGTGTTTACCACCGTACGTAAGAAATGAATGTACCTATTAATGTTCTCATTATGATACGTATAATGACTGAGACAACAGACATTGTTATATAATATATTTAATTACAATCGATGAAACATCTCATCCAAAGAACAGTAAAGGGACCCATTCACGATCAAGCATATTGCGCAACTTGTTGTGTAAAATCAGAAATTCAGGGATTTTTTTTCAGGAACAACAGTGCCATTTTAAAAGTACCCTCGTGCCCGAGCGAGAGTGTGGTAGCACACACATATATCGCTAGGTCCCCATATACGTATATGAAATTACAAAGGTTCTTCCTACTAAAACTGATGCTTCAACATCGCAATGAGGAATTCAGAAGTGGTCAATTGTAGTTCCTAAAAGTCCAATATATGCCTGTCCAGAGCCCAAAATACACATTTTTTACGTTATCTTGGTGTAATTTATAATATTTGGCAGATACTGCCTGTCACCAGGCAACCGAAGCAAGCATGACGTCACAAGATGGCCGCCACTGACAGATTTTCGTAAATATTTATTTCACTCTATCTGCGCGCCGTCTAGCGCGCTATCAACGTACTACGATAGCAGCAGTGATAAGACTCGTCTGACAAAATTTGTGCAACAATAATAAATATCAGGAAATTCTGATTTTACACAACAGGATGCGCAATTCGTCAATCATTGCCATTCACGTTGCGCAATATGCTTGACCGTAAATGGGCCCTTTAAATGAATGTTATCATATATCTTACATCAATTTGACATCTGTTAACTGTGTTGCCAATCACATTCTAATAAATTGAATAATATACGAATACATGCCTCGGGGATCTCGAGCTGATCGCAGGACGTGCACAGAATTCTCCTTGAAAACGTGCCTGAGTGCTAGTTGAAATGAATAGAGGACACATTGGACACGTTCCTTTCAGTGATATTATTGGGAACTTATTCTCCGCTGAGAACGTTCCAAAAATGGACCTTCTAGGTATTTTGTAAACAATTGTTAAAATATCGTGACGGACTTGGAGATGGTTAAAATTATTTGTAAGACTAAAGGCGTGTTTAAATGTGTATGTGTGATCTACGATCGATTGATGGTGAAAGAAACAACACGCATCGAAAAGATGTATGAATCTGTGGATTTTGAGCAGCAACTGACCAGGACCTGTGCATACCAAGATTTTCACCAGTTTTAACCGCGTATACTTTGTGTGTATGATAAACGATTTCGATGAAATTTTCTGTATATATAGCTACCATAGATCTACTAAAAGTATAGTTTAGATTACCTTCACAAGGACAAATACAAACAAATTAAAAAAGTGCCTTTTTTTATTTGATTGCTATTTTTTTCAAAAATTTTGTACGTTGCTTAGTAAACAGATGCTTCTAATTGATCACAAACAGTCAGGTCGTTTGGTAAAAGTTTAAAAAAGCTATTCTGTTTTAGAGGCCGTACGCGGATACATGCGACTGACTATAGTCAGAAAAAATAGTCTCAGTTCCAGGTTCGCAGGAGTTTGCAGTCAAAATCTGGTTGGATGTGTACTTTTAAGTGTGTTGCATAATTTGCAACAAGTTTCATCCTGACATTTTACGTAAAAAATTATGTCAAATTAAACTTTAATTTTACTATTCAAAACACCACTTTTTCAATTTGTGTTTCAGGTAAATAAATGACACTTACATTAACTATGTCTACGTTAAATATATAATTTATTATAAACATAATCAAATTATAATATTGTTTCAATGTTTTAAATTCTTCTGGCTGCGTTTATATGTAGACGCATTTATAAACTAAAATTGCAGGTTTCCTGTTGCCAAACTTTCATATCATATTATTCCTAGAAATAAGTGATATTTCTAAAAAATTTTTATTAGTTTAAATACTCCAACTATCTAGTAAACGAAATTGCAATGAAAAATCTATGTAACTTACATTCGAAAAATTGATTTCTTTCTCGGCTCGAACTACTGTGGAGCGCGGCGCGGCGTCACACAGTGGTGCCGAGGCGGCCAAAAATCGATTTTATAAATTTTTGAGGATATATTAGTTAGTACACAATTAGTTCGAATTAATTGTTTAAATTAATGTTATTTAATATATTGTTTAAATAAGAAAAGTGAATAATAATTTTTTAGTTTAAATAAACAAAGTTTTCGTTCAATTTGCGATCGCTGTCGCAAAAATTCAATAGGCATTTTTCTTAAAATTGTTGTTAAAAATTTGTTATACGTAAAGGATTAATAAATCATATGCACTTCATATTTTTCTTTATTATTTAAAAATTTTCACCTTAACCTCAAATAACCGTAATTTCCGCTTGATTAATTCTTGATAATTCTAAAAGTTGATATTTAAACTTAAATTGCGGCTAAAGTCGTTTGAAGTAGGTAGTGATTTTTTACACAAAGTTAGTTGAATATTATACTGCTACGACGGCACGAGATGAAGTTGCCTTCCCCTGTGATATCCTGAAGATATTGCAGAGATCGAGTGAAGTCGCCTGTCAGATCGATATTGCGGTATCCGAACAACGAGGTTGTTGATAAGAAGAAGAAAGAAACCCCCTTGTTATTCAGTTAATAAAGTTTATAGTTTCCTTGTTTATTATTACCACGTGTTCTCCGGCACGACGCACAGTGGGCCAGAATGGCTCGGTAGCTGTTCACGCCTATTTCACCATTATTTCAAAACTTAAAGGCCACAATAAATAGGTCGTTGAATTCGTCTTGACGTCAGCTATAATGTTATTAAATAAAAAATATATCGTAATAAATAAATAATCAACGCGACCTCAATTTTTTATTTAAAAAAAAAATTCTTTAAATTTTTTATATTGGAATTTGTAGAAAATTAACTACTGATTACTTTTTGTACGAAACATTTTTTTGTCACACCACCGGAAATGTCTGAAAAATCGTGTGAATAATAAACAATAATTGAAAACTGGCTGTTCAGGCCTATTTCACCATTATTTCAAAACTTAAAGGCCACAATAAATAGGTCGTTGGATTCGTCTTGACGTCAGCTATAATGTTATTAAATAAAAAATATATCGTGATAAATAAATAATCAACGCGACCTCAATTTTTTATTTAAAAAAAAAAATTCTTTAAATTTTTTGTATTGAGATTTGTAGAGTACAGATTACTGATTATTTTTTGTAGGAAACATTTTTTTGTCACACCACCGTACTCCTTCCTATTTTGGCCACGATTTCGATCGAACTCATCACTGAGCGCGTGTCACGCGACGCTTCAAACCGTCATAGTTTCCGGGGTGGGCCGAGGGGGGACGTGAATTTTACGGGATCTTTTAGAGGAAACTTTGCTGAAAATGCTCCACTTTGTTAGAGCACCAAATTCTTCCAAACTTTTAACTTATTCCTTGTCAAAGGTGAAAGACTATGACAATTTTCCTTAGCTGACTAAACATTTTTTTAAATAATAAATTATGAACATTAACGTTTAGTTCCTGGGGCGTTCTCAACATAGATATACATTATTCATAAAAAAAAATGTGGGCACTTAATCCTCAGTAGGTTTTCCAGGACATCGTCATGAAGAAACGGAATTTTTTCGGTGATAAATCGTATCTGAAAAAGTTTGATCTTTGAACGCTTATTATAACAAGAGTTTTTAATAACTTTAATTAATATTATCGTTTTCGAATGTAATGGACATTTAAGAATCACTGTTCATTGGTTAAAAATCGATATGAGGACTTTCATTTTTTAGCTCATGAACAGCTACCGAGCCGATCTGGCCCACTGTGCGACGTGGCCATAGCCTTCGTAACAGTACTTTGCCAAAACGATTAGTGCCAGACCGTGTCTGCTTAATATTTGAAAGATTTGTTTCCATAAATAAAAAATGAGCCGAAAACAGAGAGTTTTAATTAGCCCATATTACTTAATGTTTAATAATTTTTTGAAAAAATTTGTTTAACCATATAAGCGTTGTACCTGCGATAACCTATCCACAACTTTTTAAAGAAATTCGTTGGATAGTTCCTGTTTTACGGATTTTTGACCACTTTTTGGCCATTTCGCACCACTGTGCGTCACGACTCTCCGCGTCTCTTTCTTTCCCATAGGCTGTCCGTCTTTGTATCAAAAACATTCATTATTCATTAGACAAGTAAATATAATTGGAATTATATTACATTTGGCATCATTTTCATTAGGAAAATGTCACGAGTATATTGGTCAAAGTCCCACAAAAAAAATAATGAAAAATAAAGAAATAGACGAACTAAAGTACACCATTGTTAAAATGTTCAGGAGATAAAAAATGCTTAATTATGTCTAAACTATTTAATGGAGGAAATTGATTTATTACAATATTAAACTGATGAAAACTCAATCTAGTGACGAATAAGTTACTATTTTACAACTGAATCCAATACCGGTAATTTTTTACTGTCTTCCCAAGATCAGCCCTTTTCAAAATGCACGAGACCGTTGAGGGTAATTCTAATAATTAATTAAAATATAACAAGAAAAATTAAATGTTTTAATTAGTTTGAATTTCAATCTGGTACATAATACAATTAGAATAAACAAGTAAAAAATGTACCAAGTTTAAAAACGAGAAATTAAAAGTTCAGCAGTCTTCTTCTGCAGATTCTGGTATAATAGTTGTCGGCCACATCAGAACTCTGAAACATTTCTAATGCTCTGTTCACTTTCTAAAATCCTCTCTAAAATAATATATTAAATATATTATTTACACCACAACATTAGTTTCCAATACGATTCACATCTAAACATTAAGCTATAAAACCCCTATGGGATTATTAGCAACATTGCACATTGCTGTGCATACTAACATTACAAAGATAACTTTGAATCTAGGGTTGACAATAAGCTGCAACGTTTCTGAATTCAACTCTAAAGGTGCAGACAGCGAATATGAGACTTAAGTAATTTACGGATATAAAGTAAAGGGCAGAGAGAGGGTCTACACAAAAAGGCCATCTATTGTATAGAGTGAAAAAGTACCCCTTGCTGCAAAGTTTGTGAATAAGAACATTTCTATTATTATCGTGGCTCGGGCATTGCCACAAGTTATGGTCCACAATCCATGATTAGGATCCTGTATCAAACAATTCAATAGGCAGCTTTTGTCAACAGCAAGTTTAATATTAAAAAGGGAGGCCTTCAGATGATAGAGTCCAGAACGAAGTCTGTTAAGGGGGTACCAGACCCATGGATATGACTAGCATATTACTAGAATATTACTAGAAAAACAAGTGAAAACTGTGTTTACGGGAAACCATTTTTTGTTTTTATACAAGCATGTTACGAGCTGTGTGAGGGCTTGTTCTAAAGAGGAAAGTTGATCCCAGGTCGCTCAGCTCATGATTTTGTTAGATTATGTTTATATCTAATAATATGAGCATCCAAAGTAGGGGGAAAAAATGAAGAAAAATTCCGCAGATTCTAATGTATTTTTCTAATACAAAACGATTTTTTCGACTTGAATCATGAGCTGAGCGACCTGCGATCGACCTTCCTCTGTCAAAAGAACCTTTATGCAGTTCAAAATATGCTCATATGAGGACAAAAAATGGTTTCCCGCAAACACTGTTTTGTTGATAAAATCAGTATTTGCAGGAAACCATTTTTTGTCCTCATATGAGCATATTTTGAGCTGCATAAAGGTTCTTTTGACAGAGGAAGGTCGATCGCAGGTCGCTCAGCTCATGATTTAGTTAGACTATGTTTATATCTAATAATATGAGTGCCCAAAGTAGGGAAAACAAATGAAGAAAAATTCCGCAGATTCTAATGTATTTTTCTAATACAAAATGATTTTTTCGACTTGAATCATGAGCTGAGCGACCTGCGACGAGCCTTCCTCTTTACAATGAGCCCTCACACAGCTCATAACATGCTAATATCAGGACAAAAAATGTTTTCCCGTGATCGCATTCAATTGTTCCTCAGATTCCGTTCATGAAGGGCAATGAAGGGCAAGTAGAACTAATTTTAGTTCAGCTACTCAAACGAGATGGCGCTTAGACAGGAGAATTATCGGCGTATATTCGTAACAACAAAAATATAAAGGGCTTGAAGACACTCGGATCCATTAATAGCAATAAAGATATTGATAACAAGAAAAAAACCTGTATTGATAGCGAAATTGAAGCGTTAGATTGATACAAATGTATGTTCGTCACTGTAGCCAAACTGTTTTTCAGCGTGGAGGTTGCTTACACTGATAAATACCCAGATCAGGGGTTGCGGTACCCCCTTAACCCAACAGATAAATTCTCTAGGAAGTTCAAGATGAGAAAACCAAGGATTAGACGTAGTATAGTAGAATTATCTGAAGAATTCATTATCTTGAATTCTGCTTCCTCGAAGATATTATTGACAGTTAGAGTCCTAGCCTGTTTCCTAGAACTATGGGGAAAGTCGGATTAAGGAACTAGGATGTTGTAAGAGATACCCTGGTAGAGTACTGGTAGTTTTACTCTACCCAGGTATCTCATGGGTACTCGGATACCCGGGTATGTCGTATACTCGGGTAAAAGTTGTAACGCTACTGTGGACTTGTAGACTTGTGATGTAATAAATCCATTAAACTACTTAAATGCGTTCTACAACTACTAAGGTAAGTAATAATTAAAGAAACCAAAACGAAAGGTTTGAAAGCATGATTGATATTATACTTTCAATTATGATGCACTGCAGCAGTCATAACTGTAAAATTTGTATAGAAATATGCTGAACAATGAATTAATACTGTATAGCCAGATATAGTTATATACAGGGTGGGGCAGTAACTATTAGCACCTCAGATATCTTCGAAACTTTAAGTCTCACATAAATATTTGCTGAAATAAAATTGCACAGTACGAAGGAGGCCATCCGGTGGCGATAGTAGTATCTTTGCAGTGGACGTACTTCGGACATTTGAAGGTCACCTCCATTTTTTTTAATGGAATGAGGTATTTTTGAATATATCAACCGATGCAGCTGGACATTCGTTACAAAAAAGTACTAACCTATGTATGTCGAAAAGTTAGTAGTTCAGGAGATATTACAATTTAAATAAGTCAAAAATACCATTTCGTTCCTACTAAGACGTTACAACAGTAAGTAACACTAACGTCTTAGTACGATTGCAATGGTGTTTTAGAGTTATTAACTTCCCGATTCATAGGGAAGTTATGGTAATTACCCCGAAAATCGAATTTTTAACAGATCTTCACGTTTCATGGTCATTGGATTCATTTTAGACTATTTTTATCAAAATGTCGGTGTGTGTGTGTGTGTGTGTGTGTGTGTGTGTGTGTGTGTGTGCGCGCGCGCGCGCGCGTATGTCCGTTTCTATGGTATCAAATTTTTCGTTAACGTTTTCAGAAAAAGTAATAACGCGATCAGAATAATGAATGATGCATTGGAAGTGCCCCGCTGCAACTTAGAGCTGATAAGATTTTGGTCAAGTTTGGTCAAGTAGTTTTTTAGTTTTAAAAAAAAAAATTTTTTTTTTGAAAAATTCAAAAGACTACATACGTCATGTGGTTGGGCATACTCTATATGCCCAATACAGTGTTATAATCACTTTCCCTGAAAACATATAATCTTCTTAAAACGTACGAATAGCAAAATAAAAACTAGCTGGTTATTGTTGCTCGCTCGAGGGCAGAACTGCTCTTGCGAGAGGGTTAGTGGAACGCATTGCTAGTGGGGCATACAGCTATTGATGTTTTTTTACCCCGAAAATCGAAAATCGATTTTTTAGCAGATCTTCACGTTTCATGGTCATTGGAGTCATTTTAGACTATTTTTAACTTCCCGATTCATAGGGAAGTTACTGTAATTACCCCGAAAATCGAGAATCGATTTTTTAGCAGATCTTCACGTTTCATGGTCTTTGGAGTCATTTTAGACTATTTTTATCAAAATGGTGTGTGTGTGTGTGTGTGTGTGCGTGCGTGCGTGCGTGCGTGCGTGCGTGCGTGCGTGCGTGCGTGCGTGCGTGCGTGCGTGCGTATGTCCGTTTCTATGGTATCAAATTTTTCGTTAACGTTTTCTGAAAAAGTAACGATGCGATCAGAATGATGAATGATGCAATCGATGTGCCCCGCTGTAACTTAGAGCTGATTAGATTTTGGTCCATATTGGTCAAGTAGTTTTTTAGTTTTTTTCGAAAGAAGTTCATTCAACAATGCAAATTATACGAGAGGACGGAAATTTTCCACCGAAGAAACAAACATAATAATTACATATATTTTTTTTATAATTTAAACAAATTTATTTAAAAAAAATTTTTTTTTATTTTCCTTTTTTAATTATGCAACTAATGCTAATGTTACCGCTTAGAATAATCGAAAATTATCCCAATGCAAGAGTGAGTTATTCATCGCTACTGCTGAGAATACATTTTCAAAGAATATCGATGAAAGTACAAAAACATTTATATTACAATCCATTAAAAAAACAAGCAGTTCAATACGAATTATTAACTGAGATGAAATTGAAAGTTAATATAAAAAAATGGTTAATGGAGCATGCGAGCAACGAACATACGATGTTGGTTTAATGCGACGCCATACAGAAAACATTTTGATAAGTAGAAAACTATTGAACTTCCCTGAGGACGTATAATCTTCTTAAAACGTACACTAAATAATGATAATAATATACTGCAACTAACGAATCGGGAAGTTCTTTGTGTGGCTCGTGGAGAGTCACACACAAAATAACATCCGTACCACTAACCCTCTCGCGAAATCGCAAAGCGAGCTACAATACCCCTACCTGCGAAGCTCGCGAAGCGAGCGAGCAACAATAACCAGCTAGTTTAAATTGTAATATCTCCTGAACTACTAACTTTTCGACATACATAGGTTAGTACTTTTTTGTAACGAATGTCCAGCTGCATCGGTTGATGTATTCAAAAATACCTCATTCCATTAAAAAAAATGGAGGTGACCTTCAAATGTCCGAAGTACGTCCACCTGCAAAAAAACTACTATCGCCACCGGATGGCCTCCTTCGTACTGTGCAATTTTATTTCAGCAAATATTTCTGTGAGACTTATAGTTTCGAAGATATCTGAGGTGCTAATAGTTACTGCCCCACCCTGTATACAAATGCCACAAGTGATAGACTAAAAGTGGTAGGTAATAAAAATGCCAAACGTGATGCGTATCACAACTGGCTCATGAGGACGCGCCTCGCATCTGAGACAGCCACACAATGCATCTGCTGCGCGGAGAATCGACGATTGTTGGGGTTTTGACGACATCAACAATCAATGGTGTCTCGCAGTCAATTGTTCGATACATTCAGACGTGTATCAAATATACAAAGTAGCCCAAGCAATAAATCGAAACACCATGATTGCCTTACAGTAGCTGATGACTTATTCAATTATTCTGCTTCATGACTCTGATGCCCCACTAAAAATTGCATTATTCAAAATATTGTTTACATTATTAAATGTGTCGGTATCTAATAAATTACTAAACATTTAGGTATAGTATGAGGTATTATACCAATTTCGTATCCATGAAATTTGAACAATCATAGAGAATGGAAATAATCTAGGTTGAACAAATATTTAATTTTTTGGAGTGGAAATTTACGACCATTATATAGCCTGGTTCTTAGATTGCACTTGGATAACAAATCTGATCTACAGGGTGTCCCAAAACTACCCTAGGAGCCGAAAATGGGAGGTTCCTTGGGTCATTTGAAGCGACATTTTCCTTTACAAAAATGGCGTTCGCGGCTTTGTTTAGGAGTTATTAACGAAAAACACGGACCAATAAGAGCGCGATCTAGACATGCGGTGGCACGTTCAGCCAATTGACAGTTGGCGCGTCGAGTCGACTGTGCTAACTCGCGTCTACGTCGCGCTCTGATTGGTCCGTGTTTTTCGTTAATAACTCCTAAACAAAGCCGCGGACGCCATTTTTGTAAAGGAAAATACTGCTTCAAATGACCCAACGAACCTCCCATTTTCGGCTCCTAGTGTAGTTTGGGGACACCCTGTATATAATATACATATTATGCAATTGAAAGTAAATATAACTATAACAAAAACACGTAGTGTCAATTACAGAATACAAGAATGGTATTTTAAAAATTGTGTTTGTTTCTAATAAACAAAAAGAATACGAGTATGTGCAAACGATTCTATGAATTATTTTATTGATATGCGCAATTCTTCTACTCATAGAAATCTGTAGTGCTGTTTTGTGCTAATTTACGACCAGAAACTTGCTTCTTATGCTCGTAAACAGAGCCGCCAGATTAAGACTTGTGTCCCCACTCTATCTTCCTCTTCTACGACGTTATTCCACATGCTACTGCCGCGCCGCGGCCAGGTCATGTGACATGTTCCGTTTTTGTCGGGCATATATCCGGTACTGGCAGAGTGAGGATAACTTCGTCCCTTCAATTCGTGCTCCCTCCCCTCATCTGACAATTCTCGCCGTAAATTAGTGGTCGTAAATTATCTGAATTGGATAACATTTTAAGATTACACTACACAAATATGTAGCAACTGTAGCTACCTTCAGTCATGTGAACTTTCTCACTATTGTGAAGTTGCTTGTAGCAACTGTAGCTACCTTCAGTCATGTGAACTTTCTCACTATTGTGAAGTTGCTTTTTGAATTATTTTGTTTTAAAACAAATGTTTAAAAAAGTGTTTAAAAATGTTTAATCGATAAATTGAATTCATTGAAGAAGGGTCGTAGTATTAAGATTTAAAATTGTTACTTTTAAATAATTTATTTTAATGTTATAAGTTACAAATAAAATTAAATAGTTAATTTCAGTCTTATAAATTTATTTGAGGATCCAATTCAATAATCCCTAGTTATCCTCTAAAAATATATGTGCATAAATCACACGATCCTATAAATATTATATAGGAAATGATTTTAAATTATTGCAATTAATGGTAGAACTAAATGCTAAAACAACAAGAGATTAATCATTTTAGCATACATTTGATTCAAATATATTTATGTTCTCCCAAATTCATATTGTGTTTATGTTGTCGTAGAAAAATGATAAAAATAATGTTTTAGATATAACTGCAATGTCGATCATTTTCCATCTCTCGTATTGTACTGTTGTGTACATATATTTCAGAATAAACTTGTTATTCTATGGGGAATTCGTTGCAGATTCGTGCTTCATTCAATATCCACGTCACGTACATTTTTCTGTTCGATCATTTCATTCAATTTCTTCTGAGATAAACTTAGTCCACATTGTCAGTTTCCTTTGGCACCGTTAAACCTTCGTTTGCTTCTCGCTATCGCAACAACGCTATGCTTTTCATCCGAACATTTATCTTTCTTCCTCGTAACTTTGCTGCGTCGTCCCTCTTCACATTTCCATTACGACAAGGACCTCAGTACCTCCGAGGACACGCCATATAGCATAATAATGAGCCATAAACAGCACAACACGCGGCCACTTTATTTCACCATTTCTTGAGCTTGAAATATCTCGACCCTGCTAAAATCACTTCGCACTTACTTCCAGTAACTTGCTCCCTAGCTTCTCCTGTTTCACCCTCACCCTTCCTCTAATTTTCCACCATTTTTTCACCCTCCCGCATTTCTGACCGGCATAACGCGAATTCGTACACTGTTAGGTAACTAATTCGACACTCATCGAGATATGAATATCCTTTTAATTTGCTACTGCAACATTCCCTAGTAGCACAAAACATTGTATACACATTCATATAATATTAAAAAGAGAGTCAATCTTTTTTTAATATTCAAATATTCATACAATATTTATTTTATATTAAGTAACGAATATTATTTTATAAATATGGAGGAAATATCTATTTCATGTTACGAGAAAAATATCTTTTTCTAAATATTAAATGAATGTATATTTCATGTTAGAAATAGAATATTCTTTCCTAATATACATATAATATTTATTTCATATTATGAAAAAAATATTTCTTCTCATTATAAAACGAATCTCTATTTAATATTAAAAATAGAATAGTTTTTTCTAATATACAAATAATATTTCTATTTCATACCATGACAAAAATATTTTTTCTCATAAAATAAATCTTTATGTAATATTAGAAATAGAAATTTTAAAGTATCTTGAAAACAAGATAATTTAATAATTTTTTGCTATGGTAATCATTTTTTACACAGAATAAACAGTGAAATCGATTAGTACAACAAAAAATATGCATTTCTACTCAAAGAAATGATGCAATTGTTAATTGCACATGCACAGTTGCACAAAACAAAATCTATGGGCCTACGAATGTAGCATTCCCCGAACCATTAATCTTTCTAACTGCATAAAAAAATTCTGTATTTTCAATAAACCCCTTTCGAAGACGAAGATAAATATTCCCTCGAGCAGTGCACAGAAAGTAGTGTTATTATAAAATAGTTTCTAATTTTTTTATAACTTTTTCTTAAATTTGAAGATTTAATTGAACGTTATCTAAATATGAGTTTCACGTTTTTTAAATATTTACTTTATGTTTTTTAAATATGTAATTTATATTCTCTGAATATTTAGCTTATATTTTCTGAACATTGAATTTACATTTCTTGTATATGTATAGAATATTCAGATCTAATATTTTTCTCATATAAAAAAGTGTGGCTTAAAAAATATTTTTTCAATATTTAAAAGAAACATTTACTAACCCAATATTTTTGTGCTACTAGGGATTAGATAAAAAATCACAAACTACCAATCGATACAAGTTGTACATACAATAGCATTTCGTAGATATAATGTGTTATCAAATTACTATTATTAGACTCGGATCTTTATGCAATTATGGATTCTGAAAATTTTTAAAAAATTCTGCAATATAAAATTCTACAGAATTTACTACGATTTTAAATTATTTCAGATATAAAAACGATAACACCACGGATAATAAGATTTTATATAATTCGACTGTCTTAAAATTCGTCTGTAAAAATCACAAATTGCATAAACATTCGCAGTGTAATCATTATCATTTGTTTTCCGAAGAAAGCCCTCTAACAATAACGTTCATTAATATGTGCATATAACAAACAAAGACAAGTGCTTCAATTTGCAGCTTTCATTGTGTTATTTCACATTATTGACCATACATACATATGATATTTGTGTTTGGATTAGGTAACACGACGAAGGGTTGTTTATACGAACCATGTTAAGAACGAAAGAAATAGCCTATAAATCTGACATTGGAAACCATATTTGGTCCTTTAATTCGAAAAATGTTAATTACAGAAAAAAATTGGAATATTGACACAATTTACGCGTTATTGAATTATTGACTTGTAAATTCAAAATATTTTCTAATTCATTTTCCGAGGACTCCTGAATATTTTCTTCGTCTATAATCTCCTTATCACTATAAAGTTCAATTCCATTTTCTTCTAATTCGCTCTTTTCATGCTCATACAATTCGCCGTCCTGGATATCAAAGCATTCTATTGGTATATTGTTCACTTTTCCAACAATTCAGAGATTTCAAATCGTTTCGCCATTTTAAAAGAGAATTAAGGTAAAGGTACCAGTAGTTGACCATGAACGAATAGTTGACCATTTTATAGAAAAACATAAAAATAAGATTTCTGTAAGCTGTACACTTTTGATGAAAGTGAACCTCGGATGCCATACCATCTGTTGGTTCAATTTCTCTAATACTATTCTCTATTAACTTGCAACGTCTACTCTGTTCCTCAATTAAACTTTTTATGGAATTGATTTGTTTTATTTCTTATTTCATTCTTTAATTGTAATTTGTGCTGGAAATTGTTGAAACTAAATGATAGTAAAATGATACCCAATATTATTGCTTTAACCCTATTCCTAGTATAAGTGGTCAACTACTAACGAATAGGAGGTCAATTACTAGATTTTTCATTTTCATGTGTGGTCAACTTCTGAAGCAATTACTGAATTTCTAAATGTGTTTCTTAAAGTATAAGTAAACTTTTTTTAAAAAGTGGCCTTGGTACATAATTTAAAAGACTTAAAGAGTGTCTTCAGACATCAACTCTCGCTATTTAATGACAGAGTAAATGGTTACTATTGTTCGCGTGGAAAACTTCTCTTAACTGGTCAACTACTAGTACCTTTACCTTACGTCCTGTTCCAACGACTATGGTATATACATATACAAAATGTCCGCGTACAACAAAATCGACGACTATGTTATATTATTATACATCGCGGCTATCTATCTAAATATCTAATAAACGATTTCGGGTTCGGTAAATATATTCTCAAATTTTCCACTTTGAGAAATACCAGTGAAAATGAGTGGTGTTGGTATAAGTAGCCGCAATATAAAATTATTTTTATTCTGGATTAATTGAACATAAATAAAATTCATTATATTACAGCGTTACATATCGTTGCAAAAGTCATCACATCATTGTGAAAAAAATGTAACATGAAGCAAGAATTTTAAAATGAGACTGTAAAACCACTCATTTTGACTGTTCAGATAGTTCTGGTGTTAATATACATATGGAAAAATTACGGGATAACAGAAACACGTGTACGATTTCACTGAACACAGAAACAGAAACAAAATAATTATTATGTTAATGCTCAAAACGTACGACGAAGGCATTATGCGTAAATGTTAAAAACATTGTTCACCCGAAAAAGGGCGCCTATTTTAAATTCCATGAATTTTATTATCTTTAAATACTTTTTATTTTACCACGCTTATATTACCTTGCCGTGACAATGTTGTTGTTGTATGCGTCAAATCTAGTAATTGAATTTTAAACCATTTCCTGATGAGCTACAGACTTTAAACTTTAAACATAGCTAGATGATAGAATAAGAACTAGATGACAATGCATTATTAAAAGCAAATTTTAAAAAAAATTGTGTGTATAGGAGAAAGAAAAGATATTTAAATATTAACCACCACACCTCGCCGTGAGACGCTCAGTAATACGTCACCGCGTTCAGCGATCCCCACTCCGCGCGCCAGTGTCAGTGATGCTATGCGTGGCGTCTTTTTTCGCGCATGCGCGAGTTCGTCAGGAACGTATCTGCGTCCGAAGTTTGTGGGGGACTATTGGGGGGAAAGTAGTGGGAGACTATTATTAGCGGGAACGTCTAACGGAGTCCGTTACGACCGTTACAACACGAGACGCGAAAGAACAGCGTACTGTGAGAATTGCAGATAAGTTATTGTTAATATTTAAACAAATAATAAATTTTTCGAAATTAGCAGGGCGATCAAGGTACCCAATTTTCGTACTCGACTGGGGCCGTCTACGTCAGAATATTCGCGCATGCGCGAAAAAAAGCGCCACGCATAGCATCACTGGCCAGTGTAACCATGCGATAAGTATAAAGCATCCGAAACATAATCAATATCTATTAATACAAAAAAAATCAATATCTCAACCGCACCTCAATCGATATCTGAATCGATACCTGAACCGATACCCCCACGATACGCCGATAAGAAAACCATTCGATAGACAATTCACTTGAGTCCCAATCGATACCTCCCACGATATGCCGATAAGACCCAGTATACATGGCCGATGAGTCACCGTAACAATGCTAATAAAAAAGTTGTCTTTACCCAGGAGCACATCGTATTTCACTTCACTTCGCCTATTAAGGGGGTAGAGGCCCCACGTGACTATGGTATTTTTCATTGTGACCAACCTCCGCGCGGAAAACCAATTTGGCAACAGTGATGAACATACATCTGTTTCAATCTAACGCTTTAGTTTCGCTATCATTACAGGTTTTTTTCTTTTCATGAATATCTTTATTGCTATTAATGAATCCGAGTGGCTTCATGCCCTTTACACTTTTGTTGTTACGAATCTACGCTGACAGTTCTCCTGACTAAGCGCCATTTGGTCGAAATAGCGGAACTAAAATTGCTTCTATTCACCCTTCATGAACGGAATCTGGGGAACAATTGAATGCGATCACGCGGGTACGTTTCACGTCCTCATACGATTATATTTTGAGCTGAGTGAGAGCTTATTCGAAAGAGGAAGGTTGCACGCAGTGCGGTCTTCTCGATTTTTTCGCGAGAAAAATCTTTTTGTGCACGAAAAATACATTAGAATCTCCGGAATTTTTCTTCATTTGTTTCGCCTACTTTGGACACTCATATTACTTCATATAAACATCATCTAAAGAAAACATGAGAAGAGCGCACTGCGTGCAACCTTCCTCTTCCGAATGAGCCCTCACTCAGCTCAAAATATAATCGTATGAGGATGTGAAACGTTTCCGCGTAAACCCCTGTTTTCACTTGTTTTCTAGTAATATTCTGGTTAGATTCTAGTAATGTCACGTGGGTACTCTACCCCCTTAATCATAGGATATATCTCTTCGCGAGTTGTCCTTTCATTTATTTCGTTCGCGGTAAAGTAAGAATGTCAGTTCGACTACTATACGTTAGTTTTTCTCCTTTCTCTAGTCCACTACGCGTTCCCACTCCAACTCATCCCTACTCCACTGACCCACTTCACACCGAAGGAGCTCACTCAGTGTGATGTTCCGTGTTCCGTTTTCCGTTCATTCAATTCCTTTCAGACAATTTTGAACTCTATCAAGAGACGTCGTCTCTCGGAGTCATCTCCTCATTCTATCTCGCGTATTTCCATATCTTGCGTTTTTATATCTTACTGTTGCATATCAGTATTACTATATCTTGCGTTCCATTTAAGGAAGACTAAAAAATAGAAAATAAAGTATATAAAGAAACTTTCCAAATACTACGCTTATATTACAACGAACTAAAAAGAAGAAATTAATTTTTTTAGACATTAGTGACTATAAATAAAAGCGTGGAGCGCTAAACTATATTGACGTAATCTTCATGGACGCTTCACGCTTTTATTTATAGTCACTAATGTCTAAAAATATTATTTTCTTCTTTTTAGTGCATTTTAATATAAGCGTGGTTTTTAAAAAGTTTTTTATATATATTTTTTTAAACTTAGAAAACTGCTCCATTTCTTAATCATTTAAAAAAGAAATCGGCCAAGCGATTCCCACTTCACGCTTATATGTATTGTAACTAACTGTAAGTCGAAAATGCGTAACTTTTCTTCCATTACCGCCCCACTACCGCAGGATTGGGCAAAGAGAGTTGAAGAAGAAAATACTTCCCGACTCGAGGATCGACCCATGCATATTTGCCAGCAGCTGGCGTAAAAAGTTCAAGATACTGTCGTCATAAATAGGGATGTAAGTACCCGCAGGACTAAGTAGACGAAACTCTTATTATTTTGCAGCATTATATAGGGGGAAGACTCCCAACGTCGACGACGCGATGCCACACTGGTGATTTCAATTTATTCTCGCGAAAATAATCTTACGAAAGCACGTAAATCTGATTTTCACATATTTTGTTCCTTAAGACTTTTGCATTTTAAGTTGCCTATCTTACAACTTATTCTACCCACTGTTGCTAGCTATCATATTCATAGATCAATAGGCACACATCTTTCTGTTTTTGCAAAATTATATAGTTACAAATATACAAATATTATATAGTATGTATAGTTACAAATATTTAGTATCATATACATTACTATGTCTACATCTATTTATATATTTATGTAAAAATATATATTTTGTACATTTAAGGGAGAAATTTACACTTTTTACACACTGTGTTTTTCTCACTATTTTCAGAGTAAACAAATAATATGTAAATTTCAGATTTGTACGATGCGTAATAGAAAATTTATCGATAGAATAGAAACAACTTTATAAACAGAAACATACACTACACATAACGGATGAAAGCAAAGGCTTTCCATACCTCTGAGCCCTAAATCAGAACGATTGTAGTTTGCCTTTGAGCACGTTTACTCAGTTCTCTGGGTAAAGAATAGAGAAACTGTTTTGTGACAAAGAAAATTCAATCTGGAAGAGCCTGATGGATGGAACTCTTATTTTCATGATTTGAGTAAACAACAATTGCGTCTACATAAGTCGTAGTCCAATGGATAGCGACAACTTTATTAATATGGGGTATGGGCCACTATGTGTCGGCATTGCTAATTACAAAAGAACAGACAACAACAATTTTCAGGTCCGATGAATAGCAAGTATATTCAATTAGTAGCTGAACAGTTGTACATACAGTGTCCCACGAACTGTGCCCACTTGAATATCTTGGTTATTTCAAATGATACGAGAAAATGTTACGTACAAAAGATGTAGGGTTTAAGAAACTACATAATATGGTACAAATAGTATTCTTACAGGTGGAGACAAATAGAAGATAATGAGGTCACCTTTGGTGTTTTAAATGAGATGTCCAATCTTTTATGCTCGATTTCGATAGATTGGCATATCTTGAGTATAAAAGTATTAAGATGCACTTGTACTTGTACCAGATGTACAAATCAAAATTATAGACATTTGAGCCAAAATCGAATAAACAAATTATTTAAAACGATCTGAAAACATTTATTAGATGTAATATAATTAATAGTAAATATAACAAAATACTGATACAATATTTTATGTTGTCTTCTCATAACATAAATGACAGCTAAGATACATGAATACTACGCAGCATTACTAAATAGTAATGCCTTATGATGAATTTTCTAAATAATTCCTTACATCCAAACATATACCTTTAAAAAGATATATATTGTGTTCAATTAAACTGAAAAGTTAATTTATAAATACCATATACTCAAATAATATGGTATAGTGGCAGAAAACTATATGTGAAAATATATGAATATAAGAATTATGTTTGAATTTACCGCTCAACGTTGATCAGGTATAGATCGATCCAATACAGATTACATTGTTTCTACACTAAATGCTCTGACATTATCGCAGTCTTACAAATGCCGGCTTGGGCTAAACATGTGGTTACACCAATGTCAGTTATATCTATTATAATTAACTTCCCGATTCATAGGGAAGTTACTGTAATTACCCCGAAAATCGAAAATCGATTTTTTAGCAGATCTTCACGTTTCATGGTCATTGGAGTCATTTTAGACTATTTTTATCAAATTGTTAGTATGTGTGTGTGCGTATGGCCGTTTTTATGTTATCAAATTTTTCGTTAACGTTTTCTGAAAAAGTAACAACGCGATCAGAATGATGAATGATGCAATCGATGTGCCCCGTCGTAACTTAGAGCTGATTAGATTTTCGTCCATATTGGTCAAGTAGTTTTTTAGATTTTTTAGTTTTTTTCGAAAGAAGTTCATTCAACAATGCAATTTATACGAGAGGATGGAAATTTTCCACCGAATAAACAAACGTAATTATATATATTTCATTTTTATTTAAAAGAAATTTTTTTTTAATTTAACCCTTTGAACTCCAACGGCGCTGATACGGCGCGGCGCCCGGCCGATGTGAAGTGGCAAGGATGCATCTTGGCTATTGTTTTACTAAGTATCACACCAAAACTAATTACAGAGTGTAATATTTATCAAAATTTGTTGTTTTCGACATATAAATGAATAAACTGGTGAAATTTTTTTTTTAATTTTTTTTAAATTAAATGTTTTTGAAGTACCTGTAAAATGTTCACCTAATTTGGCCGAAATCGTCTCGAGTTGCTGGTTTCATTTTTATTTTTTTTAATTATGCAACTAATGCTAATGTTACCGCTTACAACTAACGAATCGGGAAGTTCTTTGTGTGGCTCGTGGAGAGTCACACACAAAATAAAAAAAAACCATTAATAGCTGTATGTCCCACTAGCAATGCGTACAACAACCCTACCCGCGAGCTCGCGAAGCGAGCGAGCAACAATAACCAGCTAGTTATATTTTAATTTACACTAAACAAGTGAGTTACAATTATAATTTTCTTAAATAAAAAAATTTATTAGAAAAGGATTTATAATTATATTTGTTCCACAGTACTAATAGAAATTGTCGGTTAATTTAAAGACGCAAAATTTTATTAATTTCTTGGAAATGATCTAAATATGGATCGAAACGTCGAAATTTTGATTTTGTGATATTTTGCAAATAGTGTAGAAGTAGTTTTTGATCGAACCAGTGCGCTGATACCATTAAAAATTTTGTTTAAAACCTATTTACGATCGATACTAAGATATTATTATAAATGACAGTTTTTGTACTACTATCTTATACTTTTGTCCAACCGAAACTCGTTCATTTTTACAGTTACTTATTGTATAACTTGTGACGTTGCAAATCAGCGACGTCACTTCGCCGTTAATCGCGAGCACATTTTTAATAGTGCGAAGGACCGGACCGTGCAATAACGAGACGCGAGACCGGGAAACACAGGATTCGAGAGCGTTCCGCGAGGAATTTCCATAATTTAGAGCGCGCATTGACACCTAGCGTGCGCGCCGAGAACGGCAAGTTTCAGGGCCGAATAACGAACCAGGCACAGGAGCCCCGACCTTCGAGATTTTCCTAGGAGACGATTCCGGTACAGAAGGACGTCAGACGAAAACCCAATGGCATTTCGAAGCCCGACTACGGGCCACTACGGTTATCGAGGGCACCCGGTCAATCGACTTGGAGGCGCCGAAGGGACAGGAACCCATACCGACCACCGTACCATTTCGCGGTCCCGACGCCGCCTCATCCCGCCATAAATAGGGTTCCAGCGAGGATGGTGCCACCGAGAAGCCAAGACGAGGCACGAGCCTCCCCCACGTCTCACAAAAAGTGAGACGTTTTCGCGTCAGGGTCAAGGAGCCATGGACCCCGTCGAGACGCCCCTGTTACGCGAACGTTGCGCGCGAAAGGGCGCCCTAGGAAATTCGGCAAGGAGGTCGGGTGGGGGGGAACGAGAATCGATGCGGCACGCGCCCGGAAATCGATGATCACTGTTGCGTTAGCCTCTCGCGAGACGATAAGAATTTGTTGCGACATTGCGAACGCGATGTTGTTGCGCCTCAACATCCTAATAGCGCACACCGGTCTCGCGGCCGTCTCGCGTCCGAAGTGGTGCCCCGGCGGACTTCTCGTTCGCCCCCGAAGAATAGCGAGAGCGAAGCCCGAATTATCGTGTGGCGGAAAGAGGCCCACAGGAAGGGACTAGCGGCGGTGAAAAGAACGGTGAGTCGCACAGTGATCCTCTCGAATATTCGGTTAGCGTGTTGGCTCGATTATCGCGCGAGGACGACCATTTGTCGTTTCGTCCTCGATATTTCGCGCAGGCCGAGACGCCAAGCGTCTCGTGCCGTCGGCTCGGGCCGTAGCGACGGTCCTTTGAGCGGTATTTCGCGTAGAGAGTTCCCCCAAAATCTCGCGCTCGGAAGTTTCCTCGGAGGAATCGCGTCTCGCGAATATTTCGTCCGACGCCTCGCAAACATCTCGAATCCTGTGTCGTATTGCGTAGCGAACGCATTTCAACTCCGTCGCCGTTCGTATCGTCCGTCGTGTGCCTTGCGTACGCGTGCTATCGCGACAGTCTCGTATCGCGCCGTCCACCCGCGCTTCGCGCGATCCCGTCCGTCGGGAAATCGTATCGTCGGTACCGATCATCCGTACCCTTTCGCGCGATCTTAACCAACGACAACCGCGCTGCGACCGACCAACCGTCCGCAATTCTGTATGAAGAGCACGGGCTCTCGGGTTGCGGTCACGTGACCGCTCAATTGTACAATCTGACGAATGAATAAAACACCCACTCGAGGCCAATTACGTTGTCGTTCATTCCCCGTGAGATCCGTCCTGCCGTAAGGGTTGTCCTCGTCCTTCCGTGTTCGAACCACCGGACCCCATCGCGTCCTCGTTACGATCCGCGTGCTTCGAAGGTTCGATCTCCGAGTCCGAAATTCGTGTCGTGTTTCGCGTGACACTTTTCACGGTGTCTGGCGCCCGAACAATCTCGCGGAAATTTCGAGCCTTCGGACGTCCTTTGTCTCGGGCGGACCACGGGCATACGGCGGCCCGCGGCCCGGCCTAAGGGCCTGTAAAAGCCCGAAAGTCGCTCGATCGGAGGTTTCCTAGCCTCCGCTCACGAGCGACGTGACAAACTGTTTTGTTATATATGAAAACTTGAGAATTTTTGTGTTTATTCTGAAGATGATATGCGGTATACAGCCCTATGTATAAAGTACCAATTTCCTATTTGTGATTATAGGTTTTGCAATCCAAATTCCCTTTGGAGTATATTTCACCTTTCTGAAAATTAAGTGTACGTTTTTGCAAATCACTTTCACTCATTAAGAATATTTGAATTTAATTATTTATTTACTTATTACTGCGAGGAAAACATACGACTGAATACTTAATACGCTTCAATAAATACGTATGTAGTTTCATTTTTAATATTTATTAAGCAGAAAATGGCTACAATGAATATAGATTTTTTATAGTCAAATTCAACCTTATGCAAATACATTTCAGTCTTGTACAAATCAATTCCACCCATTAAATATAATTAAAATTAATTATTTATTTATTAAGATTAAATTAAATATTTCCTTATAGACACGCGTGAACAGTGTCATTACTGCGAGAAAAACATAAGACTCAATACTCAATACGATTCAATAAATACATATGTAGTTTCATTTTCAATATTTATTAATCAGAAAATGGCTACGCAATGAATATACATATCTACACACAGTTTTTATACATTACAAAGTTAATGAATTCGTATAATCACTACTAAATAAGTATTTGCAATAAATAAAATTTTAAATTTTGAACTGTATAGGGAAATATTGTTCAGAATCGTGGTCATGACAATGTGTCCAAAGCTCATCGAAATCGGAGAGGATTTACATCATCGAGAAACTCTTGTTCGTTGCGACATCGCGGCGTACCAACAACGCTCGGCTGCCGACTCACCGCGCTGAATCTGGCAATATGCGTCTAGGTCGCGCTCTGATTGGTCCGTGTTTTTCATTAATAATGTTGGATGTCTGGAACCAAATGTGTCAGCAACAGGCAAAAATGAATTCGTTACGAGAGCTTAAGGCAATAAACCAGATGCGATAGGACCCAAGGGTCTTTGGGTTTTGCGTTTCATTTCGAACACTCTAGACAGGGTACAGTGGTCTTTTGTGCTGAGTGGAAAACAGTTTTCCTGCTACAGCCTTTCTTCTGCACTTCTTGTCTAGCCTTCGACTGGTTAAGACGTCCTTCCGAGTCACTTCATAATAAACGCATTATATTCATAAATAAGTTTTTTAGTTTATTTTAACACCATTTCCAATAAATAACTCCTTAACAAAGCCTCGGATGACATTTTCGTAAAGGAAAATGGTGCTTGCAATGACCCAAGAAACCTCCCATTTCCGGATGCTGAGGGAATTTCGGGACACCCTATATATTATATATATTATTTTTTTTAACACTGCATACGTATTGTATGCATGCAATAAACCTGGCGTGAACACATCGATGGGGTCGTAGCATGCTAAGCATTAAGATTCGTGGAAATCGGATAAGTAAATTGAACAACCTCATTGGTCAAAAGCCATTGATGCCCCTCGCGAATGTACGGTTCGTTGCGCAGAAATAATTTGCGGAGAACATAAAATGGCGTAGGGTGTCGTTAAGGGCGCAGAAGGAGGAAAGGTGCGGCAGATATAACAGAGAACATAGATGGCTTAGTAATGGGAGCATAGGGGAACCATAATTCCATCGTACGTCCCTATCCATCGAGAGCACATACGGGTAAAGGGTATGTAGCTCTCGCGGGAAATGCGAACGTATTAAGAGTCTCGATCTAGGCGGATTTGATGGAGCGGCTGCTTCGAAATGGTTACGGACTCCAGTGTCATTTTAAGGCGGTAGACTCATTTCCAGAATTGCAAGGGTACGAGATGCGTGTTCTCAATTCTTGATAATACTAAAATAGGATTTTTCACTAGACAAAAGATCTAGGCCGCGATCGCCCTCGAAAGTCCTATTCTTACGTTTATGAGGCGTAATTTGCAATTATATAAATTCGAGTGAGCTGCCGCAAGCGGTAGCAGCCTAGCGACAGCGCAACGGTCTACACGTCTAAACCTAAAAATTCAAATAGTAAAAAAATTACGCCAAGTACATGAAAGTGAAAAAGGAAAAAGATAGATACATCTAGGCAAATGTCTAAATGTTACATTTTATCTTCACCGAATCTTACATTGTGTTACACAGTGTCGCCTTTAAACATTGCTGGGAAGCACCTTTTATACTTGCAGCTCATTTCGATTTCACATATTTTTTTTATATTGTTTATGATCTTCTATCTTTTTCCTTTTTCACTTTCATGTACTTGGCGTAATTTTTTTACTTTTTTGAAGTTTTGATTGGGATCTCACTTCTTTTTACAAGAATATTTTGCATAGGGAGTGACTTCAGATAATTTTTAATATTATATTTGACACTTGGCAGGTTACGAATGATTAATACTATTAATTACAGGACATGACGAATTATACTTGTATTTGTGTTAATCTATTTTTCTTTCGGTCTCTCTCTCCCTCTCCCTCTCTCTCTCTCCCTCTCGCTCTCTCCCTCTCCCTCTCCTTCTCCCTATCCCTCTCGCTCTCTCACTTGTTCTCACTTGATTAGGTCTACAATTTTCAACTTGAAACCTTAATACGCTTACTTCTACGTACGTTGGAAATAAGTAAAAGTTGAATCAGGTAATTACTAATAGTAAAACGGTAAAAATTTACAATTAAGAACTATTTTCAAGTAAATAACGCAGTTACACAAACTTCAAATTGCTGTCTCATAAATCGGCACTACCCAGATAGCCAAGCGAATCTCGAGTACAAATCGCGCCCGGCGTGCCAGGGTCAGGTAACGGGAACGATCGGTACATTCCTTGCTGAGCAAACGCCGAAGAAGTCGGTTAAATGTAAATTAAGCATTACGTTTCTTTTACAATAAAAGTCGTTAGATATGAAAAAATGCACAACTTTTTATAACAGGACCACCCCGGGGACATACTCCACAAGATGCAAAAGGTTTCGTACCGATTGGTCCATCCATTTCGGCGTAATTCGTGAACGTACATAGAAAAGAAACGAAGAAAGACACATTCAGGTCCAATTGAGTAATCTCCTCCTTTTTCGAAGTCGTTTAAAAATTACGCCAGAATCCTAAACGTTTTTATTTAATTACAATTTACGCCTTTTCAGCTTTCAATTAAGTTATTTAACATCTTTTAAAATCATTGAAATTTGTTAATATACATAAAACAAAAAGCTCAGTGTGTTTGTACTTCAGCTGAAAAAAGCTAAGTAATTTTAAGTATACAGATTTGGAGAGGACATAAGTAATATTTGTACACATACAAATTTGAAGGATCATAGAAATATAATTGTATTTAAATTGTGATATGCATATATTTATAATATAATCCCCTTTCATATTTACTTGTAATGTTTCATAAATAGGGACATTGTCTCATAATATGGCCTTTTACCTTAGCACTTAAGCTATCATGGATTGTCTGTACTCCAGACAGCTTTCTTAGTTTTCCGCTGCCCTTTCATTTGACCGGTTTCTTTTATTTTTTCCACTCCAAGAACAAGGCTTTTTACATTTGAAAGAATTTTCCCTAAATTTTTTATAATAGCATATTGGCTTTTGATTTCGAAATCTAGTTGTTTTTGACATGCTTCTATCTCTCCCAAAGACCCAGATCTCGATCTGCCACTGTGATTATTCCTTCACATATTCATATTTAAAACTTCTATTTGCTTCCGTAATTCCAGAATCTGTGAATTTAAAGCCTGGCTGTTTTCTTCCCGTACCGGATTATAAGTAAAATTTTCTTTTGAATTCATGTTACAAATGTTGCTTGGTTTTAGTACTTCTACAATCTTATCAGCTTGATAAACCAGTTTCGAAAGTTCTTGTTCTTCACTAATAATCTTACTTAACCTCACTAATAGCGAAAGCTACCTCAATCTGAGTAAACCACAATACCGGGTTTTCTTCCAGAAAATAAGGAAAAAAGGACTTCCAGAAAGGTAGAAACTTGACCTTTGACGCCGGATTGACTTGACTTGGATTATTGACATTTTTGTCGAACAAAATTCTTCGGCTCTCATATCTTCATCAGTATCCGCAACACGGTCTTGGTTTGATCTCCCTTCTCTTCTTCTTGGAGAATGATGAATCGGCATTCTTCCCTCTTCGAAAGGATCATGTCGGGGAAACCAAATTATGTGAGAACGGTCTCAAGTAAACAAGCGTGTTTCTCCTTCTAAGATTTATTCAAATCAGTTATTATTTTACAATATAAATAAATTCGTTGCTAGGAAACCAAAAATAAATAAATATTAATAAACAAGTGAATATTAACAAGTTAATCGATACTATTTACATCGACACAAATTTACAATATCAACATTATCTACATCCGTCACAACAGTCCTTTTTTTTAGCGTCAGGGAAATGATTTTACGCATACCCCGTACCCCCTGGGAGGAATACGAGGTCATGTGGGGCTACGTGGCCAGAAGGGCTCACAATACCCACTAAAAACCTCACGACAACCTTCCCTAAGCTATTCGTGGCCGGCTGGGATTCGTGGCTTGGCCCCGTGTGGGGCCCCGTCCCGGGGGGAGAGAAGCTCCCCCCAGCAATACCTAAGCTATCAGGGTGTAAGCAGGTTGCCCACTTACACCCCCCGTTCCCTGGGCCGATCGGTGGGCTTCCCGAGTCTCCAGCTCGCTCCGCCCAACGACCGGGTCGCGACCCCCGGAGACCCCGTTCCTCGTTCGAGGAGCCCTTAAAAAGGGGCTCCCGGCCAAGGAAAGAGGTCGCCGCGCGTGACAAGGAGGTGACGTAGGCAGGCTCCCCACCCGCGTCCGTCCCCTCCCCGACTCCCCCGGGCCATATGGCACATAAGGCCGGGAATCCGGGATTGGGTTGGGGGCCGGAGTGGTCCCCCCCATAAACGACCTCCCTAATTTGGAGCGCCTCTTCGGGGGAGGCGGGAAGGACTTAATTTGCCACGCCTCCCCCGGTCCGTCGCCTGCCCGTGCAGGGGGCCGGCCGCCCCCGCGAGGACGCCTCGCGAGGGCCAAACTCCTGGCGGAGAGGGGGTCGGCTTTCCTCTCCCTCTCCTCGGTCTCCTTCTGCACCATGATCTCCTCACAGAAGGAGACCACGGCCTTGTACGACCTTCCGCCGCCGACCATGTGGTCGACCACAGCTGGCAGCGAAAGGTTCTCTCCCAATAGGCTTCTCAGGTCACGGCGCCGACCACGCCGGACATTCTTACAGCGTGTGCCGCACCGTGTCCAAAGCCTCCCCGCAGTGGTGGCACTGCTCGGTGGGTTCTCTCCCGATCCACCGCAGGTACCGGCCAAAACAACCATGGCCGGACAGCACCTGGGTGGATCTGTAAGTGAGCCGTACTCGCCTCTCGCACCAATCTTCCATGATTGGCAAGAGGGCCCGGACTATTGGCCGACCCGTGTCGGCGGCCAGAATTTCTGACCGCCATATGGCCAGCGTCTCTTGTCGGGCCTGGCGCTTCCGCACGTCGATCCCATCCCCCTCGCCTGGGTCCTCCTCTCCCCTGCGCAACGAGCGGACGGTCGTATACAGGACCGCCTGCTCCCTTGTCACGTAATGCAGGGGAGGTAGACCCGCGAGGAGGCACGCCGCCTCGGTGGAGATGGTGCGATAGCCCCGTATGGTCCGTAGGGCCAGCCGGCGCTGCACTTTATTACAAAGTGCTTTACTGCGCCGGCTGACTGACAAAGCATCGGACCACACGGGTGCCCCATAAAGGAGCTTGCTGTGCACCACCCCCGTATAGAGACGGCGGATCCGTCCATCGGGCCCCCCGATGTTGGGCAGCAGTCTCGCGAGTGAGACCTCCACTTTGTGCCTGGGGGGCCACCCGATTCATCTCCTGCCTGATCTCGACAACGGCATCACCCACTCGGATCCCTAGTTGGGGCTGCCGCCGGCCGGGAGGCAAGGCATGCAGCCACATCGCCTCCGTTTTGCCGGCGGCTATCTCAAGCCCCAGCCCTTGGATCCTGCCCACCTCAGCGTCCACCATTGCAGTTGCCAGGGCAATTGTTCTCCCCAAGTCTCCCTCTCCACGACCATCAGCGTATCATCCGCGTAACAGATAACGCTGGCGTCTCGGGGGAGAGTAGCACGCAGCACCGTGTCGTACGTAATGTCCCACAGAAGCGGCCCCAATAGCGACCCCTGTGGAACTCCTCGGTGCATGCTATCCCTCTGCGTTATGCCGTACCGGCCAGGGTACTTGAACCACCTGTCCCGCAAGTAGTCCCGAATCAATACACGGAGGTAGGGGACACCCTATGATATTCCAGCGCCCCCACTACCTCATCCCAGGGCAGGGTGTTGAACGCGTTGGTGATGTCAAGGGACACCGTCAACAACACCTCGCCCGCAGCGACTGCGTCGGCCCGGAGGGAGGCGAGTCGATCGATCGCGTCGATCTTTGAACGCCCCCTCCGGAACCCAAACTGACAGTCGCTGAGGTCGGGACCCACTTGGGACAGGTGCTCGACGAGGCGGTCCGCGATGATCTTTTCAAAGATCTTCGCTACCTCGTCGAGGAGACATAGTGGCCGGTAAGCAGAGGGAAGCTCCGCGGGCTTTCCTGCCTTCTCGAGGAGAACAAGCCTGGTGACTTTCCACTCTCGCGGGAAGATGCTCTGGCTCAGGCACGCGTTCAACACGCCTATTAGAGCCGGGGCGAGGAGGTCGAGCGCCGCAGCCAACACTGGTCCGGGGACACCATCCGGTCCGGGGGCCTTAATGCCCCCTTCCCTTATCCTCCGGACCGCCTGGCCCTCTGTACCGCACTTGTAACAGCGGCCGCTTCGGTCCACCTCCGACGGGCACCGTTGCCTTACGTGGCCTATGGCCAGGCAACGGAAGCATTGGAGGGGCCTGGCGGCCAGTGCTTCCACGCGTACAGAGGACCATTCGACCCTCACACGTCCCGCCCCGATGAGTGCGCGCGCCGCCGCCGCGGGGCACTGCATCCATATCGTGCCCAACCCGGCAGGTTGGGGCTTAATAGCTCCAACCTTGATTTGCTCGGGTGGGCACTTTCCAAACTCGGCGACAACCGCCGTCACCTCCCCGGGGGTGACAGAGTCGTCCAGGCCTCTCAGACGGAACTCTGCCGTCTTCATGGGCCTGGCGACCTTCACCCCCCTTTCCCGGAGGGTGTCCGTCATCTTCGCCGCCAATTTTTCGGCCTTGGTGGCACCCTCCTGACCAGGGATCTCTAAAATAAGACCCCCGGTCATCGCCCTCTTGAGCCACACCACCGCTAATCCGAGGTCGGCCGGGCTGATGGCCCTCCTCGCCAGCGACATGGCCTGGGCGAGGGTGGTTTTGCACCTCTCTGAGGCGGTCAAAGTAACCGCCGCCGTACGTGGGGGTGCTGACACCCTGACCTTGGCAGGGCCATCGTTCTTCCCCCCTTCTTCGGGGGGGGCGGTGCCTTCTGGCCGTCCTTTCTCGGAGGCGCGGCCTTCTTGGACGCAGTCCCCCTCACCGCCTTTGGGCGGGCCTTGCGCCCTACCACTTCTGTCCCCGCCTCTCCCAATGCGCGAGAGGCCGGAACTAACTGTGGCGGGGCAGCGGGGCCGTCTTCCCGGCCTTGCCCCCCCCCGGAAGGGCCAGGGAGGGACGCCGGAGGAGCCCGAGGGTGCCCCCGATTTGGACGCCCCCTTCTTCTTCTTCGTCTTTCCTGCTCTCCTTTTCTTCTTCCCCCCAGGAGCCGCGTCGCCGACCGACTCCGCCCGCACCGGGACAGGGGGAGGGGCAGCCGCGACGACACAGGCATACGTGGCGGGGGCCGGGCGGGGTGCATCGCCCAGCGTGAGCAGGGACAGATCAGGCACCCCGCCAAAAACGGCCTTACTCAGGCAAGCCTGAGTCTGGCGGATCGGGGCGAGCGGGGCGTCCAGCAACACCCCGATTTTGGACAGCAGATCACCATCGTCGCCACCGGCGGCGGGGGCGGGAGGTCCCGGAAGACCCCCCCGAGGAGACCGGGGAGTCCGGCGGTGACCCCGCCACCAATCTCTTAGCCGCCATCATCTCCTCACGGAGGTCGGCGTTGGTCTCCCCAAGCTCCCGGATTTCCCGGCGTAGCGCTTCATTCTGCACATGTAGAATTCTGAGGGCCGCCGAATCACGTCTTTCCCCGCCGAGGGACAGGCAACAGCGACAGAAGGAGAGTCATCCCCGCCCCTCCATGTCACCTCCAGGAGGGCGGCCTCGGCATACCGCGCCGCCTCCTTTAGGTCTCTGATGCTGGTCCCCTTGAGGTTCCGACTCTTAAGAGCCGTCTCCTCTACCAGCCGGACTTTGTTCAGGAAAGCCTGGACAATACGTCCCGTCCGGAGTGGCCTAATGGCCAGGACCATTTCGGACACTTGAGGGGTCGAGTCCACCGAGGGGCGCTTAACACGCCCCACGATTCCCTCCCCCTCTTCCCCCTCCAAGGCCCCCCGACGTTTCCGGGATCCGATCACCGATGCGGCAACCGACCCTCTGCCCGCCGGGGAGGTGCAACGGGAGGCCGGAGAGACGGACGGCAGGGAACTTGCGGACTCGTAGTCCGCTCCCGCGCCACCATCCTCCATAGCACTCCCACCCCCCAAAACCCCCGCTCCGGACACCGCCAGCGGCCGGGACGCTACTTTCAGCAGCGCACCCCACCCGTCGGTGCCCAAGCCTCCGGGCAACAGGATCCTGTCCAAGCGAACCCTTGGAACAGCCCCCGTCACCCGGCTCCCTGCTCCGCGGTTGTTGCCCCGGTTACCCGAGACTCCAGCCGCCGAGGCGTCGACACTACCACAGGGGGACGAAGCCCCCGGCGCAGCCCCAGCGCCTCCCACCCCCGTCGGCCCAGCCGACCCTTCCCCCACAACGCGCCCCTTCGCGCCCTTGCCCCCGTTTCCCCAGTGTTTATATTTTTCGAAAATTCCATAGTTGGTCCCACGAGCGTGGTTGGAAAAGAGGTCACCCCAGGCAGAGCCGCCTTACCTTTAACATCCCCCGTAGGGTCCGAGAGGGAAGCCTTTGAATACTCTAGGGTTCGGGCAGGTACCCCAGAGTGCTCGTTAGCGGCTGGATGCACACACCCAGTCCTCCCCCCGGCGTCTAATCCGGGAGTAGACCAATTCGGCAGGAGCTCAGCTTGAGGACCATGTACTTTTTTATAGAGCCCCCTGGGGGCCGGCTTACGGTATCGGGCCCCTGACAGATATCTTGCTGCCAGGGACACTACGATACACCGGTCGTGAGACCGATGCAACCCCTCACCCCGTTAGCACACGCCGTAGCGTGTCCCAGGGACCACCACGAGGAGGTGGGGTGAGAGGATTTTAGGATACGGACCACCGCCACTGCAGTCACACCCTCCAATGGATCAGAGTCACCATTGGAGGGCCCCATATCCCTCAAGTCCCCCGTCACAACAGTCCTGACTAGGCGCCATCTCGTCTAACTAGCTGAACTAAAATTAGATCTAGACTTTCTCTAGACTCTGTGTTCATGAATGGAATATGGGGAAATGAATGTAATCACAGGCGTTGATTTATTTTCATTTAATAGAGGAAGGTTAAGCGCAGCGCGCTCTGATCATTATAGTAGTCAAAAAAGTCTTTTTGGGAACAGAAAAATACATTGCAATCTGTAGGAGTTTTTCTCGATTTTGTACCTGTTTTGGACGCTCATATTATTAGATATAAACATAATCTCGTTAAATCATGACCAGAGCACACTGTATTTAACCTTCCTCTTTAGAATGAGCCCTCACCCTGTACAAAATCTTCTCAAATAAGGACAAGAAGCTAAGGCCCACAAACCCATGTTCCGACTCAAAATCTAATTGGATTCTAGTTCTTTGCTAGTTCTCTTCAGTCTGGTAGCTTTTTCCCTCAATAGTGATTTTCCAGATATTCCTCAAAGCCAAAAACGACTCGTTTAAAGAAATTTGGATTACCACGAAATATCAACAGAAAATTTTTACCAAGCACATGTAATATACAGAGTGTCCCAGTAATAATGGTTCATCCGTGAAGAGGGTGATTCTACATGAGAAAATGAGCATACGGAATACATTTTCTTCGTTTGCGGCTTTATGTCCGAAAAAATGGTTTTTGAAGATCCACCAGGTTTGCGTGTGTAGCACTTGTAAGAAGTAGAATGAGTAAGTCATGATTAGACATGTGAGATGATTACTATTCGATAGTCCGTGTGTTTATTCCGTTAGTCCGTAACAAATTTGCGAACTCGACTTTCTCGAATACTAGGCGTCAAATGAAAAAATTCGTTACATATTTTCAACTTATTTTATCATGTAGAATCACCCTTTCCACAGATGTACCATCAATACTGGGGTACCCTGTACAATAGAAAGAACGAACATCAGAGTGTTTCAGATCATGAACCTTATTCAATCGTGTTTGATGATGCAATTTTGAGCTAATGGTTGCTTGTGCACTTCGAATAAATACAGGGTGTCCCACGTAACAGTTTTCACGACTTTTTAAGTACTTGCGATAATCTGACAAAAATATTTTCAATGAAAGTTGATCAGTTTTCAATTGGTTATATATGACAATCAAAAAAGTTTGAAATTTTTTTGTCGTATTGTCAAGGTCACCTTCATTTTTTAAAGAGCACTTCGTTCTTTTTTACTTAACTTTTACTTAACTAAAAATTTCAACAATACATGACAATCTACTTGAATGGGTGATAATAACTTGTGTTCATTATTAAGACTTGAAGTTACATTAAATTCAGAAACGTTGACAACGGTTCAAATTTTTTGTCAGTTACTCAAGGAAGTGTCCTTGAGAACATATACCAAGGTCAAGGCCATTGGAGCATCCTCTCGAAAACGTAAATTCTTACCGATGAAACTCAAAGTTGATCAAATTGAGTTGGCGGAATTGTTTTCGAGAAAAATGTATTTAAAAATCAGTCGCATAGAAGTATACCAAACTAATTATAAATTAGTAGTTACCATTACTAATTGGATTGCAGATTGCTATTGTGACTGTCTTCGCATTCGATGCGACGACGTCTGTGTTTATTTACTTTTATTGACTTTTACATTTTCCTATCTATTATATGGATTCTAATTATTATTTTATTTATCGACATTTATGTTTATCTAATTTTAGAAATCTACTTGATGGGTTTGCTCCAATCAACATGTTTCGAAGGATGTTTTTGTGCTCAGCAAGGATAAACTATACATATGTATAAATATAATCAGTAATTTTAGTTATTTAAAGCAAAATTAAGAATGAATTATCCGTTGTGTCAAAAGTATATAATCTTTATAAAAATGTAACAATTGCATTTGTATTCTTTACAGATCCCAATTTTAAGGAGCCCATTGCGAATGTAACAGCATCAGTAGGAAGAGAAGCAATTTTAACCTGTGTTGTTCAAGATTTGGCTGGATACAGGGTAAGTAATTGAGAGTAAGGAACAATAATATTGTTAAAATTTTGGCTGCTCTTTCCTTTGCGTAATCAGAATTTTTTGTGTTTTTCCTATGTCATTCAGTAGATTTGGACAAGATGTGAGAAATCCAAGTTTTGATCCTTGATCAATGGTTTAAAAGATATAAATGTTTAAAGTTGAACAATTTACAGTGTTTTTGACAGGTTAGTGCCACCATGTTATGTGTAATGACGGTCGCTCGCCACTTACCTAGCAGAGCAGCCAGATGGCACTACAAGCACGCGGTGATGTTGATCATGTCGATTCCACCAACCAACTAATTAAGGGGGTACGGTACCCTCTGTTTCTGGCTATTTATCAGTGTAACCAACCTCCACGCTGAAAAACAGTTTGGCAACAGTGATGAACATTCATTTGTATTAATCTAACGCTTCAGTTTCGCTATCACTACAGGTTTTCTTCTTTTTATCAATATCTTTATTGCTATTAATGGATCCGAGTGGCTTCAAGCCCTTTAAATTTTTGTTGTTACAAATCTACGCTGACAGTTCTCTTGATTAGGCTGCATCTCGTTTAAGTAGCTGAACTAAAATTGGTTTTATACTTGCTCTAGACTGTAAAGAGGAAGGTTGATTGCGCTTCGCTTTGATCTTGATTTAAGTAAAGATTAAGTAAAAAAAACGTTTTGTATTAGAAAAATACATGGGAACCTGATGGTGGTTGTCTCGATTTGTTTTCTCTACTTTGGACGCTCATATTATTAAATATAAACATAATCTCGTTAAATCATGACATTGTATAAGGACGAAAAGGTGTTTCTCGCAAACACAGTTTTCACTTGTTTTTCTAGTAATATTCTAGTAATATCCAAGGGTCTGGTACTCCCTTAATTGTCGGCTTTACAGCGTGCTTGTTCTGCCACTTAGCGGCTCCGTTAATTATTGTGATTGACACAAAGGTAATAATACTACTCCATAATTTTCTAACCTCTCTCCTAAGAATGAGAAACGTCTTATACCGAGCCCATTGCTTGTAGAAAAGCTGTCTATGCTCCAGCTGGATGCACTCGACGCAAAGCATGATTCAGTACATTTTCAGGTTCAGGGTAGAGTTCCATAAAATTCCCACATATGAAAATTTTAATATTATGAACTTTTGAATTCACACCACTATTGGCCTGAACGAAAAGTACAAACCAGGAATATACAAATATAGTACATATCATTACACTGTTGAGTAACGTATTGGAGCGGTTGTATTTAGTGAGATTGAGGTCGAGCGAAGTGTCCCTTTCGAATCAAGTGTCCTTATTAATTTATAAACATCACGAGTTCCGTTCTTATTCTTTCCGGAAACTCATCAAACGTTCGGAATCCCGCACTGCGTTATAGGTAACTATAAAATAGTGCATACAATTACAACAAATTTAATGCCTTGTAATACACTATTTAGTCAATTTTAGGTAAATAATTTGAGTAAAGGTTGACTGTATAACAGCGCGGCGCATGTCGTTTAAATCCAGCAAGTGACTGTTGCCACATAATATAAAACTGTCCAACACCAAAAATGTTTCCAAATAACTGTTGGGTGGATCTTATAGAGTTTTTTGCGCTGATTCCGAATCTGCCCTTAATTTCTCTCCTACACGCACAGTTTTTGAGAAACATGATTTTGAAGAAAAAGATCTTTTTCAACTTTAAACAAATATTGCGATGTTATTATAAAAGATATTGTATTGTTCTTTATAGCAAACATTCTCCAAACTTTTCCGAATCCAATAATGTGCAATACTAATACGTTGTTTAAACATGTCGCCGCGCCGCGCTGTATTCCGTGGAACGCCCGTTTTAGTGGTGAGCGCCAGTGGTGGCAACTCATATCGGGTGAAGATATTTTGTTTGCAATAACAAAGTCTGCACTATCGCATGGTGTAGTTGGATTTTACGCTGGGCCCTTATTTTTTCATATTAATTGAAAAATATCCTCAAAAATGTGTACAAAAGTGGTGTCTCTCCGTCTTTAAACGTGTTTAAACAATCATAACGTAGTAATAATGGATATCACTAGATTCAGGAAAGTCTACAGAATCCTTCGCTATAAAGAACAATTCAAAATCTTTTATAATAACATCACAATAGTGTTTAAAGTTGAAAAATACCTTTTTTCAGTCATGTTTTTCAAAAATTGTGCGTGTAACTGTTATTTGGAAACATGAAGAAAGTTGAAAATTGTTGGACAGTGTAATTTTTCCGCAAGAGTTTCCTCATTTAATTCCTGCCTTCCCGAGAGAGGAGCAATCGATAGGCTGGATACAACCGCTAATACAAGCACAGTGACCATCCTTAGGCAAAATGGGGAGGGGGAATCAAATCAACCAAGATCACGAAACCGATCCCCACAGGGCTCACTCCTACCGTTTGACATCGACAGGAAATCCCGGCTCGTGATGCCCGCCGGTGACTTTATTCCACGCTCGGGGGAGAGGCACCGAAGTCCCTTCCGCTCGTGAGGAAAGGTTGCCGAGCATGGGAAGCAGTCTTGCCAGACGGGGCGCTTTTTTCACGCATGCGCGACGATTTTGACGTCATACGGCCTTAGTCAAGTACGAAAATCGGGTACTTTGGTCGCCCCGCTAATTTCGCAAAATTTATTATTTGATTAAATATTAACAATAACTTATCTGAAATTCTCGCAGCCCGCTGTTCTTTAGTGCCTCGTGTCGTAACGATCGTAACGGACTCCGCTAGACGTTCCCGCTGATAATAGTCTCCCACTACTTTCCCCCCAATAGTTCCCCATAAACTTCGGACGTAGATACGTTCCTGCCGAAACTCGCGCATGCGTGAAAAAAGCGCCCCGTCTGGCAAGATGGGAAGAGGTGGTCGTCGCATGCGTTTCCAGCAGCTCTTCTTCCCCATCACATCCCCAATTGTCGCCCTTGGGGCGTGGCCAATAAATGGACCCGCTCCCTTGCGTCGGTACGATTGCCCCACTGCGGGGGTGTGCCTAATAGAGAGCACGTACTCCCCGGCGGCGGAGCATTGTTGTCCAAGCTTTGCACCTCCCACCGCTGCAGCGTCAGGGGGTCGCCGGGCCCTTGGAGGTCCTTCCAACGTATTCTCATGCAATCTGCAATGAGCTCGTGTTAGACGTTTCATGATGTAATTTTGTATTTTTTTGAGATAACAAGAAATTATGGCTACTGTATAGTTTCGATACTATAAGATCAATAGTTCAAAAGTTATGAGTGTTCAAAGTTCAGCAACTTTCTGTGATTTTGTCAAGTAAAAGTGCCGCCATGTTGCTATGTACTGATGGTTGCACGTCTCTTACCGAGCGGAGCCGCTAAGTGGCAGCACAAGCATGCGGTAATTTACGTAATCGAAATCAGCGCGTCCTTGTGGTGTCACCTAGCGGCTGCTCTCGGGAAGTGGCATGCGACCGTCAGTACATAGCAACATGGCGGCTTTTGTCCAAAGCATAGAATTTTGCTCATCTTTGAACACTCAGTACTTTTGAATTCTAATCTTCTAGGATCGACACTTCAATTTTTTGAATTTTCTCGTCCAAATCTACCGAATTACATACGAAAAAAGGCAAAATTTTCTGGTTACCCAAATCACAGTTTAACCAGAGATTAAAATTAGATACTTTATATGGAAGTACATGATAACAAGTGTCCAACATGGAGAAATTCCATATTACAGATTATGGTTAAGATATGACTGTGGGGGAGGGTTAATAAATAAACAATTGACACAGAATTGAGCCGAAATGAAAATGATTAATTTATTGGCTCATTGGGGAAAAATCCTTGTGGCATAAAAACCCCCAAAAAAGAAAAAAATTACATGAAGGTGTGAACATCGAGACGATGGTTAAGCGCAATTGACATGGTTCGGTTTGTGCGACATGCACAATTCGTTAGATATGTTGGTTGGTGTGTGCTACACACGACCTGGCAGAACTGTAGTTCCGCGGACTCTTTCGAGTATGTGTGGGTGTGTGCTAGGCACGACCTGGCGGAGATTGTGACTCCGTGGGATTCCTCATGTATGTAATTGTGTGCTAGGCACGACCTGATGGAGATTGACTCCGAGGGATCCCTTATAATTGTGTATTCGCGTTCCGAGTGTGTTGGAATTGTTCGTGCACCGCTGCACATCACACTATCGTTCACAATATGTTGCACTCGGCGCTGCAATCCGAACTATACAGGGTGGGGCACTATAAACAGGTCACCTTAATAACGCGGCTGCTATTGGCGTTAGGAAGAAATGCATCAGATAGAACTTGCATGGTTTCGAGGGGGCATTAATCTGATGTTAGTAGCTTTTTTGTAGGTGGATGCGTAAAGGACATATGAAGGTCAACTTCATTTTTTTAAATGGGATGAGGTATATTTAATGCATCAATCGATGCAGCTAGACATTCGTTATAAAAAAGTACTAACCTATGTATGTCGAAAAGTTAGTAGTTCAGGAGATATTTCAATTTAAATAACTCAAAAATACCATTACTGTCGTACTAAGTCGTCAGCGTTTACTTACTAGTGTAACGTCTTAGTACGACAGTAATGGTATTTTTGAGTTATTTAAATTGAAATATCTCCTGAACTACTAACTTTTCGACATACATAGGTTAGTACTTTTTTATAACGAATGTCTAGCTGCATCGATTGATGCATTAAATATACCTCATTCCATTTAAAAAAATGAAGTTGACCTTCATATGTCCTTTACGCGTCCACCTACAAAAAAGCTACTAACATCAAATTAATGCCCCCTCGAAACCATGCAAGTTCTATCTGATCTATTTCTTCCTAACGCCAATAGCAGCCGCGTTATTAAGGTGACCTGTCTATAGTGCCCCACCCTGTATATCAGATTTGGTCGGGAGAACCACTCTTTCGAACCGCACTCGCACGAGAGCTAAAATCTACTAACTTATCGTCATTCTCTTCCCTTGTTAAAGTTATCCGGAAGATTCGGCGCCGTGCAGTCGCCCAACGGTTTACGTTATAACCTGCACGTGTTTATCCTGGGACCGACCCGCACTAGGATATAGACAAAGGGGGTCCTATTTTGACTGCGTTTCCAGACTCAGTCCTTTTCTCGGAATCTCCACTCTGATCGCTTGACATGAACCAAACCTCTCTTCGTCGCGACAAAGTTTACATTGGCGGCCGAACACAACCCTTATGCAATAAAAACTGGAAGAGATTTACAAGGAAGTATAATATTACATCAACCAACAATCAGTCCTTGACTGTTGTTGGATTTTTAAAAATTTTGTTGGTCGCACCTCTCCCCAGCTCCCAATAGTGACACTTGGTAAGAAAACTGAATTTGCAAAATTTCAGCACGATCAGACAATAGAAAACCAATGCCGCTTCATGCTCGAAAAGTTTTTATTTTTGCAACTTGGTTTTCTCCATTACAATACATCGTCACTATACGTTTGTATTGATATAGTTGAATTTGTTTTTCCATGTTCTACAATTATATGCAAATAGAATATAAGGTCGAAAATTAAATAAAAAAAAACATACGCGTCGAAAACCACACGCGATAGAAGTGAAACTTCCAGCAGTCTAGTAATATTTAGAACTAAATTAAGATTGGAAATGGTAAAACAAGCTAATTGTCTCTTGAACTATGTCTCTTTCTTTCCCATACGCCCTCCTTCTTTGCGTCGCAAATGATCGTTTATTAACTTTTTTCTATAACTTTGTATGATTCTATTATTGAAACAATTGGCTTGTTTTACCATTTCCAATTTTACTTTACTTCTATACATTACTAGATTGCAGGATAAATGCACTGGTATCGCAGAATATTTAGAACCGTTATATGAAGACATTATAGGAATTTGTTTCTTCGACAGTGCAGTTCGACGAGTAGAACAAATAGCTATTTTATCCCTTTCAGTATCCGGTAATATTATTTTCAAAATTTCTTCATATTCTGCAGCGTACTTTCTTAAATCATTAGTGAACCATAATCTATTGCAAACAGAGCACGCCAGACCAAATTTATTCTTTATAAATTTTTTAAAAATTGATTAGGAACTGATTTATGGCGTTGAAAGTCACTATAAGATTGAACAACAGTAGAATTAAGATTACACACATTCACATCATTTAATATTGAACTTGTTGATGGATTATTTGTTAACCTTGTTGACTGATTTACGAGATGTGAGGTTATGTTCCTCAATATTAGTGTGAGACAGAGAAATAGATCTCGATAATGCACTTGTTGATGGGCCAGCAAGATGTTTTGATTGCTTGTCATTTTGTTTATCAAAATTTAAAGCATTGTCAATTAATAACTTTTTGTTAGCACGAAATGTTCGTGCACGTTCTGTTGTATTTTTTGCTGTATTTTTCGTTACCTTCTTTTCCGCAGCCTGTTTTCGATGACGTAATTTTTTTTACATTTTTTACGCCTACCGCGCCAAAAGAAGTTTCCTTCAAAAAAATGGTTTTTTTGGCATTAAATTTTCTTCGTTGAACAATACAACTCTTGATTGACGCGTTTTTTTCATATATTTATTAATAATAAAGATATTTATTTCTAGGCGGAATTTGACAACTTAGAGTTTGGCAATATTATGTATCAAGCTGTTACCATACATATACATTTACAATCACCAGTTATGTGCCTTCCCAAGCTACACTTAAACGAAGTACCATTTTCATGTCTAGACATCACAGTTGTTCTAGACGCGTGTGCTTTTTCTACAGTTGTAGTTGAGTGTCTTCACTTGCGATATTTTCGTATGCAATTAATACCATACTGAATTATGATAACATGCATACGTACTTACCTATTTCGGTATTCCTTCTTCATTAACTGACTCAATATTTCTAAAACAGATGTTTTTGTAAAAATAGTATACCCAATTCTTTATCAGACTGTCGCATTTTGTTGCTTCCAAACTTTCAGTTTCAGTTTACTTTGTCAGTATTCAAATAATTAGCTCATTTGAAGCAAAGTTTTATTTACGTTCATTTCGAGAAGATCAGAACGGAAATTATGCTAGGCAAGTACCTTGCCTTCAGACGAGTTCCAATCAATATTTTCGCCACGTCGGCATCTACTGGTACGATGAAACTAATAATTTCATCTGCTGTTCTCAATTTCGAAATGAACCAGTCCATCTGACCTAGTGCAGCATTGTCTAAAACATCATAGACTGTTTTTATACTAATTTCAGATTGTGCTTTGGCAATATAGTTCCAGCGAATTTGTGAAATTTTCCTACTTTCTACATGGGGAAGCGTGTGGAACAAACATCTAATACTTCGTGCGTTACTATACAGGGCGCTCCTTTTAAATCGAACGCTGTTACTATAAAAAATAAGAAAAAAATGATAATGATAAGTTTGAATAGTTTCAGTTTTAAAGCTATCAATGCATTCAATAACAATTAAAAGAAGTTTTCAGAAGGTCAGATTGGAGCTCATTTCAAGATTATATCGAGAATTTGCAGATTAACGTTATTACAGTACCTATAACAATAACAATCGAATACCTATAACACCATGACCTTGAAGTCACTTTGAAGGCGAAAGAATGAATTAGTGTTAGGCCTCGTACAGACCTAAACGGTTTGCCGTATGCCGGCAAACGGTTCGGCAAACATATAGGCAAACAAACATTCAAGTCATGTAGTCTCGAATCTGATTGAACATTTCATTTATAAACTTTAATTCACTGAATAAACTACCAACAATTTCTGTATTTCTTTGTGTAGTATATGCCATTGCAGTTTCCATAGTTGTTCGCAAGAAATTCTGAAAATAGCACAAATCCGTTCTATTTGCTGTTAACCGATGCGTGCCGTTCTGCGCGGCGTTCGGCGCGGCAAAATGTTTGGCGAAATGCGCGTTCGTCAAACGGTTTGGCGAACGGTTCGGCAAATGGTTCGGCAAACCGTTTAGGTCTGTATGAGGCCTTAGAAGAATGTAAAAATGTAGCTCACCCCGTTTTATTGGATGGTTAAAATGTTGGCTGCTCACTTCGATTAATGCTATAGAAGTGCTACGTGTGTTAGGCAAATGGTCTGTACGAGGCCTTACACGACACATTTTCAAACATATGGATACAGTGCAGTATAAACATTGTCCGACAAATTCGATTATGTAACTTACCACCACTCAATTATTTTTCGTGGGTAGTTTTAAAATATATCGTTTACATGTTAATGATGAAATTCCTACTACAGCATGAAAAAACAAATTAGGGATACATAAGGTGAAGTGCCCTAAGTCTGGACAGTCCAAAAGTGATATCTAAATCTGGACAATTGAATTTTGATAGTAAAATCAATAATTAAGAGATTAAATAATATATTATATATTCTGAGGCCTTAGCTACAAGTAGGTGTGAATATTATTTCATTAAGACATCAATTAAAATTTAAAAATATGTAGCGGCCGCGCTGGACGGATTTATGGTAGGAACACCCCTATTGTACATGGGCCCGGTACGTGACGTCTTGTAGATTGGCCACGGCGCACAGTGTGTCGAGTATATGGGAATTCGGGAAAAAAGTCGTAACTCTTAAACTATGCAATTTTCGAGTAAAGTACCTTAATACTTTTTGAAATAAAATGCAAAACCGAATCGAATGATGTAAAAAAAAAAATTTTTTTTAAATTATTTAAACAAAAATTTTATTTTTTAGTTACGATGATCTTGTTTTTTATGACTTTTTATTGAATAAAAAGTGGTTTACAATTTTAACGAAAATTTAAAAAAAAAGTACTATACTATATACATTGTTTATCTAATTGTAAATCTTCACAACGAGGAATTAAAACTTAGGAGTCCTTAAGAATTCCGTTTGTTTACCTAGAAAGAAGTCTAATGTGCTTTAAATTAATATAATACAAAATCTCAAAGGAACCTTCTGGTACTTTCTGTAATACTGAATTGGAAGATTGTAAATATTTAAACAATTTTAAAACTAAATATATAATTTATGTCTTCATATGGTTTTTTATTATTTTCTCCCCTTGAGCAAATGTGAGCAGATTTAAACCAACGCGAAATTAAAGTTTAATATGCCACCAATTACTGTAAAAAAATTTACGGATGTACTTTGATGTACTTTTTTTTAAACTCTAATCAAAGTTGATAAATGTTAAACATAAAAAATTAGGACAAATTGCGATTATTTTAAAAAAATTTTGTGGGAGATTGAAGGTCTTATAATGCTAAACACACTCTCTAAAAATCAAATTAAAAAACCAAATAGCTTGCGAGGGACGCATGTTTAAAATAATGCACGGAATTTGACAGTAAAGTTTCAGCCTCAATTTTAATAATAAATTGATTTATTCAGTTGAAATTTAATGCAGTTTCAGAAACTACGTTTTGTTACGAACTTTTTAGCATACATAAATTTTTTGGTCTTACACTTTGATTTCCGGACTTTTTTCCATTAGACGACACACTGTGCGGCGTTGGGCCTGTCATCGCTCCGTGATTTCCGTCCGTACTTGGGTAACCTCGACTCCGTCCTTGCCATAAAACCCTTAAAAATACGTTCGCTCTTGGGTCAAATCTTCGGGACCGTTGCAAACACACAGTTTTGGTACCGTCCAACCCCAAATCATCCCTAAATGTGGGGATGAATTTATCTGAGGTAGGGAGGAGGGCCGAGGTTATAAATAAGAGAACACTCGACCCTCCGACCAGACTGCTCCGCGCCTTCTTACAAGGAGAGTGCAAGGACCAGGTCACACCGATTTAGTTGAGACTTTGTATACTTATAGATCTCGATCTCCCATTTACGAATATATACCATTATAGGCGCAAACGCTCAATAGTTTTTGAGATGTTCATAAACAAAGTTCTTACATTACTGCTTACATTTGCTATTGTAGAGGAGGTATACAACGAACGAGGCTTAGTGTACCGGCAACGTACGAGACTTCCACCCGTTGAGCTGGGGTTCGATTCTCGTCTGATGAAAATTTCGTTTCCATATATATTTATATTATTTATTCGCTGTGTAACATTGACTTGTTTGTAACAGATTGCATATTTATTACAAGTTAAAAAACAAAAGTATTAATAAATTATATATAAAGTTACCGAAATTAATAAAATCAGCTCTCTGCTGTTAATCCGGCTGCATACCATGCATATTCCAGCAGAAGTTTAAAAATTGGTGCACACAAGTGTTTGTGTATTAGAGTAAGAGTTAATAAACAAATATTTTGTTCACATACGGTTGGGCACTGATTTTTTAAGTGATTAGTGCATCAGTTTCTTGCGTGAGCTTTCTATTCATCCTTTACAGAATCTTCGTATGTGACTTCTTCGATTTGTTCATCAACTTGTAATAAATTTGCAATCTGTTGCAAACAAGTCAATGTTACACAGCGAATTTATTTATAATTTATTAATTCTTTTGTTCTTTAACTTGTAATGAATGTGCAATCTCATATATAGACAAGTCAATGTCACACAGCGAATAAATAATATAAATACACCAAGGTACACCAAGCCTCGTTCGTTGTATACCTCCTCTACAATAGCAAATGTAAGCAGTAATGTAAGAACTTTGTTTATGAATATCTCAAAAACTATTGAGCGTTTGCGCCTATAATGGTACATATTCGTAAATGGGAGATCGAGATCTATAAGTATACAAAGTCTCAACTAAATCGGTGTGACGTGGTCCTTGCACTCTCCTTGTTAGTAACATTTCAGTTTTGCAGACAGTGAACCTTAGTACGGAACTTAGACTCCGTAGACTCGTATCGATACACATTGTTGTTGCGCGCCAAATCAGAGTAGCAGTTCTCGCGCACAAGTTATACGGTTAAATACACGCTATTATTGTTAGTACCTGTGAATTTCATTCCTTCAATTACTGAAGGTGGTCCTTCGAGCAACTATTAGTAGGCACCTCGCAGTGCGGAATAATCAAGGCCTGAACGATCGCCACAAGATCGACCAAGGGCATAACAAAATAAATTCAAAGTTCATCTGAAAACAATATACAAAATAGTCTATTTACATGCGAATCATGAGCATTTATAGTTCGAACTTTTGTTTGGAAAAAAGATATAATTTAAGCCCTCAGACAAAAAATAATTATCACGCATAATAATATTGATATTTTTAAATAAATTGGCAATCAAACTAAACGTAAATAATAATTATTGATCCAAATATTAGATGTCGAAGTTCAGGAATGTTTTGAAATATAAGTACTCCATACTGGGACACGATGGTTCATCATACTGTCCCACTCTAAGCTTATACGCAATGTGCATACGTCTAAAACCGGACACGTGTTTGCGACTAAAATCAACCCGTTGTTTGCAAATTATTTAACTACATGTACGTATAATTAGTCTTTTATTAACTTGTTTAACATACGTAGAAAATGTGTATCGCCTGTGACGTGAATAATACTTAATTTATATGTCATAAATCTATCAGTCTTAATACCTAATCTCAAAAATTAATTATTTATGTCTATATAATTCTTTAAAAAATGTACTTTTCAGATTGTAAACTTGCTTTAAAAATTAAATTTGATAATGGCCATCACTAGAAAGAAAACTTTGGATTGTAGTCGAAAAAATTGAAGAAGGTATCATAGAAAACGAGTTAAAAGTAAGAGCAAGCCAAAAGTACATAAAATATAAGGATATTATTAAAAATGACACATTGAATGGAAATAGAAGATTGACTAAAAATGAAAAACTGAAGAGAAGTCAAGAATCACATTCTGTTGACTCCATCGTATAAGCTTCTCAATACAGTGGGTAGTGGGTTATCATTAAGGAAGGCCGCTGACCAGTTTAAGATTCCAAAAAGCACACTGCATTCTAAATTGAAAAATTTAAGTTTGGGGGATACTAAGAAAGGCTCACCAAATGTGCTTTCGAAGACAGAAGAAAGATCTTGAAAAGAGGAGCAAGAAAAAAATTATAGAAGAAGAACATTTGTCTAAAAAGTAGGAAAAAGAGAGAAACAAAATTAAAAAAGAACAAGAACAATAATAATTTACATGAAAGAAAAAAGATAATTACACAACAATTTAAACATATAAAGTTAAAAATCAATGATGAATCTAAAGAAACAAGGTCTAAAGCAACTAATGATAATAAAGATAAAATTAAAAAAGAGATAGCAAACTTGTGCACTCAATTAGAGAATATGGAGAAAGAAGTATTGTCTCTTGAAATGCTTGCTTTGCAACAGAAAATGAGAATTGAACAAGACGGAATTTAATATACAATAATAATATTTTCATACCATATGTACATCATTAAAGATTTAATAAAAATCGGAGGCATTCTCATGGAATACCCTCATTTCTTCCGGCTGGGCGTCTCGCTCCCCGTAGCGGCCATAGTGCTCGGAGTACTATAGTGCCTGTTATACAGATTATATACAGGGTGTCCCAAAATTCCTCCGACACCCGAAAATGGGAGGTTCCTTGGGCTATTTGAAGCGACATTTTCCTTTAAAAAATGGCGCCCGCGGCTTTGTTTAGGAGTTATTAACGAAAAACACGGACCAATCAGAGCGCGACCTAGATGCGAGTCAGCACAGTCTACCCAACGCGCCAACTATCAATTGGCCGAACGTGCCGTCGCATGTCTAGATCGCGCTCTGATTGGTCCATGTTTTTCGTTACTAACTCCTAAACAAAGCCGTGGACGCCATTTTTGTAAAGGAAAATGTCGCTTCAAATGATCCAAGGAACCTCCCATTTTCGGGTGTCGGAGGAATTTTGGGACACCATGTATATGTAATTTTAATTTGTCCCGGTATAGGCTTTACTTCTGTCTAGGTTCTAGCTTAGATTGGATTTAATATGTCCAACTATAGGTTCGAATTATTCTTGTTAATACGAATAAAATATTAATCTAAACAATAATTTTGGGACTTTAAATTACTTGAAAAACTCTGGACTGTATGTACAACTCTTAAAAAATTATTTCGGTTTATCTAAAGTGACAAAATTAAAAATAAAAAACATGCTGTCCAGGCATAGGGCACTTTACCTTATTACACAATGAACCAGAGAAGCCGTGATAGCTGTATTGATGTGGGCAGTCAGTATTTTGATTCCGTTATCAAAGTTACTTCAAGATCATGTAGTCATAGGGTTTTGAACTCGTCTTGGTATACATACAGGGTGAGTCACTTAACGTTTTCACCTCAAATATCTTCGTTGTCTTCAAAGATACATTAAACGTCTTGAGAACAAAGTTGAATGTTAAAATGGGGCTCACATGATACTAAAAAATAGTTGATATTGTGTCATTTTTTAGATATGTCAAGGTCACCTTCCTTGTTTAAGATAAAAACACCGTTTTTTAAACATCTATAATGATATGTATCACGTGTAATGGTCCCGTTCATTACGAATTCAGTGACTATAATTATTTAAGGTCATTCAAGGTCACGGACAGAAAAACGTATAGAACTTAAATATGTATAGCAGCAGAATACCTGTATTTCATAAATGTACGAAATTATGGCTCTCTAAGTCGATACATGCCTGTAAACTGACTCTGAGGGAATTTCCGTGACCTTGAATAACCTTGAGTAATTATAGTCACTGAATTCGTAATGAAAGGGACTATCATTGTGGCTATTTAAAAAAGAGTGGTTCCAATTTTAAAAAATGAAGCTGACTGTGACTTTGTCCTCAAGACATTCAATGTACCTTTAAAAGCAACAAAAATATTTGAGGTGAAAACGTTAGGTGACTCTCCCTGTAAAAGACAGATATAAACCTACAAAAAAATGTTGATAACTTTGAAAAAATCTTCAATGTGACCTTTCGAGAACTTCGTATCGCTATTAAGTGCACAATAGCCTTGAAATTGAAACCATTCAAGCTGATCTGTGTTATTCTTTCTTAGCTTCGATAGTGTTACCCTGTGTACCAATGGTTACCTTGCCCACACCTGAATACCAGTAATGTTAAACAATAGAAAGTCTTTCAAATTCTAGCGACTGCAAACAATCGTCAGCATACATCATTAACCGTGATCGTAAAAACTTGCCGATTCTAACACTCGCTTCGAAATGTCCAAGCTTCGACATTCTATCCCAGGGATGTCGAACTATCACACTACGATCTGGAAACCTGCTTTTTTTGTCCAAAAGAAATTTTTTAAGATTAAGTTATTGAAACTTTTTCGCAACAGATTAAGAATCTTTCAAATCTTCAAAATCCACACTGTCATTCATTTCAGATTATTCTGTACTGTCATACAGTGTGTGTACAAAGTGGTCGTACACTTTCTAAAATGGAATAACTTTTTTATAATTGAACCAAACGACCCGGTTTTTTATAATTAATTGGAAGCATTTGTTTAAGAAATGATATGAAAAAAGATTTCCCAAAAAAATTATTATTTACAAGGTTATATGTAAAAATAAAAAAGGCATTTTTTAAAACTTTTTTATTTGGGCCCGTAATGAAAATCTAAAATTTACGTTGTGTAGGTCTATGGTAGTTATACATATACTTTAAATTTCATCGAAATCTTTTGACGCAGGCAAAATAGACACGCATCGAAAGATGTACGATTCTGTGGATTTTAAGCAGTAACTGATCAAAAATCGTGTAAAACTACGATTTTCACAATTTTTAAACGCTTATAGCTTGTGTGTATGTTAATCGATTTCGATGAAATTTTCAGCATGTGTGTAACAAACATAGATCTACAAAATATATATTTGAAATTTTTATTAAGATCCTTAATCAAAAAATTAAAAGAAAAACTTTTTCTACTTTTGTATGCAACCTTGTAAATTGTAATTTTTGGGAAATCGTTTTTGCAGATGATTTAATAAACCAATGCTTCCCATTGATGGTAAAAAGGGGCCGTTTAATACAATTATAAAAAAGATATTCTATTTTAAAAGTTGTACGAACACTTTGTTCACCCACTCTATAATCTTCTAAAGACAACCTCTGCATACAATAGATACATACAATGTTTGCATTGCAGCTGTAATCCGGTATTGAAACTAGTAATGGAAAAATCATACGAATAAAATGAGTTGTGGTTAGGTTGTGTCTGTTAAAACGGTGTAACAGTTACTTGACAATAGTGATACATTTATGCATGAAGATTAAAAGGTATATTAAAAAAAAACATTAAAGACTGCTAAAATCAAAAGGATTGAAAAATCTATCAGAGACTGCAGTCCTGATTATTTTAGAACAAAGGAAGAACTTTTAATTTGGTTGTTGATTTCTTGACACTTGTTGCTTGTTATTTCATGCGCTAAAAATATGTATTTTATAACAAGCTTAACGCTGTAGAATATAGTTCCACCAAAAGAATGAGGCATTATAAAAATGCAGTATAGAACACAGCACATAAGTTTATTTAGTTGTCGAAAAAAAACGGCTCGGCATGGTCTGTATTAAGCAGTACATGCAGGCATTTCGTTTCCTTTCTTCATAGAAAAATAGCTTTGAAATTGAACTACGTTTTATATCTAGAATCAAATTTATATACACTCTTGAACTCGTAATATTCGTTTTAAAGTACAGTAAAATATAGTGAATGCTTTCCTGCGAGGATATAACACGTTTCTCTTCATTTTGACGTATGTTGGATTGAGATATTTGAAAGTTTTCCTAAAATCCTGTTAGATTCGGTGGGTATAATTCGATCGGAAACACACTTCTAAGATGTTATAAGGAGGAATCGAGTTTGAAACACACATAGAAATAGTACGGAAACTGCAATTCCATTGAAGTGAACACTCTTGCTATTTGCGTTAACGATGGCGATATTCAAAGATCTGCAATTGATAGATCTCCATAAATCCGGATTGGCAAGATCATCCGATTGGAGTTGGGAAGATCGACGCGCCTTGTTTTCTAAAGAGCAAACACTCGAAGCTTATCGGATTCCATTGAGATCACTTTCTTACTTTTCCTATCTTATTCGCTAATTAGCGGCTTCTAAGGAAACGTTCGAACGGAACATTTTCGATAAAGCTACTCATTCTGATTCGTCAGGTTTACAGTACTACATAGAGTACATACATCTATAGACACAATAAAATTGACCAGTCCACTTCAGACAAATATACGTTTCTTTTGCGTTCGTGTAATTTTGCTGGTTAATTAACTGATTCGGTCATGGACGCAGCAGACTCTTGAAACTCGAGATAGTAGGATATAAGAGAGAGAGAGAGAGAAAGAGAGATAGAAGTGTAATGAGAGGAGTGGGGGCAGAAATGGGATGAAACAGAGAGAAATTCACTTAACTTTTTCGTGAGCGGTTAACGAGGTCAACGGGTTAAACAACCTTACTGGATGTCCATGCTTTAGATTTCTTTTTGCTTCCCAGTACTTTCAGTAATATCTATCTGCACTGAGAAAGCTTCAGTTACGTTTTAAAATATCAGTAGCTGGTTTTAAGTAATGGACTTCAGTTAAAGCGAGATAAAATGTCAAGAATCCGTGGAAATCTATCAAAGAGTCTCGTTCCTTGCCCTCGAACAATAAGATTCTTTTACCTGATGGAGAACACTAGACCGACGGGAGGAATTACTCAACGTAAGCCGTTCTCGCTAAAAAATGACAGCGCTTTTTAGTGTAAAATGTTAATTGCCTTTATTTTAAAACAGCGGAAATTCCTTTTAAGAAAACCTCGTCGCAGAAGAAATACTGCAACGAAAGATCATGAAAGCCTGACCTCCTTGGAAAACGTTAAACAGAACAATGAAAACGTTGTAAGAGAAATTAAATGAATTTCAATTATGATCGCAATTATGTTTGGTATCTATCCAGAAAATTCTGCTTCTAATGAGGTTTGATCGCAGGATTTTCTTATTATAAAAATCCTGTTTTAGTGCACGAGAAGAAATTAAGTACAAGATACTTATTTGTGTCAGAGCTTTTTAAAGCTTCATTCCAAGCTTATAAAAATGCTATGAACCTAATAAACTTATATTTTATAAAACGATTACTTCCTTACAAATGACGAAGTTTTGTTAAAAAATGATATGTTTACTACGTAACATTTTACATCACTTCTCTTAACCCTTCGCATTCCGAATTATTTTTCAATTTTATTGCCAACAACTCCCTACCATTTTAAGTGTTTCATTTGAAAATTACTTCAAAGGACAGTTCCTTATTTTAAGCAATTATGTTTACTAATTACATTAAATATAGATCTCAAACTTCGTTGCAATTTATAATTGTGGACTTATATTTGCTTTTAACTAAACAATAAGACAAGTAAATAAATGAAGGAAGAACCAAATACATATAAAAATCAGTTATATTTACATTTTTCTTTCACTAACGTCGAGTCACACTCGACATAGGAGTGCAAAGGGTTAATAGTCAATCTATATAATAAGAATCAATGCTTTGCAAATAATATTATTCATCATTTAAATTTTTAAGAAACCAAATATGTACTATGTACTATTTAACGCGAAACGAACGAACAGTTTTGAAAATATTCGAAAGAATTACTTTTCGCAAATTTAGCTTTTTATTATAACAGGGGTACCTTTTGAACCAGATGCTTTGAAACTGACTAATATGATCTCCAGCTGTTTCAGCTAATTTCACATATGCTACGAAGTCTCCATCTTCTCATTTCTCATCCATATGAGAATATATGTATGTATAGTAAATGAATGACGAGGGTGTGGTGAGCTTAAAACATATCGACTGACATATGAATATTATTATATTATAATTTTACAGATTTCAAATCAGAAGTGTTGAATATAATACCGTAAAAGCATTCGGACGAATTTATAATTTTGGACTTTTATTAAAATTGAATGCAGGTACCTACATATATGTTTACATATATTTTTAAACAAATATTTTTTGATTTCTTTCAATATTATACAAGATTCGAATAAAACAAAATTTTTTAATATCTTTTTTATATTCTCATCACTTTTATATTTATGTTATAGTGGACTAAAAGTATTTAATACGTAAGGAAGGATATACGGTTGAAGTGTATTACATGTAGCGATTCTAATACAGAACTTCTATTTCACTAACTACATATTCCAGAGTTAAAATACTCACTTTTATTTTCGCATTTATTCCATATGCATAAATGTAACGGTTATTGTATGTTTCCCACAGAAAAATTTCCTATTGTTTAGTTCTATCATACGGAAGGTATTTATACATTTGAATATTGTTTTATAATAATACTTTATCCGTATCGTAATATGATATGTACTCTACATTTCATCTTCTCTTTCTATTAATTCGATCACATTTTGCAGTTGATCTCGCTTTTACATAACTTCATAATTCATGAAAATGAACATTCTAATCTAATATTCCAACTTGTTTTCACCTCTCTGAAGACAAGCGACGTACTATATGTATACGTTTATGTGACGAATTATTCGTTAGATTTAGCTGACTTTTTCGTTTTTATGAAGAATTTGAATTTAATTAAATTATTAGAGCTTAGCCTCGACTCCAATGGTCATTGGACATTAACACTTTAATCCAAAGACTTGGACTATTGTAAATAAATCTGTTGTACTAACAGAATCTGATTTTGTAAGTTATCTTTACCAGATATAGTCAGTGTAAATAACAAAGTTGAGCATTAACCGATGAAAATTTTAATCAAGATTGATTAATTAATATGTACGATTAAAAAAGGTAATCATTGAAAAATCAACGATTGATTCAACCGATTGATGAAGTTAATCACCAACCGTTGATTAAAAAAAGAAATTATCAAACAATCGTAGACTCATTTAATCGATTATTAACTTCCCGATTCATAGGGAAGTTATGGTAATTACCCCAAAAATCGAAAATCGAATTTTTAACAGATCTTCACATTTCATGGTCATTGGATTCATTTTAGACTATTTTTATCAAAATGTCGGTATGTGTGTGTGTGTGTGTGTGTGTGTGTGTGTGTGTGCGTATGTCCGTTTCTATGGTATCAAATTTTTCGTTAACGTTTTCAGAAAAAGTAATAACGCGATCAGAATAATGAATGATGCATTGGAAGTGCCCCGCTGCAACTTAGAGCTGATAAGATTTTGGTCAAGTTTGGTCAAGTAGTTTTTTAGTTTTTTAAAAAAAAATTTTTTTTTTTTTTTTTTTAAATTCAAAAGACTACATACGTCATGTGGTTGGGCATACTCTATATGCCCAATACAGTGTTATAATCACTTTCCCTGAAAACATATAATCTTCTTAAAACGTACGAATAGCAAAATAAAAACTAGCTGGTTATTGTTGCTCGCTCGCTTCGCGAGCTCGCGGGTAGAACTGCTCTTGCGAGAGGGTTAGTGGTACGCATTGCTAGTGGGGCATACAGCAATTAATGTTTTTTTACCCCGAAAATCGAAAATCGATTTTTTAGCAGATCTTCAGGTTTCATGGTCATTGGAGTCATTTTAGACTATTTTTAACTTCCCGATTCATAGGGAAGTTACTGTAATTACCCCGAAAATCGAGAATCGATTTTTTAGCAGATCTTCACGTTTCATGGTCTTTGGAGTCATTTTAGACTACTTTTATCAAAATGGTGTGTGTGTGCGTGTGTGCGTGTGTGCGTGCGTGCGTGCGTGCGTGTGTGTGTGTGTGTGTGCGCGCGCGCGCGCGCGCGCGCGTATGGCCGTTTTTATGTTATCAAATTTTTCGTTAACGTTTTCTGAAAAAGTAACGATGCGATCAGAATGATGAATGATGCAATCGATGTGCCCCGCTGTAACTTAGAGCTGATTAGATTTTGGTCCATATTGGTCAAGTAGTTTTTTAGTTTTTTTCGAAAGAAGTTCATTCAACAATGCAAATTATACGAGAGGACGGAAATTTTCCACCGAAGAAACAAACATAATAATTACATATATTTTTTTTATAATTTAAACAAATTTATTTAAAAAAAATTTTTTTTTATTTTCCTTTTTTAATTATGCAACTAATGCTAATGTTACCGCTTAGAATAATCGAAAATTATCCCAATGCAAGAGTGAGTTATTCATCGCTACTGCCGAGAATACATTTTCAAAGAATATCGATGAAAGTACAAAAACATTTATATTACAATCTATTAAAAAAACAAGCAGTTCAATACGAATTATTAACTGAGATGAAATTGAAAGTTAATATAAAAAAATGGTTAAGGGAGCATGCGAGCAACGAACATACGATGTTGGTTTAATGCGACGCCATACAGAAAACATTTTGATAAGTAGAAAACTATTGAACTTCCCTGAGGACGTATAATCTTCTTAAAACGTACACTAAATAATGATAATAATATACTGCAACTAACGAATCGGGAAGTTCTTTGTGTGGCTCGTGGAGAGTCACACACAAAATAACATCCGTACCACTAACCCTCTCGCGAAATCGCAAAGCGAGCTACAATACCCCCATCTGCGAAGCTCGCGAAGCGAGCGAGCAACAATAACCAGCTAGTTTTTTAAGTTAATCGCCACACGATCTATCCTTACTTTGTAATAGGTAGGCACATAGAGATCGTAATATAAACCCAATTACAATATACCTAAATTCAGCACGAAAGATAAGGTATCACAATCGAATGCTTGAAAAGAATAATGTTACAATTGATAATTTTCTCCATAATAGAGTATTTAAAACTCGGAAACACGTATAGATTTACTGTAGAAAATATTTAGTACCACTAGAATTAAGGAGACGCATAACAAAATTTGCTGCAAAAATTGTTTTGTGAATTTTATCTTAAAATATTTATTAAATATTTAAATATTACTTCCAAAAGAAATCTAAAAAACTACCATTATTTATCATACAGAACCTAGGATAAGCAGGTCAACAATCGAACGCCAACCTTTCTTTTTGTACATTTGTTTATTGGTTTAAATATGTACATTATATTAAAATTAGGAGTACCCAATGAATAAACATACGAAAACAATAACCAACGAATCTTAGGGATAAATACAGAATTGATTGCATGCTTACAATACTCTTATGCATACTGCATATCTTAGACAGTTTAAATGTTTTGGTTCAGTCTTAGTGAATAATAGCAAATTTTGGGTAAGTACTTCGGCATAGGGTTGTATAATATATTTTGGGGAAGAACAGTGAATTGCACAGTGTTAAAACCCCGAAGAACAGACTTGTAAACTTATAAACTAGGATAAATTAATCGTAAGACTAGGGGCTATATACAATGGGCCTAGGCCGCGTTTTCTTATTGGCTAATTTGCGAAAAGTCTAAGTTCTATCATGATTTTGCATGTATTGCACTAGGTTATGTTATTGCTAAGTTCTGGAGGTTCTGCGGTTATGAAGGTCCTCCATATGGGTGATACTTGTTGAGAGCCACCAATATATTTTAAAGTCAAGGCATTTGTAGTTGTCCCAGTCTCTATGTGGGATGTTGGTGGAGAATTTGAATCTTCCTCTGTGTGTTGTGAATTCGCTGCTAGTACATATATGCTATTCTTCTATCCGTTTTGTTGCGGCACCAGTGGTGAATTATAGGCATGTTGTTATTGTCTTGTATTAGTCCAATTTTGTCACATAATGTGAAGGCTTGTGGTGGGATATAGCCGTTCGTTAATTGTCTGTAGGTGAACTTCCTTTTCCGGTTGTGTGAGAGTTTGGAGAGTAAATTGAACAGTGTAAGATATTGTGAGAAAGAGTGAATGTAGCAAGGAGTGAGAGAAGTGAAAGTGGAAACGAAGGGCGAGTGAGAAGCAGGGACAGGAGGGAGAAAAAGGATATAGAGCAAAAGGGAGGGAGAATGGGTAAGGGCAGGGAAAAATGAGTGACGGTTAGGAGGTTAGGTTAGAATCTGTGAGTGGCAGTAGCGAGGAGTAAGTAGGTAGAGAGAGAAGGAGGTAGCACACTCTAGCGGGAGTTGTGAAAAGTGAGGAAGCGGGAGTTTTTGAGAAGGACGAAAAGGAAAGGTAGAAATAGAGGTAAGAAGAAGATTAATAGAGAATGAGTTTAAGTGGGGAAGATGGCAAAGGGGGGAGAAGGGAGGAGGGGAAGACAGGGAAAGGAGGAGTGGGTAGGGTAAAAAAGTTGGGTAATTTGGGTATTCGCACGGGAAGTCTAGATAGTGTATGGGGGAAAAGGGAAAGAGAAAATGATAATGAAGGGGAAGAAGATGTTCAGTCGGTTTTTAAAAAGAGTGCGCTGATGAAAAGGTCCCCAAACGACAAAAAGGAGGGAGGGGGAGGAGAAGTCAAAAGATTTGAGGAGATGTTAAAGGAGGTGATGAGAGAGATTTGGAAGGTGAGGGAGGAGATGAAAGAAGAAAGGGAGGAGGGAAAAAGGTTGATAGAAGAAAGGAGGAAGGAGAAGGAGACATGGAAAAAGGAAAGAATAGACGAAGAGTTAAGAAGGAAGAAAATGCAGAAATAGATGGAAAGTTTAGAAGGAAGGATGGAAATGGTGGAGGGTAAGATAGATGAAGTAATAAGGACGGAGAGGAAAGAGGGAGATGGGCAGGGTAATAGAGGAAAAGAAATACTAGAAGAAAATAGGAAGAGAATAAGGAGGATGGAAATTAAACAAGATAGGAAAAATAGAGAGGGGAACAGGAATAATATTGTAATAAGAAGGTTACAGGTCAAGGGAAGGATTTGAAGGAAGAGGTGAGAAGGGTGTGGGAAAAGATAGGAGTGCAGGGTGGGGGAATAAAGGAGATAGTAAAGATAGGGAAGATAAGAAAATATGGAAGTGGGATGGCTCTGGTGAAAATGGTGGATCTAGAACAGAAAAAGAAAGTAATGGAAGGGAAAAGAAAATTAAAAGGACAGAAAGAAAGAATAGATGATGACCTAACAGAGGAAGAGAGGAAGGCAAGGTGGAAAATAGGAAGGGAAGCAGAGCAGGAAAGGATGAAATGTTCAAGTGGGTTACTTGAAAATGTGGGTAAATGGAAAGTTGAGGAGGTGGGATGACGTAGAGGAGAAATGGTTTGAGGAGCAGAGAAACGAGTAACAGAGGAGGGATGGGAGGAGGAAAAACGGGGAGGAACAAAGAAGGGGTGCACGGGATGTAAGATTGTTTTCTGGAATGTAGCAGGGCTAAGAAACAAGGACAAAGAATTCTGGAAAAGTTTGGGAAAGTGGGATATAATGATATTAATGGAAACATGGGTGGAAGAGAAAGGATGGAATGGGATAAGGAGTAGGTTGCAAAAGGGATACACATGGGAAATACAGTGGGCTAAGAGGGTAGAAAGAAGGGGAACGGCAAGAGGATGCATGTTGGTGGGAACAAGGTCGGAGATAGAGAGGGAAAGAGGAGAAGTAGGTGAGACAGAGGGACTGATGACAGTAAGAGTGAAGATTGAGGGGACATGCTGGAAAGTGGTTGGGGTGTATGTAAATGGGGACTTAGAAAGAAAAATGGAAAAGTTAGGGGAATGGATGGAGGAAAGAGAAAAAGAGGTAAGGGTGATTATAGGGGGAGACTTTAATGCAAGAACGGGGATGGAAGGGGTAAATAGACGATGAAGAGGAAGAGGGGAGGGGAAGTAGAAACTCAAGGGACATGAAGGTTAATGGGGAGGGGAAGAAAGTATGTAAGTATCTAGGAGAGAAGGGATGGGGAATTTTAAATGGAAATGTGAAAGGGGATGAGAAAGGAGAATGGAGATATGTGGGAGTAAATGGAAACTCGGTGATAAACTCTGTGCTGTGAAATGAAGACACGAGGGAAGGAGTGGAAAGGATGGATATAGGAGATAGAATAGATTCAGACCATATGCCCACAATAGTATGGGTTAAAGGGGAAAAAGGAGGGAGGAAAGGAAGGGAGGGTAACAGGAAAAGCGGGGAAATGAGAAGATGGTCAGAAGAGGGAGTGAAGGAATTTAAAGAAAGATTTGGAAAGGGGGCGGAAGGAGAGGTGGGAAGACAGGTAGAATGGAAAGAATTGAGGGAAAAAGTAGAAGAAGTAATGGGGGAGATGGAGAAAAAGGAAAAGGTAAAGAGAAAAGGATGGTGGGATGAGGAATGTAGAGAAGAAAGAAGGAAGGTTAGGGAGGTCTTAAGGAATTGGAGAAAAAAAGGAAGAGAGGGGCTAGAATTTAGGATAAAAAAAGAGAGTATCAGAGGTTGTGTAAAAAGAAAAAGAAGGAACAGAGGGAAAGATGGGAAAAGGAGGTGTAGAAAGTTAGGTCGGAAAGTCAGGTATGGAAAATTATAAATAGGGAGAGGAGAAGGGTAATAAGGATAGATGGAGGAGTAAAAATAGAAGAGTGGGAGGAGCATTTGAATGTGTTATTAGGAGGGGTAGAATGGAGAGTGAAAAGAGAATGAATAAATAGAAGAGGAATTGAAGGGTAGTGAAAGGATTGAAGGATGGGAAAGCGGCAGGGGGAGGCGGGATACCAAATGAAGTTTGGAAGTATGGAGGGGAGAAAGTGGAAGAAGGGCTGTGGAAGGTTTGTAATAGTGTATGGAGGGGGAGGGATGGCCGGAGAATTGGACAGAAGAGGTGATGGTGCCAATTCGTAAAAAAGGGGATAGTAGAAAGGTGAGAAATTTTAGGGGGGTAACATTGACACAGACTTTTTTTTTTTAACATGTGGAAAATCCCAACCAGAGATAACCCCCCTCATCGCTGGGAGATGGGAGAGGCCAATGTCGGACTCCCGACTAAAAACCACATGACCTTCCCAAAGCATTATTGCGGGCAGTACGGGATCACCGAAGTACACAACCGCACCGCCCGCTGCCTTTCCATTAGACCACCCCGAGGGGGAGAGAAGCTCCCCCACGCCTATGACTCGAATTTTGGGAACCATGACGAAGGTAGCCATGTTTCCTCCCTTCCCTGGTCTCCCGATGGGTGCCGAGTAAACCAGCTCGACACCCGATGACCCGGTGACCCCGTCATCCGCCCGCTGCCAGAGCGTGATCGCCTGTCACTCTCTCTGGCCGGCGCGGACGAGGGGGTCTCCGCTCGCGATTAGGGCCCGCCCCTCGAAGGGGTGCATTTCGCACACCCCCGGGACTAGCCCCCCATCCCGTGAAGCGCGGCGGTCCCGAGACCACCCCGTTCACTCCCCCCTCCGGCGATTCGGACGTAGCCGAGGAGGGTCAATCCCCGTTTTGGACCCCGCCAGAAGGGCGGAGCCTCTTACTCCCCACCTAACTCCATCGCCCCCCCCCCGAAGGAGGAGGTGGAGCCGGCCCGACCGGTGCGGTTGCGGCCTCTAGGGCCCCGCGCCCCTTACCCTTCCCTCCTCTCGGTCTGGGGGTACCAGCTCGGAAGGAGGGGCAAGCCCGCGTCCCGGACCGATGGTCCGCTGGCAGGCCCAAGTCCCCGCATAGGGGACACTTGGTCGGCGACTTGCATGTTGCCGCCTTGTGCCCCCTGTCCCCGCAACATTGACACAGACTGCATATAAGATATGTATATGCAGCGGCATTAGCGGAAAGGGTGAGGGAAGAGGCAGAGAGGAAGGGGATGCTGCTTGTGTGGTGAATAAATCAATGGATGCATTGATGTATAATATATATTTTAATAGTCCATATAGAAATACATAACAATTATAATAACGAACACTTTTACCACGTGGCGTACATACTACACAGAATCACGCGGGAGAGAGAAGCACACCGCAACGTCTCGCGAACACGCACTCTGCGCAGTCGCTCTCGCTCGCACATGCGCGCTCATACTTCCATCTATATCATAACTATCACACAATACACACAATACAAACAATTACCACTCACACATACGCCCCTTGTTTTTATTGTTTTTTAATCTGTATAATCTTTCTTACATTACTCAACAGATTCGGTCCAGACAGTGGTTTTGTCATGCAATCTGCTGTCATTTCTACGCTCGGTACATGTATGATTTCTACATTTTCCTTCACCACGGCTTCCCTCACATACCAACATTTGCGATTTAACAATTTTGATTTTGTTTTAAAATTTCCCCCATTTGCTAGTCTTACGACATTTAAATTGTCACATTTTATCACTTTCTTTCTAGTGTTTTTTGAATCTATCTCTTTTAGTATCCTGTCACACCATATAAGTTCTTTTACACATTCTAATACTGATTCGAGTTCACTTTCGGTTGAGGATAACGCAACCGTTCTTTGTTTCCTACTTCTCCAATGTATCAAATCGCCATTTCTATACAACAACATGCCGCTATACGATTTTGCATCTTCTGTGCTATCCCATGAAGCATCTGATTCACATTCTATCCCTTGTTTATAATTTTTATTGCCAAATACTAAACAGTAGTTGATTGTCCCCTTTAAATATCTTAAAATTCTTTTTAACGCGATCATATGCATTGCTTTTGGTTTTTGACTGAATTGGGACAGACAACTTAACGCGAACGATATGTCCGGTCTTGCATACACGCTCAGGTACATTAATCTCCCTAACAATTCCTGATATTTTTCTATGTTAATTGTCGGACTCGTCTCATTATTCTGCATCTTTACATTTACATCAATCGGTGATGTAACGGCATTGCACTCACTCATACCATACATTTCTAATAATTTTTCTATGTAATCTTTCAAATGTACGACAATCTTTCCTTCCTCCTGTTCAACCTGTAAACCTAAAACACTCGTTGCTTCGCCTAAGCTTTTTAATTCTATTTCACTGCCTATCTTTTCCATATAATTTTTCTCAAACTTATCACTACTAGATACTACTATTATATCATCAACATGTATTGCACAATATAGAAAATTCTCACCTTCTTTTCGATAAAACAAACATGGATCCTCGCTACTCTGCTCCAATCCATTTTTGATTATAACTTCCACCAGAAATTGGTTCCAGCATCTTCCTGCCTGCTTGAGCCCATATATACTTTTGTTCAGTTGACACACTTTGTTATCTACTTCATAACCTTTAGGCATTTCCATGAATATCTCCTCTTTTAATTTTCCATGCAAAAATGCTGTCTTCACGTCGTACAATTTTATTTTTTTCTTCAATTCCGCACCTATGCTGAACAACAATCTAATTGATTCTATACGTACCACAGGTGCAAATGTTTCCCCATAATCTTGTCCTGGTCGTTGTCCACATCCAAGCGCAACTAAACGAGCCTTGTACCTCCTTTCCTTAGTCGTAGGATCTTCCTTGATATTGTACACCCACTTGCTGCTAATCACTTTTCTTCCTTTCGGGCGTGCAACCACATTCCAAACTTTATGTTTTTGCATGGACTTTATTTCTTCATTCATGGCTTGTCTCCATTTCTCCCAATTCTCTGATTCTTTTGCTTGTTTCACATTTTTTGGAATTTCTTCATCTATCAACGCCATTGCATAATTCCTTTCTTTTATTCTTTCCGATCTTCGCAATCCCTCTTCTTCAGCTCTCCGTTTTTCTTCCTCTTGCTGTACATGTTTCCTCGCCTCTATTGCGTCTCTTGTGGTACCTCTTGGTCTTCCTTTTCTATTTCTTGGTTCCTCTTCTTCTAATTCTATTACATCCTCTTCTCTTCCATCTCCACTTGGTTCTTGGTTTTGTTCATCGTTGCCTTCTTCATTTGCATCTAAATAAATGCTAGTTTCATCCTGTTCAGTCTCTTGAACGTCTTCCTCACATGGTTCACTCTCTTCATAAATTTCTTCTATATCCATACCCACGATTGACAATTCTACTTTCTTCTTATTTTCAATTTTATTTTTTTCTGTCAAAAGTTCTATTCCATTTCTGCTTTCATCAAATTTTACATCGTTGTCATTTCTGACCTTTCCTGTCCCAGGTATATACACTCTGTATGTGTTATTCTTAGCATACCCTATAAAAATTCGTTTTTCTGTTTTTGGATCAAACTTACTCTCTTTATGTTGTTTATTTAAAACAAATGCAAGACATCCAAACCTCTTCATATAGCCTATGTTTGGCTTTCTTTCATTCCATACTTCATATGGAGTCACCTCGTGCACTGTTGATTTTACACGATTTCTAGTGTGTGCAGAAACACACACTGCTTCTCCCCAAAAAACCAATGGTAGATTTGAGTCTGACATTAATGTCCTCGTCATTTCTATTATGGATCTATTCGCCCTCTCAGCTACACCATTACACTGAGGTGTTCTAGGTGGGCTTAACTCATGTTTGATTCCTTTCATTTGTAGCCATTTATTCAAATTGTTTCCAATGAACTCTCCTCCATTGTCAGAACGTATTGCTTTTACTGTTTTCTTAGTCTGATTTTCTTTTAATATTATTAATTTCATTAATTCATCCGCTGCATCACTTTTTTCTTTCAGCAATATGACGAAAATCATTCTTGAATAATCGTCAACAATTGTGAATATATATCTTTTTCCCCCTTCAGAAACTGGGTTTATTGGTCCTATTAAATCAATGTGCCATAACTGCAAAATTTCTTTTGATCTCCTATTCATCAATCTGGGATGCACTTTTTGACATGTTTTTCCTTCAACACAGCTCTCACATTGTATATTTATTTTATTCTGCTCCTTCATACCTATTACCAGATTCTTATTCTTCATTTCATCTATTATGTTTTTACTTACGTGTCCCAGTCTCTGATGCCAAATATCGTTTTCTTTTGTCATTTTTACTCTTTCTGTGTTTATTTTCATCGAATCCACATAATATCCATTCCCTTTTCTTTCTGCTTTCATTTGTACATTGTCTGCTTCAGTATAAATTTCAGCACCATGTTTGTTGAATTTCACAGTATATCCAAGATCTGTAAACTTCGCAACTGATAATAAATTAGCACTTAATTCTGGAACACATAGCACGTTAGTGAGTCTTACCCTGTTTTTAATTTCTTGTTGTTTGATAACAACGTCACCAATACCATTAGAGGTCAGTTTCGTACCTTCCTTGTCTGCTAGTGAGATTTCTCTCACGTCATGTTCCAATCGATCAAACATTTTTATGTCATTGATCATATGACTCGTTGATCCAGAGTCCAACAGCCATTCCACATTTTTAACACGCACTTCTCCTATATCGTTTTCATTTCTAACTTTTATATTCGCGTGGATTCGATCACTCACATTCATCACATTTTCTTCGCTTGTACTCATCATCACTTCTCCTCTTCCACGCCCATATCCATATCTTCCCTGATGTCCTCTTCCTTGAAATCTGCCTCTTTGTCCTCTTCCTCGAGTTGATTTACTGTTTCCAGTTCCATTACATTCATTAGATTTGTGCCCATATTTTTGGCAATTAAAGCATTTGACTTTCCCATAGCATTCACTTGATATGTGGCCCTTTTTTCCACAATTAAAGCAGTTTATCTCGTTCTTCGTCTTTTCATTTGCTCTTCTTATTCCTTCTTGGTCTCTCTGGGTTCGCTCACCTCTTCTTCTTTCACTTCTCTCTTCTTCTTGTTTCAATGCATATCTTATTTCATTTAAAGTTACTTCTCTTTGGTTTTCTAATATTCTTACATTTTGATCAAATTCAATTCGCAAACCTCTCATTACATACATCTTCAATTCGTATTCCTCTATGATTTTTCCCAATTGTGCGCATTTATTTGTTAAGGCTTCAGCCCTGTTTATATATGCGTCTACATTTTCATCCTTCGTCATTTTTAGATTTGACAATTCACTTAGAGCTTTTACTTTTTCAGGTTCAGATTCTGCTGCCATGTTTTGTTTAATCTGATTCCATAGTCTACCAGCATTCTTTTCTCTAGAATATTTCAATACTTGCGCAGGAGACATGGTATTTATCATTATTGCTCTCGCCGCATGGTTTCCATCATCCCACTCATCCCACGTTTTAAATCTTTGTTCGTAATCTTGTTCTCCCTCTTGAGGTTTCTCTGGTTCTTTCTTTTCTATAATTTTTTTCCATAGTTTTTTTGCTCTCAATATTCCTTCGATTTTTTCTTTCCATAGAAAATAGTTTGTGTCTTTGAGTGGTTCAACACTCGCAAGATTCTATCCATCTGCCATTTTATTCTCTTCCCTTTTTTTATTTTTTAACAAAAAAAATTCACACGTGGTATTTCTAACCTCGAACCGCGAACCTCACAAATCACGAACTAACACAAATCATGCAACCACGTTCTGCTACCATTTGTGGTGAATAAATCAATGGATGCATTGATGTATAATATATATTTTAATAGTCCATATAGAAATACATAACAATTATAATAACGAACACTTTTACCACGTGGCGTACATACTACACAGAATCACGCGGGAGAGAGAAGCACACCGCAACGTCTCGCGAACACGCACTCTGCGCAGTCGCTCTCGCTCGCACATGCGCGCTCATACTTCCATCTATATCATAACTATCACACAATACACACAATACAAACAATTACCACTCACAGCTTGCGCGTCAGGCAAGTTTTGGAACAGGGTTGGGCTTCATAGACAACATCTATGTTCTGAATTTCTTAATAAATAGGCAAGTAAGGAGGAAAGTTAGGAAGATGGTAGTAATGTTTGTGGACTTGAAAGCTGCAATTGATTCCGTGGACAGGGAGGTTTTGATAATGGCGCTAAGGGAAAGAGGGGTGAGGTTAGAGTTGGTGGAAAAATGCGCGGAAGTACTAAGAGAAACGAAAAGCAAGGTGAGAATGGGAGAGGAAGAAGGAAAAGATTTTTGGACGGCAAGGAGAGTCAGACAAGAGTGCCCACTAAGCCCCATTTTGTTCACATTACTACTAGCGGACATGAATGAGGAGCTCGAGAAGGGGGGATGGGGAGGGGTTAAATTAGGGGAAAGGAAAGTGTACACATTGGCATACGTTGATGATATGGCAATGATAGCAGACGAGGAAGAGGAGATGAGGGGGATGATAGGGGTACTGGAAAAATATCTGGATATGAAGAAGTTGGAGCTTAATGCAGAAAAATGGAAGGTGATGAGGTGTAGGAAAGGAGGGGGGAGGTGGAAAAGGATAACTTGGAGATGGAAAGGAAAAGTGATTGGGGAAGTAGGGGAATATAAATATCTGGGGTATATTATTTCAAGGGACGGTGGGCAAAAGGCGCGAGTAGAGGATAGAATAAGGAAAGGGGCAGCGGTAATGGGACAAATATGGGGAATAGGGAAAAGGAAATTTAGTAAGGATTGAGGTAGAAGGATATGGCTCTTTGACAGGTTGGTATGGCCAGTGGTGTGTTATGGGGTAGAAATCTGGGGATGGAAGGAAAGGGAAGGGGTAGAGAGGATTCAGGATAGATACTTAAAATGGTTGCTTGGAGTGGGAAGGCACACACTAGGATACATGGTAAGGGAAGAATTGCAGAGAGAGGTGCTGAGAAGTAGGGCGGGTTTGAGGGCATGGATGTACGAGAAAAAATTGGGGGAAGGAAGAAGGGGAGAGGTGACAAGTCTATGTTAGGAGGAAATGAGAAGAAGGGATAAGAAGGGAGGGTGTTTGAGAGTGAGCGGTCTTGGTCGACCGAAATGACAGGTACGAGGATTGGAAAGAATGGAAAGACTGAGAAGAGTGAAACAGGAATGCAGAGTGACTGGAATGAGAGACAGGATGCAAGACTGAACGGAATGGATGCGTGTGGTAACGCGTGGATTTGAATGGAAGAGGAGTGGACTGTATAACTGGAATTGTAAGCAAGAATGTATGGATCTATGTATAAATAAACTATATTTGCACTTATAAACAGATTGTCAAACTACACTGTGTAATGAACTGATATATAATGAATTGAAATAAAGATGACTTTAAAAATGGAATAGAGGAATCGCTTTGTTTGACGTTAATCAGCTGTTATGACGCTGTGAGAGCGAGATGACGGTTGTCACTCTCTTTTATTGTCTCGATCCTCCTGGAAGTTCGTCACGCACCGGTGGTTCCGGTTGAGCGTTCGCGAACCTTCCAGAAGGATCGAGAGTGAGAATAGACCAATCACGCAGCCGATCTATTACCCGCGTAAGCCACGATGGTATACGATATCGCTCGCGGTTTCGGCGGGGTCGAGCCAGTGTTGGCGGGATCGCGCAATGCCGGTTTGACAATATGGCCCTCGGGCGTGCCAATCTTGAACAGAGGGCAAAGGGACGGATGGGAGAAAGAGAGATGGGATTTTTTTGAGGACAGGGGATGTGATGCAGAAGAGACAAACAACAGGTTAGAAGAAGAAAGGGAAGATATAAGTGAGGAAATAGTAAATAGGGAAAAGAAAATGCAGAGGCAAAAAAGATAGGAGTGGATTAGAAGAACAAGTTTTAACAAATGGTATGGGAGGGTAAAAGGAGAGGGTATACCGAATGATTTGAAGAAAGGATGGGGAGAAAGCTGATGTCAGAGAGTAGCGAAATTCAGAATGGGAAACGAAATGAGAGCGGAAAGATATTGGCTGAATGAGGAGATGGGAAAATGTAGGGTGTGTGGATGGGAAGAGGAATCATGGGAGCACGTATGGGAAGTATCTATGAGAATGGATGAGAATGGGGAAAAAGGATGGCAAGAGATGATATGCGATGTATTGGAAGATGAGGGGGGGGAATAGATGAGGGAAGTGGAGGAATGGAAAAGGAAGATAGAAGGAAGAAATGGTAAGGATGAAAATAGGCCGGAAGAGGAGGTCCAATGAATGGAGAAGAGGATGAATGGAAGTGTGAGTGTGTGAAAGAATTAGAGAAGCAATAGATATGTAAGTTAATTTAAATAGATGTAAGCTTATGCACATAGATCTACTCTCTCTCTCTCTTTCTTAGAAATAAGCATAGGTGTAAGCGAATAACATAGGTTAAGATAATAATTAAGATAGTATATAAGTTAATTTTAAGGTTAAGATAAGAGAAGAAGGGGAACAAAAAATGTAAGGAATGTAACCCTAAGGGGAATCATTAAATACATACAATTGTCTGTAGATAGTCGCTTCGTCGAGTGGTACTAAGCTATTGGTTATTTCGTTATTTATGTGTGGCAGTTTCCTGAAGTATTCTCTGGTTAATCGAATGATGAAAACGTCTATACTAGGGATGTCTGCTGTATTGTAGAGGATTGTATTATTTATTTAGTGTTACCAGTTAGTGTTTTGAGATCTGTATAGTTTATTGCAAGCTCGTAGACACTTGCGTTCAAATAATCTGATTCTTTCCATTGTAGTGTGGTTGGCGTTCCACCAGATGGAGACTGCATAAGTGATTATGTATGAGATGTTTGTTATAAAAGAGACAACTATTGGCTTTGAAGGCTGCTTCTGTTTTGATCAATTGGCTATTTATATGGAGGTTGTCTCGGAGGAGGTAATCGATGTGAACACCAAGATATTTGACAGTTTGTTTGTGTGTTAAAGTTTTCTTGGCTGAGGTGTCTGCAACAATGGTCTGAATTTGGAATTTGTTCCCGGCTTTAATATTGGAGGAGAGGTAGCGAAGACGTTTTCGGAAAAGCATAGTTTCGCATTTAGATGGGTTTAACCTAAGGTTCCTGATGCTGTAATATTTATTAATTTTTTCTATTATTGTTTCTAGTTCAGATTGAACAATGTTAACCCTATTGCTTGAGATATAGGTGACAACGTTGTCATCAAAGGCCAATATAGCTGCCTTAACGGGATTGTTAAATTCGATAGCTTAGAGGAGATCACTAGTATAAATATTGAAGAGGATAGGGGAGTTCACTGTGCTTAGCTGGAGTCCTTCGGTGATTTGGAATTCTATTGTAGAGGCGGTTTTGCCATCCCAGGTGATGAAGCTTTTGTTTCTAATCATATCCCAGATTAAGAAAAGCAGCCATTTATGGAATTCTTTTTCATGGTGTTTATAGAGGAGACCGCTGAGCCAGACGGAATCAAAAGCTTTTTCGAGGTCTAGTAGAGCTGCGCATACAAGTTGGTTGATGCTGATTTTAGTTTATGACTGCATCAAAGACTTTGCTTAGACTGGGTGTTAGACTAATTGGTCTGTAGCTAAATGGGTCGGAGAGGTTTTTACCTTTTTTGGCAATTGGGAGAACTTTGGCTGTTTTCCCGAGATTAGGGAAATAGCTGTTGTTTATAGGATTGTTAAAAAGAATTATGAGGTGTGTTAATATTGGGTTAGGTAGATGTTTAAAAGCTATCGGGGGGATTCTGTCTGTCCTAACGGAGGTTTGGGAGCCTTTCCAGGATAAGTGATAAGGTAAAGGATAAAGAAAAGAACAGGATAGTGGCCTATTCAGCAAAAATGTTTGACGAGAGGAATCTATGAATAGGGGCCTCGTCAGCATGTCAAAATGTTATAGGAGAGATACTCCTTTTGTTAAGAAAAAAGAAAAAAGGATAAGTGATAAGGAATAGGGGTTGCAGAAAGGTGTAAGTGAGTCGTCTGTGCTGTTTAGGCATGTGGCTTTGTTGTCGTTATTGAACTGTGTGATTGTGGTGTTGTTTTGTCTGTTTGTTATGAATTCTTGAATTAGTACGTTGGCTGTGTTGTCGATAATGTCTTTGTGTACTTTCGTCGAGGTATCGTGGGGAATTAAAATATTTATAGAAGGCGCTAATAGCATTGAGTGTATCCGTTAGCTTGTTGAGGTTGAAGCTGTCGTTTGTCTTTTGGAGGGTCGAATTCAACGAACGCAAATTGAATTTTAGTGAAATTGCAAGGTGATCGCTATCCTAAGGCAGCACATTGACCTTCCCAGCGTTACAGTTCTTTAGCGTAAGCCTAGAATCTTCGAGACAGATAGGGTAGGTCGTGCTTATAGATGGGTATCGAGTGCATTATTATGTTTAGTTTGTATTTGACATCATGCTTGTTTTCCCATTTTTTAAAGTACTTGCCTCTTTGGTTGCTTCTATTGTCTCCCCAGTCGTTACGTCTAGTATTTAAGTCTCTTGTTAGTATGTAATTGTTGTCATTGTCGTGTAGTTTTAGGCTATGGAAAAGATGCTCTAACTCTATGATATAAAGTGAACTGTTATCGTTGCTTGCATATGCAGATATTATGTAAAGTTTGTTATTGCTGTTACCCAAATAACCAAAATGCTCGATTCTGACCAGGGCACTTATGACCATGTGGACCTCGTAACGTTCCGTCGGCCCAAACCCGGCATTAGCTGCCCTCGGCCCGTCTGTCTTGATTTCTGCCAAATTTCTCGCCACATTAATGCGACCGTGCTGCCCTCTTACAATCGCGGAATTTGGGAGAAACCAGGACCAACGGGCTGATGGCAGCTTGTGCCTGGTTTGGGCCGAGGGAACGTTATGAGCACACACGGTCATAAGTGCCTAGGTCAGATTCTAGTCATCGTGTGCCTTGAGCCCGTTCAAATGACGTTCGGCCAGTAAAAATTCCGTTACCTGACCCCGGCACGGGCTCGATTTCTGTTCGAGATTCGCTTGGCTATCTGGGTAATGTCAATTTTAACGACTGTGCATTCGAGAATTTGGTTAGCCGTGGAGGAAGGAAAGCTAACGGGTTGGAATTCAATGTTTCTCCTTATTAAGATTGCAGTCCCCCCACTTTAGCTTTGGGTCTATCTTTCCTAATTATTTTATAATTTTTGAAACTGAGTTTATACTTTGGGATTGAGTTTTGTTAACCAAAAAAGGATGATGTCGTGGTGTTTGGAGGAATTGTATAAGATCAAAATCTACGGTGGTGTGCTATTAGCGAGTTGATATTGATCGCTGCTATTTTGTATTGAGGATTAGTTGTTGTACTAGGCATTACGTTTTTCAAATAGGGTGTTTAGAATGAACTCAATTTTTTCAGTATTGGCAGTTACCTGTGATGCTATATTGTGGAGTTGGGTTGTTAGTAACGTCACTAGTTTTTTTAAGTTGTCAGTACAATGCTTGGAGGTTGATGTGTTTTGGTTTACTTGGTTTGGCCTGTTTAGTTCCTCGTTGGTGGTAGTAGGTAGTGAGCGTGGTGGAGGTTGCGGCAGGGGATTGCTGTTGGATGGAGGTTGCGTATTTGATGATGTTCCCTTGACCATTTGTGAAATTGATATGTTCTATGACACTGCTGTTGCTATTTTTTATACATTGGTGTGTGTTGATTGTGTGCGTTTCGTGAATGCCTCTCGTTTTTGTTTAATTGTGAATTTAATATAGAGGCAACGCTTGTATTATGCTGAGTGTCCAGTTTGCTTACAGTTTGCGCATTTGAGGTTGTCCCGTTTGTTTGCTCCGATCAGAGGTCAATTATCTGGTCCGTGATTTTGCGCACATTTTATGCAGTAGTACTGAAGATGACAGTTTTTGCTGGCGTTATCCAACCGTTGGCATTTTTTGCACTGGAATATTTCCGGCTTCTTGACGGGTTCCCATTTAACCTTTTAGTATTCTAGAGTTTTAACCTTGAAAAGATTAGCTGCTCGGTTTTCCCTAGTTAGTTGGAGGATGGGATGGCGCTTCTCTGGTTGCTGTTTGTTGAAGTAAAATTTCGTTAGGTTTATGATTTGAATGTCTGGTAGATTGTGTTCAAATATTTCTTGTTTGATGTCGTCTGTAATGAAATTTCTTTTAATTCCTTTTAGTGAGATGGATTAGGATTTTGTTTCTTTAGGGGTGTAGCTGAAGTATTGCGTGTTTTGTTCAGAGAGATTGTCGGAAATTATTTTGTGGTGATGTGGATTTTTATGAAGATTGTATGGCTGTTTATGTCATTTTCTTTGACCAAGAATTCATTTTTGGCTATATTTTTAGCTAGGATGGAGTTTATAATAGAGTTTATATTAGTGTTGACCATATAAATTGACGGCGGTTAGAATAACTTTGTTTTTGGTTTGGTATTTTCGAGTTGGTTATTCGGGGTGTTTTCGTCTAGTTCCATGTCACTATTATCGGAGAGAGGGTAGAACCTGTTGTTTGATTGGTCTTGGCGTGAAGTACACGGATCGTTGGTTGGTTGTGTGGAGGTTGTCCCAGGGCTTTCCCAGCCGTCATTGGTGCCAGGGACGGCACATAAACAAAGCGAGCCTATCCCTAAGTCTGCCTATCCCCACCACAGACACGCGCCCGTAGTCCCAATGTTTTGGCTGCGACCGCTCCACCATATATGGCCGCTGCAGCCAAAACCTGTTTCATCAACAGCCGAAAATGTCCAAAACATTCGGACTACGGGTGCGCGGCTGTGGTGGGTATAGGCAGACCTATGGATAGATTCGCTTTATGTGCCGTTCTTGGGTTGTTCTCTGTGGAGATGTTTATGACAGGTCATTACTATTGAACTGGAAGTCGGCACTTTCTCGGACAGCACCTGTTGACTGTAAAGTAATTTTTAAATCACAACGACTATGAATTGAACGCACTCAATGTTTTATTGCACGTGCAGATAGTCGGTACGCTATCGGAAGTCGCACAAATGTGCAAAATCCTCAAGACGTGTCAATAATGTAATGTCAGTTTAAAAAAAAACTATATATTTAAATACATTACAGTATTAATACGCCGATCATAGATTATAATAGAACTTAAGCTGTGTTGCAGTCTTTATTAGTAAAATATGAAAGTATCTCACAAGAACTCTTTGAAACCTTAAAAATTGATGGGTTTATGCCGACGCGTAATATGAGATATCACCAGTTTTTCAATAAATTATAACGGCCAAACTATAACAAAACGATAAAAATGAGTTTTGAGTGCTCATAGTGATACCATAAGAGTGTTTAAGAAAAATTATTTCAGTTGAAAAAATATTTGTTTTCATAGTTTATTTTGCAATTGTTTTTTGGCTGTTCTTCCGTTTATAGCAAAAATCAGAATTCGATGAAATTTTGAAAATAGATTCTTTTTTTACTAAAATAACGATTGCCAGAAGGATTTTTGGCGCGTCGAAAAAAAATTTTTATCATTTCAATGTTGCGCTCTACCTTAGCGACTACTGACTTACCGACCGAAAATTTCAATTGTTAAACCAAATGAACCAATATGTATAATGGAAAGAATATGCGATGAGAATTAATTTGGATTAGGTTAACCCGAAAATTATTTAGTTATATTATTATTTGTGTGATTATAATGAGTTGTGGTTAGGTCGGGGTCGGGGCGGAGAGGGCCGGCCGTCAGGCCAGCTCGACCACGCACACGACAATCCAGGAGTAGACTTTAAAAATTTCTAGTTTACCTTATATATGTATTACTTTAAACTAAAGAGGATTCGTTTATAGATGATATGTGTGAATTTTTATGGTGCTGTGAGGTGAACTAGTTAACTAATTGAAGATATTCTATATAAAATAGAAAGTCGGTAAGGTACACCGCGACATTGAAATGACAAAACAAAATTTTTTTCGATGCGTCAAAAATCCTTCTGGCAATCGTCATTTTAGTAAAAAAAGAATCTATTTTCAAAATTTCATCGAATTCTGATTTTTGCTATAAACCAATTGTCCTCTTTACGGACCCGTCTTCTAAAATACGGAATCTTCAAAATTGACGACAAAAAAATTGTTTGAAGTGAACGCTGCACCGACCGATGTCGGACGAAAAACAAAATGATTTGGTTCTCCTCCGACCACCGTCCGACGTCGGACCCCATGGGCTTTGTCCCATTGCAGTTTCGTCCGATGTCGGGCCCACTGTGAACATCTTTTCCGACGAAATAGGCCGTACCGGTACCAACACGTGCCTCCCGAGGCGCTCGAAATGACGTCGGTGTGCGCCGCAGTTGGACGTTGCGTCGGACGAAAAGGGATCCATACTGCACGCACCCTTAAAGGTCGTGGCACACTAGGCCGCCGCCACGCCAGCTCAGCACAGCGCCGCCTCGCTGAGCTGGTGGTCATTGCTGCACACTAGACGCACAACGCCGCAATCACCGCACCAGCACTTTCTGTCTTTTTTTTCCTTTATATATGTTCCTCGTTCTAATGTTTTACATTTTGTCTCTTGTTCCAAATCTTTTGGAAAAGAAGGCCTCATGTCAGCTGTTTGTTTACGCCGTTGGTTACGTAGTCAATCGATATATCTGTACCTGTAGAAAAATGCTCGAGCCCAAAAAGTAGCCTCCCAACCCGTTCCTCAATTTTCGGTTCCCCTTCAGAAAGCAAACCGTTCCTCAATTTTCGGTTCCCCCTCCGAAGGCAACCCGTTCCACAATTTAGCAATCCTCAACTCTGTTTTACTTCCTGCAAATGATTTTTTCAAATTAAATTAAAAACACCTATTGTTTATGGCGTCCGGATAACAATTACCGCAAAATTGACAGTAATTTGTGTGAATAAAATTTGTATTATATAAATATTTAAAATTTGAAAATTAGTATTACAAAAATTATCATTAATTAACAAATATACGAAATTGACGAACGAATTTTATTGTTTGCACTATTCATTTTAGTCGTTTTTACGAATAGTTAAAATCGTCTTTCGTATACCGTACGAAAAGCAAATCCAGCGCCGCCGGCAGAACATTATCGCTCAGAATGTTCCTTCGTTCAAGGCAATGCAGGGGCGTGCTAGCGGTGTGCCGTTGCAGGTACAGTGTGCGCGTCCCCATTTGAAAGTCATAGAAGAAAGTGCAAACGGCGTGGCGGCGCTGTGCTGAGCTGGCGAGGCGACGGTCTAGTGTGCGCACTTTTCAGGTCGTCGCACACTAGAACGCCTCGCCGCCTGATCAGCACCGCCGTTTCGGTTTTCTTCTATGTAGTTCATAGTTCTATATTGTACATCAGGCATGGGCAAATTTTTTCTCGATCGCAGGCATTTTCAAGGGATACCCCCGCTTCTCCCGCCCGCGTGTCTCGCTCCCCGTGGCAGCCTCAGTGCTGTATCCCTTGAAACTGCCTGCGATCGAGCAAAAATTTGCTCATGCCTGCTGTACAATATAGAACTATGAACTACATAGAAGAAAACCGAAACGGCGGTGCTGATCAGGCGGCGAGGTGTTCTAGTGTGCGACGACCTTTCCGCGGCGATACGTAGGCGTGCTGGCGCTGTGCCGTTGCAGGTACAGTGTGCGCGTCCCCATTGAAACTAACAGAAGAAAGTGCAAACGGCGAGGCGGCGCTGTGCTGAGCTGGCGAGGCGACGGACTAGTGTGCCACGACCTTTACCGTTCTGCCAACCAGCGATGTTATAAACATTGAAAACATTCGGGTATTGTATATCGCACAGAATACAATTTTTTCTTTCCTTCATATCACATTTTTTAGGTCAAACAATTGCTTTTTTCGATGTAACAACGTTAAAAATAGCTTAATATACACACACCGTCAAATTAACAAGTGCAACTTTCCTCCACGCAGCAGAAACTTCGAAAAATTCGGTTTTTATTGTTTTTGACAATGATGCAGCTGAATAAAAATCTGAAATAATTGACGATATTGTCTGTTATAGTACTTTATCAGGGAACCAAACAGTAAAATAGCATGTTTTCATATTTTTGAGAAAAAAATATTTTTCCGATTTTTTTGGGGTATTTCATTTTTACGACCACAGTTTGCAACAAAAAATCTTAAAAACTTTTCAAAAATGCGCCTTAGGATCCAGAGTATGTCATATCTTGTTTCGAATTTTAGAACGCATTTGAGACCTGAAAATGCGTAGAAAAACGCAAAATCTAATTCACCCTGTAACTACCATCACGGACTAGCTAGAGGGCTCAAATTTTACTCAGAGCAGTTTTTCTTGATCAGCTTTGGAATGGTTCACTAACCATTGAAACATCTCTGAGGGCATTTTTGACCATCTTATTCGGCTAGACCCTTTACTCTTGAAAATGATCCACATCAGGATCGAAACTTTGGGTTTTTGAATTAATTTGCAGAATTGCTAGTGTTTATATCACTGATCAAACCTGTGCGCTGATAGCAGCACACAATTATTGTTGCACATATACGTTGTTTTTGTTCATAGAATAAAAGAATTGGATGATTTTTTGTTAAAAAGTTAACACATACTATATGCTTCTGTTTGAAATCAACACATTTCAGAAAGGGTTGAAGGGTTAAGGAAAAGAAAGTATTTGGAAAATATTCTAGCAGCCGACTCGAATCGATTCGCATCGCGCGTCGTATGAAATTCAAATACGTAGACGTATTTACAGAGGCCAGTAGGCTAACCAGCAGCCAACATTACCTTCTTCTGAACGAAGGTGATGCCATAGTGTAGCTGTGGGAGGAGACATTGGAAAGGGGCGGATAGGTCAAGTTAGAATAATCGCGCCGTTTATAAGCTGCTGGTGCGTCGCTCAGTCTTCCGGTTATGCATTAAAATGACGAATAACGGCTGCTATTATGCCGGAAAACTGCCAGCATCACAATCCAGGGATAAAACAATGCCTCTTTAACTCTGTTTACTCTGCGGGTTAAACGCGATACATAATGATCATGTTAAGAGTCTGCTTATAAAAATATGTGCGTTATTTATAAATAATCATTTGAATAAAAATAAAATTTTAAAAACCACGTTTTTAAAACGTACTAAAAAGTATAAGATAATTTCCCATAGTCTCATTCAGATTCCTAACCTCGTAGAGATACTACTGCAAATTTGTGATTGTGAATTTTGAATAGCTATAAAACTACTTGTAAGATTTAAAACGAAAAACGTGAGGAGCAAGATAATAGTAAGGAGTGTAGAGAGTAGCTGCCGTTCAGAAAACTCACACAACTGGTCATATTATTTGCAGTGGAATAAAACTTTTAGTGATTTAGGTGAACTATTCATGCATGAATTATCTATCGCATGCGCCCCACGTTTTTCGTTTTAAATCTTACAATTATTTTCATAGTTATTCAACATTCACAATCACAATTTTTCAGGACTATCTATATGCAGTTAGGAATCTGAATGGGGATAGGAAAAATATTTTATATTTTTTAGTCCGTCTTAAAAACTTTAAACTTATTTTTAAAAAATTTTATTTTATTTAAATAATCATTTTCTGCTACTTTGGAGGGCTTGCAGCAAGGTATGGAGAGGAGAGGGATGGCCGGAGGAATGGACGGAGGGAATAATTGTTCCGATCGCTAAGAAGGGGGACAGCAGAAAAGTTGAGAATTATAGGGGGGTCACACTTTTGCAAACGGGTTATAAAATATATGCGGCGGTCCTAGCGGAGAGGCTGAGATTAGAAGTGGAGGGGAAGGAACTCCTGCCTGACAGCCAGACTGGATTTAGAAGAGGGGTAGGGTGCATTGACAACGTCTATGTGCTAAACTTCCTGATAAACAGGCAGGTGGAAAAGAAGAGCAAGAAGATAGTGGTATTCTTTGTAGATTTAAAAGCAGCGTTTGAATCGGTGGACAGAGAATTATTGGTAAAGGAAATGAGAAAGAGGGGGGTGAGGGAAGGGCTGGTGGGACGTTGTGAAGAAGTGTTAAGGGAGACGAGATGTAAGGTGAGAGTGGGGGAGGAGGAAGGAGAAAGTTTTTGGACGGCCAGGGGGGTAAGGCAAGGATGTCCACTGAGCCCGCTGCTTTTCACACTGCTGTTAGCGGACATAGATGAAGCGATGGAAAAGGGGGGATGGGGGGGAGTAAAGTTGGCAGGGAGAAAGGTTTACACGCTGGCATATGCGGACGACGTTGCTTTGCTAGCGGAAGACGAGGAAGAGATGAGAGGGATGATGAGAACGATGGAGAGGTATTTGGAGGGGAAGCAGCTATAATTAAACGTAGAAAAATCCAAGGTGATGAGATGCAGAAGGGGTGGGGGGAGGTGGAGGAAAGTGAGTTGGAGATGGGCGGGTAAGGTGGTGGAGGAGGTAAAAGAATTTAAATACCTGGGGTACGTGCTAACGAGAGACGGGGGCAGAGGAGACACGTAGAGGACAGGATTAGGAGGGGAGCGGTAGTGATGAGACAAGTGTGGGGGATAGGGAAGAGAATATTTGGTAATGACTGGGGAAGAAGGGTGTGGCTGTTTGATAAGTTGGTATGGACAGTTGTAGGGTATGGTGTAGAAATTTGGGGATGGGGGGAGAGGGAAGGAGTAGAGAGGATACAGGAGAGGTTTTTGAAATGGGTGTTAGGGGTGGAGAGACACACGCCGAGCTATATGGTAAGGGAGGAGCTTCAGAGGGGATTGATGAGGGAGAGAGCGGGCTTAAGGGCGTGGGGTTTTGAAAAGAAACTGTGGGAGGGTAAAGGGGGGGTGCTGGCAAGAAGGTGCTGGGAGGAGATAAGGAGGAGCAGAAGGGAGGGGGGGAAGTGGATGGATGGGAGAAGGAGAGGATGGATTTTTGGGCGAAGAGGGGTTGGTCAGCAGAGGAGGCGGAAGTGTGGATGGAGGAAAGGAGGGGTGAAGTAAGCGAAGAGATAATAAAAAGGGAGAAGAAAATGCAGAGGGAGGAAAGATGGGAGAGGATTAGAACCTCTACATACAACAAGTGGTATGGGAGGGTAAAAGGAGAGGGTCTGCCGGGTTATCTAAAAAAAAGGTGGGGGGAGAGTAGATGGCAGAGAGTAGCGAGATTTAGACTGGGAAATGAGATGAGGGATGGGAAATATTGGATGGATGAGGATGCGAGAAAGTGTAGAATGTGTGGATGGGAGAATGAGACGTGGGAGCATGTATGGGAGGTTTGTATGAGGTTAGATGAGGGGAGGGGATAGCAGGAGAGGATGGAGGAAGTGCTGGAAGATGGGGGGAGGGGAGGAATGGATGAAGAAAGTGGAGGAATGGAGAGAGGGTGGTTAGGAAAAGAATTGGAAGGGTAGAGGAACGAGCGGAAGAGGGAGTCCGAGGATAGGGACGGGAGGCAATGGAGTATAAGGGTGGGGGTGAATGAAAGAGGGCAGGAGGGGTAGGTTAAGTTAGAAAATAAGATCTGTTGTAAATACATGTTTCTCTTTCTCTCTCTCTAAAAGTTAGGCTAAGTTTAGTTGTAAGCTTTAGTTTAAGTTAAAGTTAGTATATAAGTTAGATATAAGGTAAATTGTAAGTGATTAAGTGATTAAGAGCGGCGAGATGACAAGCGGGGTGTTCTTGTAGAAAGGATTTGTATCCCCTCGGGGAACCAAATAAAGATACTAATACTTGTAAAATCATTTTCTGCTACTTAGTCTTGTGTATGTGAAATTTTGCATTCCATTTTAAACATTTTTATGAAATTACGTAAACGCAAGCGGTAAGGGTGTAACGATTCTTACGCTTGATAAATAAACAATTGTATAATACTTTGTAAACACCACACTGAGCTCCTCAGGTGCGAAATGGGTCCGTGGTGTGGAAACGCGTTACTGGAGTAAGGAACGCTGTCGCGCGGAGTGGGGATCGTTCACAGGTTAAAAAACATTTTTTTAATATTGCATTGTTATCCAGTTCTGAGTTATGTTTAAAGGTACAAGTCTCTAGCTCATCGGGAAATCAGTTTAAAATCAAGTGCAAGATTTGTACCGAACAAACAAATAAACAGACAGACAAGAAAGCAAGCTAATAAAAACGTGTTAAAATACAAGAAAATATACTTTCATAACGTAGTACATAGTCAACGACTGATTCTACTTCCTTTAATTTCGTACTGCAAACATAGATGGAAAGTTAATTATCATAAATCCTCCAGGAACGTGGTTACGTTTCATACCACTTTCCTATGATTTACAGTAAAATATAATTGCTATTTGCTATTATTTTGTGGGTTCTACTAGTAGTTTCAATCATCCACGATTTTGATCTGTTTTTAAGCAAGCTACGTGTGAAACACAAAATTTAAACTTGTACTTAAAGGGCTAATTGCATATAGGATCAATTAGGTTTCAATTATTTTGACGAACCTACTCATAAATTAATTCCTAAGGAAATGAAGACTCGCGGAAGATTTAAGTATGATATATAGTGGAAATTCTCATACGGAGATTATTTCTCATATTGTCAAACAAAACGTGATCTAAACTAATCAATTTAGTTGGAAAATTGAAATAGTAATTAATGTTGACAGAAGGTTTGAAAGTAATTTGATGAAGGGAGGGAACCAATGCTAAATTTTCAGTACCAAAAATAAAAGAAGATAATTACATCATACATGAATCAACGTGTAAAATATTCAAATAAATTTTAGATTGGGCGATTATTAAAATAAATCTTTTAGTTGACAATAATTTGTTTTAAGAAAGAACTATGTATTTCTATATGATTTATGATAGAAATGAATATGTATTGGAATTGGGAAAACACGGAGACCGTTGTTGTTCACACTATTGCATAATGGTCACTCTGCTGGTCATAGCTTTTCTCCAGCTTTACGGCTTCGTCTAAGAGGTATCATCATGTTTTGAATTTTAATTAGAAAGTTCAGGAGTACCTCTGGGCCCAAGCTTTCAGTGAATAGAGAGAGTTGACTATGGTTCCACTTAATTCGGCAATATGTTATACATGACTTGGAAGTTAGTTTCTTGGTTATCGTTTACCCACCAACTGTTATATCGAACGTTTCACAAAATGAGAACACAACTGCATGTAGACACGAACTACACATTGAAACGTAGTCTCTCACATTGAAATCGTGAAAGAATTTAATCCCTTAATATGAACTTTCATTATCACATATGTGTACAAAGCTAACTCAGGTACCACGTAGAACTAGATACTATCAATTTCAATTTCATAGTCGGATAAAATAAATTTGGCCAAGGAGATGAAATTCATTATACAACAATTTTCGGAATAGAACGGTTCGCTAACGAATATTGCAGGGTGTCTCAAAATCCCTTCAACATTCGGAAATGGAAGGTTCCTGGGATTATTTAAAGCGACATACTATAAAAATTATTTCCGAATTTGTCCGACTGTGCAAATTATAGCAGTTTAAAATTGTCAATGTTTCGTCGCGCCTGCTTACGCTTTACACAAAGTAGTTCAATTACTATATTAGGATATTAGAAGGTAATTGATGATTTAATAGATTATACGATTTACAAAATAACAGTTGTATTTTAACTAATTATTTTCACATTTAATAATGATTGAGGATGGCTGTATAGAATACTCGGGTCACGTAGGGTCATATTTTTATTTCTTGTTTTTCCAATGTATTCAGACCGCAGTTCGGTGTTATCAAGGACAGTTTCCTTCAGGAGACGGACTCGGAAGATGCCTAAGAGAAAGTCGAAAAGAAAAATATCAAGAAAGCATATATAATGTCTTGCATAACTTGCCTCTCATCGGATTCTGTTTTATCAACATTAAGGACTCTATCAAGATAAACCATCTATCATAAAAGATATTTACCTTACTGCTAAATATTACATTTAGGGGAGGCAGCTCCGATATTTGGCAAGAACAGGAATGAGGTTGTGCGTGTACGGGCGGCTCTGAGAAATGCGAAGAGCGGGCCTTCGGTCGCTGAAGCACGCGAAATGAGAAAACAGGAAAAAAGGGGGGCACTTACAAGATCCAGTATCTTTGGATCTAGGAGTTATCTACCTCCCAGATCCGCTAAAAATAGGGGGGAGGCAGCTCCGATGACCTTGACCTTGATATATGTTGTCAAGGACAACATTCTGAACAACTTTTCTTTATACATCCACCCGTCGCTCGGACTTAGTTTCCGAGATAATTGCAAAAAACTATTGCTGTATACAGTAAACGCTCATTATTAGTCCAAGAGCCGTGTTTTTTACGCACTTCTATCGTGGCCCTGACTTGATTATTTTATGATTGCGTCTAGTGTCTTTCGCTCCCAGACCCCAATCGAGAGCTGAACATAGAGAAGGACAGAATGATGACTGCGTCTATTGCGCCGAAACTTTACTAGAGAGCCGAACATAGAGAAGGACAGAATGAAACACGGATCTTAATCCGAAACGTCGCTTTCTTTCGCAAACGCTGTCCTTCTTGCGACCGAAACTTTCTTCGGCGATTGTACCACTAAAATACAATTGAAACTATATCGTGTTTGATCTTGTTTTAATCATAAAAATACCAGAAACATGTTATGGATATGAGAGAAAAAATAGGATCTTACTTTGGTAATACATCCCTAGTAGCATTTACGGTTGGCCAACGGTGGCCAACGGTTGGGAGTTTGTTGGAGAATGATTAGTAGTTTGCCGACAAATCTCCAACGTAGGGCCAACAACGAAAAATTATGTCAATTTGCCGACGAATACCTTTTTTTTTTAACGTGTGGGAAATGCTTTACGCATACCCCGCGTCCTCTAGAAGGGAGGCGGGGTTATGTGGGGCTGTGCGGCCAGAAGGACTCAGCCCTACCCACTAAAAACCACACGACAACCTACCCTGAGCTAATCGGGGGTGGCTGGGATCTTCAAAGGAACGCGACCAGCCAACCCCCTCCCTTGGCCCGGAGGGCCCCGCCCCGGGGGGGAGAGAAGCTCCCCCCTGCAATATCCTAGTTCTATTTGGGTGCAAGCAGGTTGCCCACTTGCACCCCCCTTCACTGGGCCGTCCGATGGGTTTTGCGAGTCTCCAGCTCGCTCCACCCGACGGCCCCCGGTGACCCCCTTCCTCGTTCAGGGATGAGACCCATGGGTCCCGCCCGACCGAGGGAGGAGGTCGCCGATCGCGGAAAGGAGGCGAGCGAGGCGAGTTTCGGCTCGCGTCGACCACCTCCCCCTTACACACCCCCCAGGTCGCCCCCGGAAATAAACTAGGTCAACAAATAAAAATAAAAGTGTATAAATAATAATAAAACAAATAGAAAATAAATAAAACAAACAAACATCGCAGGGTCAAAATATAAAATAACTAGCTGGTTATTGTTGCTCGCTCGCTTCGCGAGCTCGCGGTGGGGTTGTTATTGCTCGATCGCTTCGCGAGCTCGCGGGTAGAGTTGTTGTTGCGAAAGGGTTAGTGGTACGCATTGCTAATGGGGCATACAGCTCTTAATGCTTTTTTATTTATTTTGTGTGTGACTCTCCACGACCCACACAAAGAACTTCCCGATTCGTTAGTTGTAAGCGGTAACATTAGCATTAGTTGCATAATTAAAAAAAAAATTTTTTTTAAATAAAAATGAAATATATATGATTACGTTTGTTTATTCGGTGAAAATTTTCCATCCTCTCGTATAAATTGCATTCTTGAATGAACCTCTTTCGAAAAAATTAAAAAAACTAAAAAATCTAAAAAACTACTTGACCAGTATGGACCAAAATCTAATCAGCTCTAAGTTACGACGGGGCACATCGATTGCATCATTCATCATTCTGATCGCATTGTTACTTTTTCAGAAAACGTTAACGAAAAATTTGATAACATAAAAACGGCCATACGCACACACACACACACACACACACATACTAACAATTTGATAAAAATAGTCTAAAATGACTTCAATAACCATGAAACGTGAAGATCTGCTAAAAAATCGATTTTCGATTTTCGGGGTAATTACAGTAACTTCCCTATGAATCGGGAAGTTAATAAAAGGTTATAAGATAAAATACAATAAAAACCCAGACATGCACAAAATCAAAATAAAAACACATATATCAAAAAAACATAAGAGACAGTAATAAAACAATATAAATTAAATAAATAAAAACACATAAACCATTTAAAAACCGGGGGCGACCGTTGCGGCTTGGTTACTGGGGGAGGGGTGTATAATGTACCTCCCCTCCAGTGCAGTCCGCCCATCCCCGGTGTGAGCGTCCTGTCGCTCCTCCCACGGCGACGGGGGGGGGGATAACTATCTTGTCCCTCCGCCGCGTTTCTCCTGCAGCCCCTGGTAGGGGGTGGTCGGACCCTTCTGGGCCTAGCCCGGGAGGCCAGCCTACGGTCGGAGAGGGGTCCATTTCCCTTCCCCTCTCCGCTGCCTCCTTCTGCGAGAGAACCTCTTCGCAGAAGGAGGCGAACGCTTTATGTTCCCTCTCTCCGTCAGCTATGTGGTCGACCACAGCTGACAGAGAGAGGTCTGGTCCAATCACTGATTGGAGGACACGGCGCAGCCCCGACCAAGCCGGACAATTTTCCAGCGTATGCTGCGCCGCGTCCCTGGCCTCCCCACAGTGGTGACACTGCTCCGTGGGCTCCTTCCCGATGGCGCAGAGGTACTCACCGAAACAACCTTTTCCGGTGAGCATCTGCGCCATCCGGTAGGTGATCTTTACCCGCCTATTGCGCCATTTTTCCAGAATGGGCAAGAGGGCCCTGCCGACGAATACCCAACGTAGGGCCAACGACGAAAAGTTAACGTCAATTTGCCGACGAATACCCAACGTTGGGCTTACGGATATTATAGTCGGTTAAGTAACGTGAAATTTACAACGATTATACTACATCGGCCCAACAAAAATCTGCCAATACTTAAATATATCGTCTAACAGACGGCAGTTGTGTTGTTGCAACCAAAAATAAGTTATATTCCAAATTTATCTTTTTCGTATTTTTAAATATACTTAAAATTTGTAATTTTTGCTCGACGATTGATCCACTAAAGTTTTATTATGAGAGCAGCCTTTGAATTTTTTCATTTCTTTAATTTTTTCATTTTCTAAGGAAAAGGCGAGGAAGGGGGCTGTTCATGTAGTATAAGAAGACCCTTTTGGATTTCTTTAAAATGGGTCTTCCTTTTTATTTAGACACTTTAATTTTAATTTGTTGACGTATCTAGTAACCCTAATCATAGCATCTACGAACAAGAATCATCTGTAGGTTCATGGGGGGCAGTGGCTCGGTGGGTCCTTGTGTTAATTGCAAAACCCACGGGTACCCAGCCTCCTACAAAGGATGTCCCAAACTAAAGGAATTAAAAGAAAGAAAGAAGCAAAAAAAAGAGCCGCCATCTCAACAAAAGAAAACATTCACACATTCACCTCGAACTTCATCACCCCCAATAAATCATTTAGTTAAATAGTAGCGAACAACACAAACACCAAAGAACACGACAATATCATCAAACCAGCCAATACCTATTCACCCACAACAACAAACATTCTACAAACACAAAACACGCTAATCACACAAATAAAACACATAATAGACGCAGCAATCAAATCTCAAACTGAACAATTAGTAAATCAAATTAACAGCAATAGCAACAGAATCGTCACATTAGCACAAGCAGTCAACATAGAAATTTAAAATGCATCCAAACGCTCAGAACAATCCCCCTAACCACAGAATCACCAACAACCTCAAAACAATCACTCAGAATACGCTCAAAATAATAGAAATAAACATAAACTCACTCATTTCTAATGAAAAACGCGCGGCACTCTCCGACTTTCTAAAAACACACGACCCCGACGCAGTACTTCTTTGCGAAACTAAATTAAATACCAAGCACTGCGTTAATTTTAAAGACTATACGTTTTTTAAGAGCTGATAGACCAAACGCTAAACAGGTGGGGGTACAGGCATCCTCATAAAAAATAATTTGAAATTTAACCACGTCCAGCCATACAATATCAACCGTGCAAACCTAGAATCCACAATAATAGACTTAAAAATTAACCAAAGCCATCTCTATCTAATCGCTGTATATGCTCCAAGCAGCAACAACAAAGGTTTTACGGCTGATCTCACAGAAATCTGCAATTCACTAGAGCTACACAAACACAACAACTACTTCATAATAGCAGGTGATTTAAACGCAAAACACACAGACTGGCACAATACTAAAAACAATAACAGAGGAACCACACTAAAAAATTGGATACACCAAAATCAAATACAAAATAGAACAACCCTACTCAACACCATTACACCATCTTATCCAAAAAGCGGTTCATACATAGATTTATGCATATCAGACAACAGAATTAACTTCCACGAACTTCCATCCCCAGGTAGACTAAACACACTTGACATCGACAGCGATCATATAGCAGCAGAAATGATAATATCCCTTCATCCCAACGATCAAATGACAATTGAAGAACCACCCTCAGACATCAAATTCAATTATAGCAAAATAGACTGGCACAAATTCCAAACAACACTACTTAACATTGACAACACACCCATACCAAACACGAAAAACCTAACAATTACAGAAATTGACCATTACATACATTCACTAAACGACAATATAAACGCAGCCGTAGACCAATCAGTTCCACACATATCATACAACCACAACTCCTCCGATAGATACATAACACCAACCATAACAAAACTAAAAAAATTAAAAAGCAAAATACTCACCAAACTAAACAGACTATCAACAATAAACAACTATACAGCCATAAACGACACCATAATAAAAGTAATGAAAAACATACTAAAAATAACAAAAAAACATAAAAAATGAATTCCACAGCTCGGTAAACTCATATTGGAAAAACAAAATTTCAAACATATCAACACACAAACCCAAAGACCTTTTCCCTTCAATAAAAACAATCTTCCGACCTAAAGAGCAGAATACAATAGAAACTCTAAAAATACACACATCGAACACAGAAATAATTACTAAAGCCAACTTAAACATCAACAACCTACAAAAAGACGAGGACAACAACATACAAATAACAGACATAACAGACAAACTAAACGTGCTAGGAGCGCACTTTGAAAAAGCTCACACACAGAATACACACATGGGCAAAAAACAACTTTCGAACATTATTGAACAAAAAATTCTAAATCTAAAAACTACAATAGACGAAGACACGCGTGACGACAAAACAGTTTGCACTTTCTCAGAGGTCAACAAATCCGATAACCCAAACCCCAACGCAATCCCTCCAAACTACTTCACTTCATCCACCGAACTAGCTGTAACTCTAAAACACCTAAACAACAAAAAATCAGCCAGTTATGACAACATCCCAAACATAATACTCAAACACCTCCCACCAATATACATACGTAACTATTCAGTAATATTTAATAATTGCCTCAACAAATCTTATTTCCCAACCACATGGAAGACAGCCAAAGTAATAGCACTAAAAAAGAAAGGCAAAAACTGCAACGACCCCGCTAGTTACAGGCCAATTAGCTTACTTCCCAACATCAGTAAAATCTTTCAAACAACAATTAACAACGCCATAGAACATTTCGCAACATCACACAACCTAATACCTGAAAATCAATTCGGATTCAGGCGTAAACATTCGACAATTCACGCAATTACAAAATTCGCGGCGGACATATGCTGGGCACACAACGCAGGAGACTGCGTAGGCGCCCTATTCATAGATTTAGAAAAAGCTTTTGACACTGTTTGGCTGGACGGATTATTCTTCAAATTAATGAAAAAGGATTTCCCTCCTCACCTCATAAAAATACTATGGAACATGACCCACAGTAAATCATTCAGAGTGTCAGAAGGAAAAAACTCCTCACCACTAACATTCAAAGTCCAGAACGGACTACAACAGGGTGCCGTAAATTCCCCCATACTGTTCAGTCTATACATAAGCGACCTACTAATAAGGTACGACCTAAATACGGACAACCTCAAAGTAGGTATAGCTTACGCAGACGACCTCCTTATATATCTCAGCGACAATAGACCATCAATAATCAAAACGAAATTACAGGACATATTCGACAAATTACAGGACTATTTTCACACTTGGAAATTAAAAATCAACGTTAACAAATGCGAGACAATTTTATTTAAACCCACTCTTTCAGACAACTCAGACGCAAACAGTGACGTACGTACAAACGCAAAACATTTCCACATACAAGACAACAGAGACACAAAAGAAAAAATCCCTCACAAAAAAGTAGTCCGTTATTTAGGAGTACACTTAGATTTTAAATTACACTATAACGAACACGTACAAATCCAATTGGAGAAAGCACAAAAGGCAGTCGCAGAGAACAAGCGATTATTCTATTCAAAACATCTAAACTCAGATGTGAAATTACTGTGTTATAAATTACTAATTAGACCGATAATAACATACGGAGTACCAATATGGTTTAACATAAGCGCCAGCACGATGGAAAAAATCCGCTTCTTCGAAAGAAGAGAAGTTCGTGAGCTGCGACACACGGTTTGAGCGTAGGCGCGGCTATCGTGAACGGTCGGTAGTGTCCGTGGGGGTCACTGAGGCGAGTCGGTCGCTGGCACGGCGATCGGCGGTAGCAGGGGGTACGTTCGTCGGCTCAACGATCGTACTTTTGTAGAGCAGAATTATTATACTTACTCTCCGGTCTGGTATTCGGGGCACTCGGTATATTAATCGTACGTCGGCTCGACGGTGGTTCACTCTGCTCTTTGTCGCGTCGTTCGATTCCTATATCCTCGCGACGGTATCATTTTATCAACGAGAATCGGTAATCGCGGCGTTGGCCATCTAGCGGCCGATTCCCGAAGGTGTGCTGTGCGTACTTTCTCTTGCGAGAATCGTAGCCATCTAGCGGTCGGTTCGTGGTACTTACGCGGCGCGTTAGTAACAGGCTTGTGGGTACAAGTCTGTTACACTGTACACAATAAAAATAAAATTTAGCATAAGCAACCCTTAGCAATAAACCGTCATACCTGTATTAAGTGCAATAAAATATACATTGTAAAACTGCGCGAGCCCGTCCGTACGGGTCTTTAGTTTTATATTACCTAGATTAGACATCCCGACTAACTTATGTGCGTAAAAGTTTAAGACATAAAATGTACTCAATTTTTATTTTTTGGCACAATAAACGCGCTTTAAAAAAAAGTGGCTCGGTGGGTAAAGCGCGCGACTGCTAAAGGCGGATTCATACGGGCGCAGGATCCAGGCGACGACGCTGAGAATCGTAAATTTCGAGCGTCGGTTGACAGGTCGGAGCGGTCCGTAACGTCCCGAACGGTCCCGAGAGGACCTCCAGGGTTACGGACCGCTCCGACTTGTCAACCAGCGCTCGAAATTTACGATTCTCGGCGCCGTCGCCTGGATCCTGCGCCCGTATGAGTCCGCCTTAATTGGTGGTCCCGGGTTCGCGTTTCGCTGCCGGCTGTGCACTGCCTGCCTCCTGATAGGTGGTTCCGATGCCTCACCTTATGTATGAACTATGTAGGTCCCGTCGCGAAATATCCTTAGCTAAGAGTTAAAAGCGACGCGACGTTTAAATAAGTAAAAAAAAAATCTGGTTCAGCGATAGGGCCAGGTACTAACTACGCAAGGGAGTCCAGGTTCAAGCCCTACGAAGGTATTGTTAAGATATTAGAGAGAATAGACGCTTGTTCTACTATAAACAATATATTTAATAACATATAACAATGGTTCAGGATTTCTCCTCACAGTTTACACGTGCTCTTGTATATCAGTCTTATTCTCATTCTTTCTTGTAACGGACTGCTTCAACGGTCTCCCTCGTTGCCACACGTCTAACCCACACACTCTCCGCAAGGTGGCGCGCAAGGCATAAATGTACCATATTTAATACGCCTCCTTACATTTATGTCTTACTTTTATATGTCTTTGGTTTGGCATACATTCTTCAGCATTCAATCATATCAATATTTTTCTTATTTATATTGCACAGAAGTTTTTAACATTTAGCATATTTCTAAATTTTTCGAACTTATTTCTACACAACGCCTTGGTGAAAATATCTGCCATATTTTTCTCAGACTCAACCTTAACTACGTCGATATAACCATCTTTATAATTATCATTAACAAAATGAAAGTGTGTATCTATATATTTTGATTTTTTTGTAAAGTTACCATATTTCGCAATACTTATTGCACCAGAATTGTCCTCATAAATTGGTATCGGTCTTTCGAGTCTTACATCAAATGTTTCTAATATTGCTTTTATAAGTTTGATTTCACTTACTGCCTCTGACAGGGCTACATACTCTGCGAACGTTGAGGCTTTCGTTACACTATTTTGTTTTTTTGACTTCCAGTATATCACATTACCGAATAATCTTATCACGTAACCCGTCGTTGACTTTCTGTCTACGATGTCACCTGCCCAATCGGCATCTACATGACAGTCTAATTCTTCAACCTTTTCGTTTTTCTTAAATACTAATTTAAAGTCTTTTGTTGAATATAAATATTTTAAAATTCTCAAAGCATATTTGTAATGCGTTTCATTATAACAGTTTTGGTATCTACTTAAATAGTTAACGCTATAACTAGTGTCGGGTCGTGTCGCGGAACTAATATATAATAGAGCTCCTATTAAATTTCTATATCCTATATCATTTCTTATCTCTCTTGATTGTTCTAATTTTAAGTTTGTCTCCATCGGTGTGTTAAACAATTTGGCATTTTCAATTTTGTATTTTTTAACTAATGATTCTATGTATTTTTTCTGACTTAGTGTCATCATATTTTCGTTCATATTGTAATCTATTTTTATCCCTAAATAACTATCTATGTTACCTAGGTCCTTCATTTGGAATCTCTTTGACAACTTATTTTTTATACCATTAATCTTACTTTTGTTTTTACCACAAATTAATACGTCGTCTACAAATAATATCAGATAAATTACATCTTTTTCATCTTTGTGAACATATAGGCAATAATCATATTCACTACGCTTAAACCTTAGGCTACTTATAAAATTATCGAAACAATCGTACCATGCTCTGGGGCTTTCTTTCAGACCATATAACGCTTTGTACAGTTTGCATACTTTATTAGTACCATCCTCATATCCTTCTGGTTGCTTTACGTAAATTTCTGAGTTCACTTTCCCATTTAGGAATGCCGTTTCCACATCCATCTGTTCTATGAACAACCCCTTTTGACAACAATACGCCAATAGAATCTTTAAAGTCTGCATTCTCGCTACTGGAGAATAGATATCATCTGTTACCTCTCTTTGTTGAAAACCTTTAGCTACTAACCGAGCTTTGAATTTAATTTCCGATTTCTTAGTAAAAACCCATTTTACATCTACAATCTTCTTGTTCTCTGGCCATTCGACCAATTCCCAGGTTTTATTTTTATATAAACAATCCATCTCTCTATCCATTGCCTTTTTCCAAAATACAGATTCTTTATCATTCATTGCCTCTTCAAAATTGTTGGGCGAATCCGCACTACAGTAATTCACATAAATAACGTTATTATAGATAAATTCATCTGTAAATCTTGCAGGAGGTTTTCTAATCCTATCTGACCTTTTTAATTCACCAACCCTTTTATCCTGTTTAATTTCCTCTTTATTCTCACTTCTATCCTGATATTCTGAATCGCTATTAACTTCAAAATTCATTTCTGAATCTCCGTCGTTTGCTTCGGATTCATCACAATCCTCATAATCTTTAAGCCCGATACATTGTGTGTCATTTTCGATTATTTCTACATGTCTAGCAACTATCATCTTATTATCTAGCAGAACTCTATACCCTACTTCTGTATATCCTAGCAAAATGCCTAACTTGGCTTTTTTATCCCACTTGGAATTTCGCTTTTGTTCAGGCACTCTTACAAAAACCCTACTGCCATATAATCGCAAATGCTTTACACTTGGTTTCTTTTGAAAAAAGATTTCATATGGTGTTAGTTTTTCAACAGTATTTGTTAATATTCTATTCTTCAAGTACGCAGCCGCACATATTACTTCCGGCCAAAAACGTCTATGCACTCTTGCTTCGGTTAACAAACACCTTGACATATTCATAATTGTACGGTTGAACCTCTCCGCAGTGCCATTCAATTCATGGACGTACGGTGGGCACGCATTAATTTGGATTCCTTTTTCTCTGGCAAATTGATATACATTTCTATTGATATACTCTTTACCGTTATCACATCTTAATTTCTTTACATGTTTACCCGTTAGATTTTCCACTTCATTTATATATTCTACGAAACAATCATGAACCTGAGCCTTTGACTTTATTGTGTAAATCTTAGCCAACTTACTATAGTCATCTACAAAAGTTAAAAAATACTTTTCCCCATTTAAACCCTCTGTCGCATGTGGACCATTTAAGTCCGTATGCACTATTTCTAAAACTTCCTTCGCTTTTGATCTATTATTTTCAAAAGGAACATTATGCATTTTGTTCTCTATACAAACTTTACATTTCATATACTCTGTTTCTATTTCACGTGGTATTCCTTCTAATAATTGATCTGTACATAACGTATTTAAATATTTAAAATTTACATGACCCAGAATTCTATGCCACTTTTCTTTTAAGCTCATTGCTTTACTTGAGCTCATTACATTTGAACATTCTCTGGAATAAATGAATTCACTTTTCATTTTATACAGGCTATTTTCTTTCCAAGCTATCGCGATCAATCTATTCTCTTGGTTATAAATCTTTGCATTATTATATTTTGAAACAACTTTATTTTTATTAGTTATTTTTGCCAGACTAATCAAATTTGACTTCATTTCTTTAACGAAAAAGACATTCGCTATTTCTACCTTTTCCTTTTTATCGTATACTTCAAAGTACGTAATTACATGTCCTACTTTAGTCGCTTTTAGTACTCTACCATCACCAACTTTAACATTCACCGGCTCCTTTAATTCTAAACACTGGCTATAATATTTTTCATCATTAATGATGTGGTCTGTGCAACCACTATCTAACAGCCATTTAATTTCTGAACTATTGTCTTCAGTTTCTACCTTAGAACTCATCACGTTACACTCGACAGTTGTACAGAACGAACTCGCGCCTTTGTTGTGATGACTTTCTTCTTCATAACCTCTGCGATGACCTCCGCCTCTTCGGTTGTAGTTCTGCGTTCCCCTGCTGCTGCTGCCTCTGCCTCGTAGTTGGTGATGAACGCCTCCTCGGCCGCGTGATTGGCGCATGCCGCGCTTCCAGGGATCGCCGCTTGTCGTTGACCAACATTCACTTCTGTAATGTCCTATTTTTCCGCAATTGTAGCAGCTCTGATCCTGTTTTCCATTGTTTTGTTTCATCTCAGTCACAAATGCGTTAGACTTCACCTTAGCACTTTCTTCTTTATTTTTCAGTTCAGACATTTTTATTTTGTTTTTTACATATTCCACGGTTTGGTCTTCAGGTTTCATGGCGTCTATTAAATCGCCGATATAACTATACGTCTCTGGCAGCGTGTTTAACATATAGTTTAACTTTTCCTTTTCTGTCACTGTTGCACCAGCACTTTTCAATTCGTTTACTATTTTTTCGAAATCGTTGAAGAACATTGCTGCGTCACTGTATTCTCTCAATTTTAATTTTTCTAATCTATTCCGTTGTACAATCTGCAACGCCGTTGATTTTCTTAAATATAGTTCATCGAATTTCTGAATTATTCCGTACGCTGTTTCTTTTTCACTTATGAATTCTAACTGTTTGTTTGAAATGGCGCTGTAAATATAATTCATAGCCTTAATATCATTTTCATCCCAATCATCCTTGTCTTGATTGGTTTTTGCTCTCATTAACACTGAGTCGCACTTCTTCATTTTGCAGAACATTATTATCCGTTTCTTCCATGATGCGTAATCTTCGCCATCAAAGATTGGTATTTTAACATCGGCCATTTTCAACATCTCGTACGATACCTTTGTCTTGAGCACGTTTTCTTCACTTTTATTTTTGTGTTCCTTATGAACCACGCTCTGCTACCATGTTAAGATATTAGAGAGAATAGACGCTTGTTCTACTATAAACAATATATTTAATAACATATAACAATGGTTCAGGATTTCTCCTCACAGTTTACACGTGCTCTTGTATATCAGTCTTATTCTCATTCTTTCTTGTAACGGACTGCTTCAACGGTCTCCCTCGTTGCCACACGTCTAACCCACACACTCTCCGCAAGGTGGCGCGCAAGGCATAAATGTACCATATTTAATACGCCTCCTTACATTTATGTCTTACTTTTATATGTCTTTGGTTTGGCATACATTCTTCAGCATTCAATCATATCAATATTTTTCTTATTTATATTGCACAGAAGTTTTTAACATTTAGCATATTTCTAAATTTTTCGAACTTATTTCTACACAACGCCTTGGTGAAAATATCTGCCATATTTTTCTCAGACTCAACCTTAACTACGTCGATATAACCATCTTTATAATTATCATTAACAAAATGAAAGTGTGTATCTATATATTTTGATTTTTTTGTAAAGTTACCATATTTCGCAATACTTATTGCACCAGAATTGTCCTCATAAATTGGTATCGGTCTTTCGAGTCTTACATCAAATGTTTCTAATATTGCTTTTATAAGTTTGATTTCACTTACTGCCTCTGACAGGGCTACATACTCTGCGAACGTTGAGGCTTTCGTTACACTATTTTGTTTTTTTGACTTCCAGTATATCACATTACCGAATAATCTTATCACGTAACCCGTCGTTGACTTTCTGTCTACGATGTCACCTGCCCAATCGGCATCTACATGACAGTCTAATTCTTCAACCTTTTCGTTTTTCTTAAATACTAATTTAAAGTCTTTTGTTGAATATAAATATTTTAAAATTCTCAAAGCATATTTGTAATGCGTTTCATTATAACAGTTTTGGTATCTACTTAAATAGTTAACGCTATAACTAGTGTCGGGTCGTGTCGCGGAACTAATATATAATAGAGCTCCTATTAAATTTCTATATCCTATATCATTTCTTATCTCTCTTGATTGTTCTAATTTTAAGTTTGTCTCCATCGGTGTGTTAAACAATTTGGCATTTTCAATTTTGTATTTTTTAACTAATGATTCTATGTATTTTTTCTGACTTAGTGTCATCATATTTTCGTTCATATTGTAATCTATTTTTATCCCTAAATAACTATCTATGTTACCTAGGTCCTTCATTTGGAATCTCTTTGACAACTTATTTTTTATACCATTAATCTTACTTTTGTTTTTACCACAAATTAATACGTCGTCTACAAATAATATCAGATAAATTACATCTTTTTCATCTTTGTGAACATATAGGCAATAATCATATTCACTACGCTTAAACCTTAGGCTACTTATAAAATTATCGAAACAATCGTACCATGCTCTGGGGCTTTCTTTCAGACCATATAACGCTTTGTACAGTTTGCATACTTTATTAGTACCATCCTCATATCCTTCTGGTTGCTTTACGTAAATTTCTGAGTTCACTTTCCCATTTAGGAATGCCGTTTCCACATCCATCTGTTCTATGAACAACCCCTTTTGACAACAATACGCCAATAGAATCTTTAAAGTCTGCATTCTCGCTACTGGAGAATAGATATCATCTGTTACCTCTCTTTGTTGAAAACCTTTAGCTACTAACCGAGCTTTGAATTTAATTTCCGATTTCTTAGTAAAAACCCATTTTACATCTACAATCTTCTTGTTCTCTGGCCATTCGACCAATTCCCAGGTTTTATTTTTATATAAACAATCCATCTCTCTATCCATTGCCTTTTTCCAAAATACAGATTCTTTATCATTCATTGCCTCTTCAAAATTGTTGGGCGAATCCGCACTACAGTAATTCACATAAATAACGTTATTATAGATAAATTCATCTGTAAATCTTGCAGGAGGTTTTCTAATCCTATCTGACCTTTTTAATTCACCAACCCTTTTATCCTGTTTAATTTCCTCTTTATTCTCACTTCTATCCTGATATTCTGAATCGCTATTAACTTCAAAATTCATTTCTGAATCTCCGTCGTTTGCTTCGGATTCATCACAATCCTCATAATCTTTAAGCCCGATACATTGTGTGTCATTTTCGATTATTTCTACATGTCTAGCAACTATCATCTTATTATCTAGCAGAACTCTATACCCTACTTCTGTATATCCTAGCAAAATGCCTAACTTGGCTTTTTTATCCCACTTGGAATTTCGCTTTTGTTCAGGCACTCTTACAAAAACCCTACTGCCATATAATCGCAAATGCTTTACACTTGGTTTCTTTTGAAAAAAGATTTCATATGGTGTTAGTTTTTCAACAGTATTTGTTAATATTCTATTCTTCAAGTACGCAGCCGCACATATTACTTCCGGCCAAAAACGTCTATGCACTCTTGCTTCGGTTAACAAACACCTTGACATATTCATAATTGTACGGTTGAACCTCTCCGCAGTGCCATTCAATTCATGGACGTACGGTGGGCACGCATTAATTTGGATTCCTTTTTCTCTGGCAAATTGATATACATTTCTATTGATATACTCTTTACCGTTATCACATCTTAATTTCTTTACATGTTTACCCGTTAGATTTTCCACTTCATTTATATATTCTACGAAACAATCATGAACCTGAGCCTTTGACTTTATTGTGTAAATCTTAGCCAACTTACTATAGTCATCTACAAAAGTTAAAAAATACTTTTCCCCATTTAAACCCTCTGTCGCATGTGGACCATTTAAGTCCGTATGCACTATTTCTAAAACTTCCTTCGCTTTTGATCTATTATTTTCAAAAGGAACATTATGCATTTTGTTCTCTATACAAACTTTACATTTCATATACTCTGTTTCTATTTCACGTGGTATTCCTTCTAATAATTGATCTGTACATAACGTATTTAAATATTTAAAATTTACATGACCCAGAATTCTATGCCACTTTTCTTTTAAGCTCATTGCTTTACTTGAGCTCATTACATTTGAACATTCTCTGGAATAAATGAATTCACTTTTCATTTTATACAGGCTATTTTCTTTCCAAGCTATCGCGATCAATCTATTCTCTTGGTTATAAATCTTTGCATTATTATATTTTGAAACAACTTTATTTTTATTAGTTATTTTTGCCAGACTAATCAAATTTGACTTCATTTCTTTAACGAAAAAGACATTCGCTATTTCTACCTTTTCCTTTTTATCGTATACTTCAAAGTACGTAATTACATGTCCTACTTTAGTCGCTTTTAGTACTCTACCATCACCAACTTTAACATTCACCGGCTCCTTTAATTCTAAACACTGGCTATAATATTTTTCATCATTAATGATGTGGTCTGTGCAACCACTATCTAACAGCCATTTAATTTCTGAACTATTGTCTTCAGTTTCTACCTTAGAACTCATCACGTTACACTCGACAGTTGTACAGAACGAACTCGCGCCTTTGTTGTGATGACTTTCTTCTTCATAACCTCTGCGATGACCTCCGCCTCTTCGGTTGTAGTTCTGCGTTCCCCTGCTGCTGCTGCCTCTGCCTCGTAGTTGGTGATGAACGCCTCCTCGGCCGCGTGATTGGCGCATGCCGCGCTTCCAGGGATCGCCGCTTGTCGTTGACCAACATTCACTTCTGTAATGTCCTATTTTTCCGCAATTGTAGCAGCTCTGATCCTGTTTTCCATTGTTTTGTTTCATCTCAGTCACAAATGCGTTAGACTTCACCTTAGCACTTTCTTCTTTATTTTTCAGTTCAGACATTTTTATTTTGTTTTTTACATATTCCACGGTTTGGTCTTCAGGTTTCATGGCGTCTATTAAATCGCCGATATAACTATACGTCTCTGGCAGCGTGTTTAACATATAGTTTAACTTTTCCTTTTCTGTCACTGTTGCACCAGCACTTTTCAATTCGTTTACTATTTTTTCGAAATCGTTGAAGAACATTGCTGCGTCACTGTATTCTCTCAATTTTAATTTTTCTAATCTATTCCGTTGTACAATCTGCAACGCCGTTGATTTTCTTAAATATAGTTCATCGAATTTCTGAATTATTCCGTACGCTGTTTCTTTTTCACTTATGAATTCTAACTGTTTGTTTGAAATGGCGCTGTAAATATAATTCATAGCCTTAATATCATTTTCATCCCAATCATCCTTGTCTTGATTGGTTTTTGCTCTCATTAACACTGAGTCGCACTTCTTCATTTTGCAGAACATTATTATCCGTTTCTTCCATGATGCGTAATCTTCGCCATCAAAGATTGGTATTTTAACATCGGCCATTTTCAACATCTCGTACGATACCTTTGTCTTGAGCACGTTTTCTTCACTTTTATTTTTGTGTTCCTTATGAACCACGCTCTGCTACCATGTTAAGATATTAGAGAGAATAGACGCTTGTTCTACTATAAACAATATATTTAATAACATATAACAATGGTTCAGGATTTCTCCTCACAGTTTACACGTGCTCTTGTATATCAGTCTTATTCTCATTCTTTCTTGTAACGGACTGCTTCAACGGTCTCCCTCGTTGCCACACGTCTAACCCACACACTCTCCGCAAGGTGGCGCGCAAGGCATAAATGTACCATATTTAATAGGTATTATTTTAGTTTTTTTCCCCCAAATTTTTACAGTGAAAATACATTTTTAATATGTATATTAATTATGATATACCATAAAAAGGGAAAATCAGAATATGGGCTCTGTGAGTTCGTCTTGTAGTAACGTTGGCTCTAGGTTGGGTGTGATGGTTGGCCCAACGTTAGCCCAACTGCAACAAAGAGAGACATTTCCAACGGTTTCCCAACGAATACCGCCAACGGAGGCCCAACTGTTGAAATATGCGCTCTGTTATGGCGTACGAGCTCGTTGCGGTACAGGTGGCGCGACACTGGATCTGCGGGACTACATGCAGTGATGCTATGCGTGGCGCTTTTTTCACGCATGCGCGAATATTCTGACGTAGACGACCTCAGTCGAGTACGAAAATCGGGTACCTTGGTCGCCCTGCTAATTTCGAAAAATTTATTATTTGTTTAAATATTAACAATAACTTATCTGAAATTGTCGCAGTTCGCTGTTCTTTCGCGCCTCGTGTCGTAAAGGTCGTAACGGACTCCGCTAGATGTTTCTGCTAATAATAGTCTCCCATTACTTTCCCCCCAGTAGTCCCCCACAAACTTCGGACGCAGGTACGTTCCTGACAAACTCGCGCATGCGCGAAAAAAAGCGCCACGCATAGCATCATTGACTACATGGGGTTTCCCCATCTAGTCGTGACGCGCAGTCGCAGACCGACGCTACGTTTTTTGTTCGTCTTTCTCATGTTCCTACAAGCGGCGACACTCATGTGTCTGCACGTGGCTCGATGATACGCTTTGTTGTTAAATTATATTAAATATATATTATTTACACAAACACTCGTTTTCAATTCATCCCCCAACACCAATAAAACGCCAACCATAAATGCTACTAGCGATATATAACATGAGCTTTGAATTTTGAGAGAGTACTTTTAGATTTTCGTCTGCGTGGTCGGGACAGCCTGACGGCTGGCACTTTCCGCCCCCTCCCTCGACCTAACCAGAATTCACACTGTTCGCTTGATTTTTCCACTATTAGTTCAAATTTTGAGTGACAGCTACAATACAAAGATTATGCAAATAGAATGAGTTGTGGTTAGGTCGTGGAGCGGTCTTGCATACGGTAACTCAAGAGTAATCTTTGAAAATTGAAATCGCACCTTATACAGGGTGTTCGACTACAGGTGGGAGAAAATTTAAGGGGTGGTTCTTAACGATGATATAAGACAAAAATGTAGAATTAAAAAATTGCGACTTCGACTTTGTTATTTAACTATTAACAATTAAAAATCAACAACGCGTCTAACAGAAGTGTACGTTGTGTACGTCAAATAGTTCAACGTTGTACAACGATTTGTTAAACATTTTCACCTCGCTGGGGCCCCAAAGGAGAACCAAGTTATTCATGCATCTGTCACTTGATACGTGACTGTCGCGTTGTTAATAGTTAAATAACGAAGCCGAAATCGCAATTTTTTTATTCTTCATTTTTGTCTTATATCATCGTTAAAAACCAACCCTTAAATTTTCTCCCACCTGTAGTCGAACACCCTGTATATGTATGTATGACCAGAGAGAGAGACCCTGTTTCCTCTCACATCTCCACAGCATGTTTACAAAAAAGTAAAGACGCCGCGCCGGCGCAGGTACTATATGTTGAAGCGAAGCGTGCACGAATACGAAAAATTCAATTTAGTACTATACAATAATAGTTTTTGCAATTATCTCGGTAACTTAGTCCGAGCGAGTGGTAGATGTGTAGAGAAAAGATGTTCAGAATGTTGTCCTTGACAACATATATCAAGGTCATCGAAGATGCCTTCCCTAATATTTACCTTACTTTCTTTTGAACAATACTCCCATCCAAACATCAGACGAAACAAGCAATTATGCTAATAGCAGTGATTTCAATAGCGAATAAAATAAGTAATTCTGTATTAATGTTAAGAATTATGTGAATTTAAGCCAATATATTATGTTTTATGTTAAGTTATTATTTAGTAATTTTACGTTACTATGTTATTATATTTAGTATTAAGAAATTTTCTATTCATACTAGTTATTCTTATTTACAATCTTAAATTATTATTGCTGTTACGTCCTAAGTTGGACGTTTAGAAATAAGATAGAAAATTTAAAGATTTTAAATAAGAGATATAACGCAGTTTTGAACCTACCTGCATTCACGGCTTCGGTTCGAGTAATTGAGGATTTTCTTATATTTAGGTGGCTTTAATTGTGGATTTTGGAACGTAGAAATCGAAGTCAGGTATTTAAAATGATTTGAGAATATGATTTTAGATAAAAATTGAACAAAACGTACTTTAAACGACAAATTTCAGATACATAGAATTGTTATGAATTATTATAAATGGTTAGAATTTACTTTCGAGATGGTTAAGAGATAGTTAAACGCAATGATCTTGAAAATAATAAGATGCTTTTCTATGATGATAATGTTAAAATCCAGCGGGTATAACACGCTTTCTTCTTATTCTTCTGACACACACAGATGATTTTTCAAATTTGTGGTTGTAGTTAAATACTTTCGCGACTGCGTGCGAACTAATTAATTAATTAATTAATACTAAGATTGTACTGGATCGAAATTTCGTTGACAACTGATTTGACTTGAATTGAATTATTGACTAAACGAACAAGAAGTATCTCTGAGAGTTTGACTGTCGACTGAACTCGTCCTAGTGAGGTGTCATCCCTTTTATAGATCGATCAATTCATTGTTCTACTCTTAATTTTTCTTAAGGTGGGTGCATCCTCATCAATTCTTCGTAATCATTTTTCTTCTTAATCTCTGCATTGTGAACGGATGTTAAATTTCGATTCGTTTTTATCATCCTCTTGGCTGGATCTTATGATCCACACATCCTCCCAAGTATTAATTACCAATCTTATTGTTAATCGATCTTTACGTATTTTGTCTACGCTTTAGATTCTTCGCGACTACTAATAAATTTAAACGGAAGTTTCATTTAATTATTCACTTGCATATTATACCTCTAATTACTTCGTTTGTTCAATAAAATAATATTTGATGTTATAATAATAATAGAACAAATACGAAAAGAAATTTAGAAATTATATAATATGTTAGAAAACAGTATACGAGAAAGGTTTATAATAAGATGCTGGACACTCGTATAAATGCAACTAAGGTGCAAAACTATATAAACGTAACTTTATTATATATGTATAACAGCGGTTTCGCTTAACACGTGGTAGACGATCTTACTTGTACAACGCAGCACGACCAAGTGAGCCCAAACGGAAGACATTCAAACTCAACGTACAACACAGTGGTGCTCACCCAACTCCCATTCATACGTCTCACGCAGACCACGCTCACTGTATGCATTGACTTCTCTTAACATAATATACAGGGTGTCCCAAAATAAGTGTAACTCCCGGAAATGGGAGATTCCTTGGGTCATTTGAAGCGACATTTTCCTTCACAAAAATGGCGTCCGCGGCTTTGTTTAGGAGTTATTAACGAGAAAACAGTGATTTTTGATAATAACTCCTAAACGAAGCCGCGGACACTATTTTTGTAAATGAAAATGTCGCATCAAATGACCCAAGGAACCACCCATTTCCGCTAGTTACATTTATTTTGGGACACTCTGTATACATATGTATATGATTGATTTTATTAATTACTATATATGGCAGAATCACCGGACGTGACATTACAAAGATACACATATGTATAAACATAAATGACAATTCCAATTAAATAAGTTTTGTCCATAGAACATTCGAAAGTTTAGTAACTACAATTCATTCCACGTAAAATCCTAAAACGAAAAATTGGGTGGTATTTGGGTTTTTGAGCGTAATCAAGCCGAAAAATAAACATTATAACATATCTGTAACGTTCACTAACCCTGTCGTACGCATACTGTTGCACTACATACCGTTGAAATTTTACCGTGATTCAGATATTAAGGTGAATTCTATTTTTTTTTTTAATGGAACGGTATGGTTTTATCTTTACATTCTGATAGTATGTTTCAAAACGAATGCAATTATCTATTATGAAGCTCATTTGAGGTCACGCAAGGTCAATAATAACCTTATTGAAAATTAAAATGTTTTACCTGAATTATAACTAACTGTAGTGAAATAAAACTTTATGTTCTTTGTCAATATAGTAAATAGGTTAAAAATAATATAACAGAATATTTAAATCTTGTAATGTTCTGACAGTTTTAAATTACACCTACTGATTTCTGTTATAAAAGCATAAAATCTGTCTATTAATGTTCCATCGCGCAAGAACAATACATGTGGGTTTCCTTTGTAGAGTATTTATGGTGTGTTCGTGACTAAGAATCTTCGAGAATTAATATGCAAACCAGAACCATTCGGCGACCAGTCGTGGCATCTGCTCAATGTTCAGTTTTTATACATCTTTAAGGACAACGTGTCATAAATCTAGACCCTCCGAAGGATCACCCGCGACCATTAAGCGTATCGTCAAATTACCAAGACGCGTCGTCGACCGAGTCAGGTTTAGCCCCACTCCTCCTTCCCGAGGCCTCATTCAGAGTTATGGGAAGGAGGTCCTAATAGTCAAAAATGTACTGATTGGGAAATGCAACTTTCTGCAGGAACCAATCAGTGCATCCTCTTTCTGCGTAGAAAAGCCCAACTAGCATCGCGTTAGGACTGGAAACCGGGGTCAAGCTTTACATCCTTGAGTGGAACTGTAGCGTCGCTGTGTGATGTGCGCGACGTATTCCGGATCTGTGCCCGTCAATTTAATATTGGGCCAGTAGTTCAAATGTTATAAAGACGCAAAAGACATTAATCGATTCGCAGTACAATAAAGATACGTTAAACGAAGCGTTTCGTCCCGGACCTGTTAGTGGACTCATCAGTAAGGCTGATCTAGCAGGTCTTGCCTTATACGCGCGCAGATTCTAATATCCTAAATAGAATTGATTCGCGACAAAATAGTACGCTCGCAGATCTGATGAAGATGCGATCCCGTTTGACGCGTGTCCTGATCGCTGGACAACGAACTGCCGTAAACCGAGTTGAAATGACGCGAATGACTGACGAGACTAAACTGATGAACGCGGTCTCAACGTGAGGTTCGTCAGGCTTCTCGAGCAGGAAATAAGATGCACTGATTGGTGCCTGCAGAAAGTTGCATTTTCCAATTAGTACACTTTTGACTGTTAGGACCTCCTTCCTGTAGCACTGAATGAGGCTCTTGGAAGGAGGAGTAGGGCGATCTCTGAATCGGTCACCGACGCGTCTCGGTAATTTAACACGGTACGGTTAACGGTCGCGGGCGATCCTTCGGAAGGACTAAATTTATGATACTTTGTATTTTAAGTGCAGAGAGAAGCTAAACATTAGGCCAGATGCCTTGACTGGTCGTCGAATGACCCTTGTTTGCTTAATCCTCGAAGACGGTCTTTAGGCACGAACGGACCATAAATATCGATCGGAAGAAATCCACGTGTATGGTTCCGACGCGACGGAACAGGAACCATTCGCGCAACACCCGCGAATGTCCCTCAAACATCACGACGTTAACAATTAATAACATACGTATTTAGTAGATCTTGTTCGATATCTCCTTCTCGAGTCTAACTCGACGTCATGGTACGGGAGGTTAAACTTCGAGTCACTAATCCATAGAGTTTGCTGATTAAATTATTTCATCAGAACCATTCTCACCCCGAGTAATATCCATCGCTCCTCTACATATTTCACCTAAGTTCGAATTATCCAGTTATTTTTGGGATCCTGGAAGATTTCCAACACTATCTAATTGTGAGTGTCTGTCGCCCGAAACAGAATTCTGATTAGTTCCTATCGGTGTCAAGAACCTTCTAGACATCTAGACGTCCTCTTCATCTCGCATGGACTATATACGGACGGTCGCGTCTGACACGGTCTCAACCTCTCAACTCTAGAAAAACCCGGTGATGGTTAATAAGTTTTGACACTTCATTCTAACTTGTTTCGTATTTAATCGGCTATTCTTGGATAGCATCATGTAATTTTACTGTAACTGAATAATTTGGCAACTAACAAACAAAATAACATCTTTATACTTCCAAGATATTAATGTACAAAAAATATATGGTAATTATTTACAAAGTACCACTCCTCTCCAATTTTGATGAAATTTAAATATATTATAGATTTAGACATTTTGAAGAACTTTTTCCTTTTCCAATATAGGGGGGTCGTTTTTAGTTTTCGAGATATTCGCAACAAACTATTGCTAATACTGTATTGCATTTTTCGTATTCTTGCATACTACGTGGCAAAGTAAGGCTGCTCCGGCGTGGCGTCTGTTTACGTTTTTTTTTGTGAACACGCTGTGGAGATGAGAGATAAAGGATCCCACTCGGATGATACATATATAGGGTGAGATTTCAATTTTCATCTGTGGTAAATAAGTCGGTGGAAACGCATGATTATGCTTAACACTCGTTTAATGTAAACAACACTTACAACTATTATAAACAAAAATGAAAAAGTTACTCTTACACGTGGCATCCATGCATCGTGCAACCCAATATAACCTCTCACACCAAGCAAGTTCATTACACATTCTCCACTCTCACATCCAATACAAACAAACACCACTCACATCACCGCCCCCTCTACGACCTAACCACAACTCATTCCATTCGAATGATTTTTCCATTACTAGTTCAAATTCTGGATGACAGCTACAATACAAAGATTATGCGAATAGAATGAGTTGTGGTTAAGGTCGTCGAGGTGGCGGAGAGGGCCTGCCTGACCACGCATACGACAATCCAGGTGTAGTCTTTCAAATTTAAAAGCTCACCCTATATATGTATTGTAATTCTGGATGAGAGCTACAATGCATAAATTATGTGAATAGAATGAGTTGTGATTAGTTCGCAACTCAAGGGGGCGGAGAGGGCGGAGAGGACTAACCGCCGCTCAGCTCAACGACGCATATGGAAACCCAGAAGTAGTTTTCCAAAATTGATAGCTCACACTATACAGGGTGTCCCAAAATTCCTCCGACACCCGAACATGGGAGGTTCGTTGGTTATTTTGAAGAGACATTTTCCTTTACAAAAATGGCGTCCGCGGCTTTGTGCGATCTAGACATGCGATGGCACGTTCGGCCAATTGTCAGTTCGCGCGTCGGGTCGACTGTGCTAACTCGCGTCTAGGTCGCGCCCTGATTGGTCCGTGTTTTTCGTTAATAACTCCTAAACAAAGCCGCGGACGCCATTTTTGCAAACGAAAATGTCGCTTCAAATGACCCAAGGAACCTCCCATTTTCGGGTGTTGGAGGAATTTTGGGACACCCTGTATATGTATCATCCTATATAGAGTGAGACCCTGTTTTCTCTCTTATCCTCACAACGTGTTTACAATGAAAAAGTAAACAGACGCCACGCCGGAGCAGTCCTACTTTGTCACGGAGCGTGCAAGAATACGAAAAATTCAATATAACATTAGCAATTGTTTTTTCGCGAATATCTTGAAAACTAAAAGCGATCTCCCTATATTAGATAAGGACAAAGTTGTTCAAACTGTGTAGCTGCATAACATATTTAAATTCCATCAAAATCGGGGAGGAGTGGTACTTGGTATAAATAATTTTCTTCTTTACGTGTTTGACATATAAAATATTTTTCTCTTCTTACATCTAGCATTTTGGTTTTTCAAATAATACGGTTTAAAAGTTGATAATGCGTTATGCATCACTATTCCTATTCATCTACTCAGAAGATTTATATAATAAACAGATAAGTTTATCATGGTTAACTTTAGTTTACTACAGCATTTCTTAAGGGGTATATACTTTTAAAAAGTTAAAAAACAAAAAAAAATTTTTAAAGTTTTTGCGTATAAAATTGTTTTTTTTTGTTTGGTAGTCGTCTATTGGAAAATTGAAATTCCCCAATATATTTAACAACAACAGCTTATTAAACAAAACCTCAACAACGTACCAACAAAAAAACAAACAATGAATAACGATAACAAAATTAACCAAGTAACAATAACGATAGCTCGATGCACGAAGCGAACGGCAAAACGGTGACGCGAGCGACTCGTTAGCAGGAATACAATGACTGTCCTGCGTCCGTAAAAATACGCACTCATATACACCCCAGTGTCCCCCAGAAATTTCCTTCAAACAAGGAAATCTCTGGAGTGGGGTTGTCGCTTTCCTAGACGTATCCCTTGAAGAAAGTTCGTGCCCTTGGATCGACCACCCGTATCCAGGCGAAAGTCGAGGGTTGGCGGCCAAATGTGCACGCCAAGGAAAACCCGAACCTGGTCGCCCTATGTGCACCCCAGGTAGGAACGGATATCCGGCGACCAAATGTACGCTCGGGAAAACCTGGGCCTGGCGACCAAATGTGCACAAGGTCCCAGCCCGCATGTACAGCAAAGTTCCGATTCCTGTTCAGGGGGTGGTTCTTGGAGCAAACAGGAATCGCAAGCTAGACTTGCTTTTCTGATTTACTGCTGGGTCTGCTACTCCGATCGCGCCGAGCGAGACTACAATAGAGCAACGGTGTCGGCAACGGCTACCCTCAGCGTGCGGCCGCAGCGTGTGGCCGTCGCCGACACAGTTTAAAGGCCCACGTGTTCTCACAATGTAATGCCAATTCAAAATGCTTTATTTTTCATTATTTTTTTATGTGACTTTCACTGACTTGTTTCTGGTATTATTCTGACTAAAACAAGACCAAACACGATATAATTTGGCCCATATTAACTTCCCGATTCATAGGGAAGTTATTGTAATTTATTCTACATGTGAGAAGCATAATTTATAATTTATCATACATTCAACTTATGAAATAGCATATGTTTAAATAAACAACGGAGGAACGCGACTCTTTCTTTTCTATACAAAACGTTCACAGTCGATTAAACCAATAAATACAATTGAAATTATATCGTGTTTGGTCTTGTTTTAATCAGAAAAATGCCAGAAATACGTTTTTAAAAGTCCCATAAAAAAATAATGATTATTAAGAAGTTTGAACATTCGATTCATTGAGTCAATGTAGTGATGGTCACACCGATATACCCGAGCCGACGACAATAGTCGCCGTCCTGCGGCGCGGGACTGCGTTGACAGGCAGTGGAGTGAGTAGACCTGAACAAGAATCGGGACCTCCCAAACTGAACAGGAATCGGAACTTTGCTGTAGTAAGCCTACCTGGGCCCGACTAACTTTTCTCCAAGAGGTCCGCTACATTTGCAAAATCTATGCGTACATCTATTACATATGATATTTCCTTAACTCACCGACAATGGTTTCAACAACAATTTATAATTGTTGATGTAGATTGCTATATTCATTCAGCTAGTGATAATGTATTTACACACGTGTAGTTATCGGTACACAATATCGTATCATGACATCAATATTTATTTCCTTGCATAGAAAAATGGCAATGTTACTGATATACGAGTAGTTGTTGTTAATATCAGTAATAGTAATGGATAATAATAAATGAATATATGAAATAAATTACGATTTGAGTTAGTGGTACTTTAATCGTCACTTTTATTTATTTTTATTACATAAGTTTTTACATAAGTAAGCTCAAAATAACTTTATTAATTATGAAAAATAGAGCATCTTACTTGATTAATACATGATTGCAAAATTAAATCAAAACATGAGAACTGAATCATTAAGTACGTACATTATGAGCTAGTGCTCTCATAGAATTTTCTGTATATGTTGCTCGATTTTCTATGATTCTTTCTATTTTTTCATCTCTCATTCTGTGTTTTTCTTTTTCACTGGTGGTTTACCAGGTAATAGCCATGGTTCCTTTGACAACTTTGACTCTTGTGATGAGTAGAACAGGATGCAAGAAAAAAATTTTGACCTTGAGTTTCAATCTCAAGGATCAATTTTGCGGGACGTTTTTTTAATAGATCTCCACCGATCGGAAGACGTAGAAGCCATATATGATAGTCAAGACAACACATTTTTTTACACCCTGTATAAAATTATATATTTGCATATGAATCCGCTGTCTAGCTGATTAGTCTTGTAGTCTTGTGTAGTTCATTTGTGATTCAAACTCTTGTAACGAAGTCCATTAACTGATAGGACGAATCATTTATCAAGCCGCTGACCAAGTAATAAATAATATGAAGGCGTAAGAAGAAAAGAAATTTTGCATCTCGAAGAATTATGATTATAATGGAAGTATGTTTCTTATACACGTGAGATAAATATGCATTTAGATTCAACATGACTGGAGAAATTAGCTGATCTTTATCCTATCGAAATTGTCCTCAAGCGGAAATATACAGTTATCCGAGAGATACAGGAAATATTAAATGGTATACATATGGGTACTCGTAATGCTGTAATCTGAACTCGTAAATCTTTATCTCATTTGTTATATAAATTTCATTTAGACAATTTGTTCGTATATTCTGCAAAGTATTGTACCTTACAAGTAAATATACAGTGATGCCTCTTGTTCATGAATTAATAGAAGGTATTTTCATACATAAAAAAATCGTTGCTTAACAAAACAATCACTTTTCAGATAGTATAACTTCAACTTCTTCAACTAAAAGTCAAGGAAATAAGCACGGCCAAATATTTCAGCTACATTGCTAAAAACTAAAATCGTACCGTTGACCTAATTCTTTCAGCACCCGGATTCAGCCGAGGACTGTTTTCCCATTTCAACTAGATCCACCTCCCGTTAGAAAAGTCACTGTTTAGACATTTTGCTGAAACCCCGTTTTAAATGAAAACTTCCAAACTACTAAAAGTGGAAGCGGCGCAGCGTATGGAATACACGTATACTGTTTTTGCCGTTACCGGTTTCCGAATCACGACATGAAAATGAGTGTCTGTTGAGTTCATGCATTTCGCTTTACGTTATAATGAAAGTGTTAGGATGGTCTTTTTTCAGGACATCTGAAATTTTATGAGATATTTGGGGGATTTTAGGTGTGTTTCCGGTGGTTTATTTTTTCAATTTGCGTAAAGAAACTTTAACGTGTAAGCACAAACAGAATTTACCTCAACGTATTGAAATCTAAGACTATAGCATAGACCATGCATGCCAAACTCTTTCATCACCAAGGATCTCGTTAAGTATTATAAATTATATAATTCGAGGGCCGCAATACTAAACGCAGTCTCGAAAAAAAATGAAACCCTTTTTTTATTAACATTGCAGTTACATGTACAAAACACAACAATATTATAAAAATACATATGAAGACATACAAAATTTGGTCTGTTAAAATTGACCTATCCGCAGTTTTATTAACTTTTAACGTAGAAGGTTCATAGGTACATACATACACTATTGTTCAAAGGAGAAAAACACCCAGTATAATTATAAGATATAATGACATACAATATTTGTATTTAGAAATTTTATTGCACAAAAATTGATTTATTGCATTTAAAGTATTAGATAATCCGTAATAACACATATTCTCAGAACTATTCAATTAAACATTGGAATCCTGTCTCAAAATTTACCGTGTTCTTTTTTAGTTTTTTTACGCTTCTCTACTAAATATGGCTGTGTGCTTCTTTCGTTTGCACAGCAGTCTATATGTGTTACCACTGCTACCGAACATAGCTGAAATACGCATAATTATACATAATATATTGGGAAATGGGTGGACAGATAAGTAATTGTAGAAATGTGGAATCTCAACTTACATACATTTTTGTTTCAATGCGGAATCACACTGCATTTCGATTAATTCCAATTGTAAACTAGCTGGTTATTGTTGCTCGCTCGCTTCGCGAGCTCGCGGGTGGGGTTGTTATTGCTCGCTCGCTTCGCGAGCTCGCGGGTAGGGTTGTTGTTGCTCGCTCGCTTCACGAGCTCGCGGATAGGACTGCTCTTGCGAAAGGGTTAGTGATACGCATTGCTAGTGGGACATACAGCTCCTAATGGTTTTTTATTTATTTTGTGTGTGACTCTCCACGAGCAACACACAGAAGTTCCCGATTCGTTAGTTGTAAGCGGTAACATTAGCATTAGTTGCATAATTTAAAACCTACACTCCTAACCCTCCTAACACTCTTAAATTTAAAAAAAATTTTTTTTAAATAAAAATGAAATATATATAATTACGTTTGTTTATTCGGTGGAAAATTTCCATCCTCTCGTATAAATTGCATTCTTGAATGAACTTCTTTCGAAAAAAACTAAGAAAACTAAAAAATCTAAAAAACTACTTGACCAATATGGACCAAAATCTAATCAGCTCTAAGTTACGACGGGGCACATCGATTGCATCATTCATCATTCTGATCGCATTGTTACTTTTTCAGAAAACGTTAACGAAAAATTTGATAACATAAAAACGGCCATACGCACGCACGCACGCGCGCGCGCGCGCACACACACACACACACACACACACACACACACACACACACACACACACTAACAATTTGATAAAAATAGTCTAAAATGACTTCAATAACCATGAAACGTGAAGATCTGCTAAAAAATCGATTTTCGATTTTCGGGGTAATTACAGTAACTTCCCTATGAATCGGGAAGTTAATTGGGTAAATATTATGTTTAGGGGAGGCATCTCGAATGACCTTGACCTTGATATATGTTGTCAAGGTAACCTTTCTGATTAACAGTTGTTTTATTAAAAAGTTATAAACAAAAGAAGTTTTCCAAATATGGCAGTTATTTTGATAATTATTTAGAAAGAGGTACTCTCGTCGACTTTGATGAAATTTAAATATGTTACACATTTCGACATTGTGAACAACTTTTTCCTTTTCACATATGAGGGGGTTAAAGTAATTACTTAACTACGTATCTCAATTATTAATTACTTGGTGAAGAGTAGGTATTATGTAATATATGAAACTGCAGAGTATTTGCAATTATTATTTTTTTGAGAGAATGATTCCTGAGTGACAGATATCCATGCAAAGATACGCACTATCATTATAAAAATAGTTCTACTACAAATTTTACAATCTTCGATTTCGTCGTTAGCGAATGAAATACATACATATGTGCATTCATATTACGAAACGTCACATCAGTTCTGTTTGATCTTTGCCCTTTTGTGCGTAACCGGAACGAGAAGACATAGACTCTAGATAAAGGCTACTTTGACTCAGGGTTTGCTGAAGAGGAAAAGGGAGAGTGGCGAAGAGGACTACCAGGACCACCTGGCTGACTTCCCTATGACATTTCGTACTGATATTTCGGAAGATTCCTTTGGGATTGTCACTAATGCTCTGCCACCCGTAGGTTACTTTGAAGATCGTAACGAACTTAATATCCTTGTTATTATAACAAGTTATCGTGCCTCGTGTCTCATATCTCGTGTAGTAATCTCTTACTCTAATCGAGTGACAGATTTTATTACACATTAAGTCCTTCATACATACATTGCGAACGCAACTTAGATATTATCATGTCCATTCTAATTAACATGTACATATACAGATATCTAAACAATACGTTAAAGAGGTATACCTAATACTGTAACGAACTGAAAAGCAGAGGTGATTTAATAAGCCAATTGCTTATTATAATTAATGTTGTACATATTCGACAGTTAAAAACAATACCAATCAATTCGTAGAGCGACAAAGTTAACCAAATTTAATAAATCCGCGTTTGGTATTATTGGGACGTGGAACGTGGATGCAGTGCTGTAACTGTGGTAAGAATCAATCGCAGAATATGTGATTTTTAATATTTAATGTAAAACAGGGCTCGGAATTGTTTACTCGCAATGGCCTATTTTCGAAAGCTACGCCCCTCGACATGGCCTCGAAATGGTGATTGGTCCCATTTTCATCCCTATAAAACAAATTATCTCTCCCCAAGGTTTGGTAGGAAATTGCAGGAGAAATAGGATTTTGATCTTTAAGACCTTCCGAGGAGAATCATACGAACCTTATAATATGTATAGTCTATAACATACCAAATCGTAGAAGGTTACGAAGATTTTTTTTAGAACAGTATTAATCTTAAATTGTGAACGTGAATTGTAAAGTTACACTGTGAACTTTTCTTATGGACGTTTCTATGAACTTATGAACTTTCTCATGGACATATCTTACATGGACCTTTCTTATGAACTTTTTTTGTCAACTTTTATTTTGAACTTCTATTATGAATTTGTGACTATGAACTTTCAGTATGGACTTTTCTTTAGAACTTTCGTTCTGAACCTCTACTCTGAACTTTTGATCCTTGGTCTTTCTAAGAGTTCACAATAAGTGTTATTACGAGTTTTATATGAATGTGAAATGCACCAGTTATTGTGCGAACCAGAACGATGATTGCCACTGAGCCAGCGGCAATCTTGTACTGGACTACGCTTTAAACAGTGCTTTATTTATAATTTTAGTGAATATTTTATCGATCGTACTTTTCTTTAATAAGAATTAATATTTTTCGCGGCGCTACGGTTCGATCATTATTTACTTTTTACTTGGCTCTACTGTAGCGAATATGTCAAAGTGACATAAATGTGCTAGTCCATCTAGTAGAGGAAAAAGGAAAGGTGGTTTTTGTGTTTCGTCCTAGACCCGCTAGAGGACTCATCAGTAAGGCTAACTAGCGGGCCCTGCCTTATACACGGGATGTTCGAAGGCGTTTGAAGAACGTATATATACTAATAGGTGACATATTAGTAACTTGCGAGAAAGCCTTCCGGCAATTTGTCCCTCTAAGAGGAGGACATCTTGGGGACGGAGACGGAACTATGGTTTTCTCGTTTTTATTTCACCATTGTCTTTAAATTTAGAATTTTAGTGAATATTTTATCGATCGTACTTTTCTTTAATAAGAATTAATATTTTTCGCGGCGCTACGGTTCGATCATTATTTACTTTTTACTTGGCTCTACTGTAGCGAATATGTCAAAGTGACATAAATGTGCTAGTCCATCTAGTAGAGGAAAAAGGAAAGGTGGTTTTTGTGTTTCGTCCTAGACCCGCTAGAGGACTCATCAGTAAGGCTAACTAGCGGGCCCTGCCTTATACACGGGATGTTCGAAGGCGTTTGAAGAACGTATATATACTAATAGGTGACATATTAGTAACTTGCGAGAAAGCCTTCCGGCAATTTGTCCCTCTAAGAGGAGGACATCTTGGGGACGGAGACGGAACTATGGTTTTCTCGTTTTTATTTCACCATTGTCTTTAAATTTAGAATTTTAGTGAATATTTTATCGATCGTACTTTTCTTTAATAAGAATTAATATTTTTCGCGGCGCTACGGTTCGATCATTATTTACTTTTTACTTGGCTCTACTGTAGCGAATATGTCAAAGTGACATAAATGTGCTAGTCCATCTAGTAGAGGAAAAAGGAAAGGTGGTTTTTGTGTTTCGTCCTAGACCCGCTAGAGGACTCATCAGTAAGGCTAACTAGCGGGCCCTGCCTTATACACGGGATGTTCGAAGGCGTTTGAAGAACGTATATATACTAATAGGTGACATATTAGTAACTTGCGAGAAAGCCTTCCGGCAATTTGTCCCTCTAAGAGGAGGACATCTTGGGGACGGAGACGGAACTATGGTTTTCTCGTTTTTATTTCACCATTGTCTTTAAATTTAGAATTTTAGTGAATATTTTATCGATCGTACTTTTCTTTAATAAGAATTAATATTTTTCGCGGCGCTACGGTTCGATCATTATTTACTTTTTACTTGGCTCTACTGTAGCGAATATGTCAAAGTGACATAAATGTGCTAGTCCATCTAGTAGAGGAAAAAGGAAAGGTGGTTTTTGTGTTTCGTCCTAGACCCGCTAGAGGACTCATCAGTAAGGCTAACTAGCGGGCCCTGCCTTATACACGGGATGTTCGAAGGCGTTTGAAGAACGTATATATACTAATAGGTGACATATTAGTAACTTGCGAGAAAGCCTTCCGGCAATTTGTCCCTCTAAGAGGAGGACATCTTGGGGACGGAGACGGAACTATGGTTTTCTCGTTTTTATTTCACCATTGTCTTTAAATTTAGAATTTTAGTGAATATTTTATCGATCGTACTTTTCTTTAATAAGAATTAATATTTTTCGCGGCGCTACGGTTCGATCATTATTTACTTTTTACTTGGCTCTACTGTAGCGAATATGTCAAAGTGACATAAATGTGCTAGTCCATCTAGTAGAGGAAAAAGGAAAGGTGGTTTTTGTGTTTCGTCCTAGACCCGCTAGAGGACTCATCAGTAAGGCTAACTAGCGGGCCCTGCCTTATACACGGGATGTTCGAAGGCGTTTGAAGAACGTATATATACTAATAGGTGACATATTAGTAACTTGCGAGAAAGCCTTCCGGCAATTTGTCCCTCTAAGAGGAGGACATCTTGGGGACGGAGACGGAACTATGGTTTTCTCGTTTTTATTTCACCATTGTCTTTAAATTTAGAATTTTAGTGAATATTTTATCGATCGTACTTTTCTTTAATAAGAATTAATATTTTTCGCGGCGCTACGGTTCGATCATTATTTACTTTTTACTTGGCTCTACTGTAGCGAATATGTCAAAGTGACATAAATGTGCTAGTCCATCTAGTAGAGGAAAAAGGAAAGGTGGTTTTTGTGTTTCGTCCTAGACCCGCTAGAGGACTCATCAGTAAGGCTAACTAGCGGGCCCTGCCTTATACACGGGATGTTCGAAGGCGTTTGAAGAACGTATATATACTAATAGGTGACATATTAGTAACTTGCGAGAAAGCCTTCCGGCAATTTGTCCCTCTAAGAGGAGGACATCTTGGGGACGGAGACGGAACTATGGTTTTCTCGTTTTTATTTCACCATTGTCTTTAAATTTAGAATTTTAGTGAATATTTTATCGATCGTACTTTTCTTTAATAAGAATTAATATTTTTCGCGGCGCTACGGTTCGATCATTATTTACTTTTTACTTGGCTCTACTGTAGCGAATATGTCAAAGTGACATAAATGTGCTAGTCCATCTAGTAGAGGAAAAAGGAAAGGTGGTTTTTGTGTTTCGTCCTAGACCCGCTAGAGGACTCATCAGTAAGGCTAACTAGCGGGCCCTGCCTTATACACGGGATGTTCGAAGGCGTTTGAAGAACGTATATATACTAATAGGTGACATATTAGTAACTTGCGAGAAAGCCTTCCGGCAATTTGTCCCTCTAAGAGGAGGACATCTTGGGGACGGAGACGGAACTATGGTTTTCTCGTTTTTATTTCACCATTGTCTTTAAATTTAGAATTTTAGTGAATATTTTATCGATCGTACTTTTCTTTAATAAGAATTAATATTTTTCGCGGCGCTACGGTTCGATCATTATTTACTTTTTACTTGGCTCTACTGTAGCGAATATGTCAAAGTGACATAAATGTGCTAGTCCATCTAGTAGAGGAAAAAGGAAAGGTGGTTTTTGTGTTTCGTCCTAGACCCGCTAGAGGACTCATCAGTAAGGCTAACTAGCGGGCCCTGCCTTATACACGGGATGTTCGAAGGCGTTTGAAGAACGTATATATACTAATAGGTGACATATTAGTAACTTGCGAGAAAGCCTTCCGGCAATTTGTCCCTCTAAGAGGAGGACATCTTGGGGACGGAGACGGAACTATGGTTTTCTCGTTTTTATTTCACCATTGTCTTTAAATTTAGAATTTTAGTGAATATTTTATCGATCGTACTTTTCTTTAATAAGAATTAATATTTTTCGCGGCGCTACGGTTCGATCATTATTTACTTTTTACTTGGCTCTACTGTAGCGAATATGTCAAAGTGACATAAATGTGCTAGTCCATCTAGTAGAGGAAAAAGGAAAGGTGGTTTTTGTGTTTCGTCCTAGACCCGCTAGAGGACTCATCAGTAAGGCTAACTAGCGGGCCCTGCCTTATACACGGGATGTTCGAAGGCGTTTGAAGAACGTATATATACTAATAGGTGACATATTAGTAACTTGCGAGAAAGCCTTCCGGCAATTTGTCCCTCTAAGAGGAGGACATCTTGGGGACGGAGACGGAACTATGGTTTTCTCGTTTTTATTTCACCATTGTCTTTAAATTTAGAATTTTAGTGAATATTTTATCGATCGTACTTTTCTTTAATAAGAATTAATATTTTTCGCGGCGCTACGGTTCGATCATTATTTACTTTTTACTTGGCTCTACTGTAGCGAATATGTCAAAGTGACATAAATGTGCTAGTCCATCTAGTAGAGGAAAAAGGAAAGGTGGTTTTTGTGTTTCGTCCTAGACCCGCTAGAGGACTCATCAGTAAGGCTAACTAGCGGGCCCTGCCTTATACACGGGATGTTCGAAGGCGTTTGAAGAACGTATATATACTAATAGGTGACATATTAGTAACTTGCGAGAAAGCCTTCCGGCAATTTGTCCCTCTAAGAGGAGGACATCTTGGGGACGGAGACGGAACTATGGTTTTCTCGTTTTTATTTCACCATTGTCTTTAAATTTAGAATTTTAGTGAATATTTTATCGATCGTACTTTTCTTTAATAAGAATTAATATTTTTCGCGGCGCTACGGTTCGATCATTATTTACTTTTTACTTGGCTCTACTGTAGCGAATATGTCAAAGTGACATAAATGTGCTAGTCCATCTAGTAGAGGAAAAAGGAAAGGTGGTTTTTGTGTTTCGTCCTAGACCCGCTAGAGGACTCATCAGTAAGGCTAACTAGCGGGCCCTGCCTTATACACGGGATGTTCGAAGGCGTTTGAAGAACGTATATATACTAATAGGTGACATATTAGTAACTTGCGAGAAAGCCTTCCGGCAATTTGTCCCTCTAAGAGGAGGACATCTTGGGGACGGAGACGGAACTATGGTTTTCTCGTTTTTATTTCACCATTGTCTTTAAATTTAGAATTTTAGTGAATATTTTATCGATCGTACTTTTCTTTAATAAGAATTAATATTTTTCGCGGCGCTACGGTTCGATCATTATTTACTTTTTACTTGGCTCTACTGTAGCGAATATGTCAAAGTGACATAAATGTGCTAGTCCATCTAGTAGAGGAAAAAGGAAAGGTGGTTTTTGTGTTTCGTCCTAGACCCGCTAGAGGACTCATCAGTAAGGCTAACTAGCGGGCCCTGCCTTATACACGGGATGTTCGAAGGCGTTTGAAGAACGTATATATACTAATAGGTGACATATTAGTAACTTGCGAGAAAGCCTTCCGGCAATTTGTCCCTCTAAGAGGAGGACATCTTGGAGACGGAGACGGAACTATGGTTTTCTCGTTTTTATTTCACCATTGTCTTTAAATTTAGAATTTTAGTGAATATTTTATCGATCGTACTTTTCTTTAATAAGAATTAATATTTTTCGCGGCGCTACGGTTCGATCATTATTTACTTTTTACTTGGCTCTACTGTAGCGAATATGTCAAAGTGACATAAATGTGCTAGTCCATCTAGTAGAGGAAAAAGGAAAGGTGGTTTTTGTGTTTCGTCCTAGACCCGCTAGAGGACTCATCAGTAAGGCTAACTAGCGGGCCCTGCCTTATACACGGGATGTTCGAAGGCGTTTGAAGAACGTATATATACTAATAGGTGACATATTAGTAACTTGCGAGAAAGCCTTCCGGCAATTTGTCCCTCTAAGAGGAGGACATCTTGGGGACGGAGACGGAACTATGGTTTTCTCGTTTTTATTTCACCATTGTCTTTAAATTTAGAATTTTAGTGAATATTTTATCGATCGTACTTTTCTTTAATAAGAATTAATATTTTTCGCGGCGCTACGGTTCGATCATTATTTACTTTTTACTTGGCTCTACTGTAGCGAATATGTCAAAGTGACATAAATGTGCTAGGACGAAACACAAAAACCACCTTTCCTTTTTCCTCTACTAGATGGACTAGCACATTTATGTCACTTTGACATATTCGCTACAGTAGAGCCAAGTAAAAAGTAAATAATGATCGAACCGTAGCGCCGCGAAAAATATTAATTCTTATTAAAGAAAAGTACGATCGATAAAATATTCACTAAAATTCTAAATTTAAAGACAATGGTGAAATAAAAACGAGAAAACCATAGTTCCGTCTCCGTCCCCAAGATGTCCTCCTCTTAGAGGGACAAATTGCCGGAAGGCTTTCTCGCAAGTTACTAATATGTCACCTATTAGTATATATACGTTCTTCAAACGCCTTCGAACATCCCGTGTATAAGGCAGGGCCCGCTAGTTAGCCTTACTGATGAGTCCTCTAGCGGGTCTAGGACGAAACACAAAAACCACCTTTCCTTTTTCCTCTACTAGATGGACTAGCACATTTATGTCACTTTGACATATTCGCTACAGTAGAGCCAAGTAAAAAGTAAATAATGATCGAACCGTAGCGCCGCGAAAAATATTAATTCTTATTAAAGAAAAGTACGATCGATAAAATATTCACTAAAATTCTAAATTTAAAGACAATGGTGAAATAAAAACGAGAAAACCATAGTTCCGTCTCCGTCCCCAAGATGTCCTCCTCTTAGAGGGACAAATTGCCGGAAGGCTTTCTCGCAAGTTACTAATATGTCACCTATTAGTATATATACGTTCTTCAAACGCCTTCGAACATCCCGTGTATAAGGCAGGGCCCGCTAGTTAGCCTTACTGATGAGTCCTCTAGCGGGTCTAGGACGAAACACAAAAACCACCTTTCCTTTTTCCTCTACTAGATGGACTAGCACATTTATGTCACTTTGACATATTCGCTACAGTAGAGCCAAGTAAAAAGTAAATAATGATCGAACCGTAGCGCCGCGAAAAATATTAATTCTTATTAAAGAAAAGTACGATCGATAAAATATTCACTAAAATTCTAAATTTAAAGACAATGGTGAAATAAAAACGAGAAAACCATAGTTCCGTCTCCGTCCCCAAGATGTCCTCCTCTTAGAGGGACAAATTGCCGGAAGGCTTTCTCGCAAGTTACTAATATGTCACCTATTAGTATATATACGTTCTTCAAACGCCTTCGAACATCCCGTGTATAAGGCAGGGCCCGCTAGTTAGCCTTACTGATGAGTCCTCTAGCGGGTCTAGGACGAAACACAAAAACCACCTTTCCTTTTTCCTCTACTAGATGGACTAGCACATTTATGTCACTTTGACATATTCGCTACAGTAGAGCCAAGTAAAAAGTAAATAATGATCGAACCGTAGCGCCGCGAAAAATATTAATTCTTATTAAAGAAAAGTACGATCGATAAAATATTCACTAAAATTCTAAATTTAAAGACAATGGTGAAATAAAAACGAGAAAACCATAGTTCCGTCTCCGTCCCCAAGATGTCCTCCTCTTAGAGGGACAAATTGCCGGAAGGCTTTCTCGCAAGTTACTAATATGTCACCTATTAGTATATATACGTTCTTCAAACGCCTTCGAACATCCCGTGTATAAGGCAGGGCCCGCTAGTTAGCCTTACTGATGAGTCCTCTAGCGGGTCTAGGACGAAACACAAAAACCACCTTTCCTTTTTCCTCTACTAGATGGACTAGCACATTTATGTCACTTTGACATATTCGCTACAGTAGAGCCAAGTAAAAAGTAAATAATGATCGAACCGTAGCGCCGCGAAAAATATTAATTCTTATTAAAGAAAAGTACGATCGATAAAATATTCACTAAAATTCTAAATTTAAAGACAATGGTGAAATAAAAACGAGAAAACCATAGTTCCGTCTCCGTCCCCAAGATGTCCTCCTCTTAGAGGGACAAATTGCCGGAAGGCTTTCTCGCAAGTTACTAATATGTCACCTATTAGTATATATACGTTCTTCAAACGCCTTCGAACATCCCGTGTATAAGGCAGGGCCCGCTAGTTAGCCTTACTGATGAGTCCTCTAGCGGGTCTAGGACGAAACACAAAAACCACCTTTCCTTTTTCCTCTACTAGATGGACTAGCACATTTATGTCACTTTGACATATTCGCTACAGTAGAGCCAAGTAAAAAGTAAATAATGATCGAACCGTAGCGCCGCGAAAAATATTAGTGCTTTATTTACTTTTACATATTTTTTTCAGCGCGCGCTATTTACTTTTATACGGTGTTCAACACTTTTCGACTATGCACAAAGAGAGCCAGAATTAATTTATCTCACCTATAATTGATAAAGCGTTCGTATACAGTGTACATTATACATACATCATATATAAATTTGTTCAATCAGGTAATTTTTTCATAAAATACATATTTATTTATGTTGCAGGAATTATTTGATTCCGTTCCTCGTTATAAAATTTAAATAAAATCAGTTCATAAAAATTATAAAATTATTCTTTCCGCAACATTCCTAAAATTAAAAAGTTTTAAATATTATTAAGTATTATATGAGAAAATATTTAGCGGAGTTCCCTTATCTGAATTCCTATTATTTGAGCCACAAAATTGAGAATGATCCAATTATATCAACTCCTTGCCATCCCGACGCGTTCGTATAAATAGAGTTCTAGTGTATTAACAAAGTGACTTCAATAATAAACGTTAATATTATCAGATTTGTTTTCTGTATAACCAACAATCGAAAATTATATTCTTGATAGAAAAAGAAATAACTGACAGTTTACGCAAATCATAAAGTCGTCACAAACGACGACATAAAACTATTCATTACACTTTTAACTATTGCAATTTTTGAATAATGCAATGTTCTTTTATACTTTAGGAAATTATATCAGAGTAATTATTACAAAATATCATTTCTAATAGTAGTCACTCTGCAACTGCAAATACAAAGGACATGGTGTATATTTTTCAATTTAATATTTCACCTTCACGATTGCTTAAGTTATCTACGTATCCTAACTGAAATAGAAGTGACATCTATTCGAAATAATGACTTTGTAACTATTACTAAAAAAATTGTATCTGCACGTTGAATTTCCATCTGGATAGGCAACTCGATCGCATTCAGGCAAATGAAGGATTGCCCGTATTAAATTGCACGCATTAATTCAATTTGGTATTTTTGTGAGAAGATCTGATCGTTTTATTTGTGTCTTTGCGACCAGGTCATTTGGATCGATAATAAAGCTAAAGAATAATTAAAAACAGATTGTTGGGACGTATAAGAAACTTAGGTGATTATATGTATAAAAGTTTGTCCTCCTCACCGATTATGATGACTTTGAAGCGTGTTGTCAAGGTTATCGTTCTGAATAACTTTTCCCTAAACGCGTCACCGCCGCTTGATTGCAGTTTTCGAGATTTTTCCAAAAAACTATTGGCAGTACTGGATTGTATTATCCGTGTTCTTGCCTAACACAGGGCCGCCGCGTGGGTGCGAGTCGCCCGTGTGCAAAAGAAATCTAGTGCGCCCTCTTCAAACATGAGAATGATTTGAATGACCCTTTCTTTTAGCAAAAATATCTGTTTATGGTAGCCACGACTAGGCGCCCATGTCCATTCATGTCTGGAGACCCCGTTTTCGTGGCCAAAATTCAATTTTTCAACTTTCATATATTGAAAAAATTTTTTTCCTATAAAATAACAACCAGCGAAACTTCCGTTTATGGTACACATCAGAATTCGATGAAATTTTGAAAATAGGTTCTTTTTGACTAAAATGACGATTACCAGAAGGATTTTTGGCGCATCGAAAAATTGTTTTTTATCATTTCAATGTCGCGCTCTACCTTACCGACTTACCGACTTTCTATTTTATATAGAATATCTTCAATTAGTTGTAAAAAGGGATCATCACCAGCCCAGTTCACCTCACAGCACCATAAAAATTCACAGATATCATCTATAAACGAATTCTCTTTAATTTAAAGTAATACATACATAAGGTAAACTTTAAATTTTTAAAGACTACTCCTGGATCGTCGTGTGCGTGGTCGGGCCGGCCTGAAATAATAAATAAACTTTTCGGGTTAACGTCATCCAAATTAATTCTCATCGCATAATCTTCCCATTGTAGATATTGATTCACTTGGTTAAACAATTGAAATTTTGTATACATTTTACATTAATTTCCAGAATACATATTTATATTTATATTTTATATATATATGACTCATTATTAATCTATACGACTTATACAACTCTAAAAGCACTTGAAGAACTGTCGCATCATACTGACGCATGCGTACAGCACGAACATAAAGTGCAAAGTCGGTAAGTCAGTAGTCGCTAAGGTAGAGCGCAACATTGAAATGATAAAAATTTTTTTTCGACGCGCCAAAAATTCTTCTGGCGATCGTCATTTTAGTAAAAAACGAACCTATTTTCAAAATTTCATCGAATTCTGAGTTGTACCATAAACAGAAGAACAGCCTAACAACCCTTCATAGTTCCCAAATCCAAAATATTATTCATTTTAGATAATTCTCTGATGAGATACAGCAATTTTTTAAATATTAACGTATATTTTTCACTTCATACTATTCTAACTGGTGTCAAGACGAATCCAAGGACCTAAACAGTATAACATTAAACCTTGAAATAACGCTACAGTAGTTTTGGCCACGGAAACGGGTCTCTAGACCACTGCGCGCCCCTTCGATGAAGCGCCCAACCTGCACAACCGCACGCGGCGGCCCTGGCCTAACAGCTGGTCCTCTCCACCCCGTCCGCGACCTACCAATACATCATTCGGTTCGCATGATTTTTGCATTACTACTTCAAATTCTGGATGACAGCTACAACGCAAGGATTATGAACAATAACAGGGGAGCACAAAAACATAACATTTGTAAGAAGCAGAACTCGTTACGAACGACGTTAAGTGATCTATATGAACTAAATGATACTAAAATGAAGTGTATTCGTAATCTAAATTTTACTAAAGATTTTTGCAAATACCTTAATACCTAAGGCCGTGCGGCAGTAACAAATAACGTATAGGTAACGTACGGGGAAAAATTGTTTAGAAGAATGACCTTAACAACCATATTTCAAGGTCACCAAAATCTGTGAGGAGGGCAAACTTCTATATAAGTACCAAAAGTTACACTGCCTTATAGCATAATACTGTAGATTCAGAACTTAATTGATGTAACCTTAATGATTTCCAAATGCAAATGAAGATAATATACTTGTCGATTAAAGAGTATGTAACACTACTGAATTAGAAAATAAAGTCGCGTTATTTCTCAGGCTCGTCCAAGTAATGGCTCGGATATGTAGTTGTGAACCACTACCAATCGAATTACAAAATTCCTTTATAATTCATTGTTTCTTTATTGAACTTTCACCAACTTATTTTTGGCATTTTTGTGGTTAAAATGACAACAAACAAGTTACAAATTGGCCCATATTTACGGTACATATGAAGCATAACTTAGTTACTCCATACCGTCAATTAAATCAGTAAATAATATTGATATTATATCGTGTTTAGTGTCATTATAATCAGAAAATACAAGAAAGAAATTGGTGAAGCGATAAGGATACGCGGTACTTTGAATTGTGCCAGTGACGGTGACTCTCCGCGTCTCTTACTTTCCCATATGCGTCCTTCCTTGCGCCTGAAACGTTCAATATCGATTGAACCACTGAATACAGTTGAAATTATATCGTGTTTGGTGTCATTTTAATCAGAAAAATGCCAGAAATAAGTTGCTTAAAATTCCATTAAAAAATAATTAAAAATAATGAAGTTTTGTAACTGGATTAGTAGTGATTCACACCGATAGGCTTTGGCCACGCGATCCGTATTTACATGCTATCCTTTTGTACGTTCGGCTTCGATTGTACTCTTGGCGCGGTCGGCGCGGTCGGCGCGGTAGACGCAGTTGTTACGAGCCAGGGCCGCGAGTAGCACGAGTGGCCGGCGAAGGGTTATTACCCTGGGAATATGGTCTCAAATTGTTAGTTAAGAACGGACGTACCTGATACGATTGTCAGGGAACCGCTAGGATCGGAGTCAAAACGCAGACGTACCCGATACGATTGTCAGGGAGTCGCTAGAATGAGTGAAATTTCATGGATGGACCCAATATGTAATTGGGGAGACTCTGCTGGGGGGTTATAGAGTGAGCGGACGTACCTGACACGATTGTCAGGGAACCTAGGAGGTTGGATAAAAACACGGACGTAACCGATAGGATGGTTTGGTTATACAGGGTGTCCCAAAATTCCTCCGACACCCGAAAATGGGAGGTTCCTTGGGTCATTTGAAGTGACATTTTTCTTTACAAAAATGGCGTCCGCGGCTTTGTTTAGGAGTTATTAACGAAAAACAAGGACCAATCAAAGCGCGATCTAGACATGCGATGACACGTTCGGCCAACTGACAGTTGGCGCGTCGGGTCGACTGTGCTAACTCGCGTCTAAGTCGCGCTCTGATTGGTCCGTGTTTCTCGTTAATAACTCCTAAACAAAGCCGCAGACGCCATTTTTGTAAAGGATAATGTCGCTTCAAATGACCCAAGGAACCTCCCATTTTCGGGTGTCGGAGGAATTTTGGGACACCCTGTATAGGTTTCGTGGATGATCTCAATATGTAATTGGGTACCCACTAGGTTGGAAAATCCGTATGTCGACGATTGGAATGTCGCCTTTGAATGTGATGGGTGATTGGGTATTGCTAGGATTGTTAGTGGGCCTCGTAACAAGTAGAATCTGATCGATTCAATGCGAGCGGTAAGACTGTATCGTGTGGGAACGTTCAATTACTCGATTAGGATTGGTGGAACATTAATTGTGGGTTTAAAGAGTTTACACATAATTAGAAAAACACAAATATATTCGACTTGTAATTTAGTTACATTTGTATGTATGTAGCGAGTAAGGGTGTTTGAAAGAGTGTAAGGATTTGAGAATATTACGTAGATGCTCGATGTTGACGCACTGGCAAAATGCGGGGATCTCGAAGTAACATTTTAGGCACGCCTCATAGATTAAATACCGGACTTGCGGAATCTATACGGTTTTAAGATTGATCCGAAGGGGAACTTTAGCCCGATGTTACTTCAAATTGACTTGCGAGATACAGCTCAACGGGACACGATTCGTGACTACAGAAGTACTACCTCCGAGAGTAAAAACGTACGGGTGTATATACCCCAAAAATGAATGGGGTGGTCTGTTCATAATCTAATCGTCGCTTAGGGCCAGACTCTAGCTTTTTGTCTATTCCAATTAAGTCGAGCCAGAGCTCGATCTTCGTTAAAAGGGGTCAAATATGATACGAAAGGTTATCTAGGACGTTTCCTGCCAGAGACGATCTTGAAGAGATTCCTGTGAGAAAGTCAACGGAATCTATTCACTAACCATCACACAGTCATGAAAAATAGTGTCCAAACACGATATTTCTCAAATTAATACGTATTAATACTCCGCCAAAAAAGCAATGCATTAATTTGTCGAAGGAACAGTATATTTTCTATAGACGCGATAATGTCTACACGATAGATGCGACCAAGAATATCCCCTCCAACTCAATATTCTGATCTCTGCTCGATATATCAGTGTAAATCACTACAAATGCGACGCGAAGAGTCGCATTGGCCGGCACAGTTCAAACGCCCGTGCATCATCACAATGTATGTTGTACAGTAATTTCTCAATCGTAGTCCCAACACCCGTGTTATGAACGGACTACGATCAAGTAGGGTGGCTGTTTTTTGATTTATGACTGCGTCTATCCTACCGCGCTGAGACTTCAAACGACAAGCCGAACGTAGAGAAGGACAGAATGAAATAGGATCGCGTGGCCGAAGCGTGTCCCCGTCGCCGGCACAGTTTAAAGGCCCGTGCGTCATCACAATAAAACACCAAGACCTTAGCTTCTTTATTTTCGATGATATCATTATGGAACTTTCACCAACATATTCGTGGCATTTCTCTGATTAAAATCATACCAAACACGATATAATTTGGCCAATATTTAGTGGTTTAATCGACGATGAAAGTTTCGAACGCAACGAAGAAGAGCGTATTGGAAAGAAAGAGACGCGAACAGTAGCCGCCGCCGGCATAGATCAAACACGCTGTCTTTCCTTGTAAGTGAAACTTTCATCGTCGATTAAACCACTAAATATTGGCCAAATTATACCGTGTTTGATATGATTTTAATCAGAAAAATGCCAGGAATAAGCCAGTAAAATCTCATAAAAAAATAATGAAAATTAAGTAGTTTGAAAATTCGATTCACTCGAGTCAATGTAGTGGTGTTCACACCGATATACCCGAGCCGACATCAAACATCGCCGTCCTGCTGCCTGGCGCAGCGTTGACAGGCGGTGGAATGGGTAGGCACTGGACTACGATTGCAGAGGCGACCGAGGACTACGATTGAGAAATTACTGTACCACTAATATGTAGTGGTTTAAATGACGATGAACGTTTCAGATACAAGAAAGAATAGCGTATACAGAGTGTCCCGAAATTCCCTCAATATCCAGAAATGCGAGGTTCCTGAGATCAATTCGAACGACATTTTCCTTTATGAAAATGGCGTCCGAGACTTCGTTAAGGGCGTAGGGTACCCACGTGACATTACTAGAATATAACTAGAATATTACTGGATTTTTGGCCAAAACATGGGTTTACGAGGGAACGATTCGCGTCCTCATACGATTATATTTTGAGCTGAGTGAGGGCTCATTCGAAAGAGGAAGGTTGCATGCAGAGCGATCTTCTCATGTTTTTGTTAGATGATGATTATATGTAATAATATGAGTGTCCAAAGTAGGGGAAACAAATGAAGAAAAACTCTGGAGATTCTAATGTATTTTTCGTTGACAAAAAGATTTTTCACGCGAAAATATCGAGAAGACCGCACTGCGTGTAACCTTCCTCTTCCGAATGAGCCCTCACTCGGCTCAAAATATAATCGTATGAGGACGTAAATCGTTCCCGCATGATTGCATTCAATTGTTCCCCAGATTCCGTTCATGAAGGGTGAGTAGAAGCAATTTTAGTTCAGCTACTTAGACGAGATGGCGCTTAGTCAGGAGAACTATCAGCGTAGATTCGTAACAACAAAAGTGTAAAGGACACGAAGTCACTCAGATTCATTAATAGCAATAAAGATATTAATGAAAAGAAAAAAACCTGTAATGATAGCGAAACTAAAGCGTTAGATTGTTACAGATGTATGTTCATCACTGTTGCCAAATTGTTATCACTGTTGTCACGTGGGTACCCTACACCCTTAAGCAGTTATTAACAAAAACACGGACCAATCAGAGCGCGACCTAAACAGGTGTTGCCACGTTTAGCGCGGCACGGTGCACGATGGGTCAGATCGACGCGCTAGCTGTTCGTGAGCTAAAAAATGAAAGTCCTCATATCGAATTTTAACCAATGCACAGTGATTCTTAAATGTCCATTACATTCAAAACGGATCATATTAATTAAAGTTATTAAAACCTTTCGTCACAATAAGCGTTCAACGACCAAACTTTTTCAGATACGATTTATCAGCGAAAAAATTCCTTTTATTCATAACGATGTCCTGGAAAACCTATTATAGATTAAGTGCCCAATTTTTTTTATATGAAGAATGTATATCTATGTTGAAAACGCACCAGGAACTAAACATCATTGTTCATAATTTATGAGAAAAAAAATTTAGTCTACTAAGGAAAATGGTCAAAGTTTTTCACCTTTGACAAGGGATAAAGTTGTCAGTCGTGTCGATTCGTGTGTTCTAACAAAGTGGAATATTTTCGGCAACATTTCCTCTAAAAGATCGTACAAAATTCAGATCCCAAATAATATCAAATCCGAAGTTATGATTGTTTAAAGCGTCGCCTGACACGCGCACAGTGGTTAATGGATTAAAGTCAGTAACTTTGTAAAATATAATACTTATTACTGTTTGAATATTGAATATTTTAAATATCATAAAATTAATTCATTCTTTTAAACATACTCTTATTCATTATTCACTCGAGTTTTCAGACATTTCCGGTGTTGTGACAAAAAATGTTTCCCACATAAAGCAATCAGTACTCATTCCTCTACAAATTTCAATACAAAAAATTTCCATAATTTTTTTTAATAAAAAATTGTGGTCACCATGATTATTTATTTATAACTATATAGTTTTTATTCAATAATGTTATAGACATATTTAATGTGGTCTTTATATTTTGAAATAATGATGAAATAGGTGTGAACAGCTAGCGAGTCGATTTGACCACTGTGCGGCGAGTCGGCAACCAAGCGTTGGTGAAACTGATCGTATTAAAAACTCACCTATTCAGCCGTAAATCCATTTGCTCGTTACACCAGTGAAACACGAAACACCACACTTTCACACAATTTCTGAATACTACACGTAGCACACTTCTCGAACCCATAACGACAGCGAAACTGTATTCTCCAAGCCTTTGAAATAAATGAAATCGTTGCCAAAGAGATATTGATTTTTAAGAATCTTATGGTAATAATGGTAATATTGATTTAATTTGTTTCAAACAAACTGCCTTCATCGAATACATTGAACGCTTGGAGAACACGGTTTCGCGCGGAATCACGATGAGCACGGAACTCTTTGTCAAAGTATTTTACATTTTAATTAAACGTTCGTTAACAAAATTTAATTCTTTATATTTATATATGATTATAAACGGTTTTCTATCTATGGACGTTTGTTTATACATCAAAGTAAAACATCAATGTTTTATAGAAATGTTTAAACATAAAAAAGTTTATATTCATATAATAGTAAGGTGTATAAAACAAAGAGGCGCACGTATATAAGAATACTAAGTATTTTTACATATGAAAATATCTCCATATAGGATGTCATAAATAATATAGTGGTTTTCCTAAAAACATTAAAAATTAATATAAAGTTGCATAATCTTTCTTATTTATTACGCCGAAGATGTCTTTTCGATAGCAACATAGAATCGCCAATTTAAAAATAGTCATATATCGACACCGATTTTTCAATTTATATTAAAAAAATTAATTTACTAAATTATTGTTATTGTCATATATTGTTAAATATATAAAAATTAGACCTCAGTAGTAATATTCTTTATACAATATACTCATGAGTTAGATAGGACCGCAAACACACAATCGTATTGGTATTCTGCTGTCTTGCATAGAAAATTTAAAACATGAATATCTTTTTCTGTCGCAAATATGCGGAAGTTTTTCTTTCAAGACGTTGGTGTAGACATATTCATGTATGCTGTCCATACAAAACGAGCATTCGGTGTTTTTTTAACTTCCCGATTCATAGGGAAGTTATTGTAATTACCCCGAAAATCGAAAATCGATTTTTTAGCAGATCTTCACGTTTCATGGTCATTGGAGTCATTTTACACTATTTTTATCAAAATGTTTGTTTGTGTGTGTGTTTTTTTAATTTAAAAAAAATGGTTTTTTTAATTAAAAAAAAAAATTTTGTTGAATTTTTTTTTAATTATGCAACTAATGTTAATGTTACCGCTTACAATAATCGAAAATTATCCCAATGCAAGAGTGAGTTTCATCACTAATGTCGAGAATACATTTTCACAGAATATCGATGAAAGTACCAAAAAAGAATTGATATTACAATCTTTTAAAAAACAATCAGTCAAAACGAATTATTAACTGAGATTAAATTGAAAATTAATATAAAATATATGATAATTAATAACATTGATGTTGAAGACGGGCTGGGTAATGAAGCGTGCGGAATATTAAAATTTCTTATTTTTCAAGAAAATACTAAAATTCCGTCTATATTGTGGTTAGATTTTCAATTGTCCAGAGTGGTAGTGAAAGTAATAACTCGTTATCGTGATTATTTGAATAATGCAAATATTGATCACAAAATTTAACACCAATAATATTTTTTTTAATTCAAAAGACTACATACGTCATGTGATTGGGCATACTCTATATGCCTTGGGTTGCGTCTTTAGAAAATTTCGTTATTTCTGCGGTAGGACGCACCGTTCCCAGACATTATCGTTTATTTACTAGTTTCACGAAATTATGAACAGAAATCTAAACGAACGTGGAATATACAACTTTGCTGTAGATACTGGTTACGATCGAGCTTTTTCGAGTAATTTGCAAGAGATCCCAGAACATGAGACGAATATTCAAATAATATACACTGGTGAAATTGGAGAAAAGGTAGTAGGACATTGGATTTACACAAGATGGTAACGGAAATGTACACATCTATGTTAGTTTTAATGCTACTCTTTGGAAACATGATGTAATAGATTATTTGAATGTCCTATATAAATATAATAAGAAATATATATTTCACAGTGTACAATATCAAAAGAATGCGTTTGATTGTGGAACATTTGCAATTTATTTTGCAACATTACTATGCTATAATAAGGAACCAAGCGAGCAACGAGCATACGATGTTGGTTTAATGCGACACCATATAACAAACATTTTGATAAGTAGAAAACTATTGAACTTCCCTGAAAACGTATAATCTTCTTAAAACGTACACTAAATAATGATATAATACATTGCAACTAACGAATCGGGAAGTTCTTTACGTGGCTCTTGGCGAGTCACACACCAAATAACATCCGTACCACTAACCCACTCGCGAGTTCGAAAAGCGAGCGAGCTACAACAACTCCACCCACGAAGCTCGCGAAGCGAGCGAGCAACAATAATCAGCGACTTTTATTTGAGATGGAAGTCGGACAATATGATTTTTATTTATGAAATCGTGTGTTTTAGTTTTAAATTGTATACCTGCTCATCCATGATCATGAAAGTACTCCTACTAGTACAATTTCATTATTTAGTCATCAAGGAATAATTTTCAATGACAAAATGAATTTCTAAAGTGTACATATTTAACACATAATGACAAAATAAGCAGAGAATAGTTAACAGTATTTGAATGAAGGAGACCTGAATTAAAGATGTTAAAATTAATTTTGAAGCTAATTTTTACAATTATAGTTTTATAGTATGACTTATATTAGTCGAGATTTAAGTCTACAGCGTATAAGTTTGTACCGAATCTACTATTTAAAATCACGTTTATAATCAGTATAAGAGTTGATAAGAATATTGTACGTTACTCAGTGACTATTACGGTATCACTAGATAGTATCCTAAAATTAAATAAAGCATTACCAGCAGTGTGAACAAAGACATTCGACAATTACTTATTCTACTATTTCGTTCTTCTGGATGAATTTTATGTCATTTATGCTCGAAACATATTTCTGTCTTCATCATCATTTTATCATTCGTATCATTTTGTTTAATATTGTCAATAATTTCGTAGTTGCGGAATGACAATAATGAGGTTAAGCACAACTAAAATTAGACTAAAAATTTCAAAAACCAATTTTAATTTGTATTAAAAGGAAACTAACTAAATGAAAATGTCGATTTTTATACTATTGCAAAGTGTAATTTACCAATGTAAAGCATTTACCTGTCGTTAATGAAGTTATAGCTGAGGCAAGTTTGAAAATAGCTCAGTACAGTTATCGAGCAACTTAAGAGTTGTTCCCGTAAACGGGAATCGACCCTAGAAAGTTGAGGGCGCGACGGTTAGGATGACTTGGTAGTGGTTAGTGGTTTTGCTAACTTTATTTCAATGCAGACGGAACGAAGTAAAACGTCTACCTACCTGATGAAAGCTTCGATTCAAAATTCGTTTCCGCCACTCAAATTGATGGTTAAATGTGAAAGACTGCGAATCTTAATTTGTGTAATACGAACAAATAATTCAAGTAATGTGAATGCCATTATAATAGTACTTTGTTAAATCATATTTTTAATTATAGTAGAAGATGGTCTCTAATTTTATCAAATGAAATATGAGAAAGATCTATGATGGAGTTAAATGGAATTTCAGTTGAAGAATTTATGTGGTTTTCGATTTGGCAGTTATACAATAAGGACCGTTTATTTTGAACATGGTGCATTCAAGTCCATTTTTTGTTGTTTCAAGAAAATTAAAGGTTAGCATACTAGTCAATTCAAAAATATAAATTAGTTATGTCAAGTCTGGCAATATTTCTACTGTAGTACTCTTTTACGGGAACGTCAGGAATTGTAATAAAACACTTACATATGAACTTAAAGATATAACAAGGATAATATAGTATATTTGAATTAGAAACAGATACAAACATAAAGTACACTAAATTAGCACCAAGACCTGAACATAAATCCGTAATAAGACAAGATGAGTCGGATAAAGATGTTCGAAAGGACGAATAGGGAAGGAATGAAAAGACGAAAAGAAATGGAAATATGGAACAGAAATTTTCGTGAAACAAAAATATATTAAAAGGGTGAATCACGAATCGTGATCAGTAAAGATTACTCTCTTATTAACAGTCCGATCTATTAAAATGTTTTTATCAGGTATATCATGGTTTCCAAAGGGGCAACTCTTTTCTTTCATGATTTTTCAAGATTACCTTCAATTTTTTGCAAATACACCTATAATTTTTTCACGCTTATTTGTTAGAGGATTTCAAGGCGAATTCGGAAACGTATCATAACATAAAAGCAAATTACACAAGAAATTTCAAAAAGTTGCTTTTTTAATTTTTTTACAAATAATTTTCTTACTCGAGTGAAAGTTCTGTTGAAACCATGTTTTTGAGAAATTCACTTTCTATTCTTATTTATGAACACAGACGTGTATTTGATGAAAAATAAGTACAATATGTTCTACAAAAATTGACCAGACGATACGATAAGATTCACACGTTTTTGAACATTCAGACAGAAGTGAAGCGCGAATCATTAGATGCGAAGGCTGTCATTTGCTGTGGCCGAGCGACGAAAACAAAAGGTGGAATCGATCCCGCATCGATCGCGACATTTTCTCGTGATACACCTTAAGTGCGAGATTCAAGCATCGTACTTCAACACATGTAGACGTGATAAAAACATTTTCGATCGAATAGCTAATAACAGAGTAATCTCTACTGATCACGATTCGTAATTCACCCTCTATAACAAAACAAACAGAATATAAATGTATAAAAGTGGTGGATAATAACGAGTATAGAACAGACGAATAAAAGGTAGCGTATGATCGCGAAGACACGAAACGAACAGTCGAAGGAATGATCAATTGATCCAGTGAAGCAGTATCAAGGGCTTTCAAAGAGCGCATAACCATGCGACGCACCGTGTGTCAAATGGCCATTTTAGCTAGATAAAATTCACTTACAAATAAACAAAAACTAACTGTGCCAATGTCATCTAAAATAACCATGTATTAAAACCCATGAATACTAAAATTTAAAATTCTTTTGTTGAATGTTTACAGGGCGTGTAAACCTCATTTTAAATACGCTTAACCTATAAATAGATAGCCACATTTTCATACGCGCTGGAAATAACTAAAAATTTAGTAAGGAGTATTTAAATTTCCTATTCATATATAACAGATATATCATCTCAAACTATGTATTTTAACTTTAGTAATTCTAAATTATCGATAATGTTTCTCTATTTCTGCAAATTAAGTATCAAAGATGGTACATTTTTTTCCACAGAAGTGTTCATGTAGCTCCTCTTCGTTAATGAATTAGTATATGCCCCAAGTCGCTCCACGCGATGATTTTTACATATTATAAAGTAGAGACTCTCTAGTTTATATTATGTAATACCAAAATTTACTTGCAAAATGTTGTGCAACTTTACTAATTTTTCCAATCACAGCTCGAGCATTCCGAACGTAGCCGATGCCGTCGCACAGTGGTCCGGATCGGAAAAGTTGGTGTCATTGTGTTATAACTTTTGAACCAGTAGAGATATTGCAATGAAATTTTCACTAAAAATATTTTTAAAATAATCTTTTTTAACTATGTGTAATTCAATATTTTTTTGCGTTTGTTAAACAATAATTTATACTAACTTTTCATTGATATTTTTTATTGAAAAATGAATTGTTCAAATATAGTTTTTTAACCTTTTTTATACATTTTGTGAACAATAATTTTTAGTGTTGGCGTTAATCTTTAACACACAATCGGATGCTTTCCTGTGTAAAAAAGAAGAAATATTTTAAATACATATTGCGAATAAAATAGCACTAATATTATATTCAGTCAATGTTACTACAAATAAAAAAGTAAGCTAATAAAATAAGTATACCATAATTTGTCTTTCGTGATAATCTATGATGGTCGTGTGGCGGCGACTAGCTGACGCCATGTCCCCGCCATATGCTTAGTCTTAAGATAAAGTATGTTTGGGATGAATGTATCGGGTTGCGTGCTGCGCGATAGCGTCGACTGAATGTTTGGACCATTGGGTCGAATGTCTTTTAGGGTGAGAATGTTTAGTTCAATTTAGAGTGAAAGCGATCTGTGTGCGAGTGAGAAAGAATGTTTTTCGTAGAGTGCATCTGAGAGCGAACGGCTAGTTTGTAAGTTAGTTCGGCTACAGAATTCGTCGAGAGCAGTCACGCGGGCTACGCGGGTTGTAGACTGACTCTCGCAATAAAGTCATTTATTGTTAATCTGTGTCGACTCATTTCGTCCTAGCGGAGATACATCCACATTGGTGACCCCGACGTGATACTTCGGGAGCGAATAAAAAGCAATTTCGCAGTCGCGCGTCATTCGCGTGTTTCGTGTGGCGCATCGCGCGTATTCGGACGAGGACACAATTTCGCCTACAGACACTTGGACATCGTGCGTAGTGCGGAAAGTGCCGGCGTGTATTTTAATGACATTTTGGATATATATTGTAGTCCGTAAGTTATTTTAGTGCATAGAGACAATGGCAACGCCGCCCGAACATTCCCTGCCAGGGGGTAGCGCGCCCGCGGTCCATCGTGTCGCGGTTAAAATCCCCGAATTTTCGCCGTCCGACCCCGAACTATGGTTCGCGATGGTCGAGCGCAGCCTCGACGCGAGCGGTGTGACGACCGAAATGACTAAGTTCGGGTATGTTCTGGGAGCGCTGAAACCAGAATATGCTAACGAGGTCCGCGACATCATTCTGGCACCCCCGGCTCAGCCGTTCACCAAGCTCAAGGCAGAGCTCATCAAGCGGATCGGTTCGTCCCAGGAGCAGAAAACTCGGCGTTTTCTCGAGCACGAGGAGATAGGCGACCGGAAACCGTCGCAGTTTCTTCGCCATCTGCGATCCTTGGGCGGTACAACCGTGTCCGAGGAAATTCTGCGTACCCTGTGGTTGGGCCGACTACCCTCGAACATGCAGGTCGTCCTGGCGACGCAGCGGGACGTCGAACTCGACCGTGTAGCGGAATTGGCCGACACCATCGCCGATACAATGGGCCCACGCGCACAGGTGGCGGAGGCCTCTGCGGGTCCTTCCGCGCCGCCGCCTGCAGGACTGTGCGACATCGAGGCACAGCTGTGCATGAAGATGGCACAACTGACGGCAACGTTCCAGCAGGAGCTCGCGGCAATTCGACGCGAAATAAATTCGGGTCCGCGGCATTTCGAACAGCGACGGAACGGTACGAGTCGGTTTCGAGCGCGATCGCGATCGCGATCCCGAGAACGCCGCACCGAACGACGGGGTGGAAAGTGTTTTTATCACTTTAAATTCGGGGCGAACGCGTTGCACTGCGAGCCCCCGTGCAGTTGGTCGGCGTCGGGAAACGGCTTGGGCAGTCGTTGATGGCGGCTAGCGACCGCTGCCCGTCGTCGCGCCGTTTATTCGTCACCGATCGGATGACAAAGACGCAGTTTTTGATCGACACAGGTGCCGATCTCTGCGTTTTCCCCCGATCGAAGACTCGCGGGTTTCGCGAGCGGACGACCTACGCGTTATATGCGGCGAATGGGTCGGAAATTGCCACGTACGGGACGGTTACGTTGAGCCTCGACTTTGGGCTCCGTCGCGCGTTCGTGTGGCGGTTCGTGGTGGCCGACGTGTCGAGGCCAATAATAGGCGTCGATTTTCTCGCGCATTACGAACTGCTGGTGGACGTCGGCAATTGCAGACTTTTAGATCAGGTGACGTCGATGACAGTGCCAGGACGCTCAGTGCGCGGGTGCGGGCCGTCGGCGCCCTCGGTAAAGACAATTTTCGGTGACTCGAGGTTCCACGAGTTGTTGCAGCGGTTTCCGAACATTACACGACCAGTGGGAACACCCGCGGAGGTGCAGCACGGTACGGTGCATTATATCCGCACAACACCGGGACCCCCTGTGGCGTGCAGGCCCCGGCGTCTCGCGCCGGACCGCTTGAGACTCGCGCGACAAGAGTTCGAGACAATGATGCGCCTCGGCATCGCGCGACCGTCGGGAAGTGCGTGGTCGTCGCCGCTCCACATGGTGCCGAAAAAAGGTCAGGACGCTTGGCGCCCGTGCGGGGACTACCGGGCGTTGAACGCGCGAACGGTGCCGGACAGATACCCCGTGAAGCACATTGAGGACTTTGCTCAAGCACTTCACGGGAAAACAGTGTTTTCTACCCTGGATCTGGTGCGTGCGTACAACCAGATTCCCGTGGCCGCCGAAGACGTTGCGAAAACGGCAATAACAACTCCTTTCGGACTTTTCGAGTTCCCGTGTATGTCGTTCGGTTTGCGAAACGCGGCACAAACGTTTCAGCGTTTTATCGACGAGGTGCTACGCGGCTTGGACTTTGCGTACGCGTACATCGACGACATACTGGTGGCATCTTCGACAGAAGAGGAACACATGCAGCACTTAACGGAGGTTTTCGCGCGCCTCAATAAGCACGGCGTTACGATCAACGCGGCAAAGTGTTGTTTCGGCCAGGCGCAGGTCAAATTCCTGGGATACGCTGTATCGTCCGGAGGCACCAGCCCGTTGGAGGAAAAGGTGAAAGCGATTACTGATTACCCGCAGCCGACCACCGCCAAGCAGTTAAGACAGTTCCTGGGCATGCTAAACTTTTATAGACGTTTTATGCCCAGGGCTGCGCAGGTACAAGCGCCCCTAAATGACCTGCTACATGACAATGTTAAGGGTAGCGCCAGGTTGGAGTGGACTGAGGAAGCCGTCGCGGCCTTCGCCGAAGCGAAGGAAGGTTTAAAGGAGGCAGCGTCATTGACGCACCCGAGAGACGACGTGCCTCTCGCTCTTTTCTGCGACGCGTCCGATTTTGCAGTCGGAGCGGCACTACAGCAGCGCGTCGGGGAGGATTGGCAGCCATTGGCGTTCTTCTCGAAGAAACTCAGTCCTGCCGAGCGGAATTACGGCGCATATGACCGGGAAATGTTGGCGATATATTTGGCAATTAAGCATTTCCGGCATATGGTGGAGGGGCGTACCTTCACGGTGTACACGGACCACAAACCTATAACGTTCGCCTTCCAGCAAAAGCCCGAGAAATGTACCCCCAGGCAGTTCCGATACCTGGATTTCATCGGGCAGTTCACCACCGACATCCGCCACATCGCCGGGGAGGAGAATGTCGTCGCTGACGCGCTATCCAGGCTGGAGGAAGTCGCGGAACCCTTCAGTTACTCCGATTTGGCGGAGTCTCAGCGGCATGACGCGGAGCTTCAGGCGTACGTGCGCGGAGAAATCGCAAACAATTTGCGTTTTGAGTGGGTGCGGTTGCCTGGTACGGGCGCCGAAGTGGCCTGTGACGTGTCATCGGGAACTTCGCGACCGTTCGTCACGGGACCGTTCAGACGAGCCGCGTTCGATTCGGTGCATCGCCTGGCGCACCCGGGAGTTAACGCGACGGTAAGACTGGTCACGGGACGATACGTGTGGCCGTCCGTTAAGGCGGATTGTCGGAGTTGGACTCGAGGTTGTGTTCCGTGTCAGCGCGCCAAAACAAGTAAACACGTTTCCGCGCCGCCGGGAAGTTTTAACGTGCCGACCGGAAGATTCGAGCACGTGCACATAGACATTGTGATTCTTCCGGTCTCAGAGGGGTTCAGGTACTGCCTGACCTGCGTCGATCGCTTTACGCGGTGGCCTGAGGCTTTCCCGATCAAGGACCAGGAGGCTTCGACCGTGGCACGCGCCTTTTACGAGGGATGGATTTCCCGGTTCGGAGCCCCTCTGCGCGTTACGACCGACCAGGGTCGACAGTTCGAGTCGCGTTTGTTTCAGGCCTTGTCCCAGCTGACAGGTGCGACCCACTGGCGGACAACGGCCTACCACCCGGCGGCAAACGGCATGGTGGAAAGGTTCCACCGCCAATTCAAGGCAGCGATCCGCTGCCACCAAAACGCCCGTTGGACAGAGGTTCTTCCAACCATTTTGCTGGGCATCCGCGCAGCCTGGAGGGAAGACCTGCAGTCCACAGCAGCGGAGCTGGTGTACGGCGAGACGCTGCGCCTGCCTTGGGAATTCTTGGCACCACGAGGCGGAGAGTCGCAGCCGCTGGCGAGGGATTTCGTCGCGAGGTTACGCGAGCATTTTGCGGCCCTCGCTCCGGTGCCTGGCAGTAGCCACGCAGCAAAGAGGGTCTTTGTGTTCAAGGACCTTGCCACGGCGGAACACGTTTTCCTGCGGCACGACGCTGTTCGGAGAATCCTCCAGCCACCATACGACGGTCCGTACAGGGTCCTCAGCCGAGGAAATCGGACTTTCACTCTGGACATCCGAGGAAAGTCAGTCACCGTCACGGTGGATCGCCTGAAGCCAGCGTACCTGCTGGCTGCAGATCCAGCACCGCTGATGACGGCGGGAGCGACGCGGCCAGCGTCACCTGGACGGTCCGAGGGACCACCACCACCCACACCGACCGAGAGTGCGGGGCGGACGCTCCGCTCATCATCACCATCGCGGGGGCCGGCGTTGCCGCCCCCCATCCTGTCAACGAATGCGGGCACACGCACTACACGGTCCGGAAGAAGGGTTCGATTCCCGGACCGATTACAAGTTTCGTGATTGAGTCAATCACTGGCGGGGGGGTGATGTGGCGGCGACTAGCTGACGCCACGTCCCCGCCATATGCTTAGTCTTAAGATAAAGTATGTTTGGGATGAATGTATCGGGTTGCGTGCTGCGCGATAGCGTCGACTGAATGTTTGGACCATTGGGTCGAATGTCTTTTAGGGTGAGAATGTTTAGTTCAATTTAGAGTGAAAGCGATCTGTGTGCGAGTGAGAAAGAATGTTTTTCGTAGAGTGCATCTGAGAGCGAACGGCTAGTTTGTAAGTTAGTTCGGCTACAGAATTCGTCGAGAGCAGTCACGCGGGCTACGCGGGTTGTAGACTGACTCTCGCAATAAAGTCATTTATTGTTAATCTGTGTCGACTCATTTCGTCCTAGCGGAGATACATCCACAGTCGATTGACTTAGTTAATTAATAACTCCACTGCCTCAGGATTCAGTTCTTTAGGTTTTCTCTTATATGTTAATCTTAATCGTGACATGTACGGGTCAGATGTTAATAATAATCTAAAAAATATATCCTTCTTCGTGCATAATCTTGACATTTTTCTTAAATTTTTTGCTCTAAATTGTTTAAAATCTTTATGTCTCGTTTCCTGTGCTTCCTCAGAGAGCTGGCCGATGGGAAGCAATGCGTGTTTTATTATTTCTTGGCTAATATTTTAATTTTTATTATTTCTACTAACATCAGATTAATGTCCCCTCGAAATCATGCAAGTTCCATCTGATGCATCTCTTCCTAACACCAATAGCAGCCGCGTTATTCAGGTGTTCTGTTTCTGCGGACTCACCTTGTATATTCAAATTTCGTATTCCTTGATAATCCCGTTATTTTTGTGGTTCTATTTGAATAAGAAGGGTTTTCGAGCGCTGCACAAGGTTTTAACGATGGAAATAAATGCAGCGAAAACGCTAAGAAAGTATCACACATATATTTTTTTTAATCAAAGTGACTATCGAAATTAATTTACATATATCTTTATTTATTTCTTATAATGTTCATATTTGGAAAACATTTGATCAGCCATATGAGCCGTTTTACGCAAGCGAAACTCGTCACGAAGTAACATTGACAGCTTTGAACAATGATAATTTGCAAAGGGGGACGCGGGGGGACATGTTTCTTACATAATTATATTCGGGAAAGTATGCTGAAAATGATCCAATTTGTTAGAAAGCGGGACTCGTTGGGACTTCCTATATATTCGTTGTCAAATGTAAAAAATTTGGCCAATTTTTTTACTTCATTGAATATTAATTTTTAACATATTGTGAACAATAACTTTAGTATCGATGCTGATTTTATAACGCAAAAGAGTGCACTTCATCGTAAAAAAAAAATAAGAAATATTAAGTGGTGTCATCAGGGCACCTCGAAGAAGAGAAGCAATTTTCTTGATGAAAAGTACTATCTCTAAACAGTCTACCTTTAAGTACTCGGCCTAATTACAATTCTTGGTAAACTGCATTAATTTTTTCATTTTCGAGGTTGACGAACATTTAGGAAGCAATACAAATTTGTTAGAAATCAATATGAGAAAGTTGACTTTTGAGCTAAAAGACACCAACTTTTACGATCCGGACCACTGTGCGTCGTCACCTATCGGTTTGTTTAGTCTACTCGTTGAAACCTATGGATTGGTCTCGTTCATTGTACATTTAAAGAATAAACAATGATAATATGCGCAAGTTTTCGTCTGAACTTTCTTCCTACGAAATTTCGTTGCTTCAGTCTCAGAGCGATTAGCGTGCAGATTGCATCTCCCTTGCGTTTTTTCTTATATCTTTCAATTTCGTTATTTTTATTGTTGTTATTTTTTATTGTCATTTTTGTTATTATTGTTAGTGTTTTATTTGTTATGTTGTCATATGTGAAAACGATATAACAAAATCTTCCTTATATAATCAGGTACGTTGAATGAATGTATATCCTTTACAAAAATTATGAAAAGTTTAAATAGGAAACACAAATTTTTTAATTAATCTAATCAAACATTTTTTTATAAGTTATGAATTTTATAAATCAATTAAATGATAGGGTTGCATTTAAATTGACCAGAAGTGTTTACTTGTATAACACAGACGTTATATTTTAGTGATAAACAAATTCTTACAATTAGAAAATGTTCATAACCAGAACCGAACGTATTTATTTAATACTTTGATTTTGATCTCTGTTAGTTTTTTGTGTAATTCATATTTTTATTGAAATAGTTATTTATAAATTGGAACCTTATACTAAAACAAAAGCATAAGTTTTTTCCCGTTAGAATCTCTGAATCTCCAAAAAATAAATTAGTAAATTATATTTACATTCTGTTTGTCCATAATTAAAAATGACGTCTTCTTTGATAATATCTTCTATTTGTTAAATTATTCTGTGCTACATAGGTCCATTACTAAATTTGTTGTAATTTATATTTAATTATCATATAATTAACTTAAAACATATTGTTTAATTAACAAAAACTAATTAACTGTTATAAGTATTTAATAATTATTCATATTTTATATAACTGTAAACATATTAATTGATAAATATTCAAAAATAGGCGATTTAGAATTTTGTCCTGCAAAAATGGCCATTTAGCACAATGTGTGCCAGGTGACAATCTAGTCAGACCTTTTTAAACAATTGTCAAGATCACTTCTTCGACAAATATTTTTAACAGATTTCTACCGGTGCAGATTCACGATATAATGGCTACGATATTTATTTTTTATACGCCTTGTTCTGAATTCGTTTGTGCGTGAATTCTTATCAAGAACACTATGTGTTAGAGACTCGTCTTGTATGTAGCACAACAATAATGTCACTAAAGTGAAACGTTCAGGACTATTCGAGATATACGATCCAAGATGGACTTCTCGTGTACTGCTATAAAATGCGTCTTTACTTTTCTGATAGCTGGTAGAATAACGTTCGTTTCTGTAACGTGCAAGTATATGAGAAGAATTGCATTTTTTAAAGTATATTCCATCTCATATTACTATCTTGATTTATGTCACCATCATTATCCATAACGAGGTTTATTTACGTATAAAAAATGAATAAAACTGTAGCGGCACACAGTTTACAGAAACATTTACCAATAGTGAGTGACACTGGTTTGTAAATGTCAAAGCTAAAGTTAAAAACTGTTCTTCGACTTCTACAAGTTATAGATTCATAGACTTTGCAGCTTGCAAACTGCACAACCTCCTTGTGAAGAACTGTATAAGTGAAAGGAGAGTCACATACAATTAGTCACGGTTAGTCAGGGTAACTGTTTAGCATACGCAGTTTAAGAATAATTTCTAATAAAGGATATGACCTGCATCCATTTATGTATTAGAAAACGCATGCTTCCACTTTAAAAAAGACTTGTTCTCGACAAGACTTTTATGCGTTCATCCACCAAAATGTTAGTACACAACATCGGTACATGTCCGCCTCAAAACCATTTTATTTACAACATTTCTCGTTATAAATAATAATTTATGCACAAATGATATCGGCGCTACAGGTTCGATCAAAGATACAAAAAATTAGCAATTTTGCAGAATTATAATTTCAACGTTTCGGTTCGGCTTTGAACCATCATCAAGAAAAGTCCGCGTCTGTGAAATATTAATAGACACTGTTATTCAATAACACGGGAAATTTTATAGTTTAGACAAGAGGTAATATACATACTTGCTAATTATGAAAAAACACAGAATGAAGAGTGTAAACGAAATGGTACTTGTCAGTAAGAAGGTTTAAACTGTACTAGACTGTAACCGTTGTGACAAAGTCAAGACGGAAAACAAGAGAACATCGTTGATATAACTGGCCTATCAGATGTCAAGGATCAAGAGGCACCAAATCAATGTTAGGCGCGATTTTTAAATTCTAAATATTCATCAACAAATTTCCAACCTATGTATTACCAAAAAAAAATTTTTTTTTTTTAGTAGAAAAATTAGCGATCATTTTCTGGGTGAAATTTCACATAACGATGTTCTTAATGTGCTTATGTTAATGTGCTTAACATATTTATAAAAACTGGAAGTCTATAATTTAGATTATAATAGAAACATCATCATAAATTAATTACTGATTCAGTAATGTAGTGTAAATTTCATTAATCTCAGGTTTTTCATACCTAAGATTGACACTTTGATGTTTAATCATGTGCACAGTCTCTAATAATAATCTTTGGTGTAAATTATTTTCTTTATCCAGTATTTTGACATTTTCAAAATCAAATGCATGGTCATGCACAAATGAATGCTTCGTCAAGGCTGTATGTTGTGATGATGGTAATAAAATATTTCTTTTATGTTCATGATCCTTGTAATCAGATGTCTAGACGTTTGTCCAATGTACGAAAGATTACAGCCTTTGCAAGGTATTTGATATACTATATTACAACATTTTAATAATGCTATTGGATCTTTAATCTTTGGAAAGCAACATTTCACATAAAACGGGATTCTATAGATCGTATGTAACCCAACTTTTCTGATGATTCTTTTAATATCACTCGAAATGTTATTAACAAATGGGAGAACAACTGTGTTTTTCCAATTAATTGGACCCCTATTTATATATTTTTCTTCTTTCTGTTTTTTTACAAAAAGAGGGTGGTAAATTTCAATGATACGTTTTTTAATGATGATGGAGATCAAATTAATGGGATAACCATTTAATTTAAGTACATTTTTAATTAATGCGAGATTGTTGAGTCTGAACTCAGGATTGCTCAACAATATCGCATGATCAATCATGCCTTTGATAAGTCCAATTTTATGTTGTAATGGATGGAAAGAATGAAAATTTAAATACCTCCCTGACCATGTGGATTTATGATACCAATTCAATTTTACCACGTTGCCTGCTCTAATTATGCTAATGTCCAAAAAGTTTAGACATGAATCCGTTTCAATTTCATGAGTCAATTGAATTCTGTCATGGAATCCATTAAAAGTATCTAATAATGTTATTATGTGATCTGGTATGCAACAGATGAAGATATCATCAACATATCTCTTATAAATCGTTAATTCAAAAGGCAATTTAGCAATTGACACTTTTTCTAACTCTTCCATTACTATATTGGCAATTACTGGGGAAATAGGAGAACCCATTGCTGTACCAAACACTTGTTTATAAATATTTATAATATTTATTATATTATAAACACTTGTTTATAATACTTTGTATCTTTGATCGAACCTGTAGCGCCGATATCATTTGTGCATAAACAACAATTTACGATCGTTAAAACTCAAAATTATAAATAATAATAATGACAAATCAGAATGATAATGTTAAATTTGAGAATTTGTATGGAGCCTTATTTTCCAATTTTACTCTTTGTATCGATATTTACTTGATGCTTCAAAACTGTCAAGCAGAAAACGGATTCTGAGAAGTAAAAACTAGAGAAACTGAGATTATATTCAGGATATCGAAAAAGTTAACAACTCGCGCAAGGAAAGATGCCGTTTTCAATTTATGTAGGTAAGCCTGTTTCCCGGAAATGAAATACCCTTTTAGCAATAAAATAATTCTGCAAAAATATATATGTTATAGAATCAGTTTTATGTGTTAAAATTATAATCTGTAAAGTAATCCGCTTCCATAATTGTGAGTCCAATTCTGAATAATTACAAAGATATAAATATATGCGAAAATTTATTATTACATATTTCATCTTTGCTCTTATATGATTTTGTCCTTTGTAATCAAGGAAAAAGCTGTTGAAATGGAAAACAAAATGTAACTAATTTTTTAAAACAGTATTAATGTGACAACCCTTATAACAAAACATTAATTTAGATACAATCAAACTAATTAAGTAACTATTAAACTAAATCTGTATAGTTTGGAATTTTACTTCAAAATACGAAATTTAATTTACGCCCAGTATCCTTTGTTTAGTTTAAATGACATATGACAAATTCTATCATGAAATATAATACTGATATAATTGTGTATAAAGAAAGAAAATACATAAAAATACCATACCGTAATCGTTTGAAGACTATCTGCCAGATAATTGCATGTAGAACACATGCACAAAGCCGCTCCTAGAGATTATATCATACTTGTCAAGCTCGGGCAAGCTCGGATGTCACAAAAATAAGTATACCGGCTAAACTTCACTCGAGAAAAAAGAGATTTTAACTATTTTCTACAAAATACTGAAAATCCGAGTTCTTCCTGCTCTTTTCCTAACATAACCAGTACATTTTGCCTTTTTCTTACATAATTCAGTAATTTTTACGTGCAAATGCCAAAAATCCAAGTTTCGATCCCAGAAGATCAGTGGTTCACAAGATTCGAATGTTTAAAGTTGAGCGATTTTCAGTGTTTTTGACAGGTAAGAGTGCCGCTATGCTTGTATGAGTGAACATTGCGCGTCGTCTAACGAGCAGAACCGCTAACTCTCTCCAAGGGCGACTCTGGGGAACTTGAAACCGTACTTCTCGATTCGGGGGTGATCCTTCACAAGCACTAGATTTATGGCGCGTTGTAATTTTTAAGGAGGGAAAAAAGCTACTATTTGGGCGCTGTCTAGACTGGTCGCCAAATTAGTCACGAACGTACCATAAATATTGTCCGAAGGAAAATCCTACGTGAGCGACAGAACAAATGATTTCATTCCTCATTTTAAAAAATTAAGTTTTAATTAGCATAAAATTGCAGTAAACAACTATAATGATACCATTAATTTTGTTTTTGTTATAGTTATTTTATGATCTTGACCGATGTCATTATTTCGCACACTGTAGTTTAACATCCTATATTTTTCTAATTGCATTTTACAGCACTTCCTAGTTCTGTTGATATAGTATCTAACTTACTTGTACCGTAAAAGTAATAAAACCATGTAAGTACGCTAAAAGTAAAGTACGTACGTTACAAAAATGAGATGGCTAAACCATTACAATAAAATTTATTTACTTTTTATAAAATGTGGAAGTAACTAACAATAAGTGGAGAGCCCCGTAGGTGAGTGACTCAGGGCAAGTGCCTCCAAACATGGAATAATTTCAGTTTGGTAGTCCGACTCTATGCTTCTTTCTTTTCTAAATTCTTCTATCTCTTCCCATGACGCTTCATTTACTATCCCGTAGTCTATCGTCGTTTCTATCTCATTTCTGCTGTACGTTGTCTCCCCTTTTTTGTCTCCCTTCATATTCCCATCAATATTGTCCACCCCCTTTCGTTACCAACTTTATTAACTCTACTTCCTGGCTGATCGTTGTGCCATTTTTTATTTTTCTGTTTCCCCTCTTTTTTATGTCATCTTCTTCTCTGTCTTCCTTTTCTCCTATTCTGGCATTGAAGTCTTCCATTATTATCATTTTTTCCTCTTCTCCTTCCTCTTCTCCTTCCTCTTCTACCACCTTCTCTCCGTACTTCCTCCCCTGTTATATATCGTTCGATCCTCCATATTGTATCACCTATCTTCGCTCTTTGCTCTTGTATCCCCTCTTATTCTATTTCACTTACCTATCCCTTTCTTATCTGTGCGCTCTGCTCCTTGACATTTCCACGTCCAGCCTTTTGGCATTTTTCTCCTCCACCCTTCCCACCCTTTCTCCCATTCCTATTATCTTATATCCTCTTATATAATTCCAAAAGTCTTCATCCTTGTTCCTTATCCCCGCCATATTCCATAATAACACCTTCACTACTTTCTCGCCATTTCTCCCCTTTCTTTTCTCTCTTTCTCCTCTTCTATTACCCCTCTTTCTCTGCCCCCCTTTCTCCTCTCTTTGTCTACTCCCTCTCGATTAGCTGCCCAGTTTGATCTTTCTTTACCCATATTGTTTCTCCTATCCATATTTTCTTATATCCCACTTTAGTTTTATTTCCGTTTTCTCTTTCTTCCCTTGCTTTTTCCCTATTCCCTAATTTCTTCCCTGTCAGGTCGCCATCTAAAAATAGTTTCCTTCCGCTTAATTTTCTTTTCATGTTCATCCTAATTTCACTAGGATCGCTCTCTTCCCTCTTCCAATCTCCGCAACTTCGTTTACCTTCACTCCTATTCCTGTCATCTGCTCTAAATAGTATATCCTTTACCATCTGTTTAGTCTCTACCTCATTTTCAATATCCTCTCCTCTTATAATGACATTGTTCTTTCTCTCCCACTCTTTCTCTATTTCCTTTAATCGCCTTTCCTGTTCTCTTTGTCCTATTTATTCCTTCTCTCTGTCTTCTTCCTTTCGCTCTTTCATCCTCTCTTCTATCTGTGTTAACCAGTTTTCCTTTTTCTCCCCCTCTTTCTTTTTCTATTCTCTCCCCCCCTACTTCCAATCTCTCTATCTTCACCTCCAACCTCTTCCTTCTGCCGTTTCCCTTTATATTTCCTCTATTTCCCTCCTCGTTTTACTTGCGTCTTCTCTAGCCTCCTTCCATTCTTCTTCTATATCTCTTCTCACTCTCTTCATTTCCTTCATCATTCCTCTCATTCCTTCAGACATCACCGAGCACATTTGCATCATCATTACGATTCCACTTTGATCTCCCGATCCTTTCTTTTTTTCACTTTCCTCTACTTTTTCCTTTCTAGTTGTCGTTTTCACTTTCTCCGGCGATCTTTTTGAACCCTGTACCCTCCTGGTCTGTCACTTGTTCCCCTCCTTTCTCTAACTCTTCCCACTGTCTCTTTTCTATCTATGATTCGAGCGATCCATATGAGGTCGTTCTCTTTCTAATCTATCCCTGTGTCTTCTGCGATTTTCCCTTTCTGTTTGGTGAGTTAGCCGGTGTTCTACTATATACTCTTCTACTATCCCTGCATCATCCTCCTCTTTTCTCTCTTCCCCCTTCACCGTATGCACGTCACTCCCTCCCATATTCGCTGCTCTCTCGTTTCCTCCGCCACGCGCTTGCACTCTCTTTGTGTACATCTATAGGTACATTTAGGTAATCTTCCCTGTCCTTTTTATCTCTATATTCCTTTTTCTGCTTTTTCTATCGTCTCTCCTTCCTCCTTTGTATACTTTCTTCACCCTTTCTTCTTCAGCTTTCTTCCTTCCACTTTTATTTTTCTTCACTTTCCTCGGCACTGATTTCCGCACGTCAAACGTCAATCGTTGAGTCCAACTGTATTGAGTGGTTTGATCGATGATGAAAGTTTCGGGCGCAGCAAAGAACAACGTATGTGAAATTGTTTGAACTGTGCCGGCGACGGCGACTGTCTGTGTCTCTTTCTTTCCCATATGCTGTCCTTCCTTGTGCCCGAAATTTTAATAGGCGATTAGACCACTAAATAGTTGAAATTGTATCGTGTCTGGTCTCATTTTAATCAGAAGAATGTCAGAAAGAAGTTGGTGAAAGTTGTATAAAAAATAATGAATAATAAAGAAGTTTTGTAATTGGATTGGTGGTTCACACTGATACACTCAAGCCTAGATCAAATATCGCCGCTCTGCGGCGTAGGCCGTCAGTGAAGTGAGTAGGCACATGACAAATTCTGAGTAAGCGGTCGCTGAGAAATAACGCGAATCTACTGTATCTCTATGTATGGCCACAACGAGAAGACACGCGGAGGATTGGCAAAGAGGAGTTACAATGGTTGTCCAATAAGTAAGTAATTGACATTGTAACGGTTCTAGTTTCCCTGTAGGCGCTTCCTCGTGATAGCTCGTCCAGCCGGGGTTCGTTGTGAGGAAGCGGTCGGGACGGTGATTGACGAGGTGCGTTCGGTAAATAATAAGACGTCGAGTTGGGTCGAATGAGTCTCGCTGTGTATCGCGGCGGTGGAGATCCCGGGGCGGTGTTCACGGTGCGGAGGTGCGCGGTCCCGGTTTCGGTGCTCTCTAGTGGGAGGACGGAGTGTTCGCGGTCCCGGCGAAAGGGTTTATCGGGGTCTCGGTAGGGAGGATATCGCCTTGCAGCGATAGGTACGGCGGTGCGGAGCGGGATCTAGCGTGTATCGCCTCACGGCGACGGGAGTGTTTCGCCTCACAGCGAAAGGTACGGTAAAGCGGCGTGGGGTCTAGAGTGCATCGCCTCACAGCGATGGGAGTGTATCGCCTCACAGCGAAAGGTACGATGAAGCGGCGTGAGGTCTAGAGTGCATCGCCTCACAGCGATGGGAGTGTATCGCCTCACAGCGATGGGAATGTTTCGCCTCGCAGCGAAAGGTACGGTGTTGCGGAGTGGAGTTTAGAGCGTATCGCCTCACAGCGAAAGGTACGGTAGAGCGGTGTGGGATCTAGAGTGCATCGCCTCACAGCGATAGGAGTGTATTGCTTCACAGCGATGGGAATGTTTCGCCTCACAGCGAAAGGTACGGTGTTGCGGAGTGGAGTTTAGAGCGTATCGCCTCACAGCGAAAGGTACGGTGGCACGGAGCGGAATCTGGAGTGTATCGCCTCACAGCGATGGGAGTGTATCGCCTCGCAGCGAAAGGTACGGTGTTGCGGAGTGGAGTTTAGAGCGTATCGCCTCACAGCGAAAGGTACGGTAGAGCGGTGTGGGATCTAGAGTGCATCGCCTCACAGCGATAGGAGTGTATTGCTTCACAGCGATGGGAATGTTTCGCCTCACAGCGAAAGGTACGGTGTTGCGGAGTGGAGTTTAGAGCGTATCGCCTCACAGCGAAAGGTACGGTGGCACGGAGCGGAATCTGGAGTGTATCGCCTCACAGCGATGGGAGTGTATCGCCTCACAGCGAAAGGTACGGGGGTGCGGAGCGGAATCTGGAATGTATCGCCTCACAGCGATGGGAGGGTTTCGCCTCACAGCGAAAGGTACGGTGGTGCGGAGCGGAATCTAGAGTGTATCGCCTCACAGCGATGGGAGGGTTTCGCCTCACAGCGAAGGGTACGGTAGAGCGGAGTGATGGGGCTAGTAAGAATTTGCAGAGAGTTTACCTATGTCCCGTAGATGATACTCGAGGTTCGCTGTCCCAACGAAAGGATACTGACAACTAGTACTGTCCCAGTAGCCGAGCTGCAGGTGGTCTATCACTTCCCAGTGATCGGACTAGAGTAATTTCCGTAGATTTTGATGGGGCTTTTATATGGTTTATTTGGAGGTGAGGAGCGGTGGTGCGGTAAGGTGTCGAGGGTAGTTTTTATGTATTTGGGTTTTTCGGTAACCGTACTGTTTTCAGTGCGGAAGGTTAAGGGGACGGAGTGTCGGTTACTCTTTTAAATCGGCGCGCTCCGTGGCCCGTTCGGCCATCTTCGGTATCGGTCGGCGGGGTTCGCGGCATGTGTATTTCGTAACAGCACTGCTCGTTACAGGTCTGTTACAACATTTTTAGAAACTGATAATTCATTATCCTACAATTACTTACACGTGGAATCTCATCACCGTCTATCGTCTTCACTTTACTTCTCCCACCAGATATAAGCATACATAGATAGCACACAGACATCTTAAAAACGTCTTAAATACGTCCGCTGTAGGATATTCAAGATATCTTATGGACGTCTTGAATGTCCTCCGAAAGGTCCACGAATGGCCTACAAAAGTCTTCTCAATGGCTTGTATTACAAAACCATGCGTTTTAAAAACGTCCCAAGAATGTCTATTAGACGTCTAGAAAATGTTTTTTAGACACTATTTTTTAAATGAATTTTAGTGCAAATTTCACCCCCATATCTCTTATGGTTTAAAAGTTATAAGAAAACGTCACTGAATTTCTCTATTTGGACCACTGTGCGCCGGCGACCCTCACACGCTGCGACAACGCGATCCGTGTTCGACTCTCTATTGAAGTCTCATTCGGCGCGGTCGGCGCGGTAGACACAGCCATAAATCAGAAAACCAAGTCTCCCTTGTAAGTTGTCCTCCCAGACACTGGCGTTTAGACAACTTACAAGCGTTTACTGTATCTGTCTGGCTTCTATCCCTTGTAACAGCAGTAGCTGGCTTTCATTTTGCATAAAGATCCACAGTCTAGTGGCTAGTTTAAATAACACTATTAAAAACACAACTAATAGCAACCGTTAGCTTTAAATTGACAAGCCTTTGGAGACGTTCTCTCTACCGTGGCTTGAACGACACTTACACGAAAAATAGGATACGAGAAGCACCGTTGTAAAACTATATTTTATGGTGATCGCACGTTTCTTGCACATCGGTAGTCAGCGTCAATGGGTAACCGTTCGAAAACGTCTTCTGTCCTTCTCTTAGAAAGATTCTTGAGGGAGGTACAGGACAATAGGGATACTACGCTGACTTAACATTTATACCTCTTGCTGGGTATATGGACAAATTACGTTTTACCCATTTACTCTGCGTACCATAAGTCTCGTTGATTGACAAATAAAGTTCTTCGCGATTATCTTGTAACCTAAAGCCGACAGCCAAAAATTTTAGAGGGACATATTGTTCAGAATAATGGTCTTGAACACATATTCAAAGCTCATTGAAATGGACAGAAGCTAGTAGTACATCGATCTCATGGATTTACAAGTAAAGTTTTTCACGATTATCTCGTAAACTAAAGCCGACAGCCAAAAATTTTAAAGAGAAATCTTATTCAGAATAAAGATCTTAACAACATATCCAATGCTCGTTGAAATCGGAGAGAATTTACGTAATCGAGAAACTTTTGTTCGTTGTGATGCCACGGCGCGGCGTACCACCAACGCTCGACTGCCGGCGCGGCGCGACACGGTGGCCCAGGGGGCGCGTTCTGGTTGGTTCGTGTTTTTCGTTAGTAACTCCTAAACAATGCTGTGGACGACATTTTTGTAGAGGAAAATGTCGCTTCAAATGACCTAAGGAACCTCTCATTTTCGGCTCCTACAGTAGTTTTGAGACACCCCGTATATGTAGACGCAACACGATTTATTTTACAAATCGATAATGATTTAAGCTAATCTATCTAAATAACATCTAGCTAACTGTTTGTTATCCAAACGATCGTGTTCTACTGGCCAGTAAGTAAAAAGGATAACTAAATGCTGTTGTTTAACATAAAAGTATTATACTTACAAACGAAAAAGTTTCACCACCGAATTAGTATTGTCTCATCCTTATATTGGGATTCGTATTTTATTTACTGGCTATCCTTTTTCACGATCGAAGCTAGTGGTAAGAGATCAAGTAATAGTGTCTGTTTACGATATGTATGTTCCCATAATTATAAAAGTGGTGTAAGTCGTCAAAATTAAAAAAATGAGTTTATCAAATTCTTTACATCATATTATTATAACTAAATTAATTCAATGTAATTTTTACGAAATTTACAGAAATGAACCGTTAGATAGTGCTTGTTATTTCAACATTATATAGAATTCATTTAATGTTAATATCCTTTTCCTTTTCAATTATCTCAAAAGAAGAAATATATGACTTAGACCACTTTAATAATTATGGGCACACTATGTGTTTGGGTACTCTGGAGGTACCTGAGTATTACAGGTAATCTTTGTTTACCTGAGTAGACTTTCTCGTTAGCTAGGTACCTAAATATCTCATAATCCTACACTTGTAGCTTGAACAGTACATACAAACAAATTCAACCTGCAATTTTCAGCTACTATGTTCAAAGGGAAGTCTTAACTTCGAAACCATTGAAAGATTTTTAAATTTGCATGAGCGTCAGAATTATATGTTTTTACCTAAATCTATATATTTTGAATCAACAACATACGATTCGATATCGATTGTTGAACGCTAACGATACATTTTCGTAAGATTCAGCGCCGCGAACCCCCCCCCCCTCGTCGTCCCGACAGCACCGCGGCGAGTCATTACTTCGAAGCGAGCTCCCATATGTGTGTACGGTGGGGGAATCCACCGATTCATGTAAATAGGGCCCCCAGCGAGTTTAAACGTTGTCCCGTTGAAACATCCTCTGAGAGTAAACATGCGAATTTTATATAAACTACGAGCACGTTTCGAAACCGTTCCGATAATCTCTCCTCTGCGAGAAACAAGTTGAACACTCTCCCCTGCGAGCTCTGTTCTTTCGGGTCAAAGCGTCTCCGTATCTTCAGTGAACAATAAAGTGTTTCTGTGAACCGTATCGCGGTGGTGAAATAATTAACTGCAACCTATCACGAACATTCGGCTTCCGACCAATTTCTTCTTTCCTTCTTCACACGAGTCCAGCGCATTTGTATTTCGCGAATCCTCAGTTTACGAAAGTGTCGGTGCAACATAATATAAATTTTTTGTTTGGTATTTTCATCGATATTCTTTGAAAATGTATTCTCGACATTAGTGATGAAATTCAAATTTACATTGGGATAATTTTCTTACGTGGCCAGAAGGGCTCACAGTACCTCACTAAAAACCGTATGGTAACCTACCCTAAGCTAGTCAGGGGCGACTAGGATCTCTTATAGAACACAACCAGCCACCCCCTCGCCCTTGGCCCCGTATGGGGCCCCATTTCGGGGGAAGAGGAGCTCCCCCCAGCAATACCTAATCTATTAGGGTGCAAGCAGGTAACCCACTTGCACCCCCCTTTCCTGTGCCGTTCGGTGGGCTTCGCGAGTCTTCAACTCGATCCGCCCAACGACCCCGGGTGATCCCGTTCCTCGCTCAAGGAGCCCTTCAAAGGGCTTTAGGCCGAGGAAAGAGGCCTCTGCGCGCGACAAGGAGGAGACGAAGGCGAGCACCCCGCCCATGTTCGCCTCCTCCCCCACTCCCCACGGCCATATGAAGGACTTATCTAGCCCCGCCTCCCCCGATCCGACACCTCCCTCTCCCTCTCCGCAATCTCATTCTGCTCCATCACCTCCTCCCAGAAGGAGATTATGGCCTTATACTACCTCCCGCCGCCAGCCATGTGGTCGACCACAGCCGGCAGCGGAAGGTCACATCATGTTTGGGATAGGCTGAATGTGTCAGTAGTGACGGCGCAGCTATTGGCTAGTCAACTAGCCAGTACGAGATCGGGGATCGATCGTCGACTCACGGAGTCATTGGCGGGCACCGTCGATATCGATCGTAGTCGACTACGATAAATATCTACCGTGGAGCGCTACCCTAATTGGTGGATCGCGCCAGCGAGCCGCCAATTACGCGATCGACGGTGACGGCTAACGGCCAGCTGATCGATCGATCCTCAGTTCTCTAACGGCTCCGTAATCAAGAGCAACTCATAACCACTGTAAATCAAGCGTCTTGTCCGGTTCTCACGTATCGCGTGGAAATTGAGCGTCTCCTTGACCAGGTTTTCAGTTACCAAATCCACGGTTCCGCGTGTCGGAAATATCTAAAGCAACTTCAACTAGCGCCTAGTTGTGGTTGAAATCTTTATTGTTCGTGTATAAACGTCCTTCGTGTAATACATCGCTATTTTACATATCCTTGTTAACGGACGAATCCCGGTTCAGGTGTAATAAAGTTGTGGTCTTGTTCAAGTGACGAGTAAACTTTCTCCAGTGCCTGAAACCCTATCTTAATCTCAAACACATCCTGTAACGCTTTTTAGTACACGGCGCGGTGCCGACCACGCCGGACACTCCTCCAGCGTGTGCCGTACCGTGTTCAAAGCCTCGTCGTAGTGGTGGCACTATTCGGTGGGTTCCCTCTTTATCCACGCAAAATACCGACAAAAACACCCATGGCCGGTTAAAATCTACGTGGATCTGTAGGTTAGCCGTATTCGCCTCTCGCACCATTCTTCTAGAATGGGCAAGAGGGTCCGGACTATTGGCCGGCCTGTGTCGTCGGCCAGAATCTCCGACCGCCATAGGGCCAGCGACTCTTGCCGGACCTGGCGCCTCAGCACTTCGATCCCTTCCTCCTCGCCTGGGTCCATTTTCCCCCTGCGCAACAAGTGGACGGTCAAATACCACCCGCCGCCCGCTTCCTTGTCACATGATGCAGGGGGTCGAGACCCGCTAGGAAGTACGTCGCCTCCGTGGAGATGGTGCGATAACCCCGTATGGCCCGAAGAGCCAGCCGGCGCTGCACTCCATTGCAAAGTGCTTGACTGCGCCGGCTGAACGATAATGCATCGGACCATACGGGTGCTCCATATAGGAGCTTGCTGTGCACTACCTTTGTATAGAGGCGGCGGATATGCCCATCGGGCCCCCCAAGGTTGGGCAGCAGCCCCGCTAGCGAGACCGCCACCCTTTGCGCTTGGAGGACCACCCTATCGAAGTGCGCTTCAAAGCGCCAGCGACTGTCGAGTGTCATAGATACTTCATCTCCTGCCTGACCTCGACAACCGCATCACCCACGCGGATCCCAAGTTTGGGCGGCCGCCGACGGGGAGGCAACGCATGTAGCCATATTGCCTCCTTTTATCAGCAACTATCTTGAGCCCCAACCCTTGGATCCTATCCACCACAGAGTTCACCACTGCAGTCGCCAGGGCTATCATTCGCGTAGCAGATAACACTGCCGTCGCAAGGGAGAGTAGTCCGCAGCACCGAGTCGTATGTGATGTCCCACAGCAGCAGCCCCAGTACCGACCCCTGCGGGACTCCTCGGTGCATGCTTTCCCTCTGCATGATTCCGTACCAGCCAGGGTACTCGAATCACCTGTCCCGGAGTAAGTCCCTTATGACTTCTCGGAGGTAGGGGGCACCCTATGAAATTATAGCGCCCCCACTACCTCATCCCAGGGCAGGGTGTTGAACGCGTTTGTGATATCAAGTGATACCGCCAACAACACCTTGCCCGCAGCGACTGCCCTGGTCCGGAGGGAGGCGAGTAGATGGAAAGATTCGATCTATGAACGCCCCCTCCGGAATCCAAACTGCCAGGCACTGAGTTCGGGACCATTGGTGGACAGTTGCTCGACGAGGCGGTCCGTGATAATCTTTTCGAAGACTTTCGCCACCTCGTCGAGGAGACACAGCGGCCGGTACGCAGAGGGAAGCTCTGTGGGCTTTCCTACCTTTCGGAGGAGAACAAGCCTGGCGACTTTCCAATCTCGGGGGAAGATGCCCCGGCTCAAACAAGCGTTCAACACGTCAAACAGAGCCGACGTAAGGACGTCGAGCGCCGCGATCAATACTGGTCCACGGATACCGTCTGGTCCGGGGGCCTTAATGCCCACGCCCGTTATCGGCTGGACCGCGTGGGAGAGCTCAGCGCCGGAAATCCGGAATCCCTCGTCCCATTCGTGGGGCGGGATGGGCGGGTACTCGCTCTCCCCCTCAATGGGGGGAAGAGGGTGGAAACGACCCGCCCTAGGAACTCCCGTTCCAGGTGCTCCGTCAACGGGGGCAACCATGGGCGTAGTTTGCCCATTATAATCTGATAAGGACGCCCCTATGGGTCACTCTCCAGAGTACCCAGTACCTCATCCCAGGCTGTGGCATTGGTGGCAGCAATCAATCGCTGCAGGGCCACATACAGGGAGGCCATCCTTGCCTCGGCACCGTCGTCATCTTCATCCTCATCTCGACGACGACGCCTCGCGCGGGTATAATGGCGTCGGGCACGGATGCTAACTTTCCTTGCATCCTCTATCTCGCCCGACCACCAGTACACTTTTCTCTTCGGGGGGTGGTTTCCAATCCGGGGCGTCGATGGGTCGCATACGCTCTTCATGATGCCCCGGAACCACTCCACCCACTCTTCCGTGCCGCGCTCTGTAGTCGTTGGCCACACGCAGGCAAGGGCAGTGGCCCTCAAGACGTCCACGTCTAGTTTTTCAGGATCACCCGACCCTCATCCTTTTTTTACATGTGGTAAATCCCAACCAGGTATAACCCCCCTCATCGCTAGGAGATGAGGGAGGCCAATGTCGGAATCCCGACTAAAAACCACATGACCTTCCCAAAGCATTATTGCAGGCAGTACGGGATCACCGGAGTATACCACCGCACCGCCAGCTGCCATTTCATTAGACCATTCCGAGGGGGAGGGAAGCTCCCCCACGCCTCTGACTCGAATTTTGGGAACCATGGCGAAGGTAGCCATGTTTCCCCCCTTCCCCAGTCACCCGATGGATGCCGAGTAAACCAGCTCGACACCCGGTGGACCCGGTGACCCCGTCGTCTGCTCGCTGCCAGAGCGTGATCGCCTGTCACTCTCTCTCTGGCCGACACGGACGAGGGGGTCTCCCGTTGACTCCCCTGAGCATACTTTGATGGAGTGTTCCAAATGTACATCTCAGAGACAAGAGCTTACCGATAACATCGGTACAATCAGCTGGCCTGAAATTTTTAATCAATTACAAGAGTCTAATGCGAGGCACAAAATTATTACATTTATGAATCGTATCCTAGTCGCCAAGGAAAATATAGAAAGAGAAAGAGAGAAAGTTGCAATTCATAACAGCCGTGCGGTTGTGTCACGTGGTAGGAGCAGTCGCAGAGAAAAAACCCTCACAACTAATAGATTATAGCGAGAAATTCGCTATATTTCCGCACCTGAGGGCTATATTTAGTTAGACTCTAGTTTATTTCCCTTCTATCACTTTAGTGTAGTATATTTTTATTGTAAATGGTTAATTTTAGCGCGTACCCTTGTCGTTTTATGCGATTACTAGACCTTTACTACTTTCTTATCGTGTTTTTTATCAATGTGTATTATGACGACTCTGCTTTTTCTACACTGTACATGTATATATATATATATATATATATATATATATATATATATATATATATATATATATGTATATTGTGACGTGGCGTTTTAGCCAACGTCCTCCGAGACCGAATAACGGAAGACCGGGTCACTTTCCGCTGCCGGAAAAGCGGGGCGAATTATGGCGAGCGCTCTCCCTGGGCACGTACGAGACCCATGGGCGACTTTTTCATATTTTTGAGCGTCGCGCCAATTTTCGCGACGCACGTTTGCAGGACCGTCACGGGTCCCGAAAGGGCCCGGAACACTTTTCCCCGCGGAGGAAATCGAACGCGAAAGGCGCCGGCGAAGGAAAGAGCTGCCGGAGAATCGACACGGCCCAGGACTAACAACCTGGAGGCGCCACCAAAGAGCTGGAAGGCCAAGAAGATATCGCAGCTACTTTGGCGTCGCCTCAACCGGGAAGCAACGAGTCCCGCCGCCGGATTGGCCGAAGTCGATCAGCTGAGCGAGAATCGGCGAATCAGCGTCAGCACCGCCGGAGAAGCCACCAATCGCCGGACGCCAGGGATCGCCACGCCGAGCGAGGCCCTTGCCGAAATTCGGGCTACGATAGGACTAACCGTTCCGCGGGGAGAAGCGCGCGGAAAGGGGGGACGCCTCACATCCGCGTTCCCGAGTCAACGCGTAAAGGATCACTCTCTCGTGGGCTATTAACGCGACCGACCGCATTTTTGTAAAAGCAAGGAAACTACCCATCCTTTGCGACGCACGCTGCCGGAGTCGGGGAAAGGCGAACACCCCGTAGGATTGGGCGAAGTGCCGGTGGTAAGTTCTGTCGGATTTCCCGGAGAATAAAATAAAGTGATTCTTGTTCGCGTTGGCTCGGTGCGCGTGACGGGTTCGCGATCGCGTCGCGGAACTTCGACTTTGCTTTGCGGCTGCCGACTGCACCCAGTCCGCAGGTGAATCCATCGGTCGAGCGGTAGGCGCGCGGGGAAAATTATTTAGCGAAGTGCCGGGCACTATTTATCGAATTAGCGAGGATCCGCGCGTCGCCGTAACGTTCACAACAACCTCGCGTCGTCCCACGGTGGGACGCCGCCACGTGCTCGCGTCGTATTCGCGATAAAAGTGCCGGTCGAGAGAAGTCAATTGTGCCGCGTTTTTCCATCGGAATCCGGGCGTGAAACGTGTGAATCGCGTACGCTAACGCCTCCATCGTGTATTGCCGGGTTCGACGCGATTTCGAAGGAGTCCTGAAGGACAAGGCGCGCGTGCGAAGGACATCCGTCGCCGAGAATTTGTCACGCGCCGGTTAACCTCCTTTACGCTGCCGGTGTCGACCGACAGCGCGATTATAACAGCCATCGTCAATAAATTCTGGTTAACCTAATTTCATCGAGTCTTGATTTCGTGAGAAACCTTCCCGCCGCGGGGAATGCCTCGTGGTCGTCCTGCGTAGTATCCTGGGCCCGTTCGCGTTAGATTCGCGTATTTTGCCGGTTGTCACAGGCTCACAGACACGTCGTTCGAGTAAAAACGAGCTCGATTATTTCTAGTGGCACCTTCCGTGCCTGGCGCCCGAAGACTCGCGAAATTCTATCCGAAATCGACGAGCCTGCGAACAACGTTTGTCCCGGGTGGACCGCGTTCGCGCGGCCGAGCGCGGCCCGGCTGTCCAGCTTGTAAATACCCGGTGTCGTCGCAGTTTCCGCCCTTCCGACGGCGACTGTTGCCAGAGGACGTGACAATATATATATATATATATATATATATATATATATATATATATATATTGTCACGTCCTCTGGCAATATATATATATATATATATATAATTTCTCATAGACCGTGCCAGCTCCGTAGCTGAAACATATTCAAACATAACGCTAGTGGGTAGTAATGCCGTGCAGGCAGTGTCCCCGCAATGTGCGTTCATGTTTGTTTAGGCTGAGGGCTTAGAGGGGGGGGGGTTAGCGATCAGACCATCGCGCTCCGCTAGCCGCGCGCTACGTACTATTCTATACGGAAGAACAGCTGCCCACTCGGAACGTCGGACAAAACGACACCCTCTGCAGAGGAATTGTAAAAGAACCTCAAGCCTAGGCTAAACAACCTGGAGACGCCGACGAGGGACTACGGGACCACGAAGAAAACAACGAAGAATGATCCCGTCGATGTCTCGTCGCGCAACATTATCGGTCCCTGCAGGACCGGCTCGAGCGGTTCTGCAGTGCCTAACGACGCTCCCTTTTTTTTTAGCGTGAGGGAAATGCTTTTACGCATACCCCAAGTCCCCTGGGAGAGACAAGGGGTTATGTGGGGCTACGTGTCCAGAAGTGCACACAATACCCACTAAAACCCTCACGACAACCTTCCCTAAGCTATTCGGGGGCGGCTGGGATCTCCAAAGGAACACAACCAGCCACTCCCTCGCCCTTGGCCCTGTGTGGGGCCCCGTCCCGGGGGGAGAGAAACTCCCCCCAGCAATACCTAAGCTATCAGGGTGTAAGCAGGTTGCCCACTTACACCCCCCCTTCCCTGGGCCGTTCGGTGGGCTTCGCGAGTCTCCAGCTCGCTCCGCCCAACGACCCCCGGAGACCCTGTTCCCCGCTCGAGGAGCCCTTAACAGGGCTCTCGGCCGAGGGACGAGGTCGCCGCGCGCGACAAGGAGGAGACAGGGGCAGGCACTCCGCCCGCGTCCGCCTCCTCCCCCACTACCACCCCCCTCCCCCCGAAGCCACATGGCACATATGTCCGGGAATCAGGGATTGGGTGAGGGGCCGGAGCGGTCCCCCCTACAAAAGACCTCCCCGATTTGGGATGCCTCTTCGGGGGAGGCGGGAAGGACTTAATTTGCCCCGCGTCCCCTGGTCCGTCGCCTGCCCCGTGCAGGGGGCCGGTCGCCTCGCGAGGGCCGAACTCCTGGCGGAGAGGGGGTCGGCTTCCCTCTCCCTCTCCGCGGTCTCTTTCTGCTCCATGATCTCCTCACAGAAGGAGACCACGGCCTTGTGCGACCTTCCGCCGCCGACCATGTGGTTGACCACAGCCGGCAGCGAAAGGTCCCCTCCCACAACGCTTCTCAGGACACGGCGCGGCGCCGACCACGCCGGACATTCCTCCAGCGTGTGCCGCGCCGTGTCCAAAGCCTCCCCGCAGTGGTGACACTGCTATGTGGGTTCTCTCCCGATCCATCGCAGGTACCGGCCAAAACAACCATGGCCGAACAGCACCTGGGTACCTAACCACACTCCCGGTGGAAGCGCAACCATCGTTAAGAAAATCAGGAAATCGGCAAAATCCGAGGCCCTTCCTGTCGAGTGACGGAATTTTCCGTTTGCCGCAACTTATATAGGGTGGGGCACTATAAACAGGTCATCTTAAAAACGCGGCTGCTATTGGCGTTAGGAAGAAATGCATGAGATACTTGCATGGTTTCGAGGGGTCATTAATCTGATGTTAGTTGCTTTTTTGTAGGTAGACGCGTAAAGGACATATGAAGGTCAACTTCATTTTTTAAAATGTGTTTAGGATTGGCTGAATGTGTCAGAAGCGACGGCGCAGCTTTGCCTAGGCAACTAGTCAGTACGAGATCGGGGATCGATCGTCGACTCACGGAGTCATTGGCGGGCACCGTCGATATCTACCGCGGAGCGCTACTCCGACTGGTGGATCGCGCCAGCGAGCCGCCAATTACGCGATCGACGGTGACAGCTAACGGCCAGCTGATCGATCGATCCTCAGTTCTCTAACGACTTTTCGATCTAGAGCATCAAATCAAATTTCTGTAAATCGAGCGTCTCTCTTGACCGATTACAGTTTATCTGTTCTTCGTCTTCGCGTATTGGTACTGATAGTCACTCAACTAGCGCCCAGTTTTGTGGTGGAAATTCTTTTTTGTTTAATTGTGCAAGCGTGCTCGTTTGCTACAAGTTGCTGTACGTAATTGTTAAATGACAATCCTGGTTCGGGTGTAATAAAGTTGTGTTGCATGTTCAAGTGACGAATAAGCCTTTAGCAGCCCTTGAATCCTCATCCTTCTTTCAAACAAAATGGAATGAGGTATTTTTTAATACATCAATCGATGCAACTAGACATGCATCAATCGAAACCATGCAAGTTCTATCTGATGCATTTCTTCCTAACACCAATAGCAGCCGCGTTTTTAAGGTGACCTGTTTATAGTACCCCACTCGGTATATAATTTACCTATTAACTTTCCACTCGACAGAATACATTTCTTTGTTCCATTTTTTTCACATCTATTGTTCTGCCGCAAATAAATTTCTCTGTTCTCATTAAATATTGTACGAATCATTCACGAGGTCCGTTCCCGCCGTGGAGAACGTCCTGTCCGACCCTGCGTGAAATCCTGGCCCATAACGAGCTATTCTTGTTCTCGCGAACATGAATTCGATACTCTCCTTAGCGCGGATAATTTTTCGTGGCATCTCAGTGTGTCTGGCGCCCGAAGTACGAAAGTATTTGTCGAGAATCTCGAATAAACGTTGTTTATTGCGGGTGGACTGCGTTCATCACGGCTAGGCGTAGCCCGGTTTTCACCTGTAAATACCCGTAACTATTTATTCTTCCGCCTCTCGGTACCTCGTATCGGGAGGGACCCAGAAAAATGAGCCGTGTGATAAATTTCTGTTCTTTTTTTTCTCGATAGCACATTCGCCTCTTGTCCGTGCTATGCACAACACGACACCTATTAAAACTATTATTCATTTTAACGTGTGTTCTTTTATATAGTAACCCAGTCCCGAACATGCAAAAAAGTAAATATCCCCAAGAAGGGATGTGCGTTTCTCCTCTGCAATAATTAAATAACTAGACTGCGGATGTTGTTTATGCAAATGCATATTTTGTCTGAACTTCGGAGAAACCCCCCCGTTGTTTTGGAACAGGACATACGTAATTTGATTCGTTTTGATATGCTGAACACGAAATGTAATTGTCATTTGTGGCGGAAATGAATAGTTTTCGAGATATTCGTGAAAAACTGCAGGTACTACACATTGAATTTTGTGTATACGTTCACGTCCGTGCTGTATGTATGCGTGAGCATGATGCGACCGCTGCGCTGGTCAACTGTTTCTACAGATATATCTGTACGATCTTCGTGCGATCTATATACGGCGTGAACATTTTAAAACATATAGTGATGAAGAGTGAGTACATATTACAACAATACCACATACACCTACCCAGTGTTTCTGAGAAGAAGGTTCGGTAATTATTGCGAAAGAGTCACTGTACTCCGTTTTTGATGAAATTTAAATATGTTATACATTTCGACATTTTGAACAACTTTTCCCTTTTCCAATATAGGGGGATCGCTTTTAGTTTTTTGAGATATTCGCAAAAACTTATTGTTATTACTGTATTGAATTCAGCTTTGAATTTTGAAAGACTAATCCTGCATTTTCGTATGCGTGGTTAGTTCGACCTTCTCCACCCCCTCCACGACCTAACCGCAACTCATTTTACACGCGTAATCTTTGGATTGTAACTGTCATCTAGAATTTAAACTAGTAATGGAAAAATAGTGCGAATAGAATGAGTTATAGTTAGGTTATGGTAAGATTTAAAACGAAAAACGTGGGCGCAAGATAATAATAAGGAGTGTATCATATCATTTGCAGTGCAATAGAATTGTTAGTGATTATCGTTTTTCGTTTTAAATCTTACAAGTATTGTTGAAGCTATTCAAAATTCGCGATCACAAATTTTCAGAACTATCTGTGTGGGATTACTAATCTGTATGGGACCTAGTTAGTTAGTTAGTTAAAAGTACAGCCGGGGAGGAGTGATCGGCACTTTCCACTTTCTTAACGCACACTGGCTGATTACGCCGGTTTGATTCTTGGCTGTGCCGGCTCTCGGCCCTCTATGGGTTGCGTTATCCACAGCGTTCAATCTCCAGACTCTACATTTTATAGCCCGGGCAACCTTGCAGAGTGGTCGATCTACTAGACAGAGGTGGTCGTCTTTGGTGAGAGTTTGTGAGCGTTTTACGGCTCGTGATGGATGTCGAACCCTTTTACCTTCGGATCCGCAGGTATGCCTCACCTGCCCTTTTCGGCACCCCCTATTTCAACTTAGAATCATCACGTGTGTCTTTCGAATACTACATCCTGTTCCCTACTCCGTCTCCAGCTATACCGGGGACTTATCCACCCTCTTTCCTGACACCCCATAGAGTTAGGACTCAACCCTGATCTACAACACTATAGGGCTTGCAAAGAACAAAGGACCGCCAATTAGTAATGGTTCGGATTTAATACATCTATGAGCATAAAGATATAAAAAATCAAATATTATATTGTATATTTTAGATACCTAGATAAATGTGTAAAGAAATGCAGTAAATATACATATATAATTATGCAGTAAATAATAATTTTATTATAAATGCATACAAAATTCGTGTTCTACTAATGAATTATTGCTCAGATACATTATCTGAAATTTTTTGGAATTTGATTAAATCCCTTGTTGACTCTTTTTCTTCCAGAAGAAGAATTGAACATGTGTCCACATACTTTTGGTCTGGGGTGTACATACATACATATGTATACATGTACATACATATATTCGTCCATAATACGTATGTATGTCACTATGGTGACTCTTATTTGCTTTTGCCAAAAATTTTTGTGAAACTTTGTTGTTCCAAATAATTAAAAAAAATCTGTGTAAAGTTAGAGCTTCATCGGATAACGGGAAAGCAAAGCCAAACAGATAAAACATTCAAATTAATTGGGTTTAATGTTTATAACGACGTTGTTTTCAAATATCTTCTAAAAAAATGTGTTATTTTTTACACTTGCGGAACTTTTTTTTTTTATTGCAGAATTTTTTGCCTAAGATCCTACCCTAGTACCACAAAACATTGTATACACATTCATATAATATTAAAAAGAGATTCAATCTTTTTTTAATATTCAAATATTCATACAATATTTATTTTATATTAAGTAACGAATATTATTTTATAAATATGGAGGAAATATGTATTTCATGTTACGAGAAAAATATCTTTTTCTAAATATTAAATGAATCTATATTTCATGTTAGAAATAGAATATTCTTTCCTAATATACATATAATATTTATTTCATATTATGAAAAAAATATTTCTTCTCATTATAAAACGAATCTCTATTTAATATTAAAAATAGAATAGTTTTTCCTAATATACAAATAATATTTCTGTTTCATACCATAAAAAAAATATTTTTTCTCATAAAATAAATCTTTATGTAATATTAGAAATAGAAATTTTAAAGTATCTTGAAAACAAGATAATTTAATAATTTTTTGCTATGGTAATCATTTTTTAACAGAATAAACAGTGAAATCGATTAGTACAACAAAAAATATGTACTTCTACTTAAAGAAATGATGCAATTGTTAATTGCACATGCACAGTTGCACAAAACAAAATCTATGGGCCTACGAATGTAGCATTCCCCGAACCATTAATCTTTCTAACTGCATAAAACAAATTCTGTATTTTCAATAAACCCCTTTCGAAGACGAAGATAAATATTCCCTCGAGCAGTGCACAGAAAGTAGTGTTATTATATTATAGTTTCTAATTTTTTTATAACTTTTTCTTAAATTTGAAGATTTAATTGAACGTTATCTAAATATGAGTTTCACGTTTTTTAAATATTTACTTTATGTTTTTTAAATATGTAATTTATATTCTCTGAATATTTAGCTTATATTTTCTGAACATTGAATTTACATTTCTTGTATATGTATAGAATATTCAGATCTAATATTTTTCTCATATGAAAAAGTGTGGCTAAAAAATATTTTTTCAATATTTGAAAAATACATTTACCCAATATTTTTGTGCTACTAGGGTATATACAAAATTTTTTAGTTCCATTTTCTCAAGGTTCACGATCTTATAAAGAGAACTAGGTTTGGAAAAATCATTTAAACTTAACCGTTAAATAAATATACGTAAATCCGTGGTACATTGTCCAGGTGAGACAAGACGGGTGATCGGTCGATCAATGCATTATTGTATTACTTGCCTCACCCGGCTGATTTAGAAACACATCCCATGGATTTATTCGTATTTGTGTAACGAGTCATTTTAGAGGAGTCTTCTAGATGCAGTATTCCGTATAAGACTTTGACCCTTGAGCAAGTGAAACTCAAAATGCTTGAAGACTTTAAACAAAACTTTGTACAAAATCTCTGGCGAAAAATCTGCAATTAAAACAAACTATCAAGGGACCATATTCAGATGCCAAAAGCCGACTTTGATGAAACTTATGTGAGGTATAGTTCGTCGAAAAATATTTGACACGTGTTTTTTATCGGTAACCAACCATTTTGAAGGGGTGAAAACAGCCCTCAGAGTTGAGCGTCAAAACCACATTTTTTTAGATATCCCGAAACCAGACGCCGAAAGAATTTTCATTTTTTTTTTAATTCTGTTTTTCAACGGGAAATGTAGTCATGCAAGAAAATTTTTGCTAAAGTTTTTTGTTTAAACAATATATATTCAAAATTCGATATTTTTTGCAGCTTCTCCTATTTATTGTTAGTTCATTTTAATATAAACTCGGGTGTGTGATCTTTGATCCAAAATAGTGGATAGGATCAGGATTTTCTTTTTTTGCCATTTAACAATAATTATGCATAATGAAAAATAGTTTTGCACCTGGCGTGCGGAGGATGGAATTCTGGCTTGTTTTATCGAAATAGAAGCATTTAGTTTAAACATATATAGTAGTTTAAACAATACAAAAATCGGCTTTTGTCATCTGAATATGGTCCTTTGTAAGTTTACAAGTTAGAAAAACATTATTTTAGAAGATTTTCGAGAAAATCGATTTTATGAGCATTAAATCAATTATTTTAATGTTTAATCTATTTAGGGCTGTTAGAAGGTTTCTGGAGTTGAATATGGCCTTAGCGCCAATCGTAGGCCTAGTAGGATGCGTCAAGCGTCTGTAGTGTGTAAATGCGTGCAGCGGGTCCCTACAGGCGCCTAATACTAGGAAGTAAGGAGGAGAACGGGTTAAAGTCCCCTGAGGGTGAGTTTTTGAGAATTTTCTCATCCTCTCAAAAAAAAGGGCTGTTAGAAGGTAATCTTTGTCATGCAGCCCTTCGTGCTCTAGCGGGATGCTGAAACTATCCGAGCGTTGCCGAGCAGATACGAACCGATTCGTTCTAGTTTAGAATAAGAACATATACGCGTGTGTCGTATCTCGTTAAAACAAAGTAATCCTTAACAATTCTTAAATGCTTAAATATTACTGTTAAATAGTTTCTAAACGTTTACACAATAAACATTATAGTTTATTATTTAGTTCGGGTGTGTAGTTCACTTAAATACCTTTCAACAAGGGCAAGTTTTCCTGTCATCCGATCAACCTCAAATTTGCACAGATTTTTTTAATTATTTGGAGCAACTCTGAGGGATGCTGTAAAAGAAATTCGAAAGTCGAAAACAAGAGCCACCCTAATGTACAAATACATTCATTGCATTGCGATTTCATCGATCATAAACGGGTATAGTGAATATGCGTGTAATTAATACATCCGCATATTACTCCGACAATATCAAATGTATATCGATTTTATACTCTGGCCAGAAGCTACATGGTTCGAAGAGTACTTCATGAAAGTGGTATCGAGTCCAGTAACATGATACTACTTTTATCAATGGCAAGTACAGTGCATTCGACGATGCATTCATAATACTCGAATATACATGCCTAACTTCAGCAACTTACACCATATACGACACGATTTCTGTGTTTCGAACGCGATTCTCATCACTGCAGTATTTTATGAAATATTTAAAAACGTAATTCAGGTAGTCTTTAACATGAAAAGCTGTTTCTACATTATTATCGTAATATTTCTTCAAGCATTTATTTACATAAATATTATAATAATATCAAAAATACAATTTTACAGGATATCAAACTGCGAAATTTCTGTCGTTCTCGTTTTATATGGATAAAGTTGAAATCAACAAAATTTTTAACAAATACGATAAAGCATCAAAATTGGTGGTGATATTCTTAAAGGGAGGGACTCTGGCAATTCCGAGTGATGCCTTTCGGACTGTGCAATGCCCCAGTTACGTTTGAACGTTTTATGGACACGGTTTTGAAAGGTCTCTGTGGAAAAATCTGTTTAGTATATCTGGACGACATAATTGTCTACGGGAAAAGTTTCGAAGAAAATATGGAAAATTTAAAGACTGTTTTCGGCCGCCTGCGCCAAGCCAAATTATTAATGAACCCGAAGAAATGCAATTTCTTCCGCAAAGAGGTGCGTTATCTTGGACATATTGTTTCCGAATGCGGAATTAAGACGGATCCCGAGAAGATAATAGCGATCCAGAAATGGTCCATCCCGAAAAATAAAACAGAATTAAGAAGTTTCCTGGGACTCTGTACTTATTACAGGAAATTCGTCAAGAATTTTTCAACCTTCGCCAAGCCCCTACATCGTTCAACGGAAGACAAAATTATGTTTGCATGGACGAAAGAATGTCAGAAGGTGTTTGACTGGCTGAAACAACGCCTTACCGAATCTCCGATCCTAGCTTTTCCTTTATCAAACGCGGATTTCATCTTGGATACTGACGCGTCTAATTTTGCTATCGCAGCAGTTCTCGCACAGGTTCAAGGTGAAGAGGAGAAAGTTATTGCATATTTTTCGAAAATGCTGAGAAAAGCCGAGAGGAACTACTGCGTCACAAGAAGAGAACTATTGGCGATAATTAAGTTAATAGAACATTTTCATCATTATCTTTATGGTCGGAAATTCCTTGTAAGGACTAATCATGCTACATTAAAATGGTTATTATCGTTTAGGAATCCGGAAGGACAAATGGCTCGCTGGATAGAAAGACTGCAAGAGTACGATTTCCAAATTAAACATCGGGAAGGAAAATTCCATGTCAACGCAGATAGTCTGTCAGGAAGACCATGCAAAATTTTGCAATGTGAACATTGTCTTCGTCTTGAGAAAGAGGAAGCAAACGAAGAAATATACAGTAAGGAATTGTACGTGTTGAAGACGATCTGCGAAGATACCGGCTTAAAAAATGGAAGAAAGCGCAAGAGGACGATGACGAAATTAATTTCATACTACAAAGGAAAATTGAACAGAATAAACCAAACTGGCAGGATATTTCCTGTTTTTCTCCTATAACAAAATTTTATTGGAAAATCTGGGATTCTCTTGAAGTTACAGAAGGTTTGATGTTCCGTAGATGGGAATCTGTGGACGGGTAAGAAGCAACCCTCTTACTAATCGTTCCTAGAAGTAAAACTGAAGAGGTATTGCAAGAATGTTATAATTCCCCATGCGGTGGACATTTCGGAATATGGAAAACAATGGCAAAGGTTCGACAAAGGTTCTTTTGGCCTGATCATCGTCGGGAAATTGAAGAATGGTGCCGTCGTTGCGATAGTTGCGTGGCAAAAAAAGGTCCAAGGGAGAGAGGAAGAGGCGCCTTAAAAATGTACAATGTCGGTGCACCTTTTGAAAGAATTGCACTCGACATTGTGGGTCCTTTGCCAAAATCTACTATGGGGAATAGATACGCCCTTGTTGTCGTAGATTATTTTTCAAAGTGGCCGGAAGTAATCCCACTTCTGACACCAATGTTACGAAGGCTACGACTACGTCTTGCCAGAGAACACATTGTAACAATGAACAAGAAAACTATAACTTTATTAATTAAACAACAAAGAGGTACAATCGTTAACGCGTGCTCTTGTATCAAAGACTCAAGAGGATCTGACGTCTTTCTTCTTCTTATCAACAACCTCGTTGTTGATAAGGATACCGCAATATCGATCTGACAGGCGACTTCACTCGATCTCTGCGATATCTTCAGGATATCACAGGGGAAGGCAACTTCATCTCGTGCCGTCGTAACAATATCTATGAAAATAAAGATCACTTTATAGAATCTGCGGCTAATGTACTTGTGAAACTTCGTGGAACCAAATTGGAATTCCAAATTGTGTTAAACTGCACAAGGAACATTGTCCTGGTTATAATTTTACAGAGCGCTAAGAATAATTTCAACAAATTAATAAATATATAATAGCTATATTACATATTAGAAACATCAATGCAGGATTAATACTTTGTTATACGTATATTGCTCAATATAACAATCTTTCCTACAGACTTATTAATTTTTTGATAGATTCACCAGAAGAAGAGACTTTTCATTTGTATAAATTAATACATTTCTAATAAATTCAAAAATATTAAAGGCCATTGATTTAATGATTATCTGTTTTTAATTAGCTTTATGCAGTTTTACCGTAGAATATTTGTCGATTAATAAGGAATCAATATATTGAAATCAAAAATTTTGTTTTTCATTCGACAATCGAGTTTCGCCCTTTAAGTAAAACTGTCTATTAATGTTTTATTGGATCATTAGACACTGTATTCAAATAGATTTTAGCGATACTAGATAATGGGTGATTTCTAGAATATTTCGAATACATACTATTTATAAAGAAATTGAAATTAACCTCGCCCAAAATGGAAAGTGTAGCGACAGATAATTGACTGGAAATTGTTGTTTTTAGTAGCGACATTTGACGCGCTACACTTAAGGATTCGGCACAAACTATTATTAATGCTTCTCTTCTTTTTTTGAAACCTCACTGTTGGATCTCATAAGCTGATAGTACACAAAAACAATTTAATGATCGTTTTTATAATTTTTTTATCCTGGGCCTGTTATTGACAAATAAAAAAAATGTTTTGCAGATTTGTATCAGTTACACATGTGTCCCAGTCGAAGCAGATCATTTTCATATTTCCTTCCTTTTCATAACATGAAAAATGTTTGTGACAATGTTAGTGGTTCGAAAGGAGGAGTTGGATCACGCTTTCAGTAAGTTCGAATATTGTTAAATCAAATTTATTGCACGTTTCCCATCTAAAGTCTAAAGTAAGTACACGCATATGTATTGTTTCGTCAGCTATAAGATATTTCTTCAGAACAAGTGCGTATTTTCCACACAAGCGATAACGGTAACCTTAAAAAAGAACCAAGAAAGAGTAAGTACAGAAAAATTATTTTTTCAGATTATTCTTCGTATTAAACCATTAATGCTATCTCAACAATATTTTTTATCATAAAAACGAAGAAAACATTTAAGTGATGTACTTCGGTTGCGACATCCGAAATCGACGAGGTTGATTGAAGTGGTCAATATAGTTTCAAATAGTAAAAAAATCATGTCCGCGGAGACCACACGCGACAGAAGTGAAACTTCTTGCTCATTAGGTATAGATAGAGATACATTATTAGTGTTTTTTTACTGAACAAGGGATGAGAAATGAGAATACTAAGGATGCGGGTATGATCTCAAATGAAGAAAAAAACATGAATCAATTATGGTAATTAGGTTTTCATTTTTTATGAGTCTTTATCCGCAGAATTATCAGTGTCTATCATAGTGACAATTGGCCTATGATAGCTAAAATACGACGTAAACATTTGGCATTCAATACGTTCTACATTCATAGAAAATGCAGCATCAATTGTTGTACCCGACCTGGCAGTTGGGGTATTGACATTATTGTTGATTTTTAAATAGAATTCCCTAGCCAAACAGTCAATGAGATAATTGATAAATAAATAATAACTAATAAATAATAATAATTAATGAATAATAAATAAGTTTCGTAACGCTCGAATTTCTTAATATTCGAATATCGTAACGCTTGAAAGTTGTAGTCCCTCAGCAAAGAAGTTTCACTTCAAAAGACACGGTTTTCTGCGACATTCTCGTAACCTGTGATTCCTATTATTTACATCTGTATGAACCAATTTTGATAAATCCTATCAAAGTGTGTGTGCGACTACAAATCTATGAAGCACGTTTTGAAAATTTTTAATACGAGCGAATATAAAACATTTGTGCAACGTAGTCTTCAAAGTTTTCTCCGCAATTCTGAACAATTGTAATTTTTACAAAATTTCATTTTTTTGTCATCCAATAAACTCATCTTGTTAAATCCACTAAAAAAAGAATGGCAGACGTTTGGATCCAATTTGTAGAAAGTTATGTCGCTTTCAACTGTGGTCAAATGCCAAGGCACGTTACGCTCGTTAGAATAACTAGACTGTGGATTTTATGCATTTGTAACAAAAATGGATCGGCTAAATACAAAACTGTAAGCACAATAGAAGAATTGAATGATATTGTCAAATTATTCTCAACATTTCATCAAGATTTCTTATCTACTCAAAATTAAGCTAAATTCATGTATTTTGCTTTGCCAAAATAAATATTGTTTTGTATTTTATTCAACTCGTACAAATGTTGCTTAGAGAATTTTTCTGCAACTCAACTTTATATAATATACCTTCATCAATTTACTGTTTGCAGAAGTACACTTATTTCATGATTCATGTGAGACGGAATTAATTTTTGTGATAGAAAATTACAGGAATGGTAACAACGAAATTGGTACTAATTGGTTACAATAATTAAAGGCATGCTTCCACATCCTATATCTTTTTTTATTACTGCACATTAATAAACAGGGGATAACTAAAAACTGCTGCTGGAAAATCAGTTTTTTGTATAACATTTTCAAATATTCCATTTTGACTAATATTATGTATTATCAATTACCAGTTCAAGTTGATACAGTAAAGATATTCAATGTGAAATGCAAATGTACGCACCTGTAAACTGTGAATATAAATGAGAATTGCACGAAAAAGAAGTCGTGTAACCTGTAACCAAGGAATAGGTAAACTCGACATTAAAAACAACAAATGACATATAGTTGCGGACACGCAGTTGGTATTCCGCGCCGGTGTCTCCGTAAATTACTGAAATTCGTAGGAGAAGCCGTAAATACTTGGTTATCATACTTGACGGAAGCATGGGGGGCATTATACCTACATTCGCGTACATCGTGGCCAGAGATGGCGCTAACCATGGATATGGCTTCAGCGTTTCCATTCATCGGAGTGGATATCAAATGCAATAGTTCATAGTGCGCTTCCGACTAGGTGGTCGACCAGTCCTCGACCTCTACCTCCTAATCCAACCACCCACCGTTTCACACCGGTCTCTGGCAGATTTACAGGCGCGAGGTTTGATATCTGCATCCGAGAGTTCTGGACTAGTTCCACCTGTCCCGGATCTCTGTATACTTTCCGTTAAGTTGCGATTTTGCAAGGACATCTCTAAGATAAATCAACCAAATAAACTATTCCACTAATCAGAGAACCTTTAAATGTCGTTTCGAACGGTTTATTTACGTCCAAGGCCGGATTAAGCCTATTAGCAGAAGTAGCAAATGCAACGGTCCTCGCGCTTCTAGGGGTCGCGGACGGCCCGAATGATCACAGTGGTCCGGATCAAAAAATTTAGTGACTTTTTGTTTAAACTTTTGAACCATAAGAGATATCGTAATGAAATTTGCACTAAAATTCATTTAAGAAATAGTTAATTTTAACTACAGACAAATAGATATTTTTTTCATTTGTTAAGAAATAATTTTTAATTAATTTTCATTGGTATTTTTGACTAAACAATATTGTTTAAATACTATCTTCCAAACCATTTTTTACTTTCCAAGTATGTACTTCATATTTACATTTCATCTATGCAATGTTTTATGGAATATTCTTCGTGATAACATTTAATGTCTGATAACAATAACTGTTTTGTAATATAACAATAATAGCATATAACTAAATAATAATATTTGTTTATCAGTCTTAATGCCAGTCTTCACTCTTAAGTGGTTTGGCGAAACTTCCGTTTATGGCAAAAATCAGAATTCGATGAAATTTTGAAAATAGGTTCTTTTTTGACTAAAATGACGATTGCCAGAAAGATTTTTGGCGCGTCGAAAAAATTTTTTTTATTATTTCAATGTCGCACTTTACCTTACCGACTTACCGACTTTCTATTTTGTATAGAATATCTTCAATTAGTTATAAAAAGGGATCATCATCAACCTAGTTCACCTCACAGCGCCATAAAAATTCACACATATCATCTGTATCTCTTTAATTTAAAATAATGCATATACAAGGTATGTAAACTTGAAATTTTTAACGACTACTCCCGGATTGTCGCGTGCGTGGTCGGGCCGGCTCGACGGCCGGCCCTCTCCGTCTCCGCCCCGACCTAACCACAACTCATTTTAATCACATACATAATAATATAACTAAATAATAAATAAACTTTTCGGGTTAACCTAATCCAAATTAATTCTCATCGCATAATCTTCCCATTGTAGATATTGGTTCACTTGGTTTAACAATTGAAATTTTCTATACATTTTACATTAATTTCCAGAATATATATATATATATATATATATATATATATATATATATATATATATATATATATATATATATATATATATATATATATATATACAGGGTGTCCCAAAATTCCTCCGACAACCGAAAATGGGAGGTTCCTTGGGTCATTTGAAGCGACATTTTCCTTTGCAAAAATGGCGTCCGTGGCTTTGTTTAGGAGTTATTAACGAAAAACACGGACCAATCAAAGCGCGATCTAGACATACGGTGACACGTTCGGCCAATTGACAGTTGGCGCGTCGGGCCGACTGTGCTAACTCGCGTCTAGGTCGCGCTCTGATTGGTCCGTGTTTTTCGAAAAAGTCGCTTCAAATGACCCAAGGAACCTCCCATTTTCGGGTGTCGGAGGAATTTTGGGACACCCTGTATATATATGCGCACAGCACGAACATGAAGTACAAAGTAGGTAAGTCAGTAGTCGCTAAGGTAGAGCGCAACATTGAAATGATAAAAATTTTTTTTCGACGCGCCAAAAATCCTTCTGGCAATCGTCATTTTAGTCAAAAAAGATCCTATTTTCAAAATTTCATCGAATTCTGATTTTTGCCATAAACGGAAGAACAACCAATGGTTTTGTCTAGCATTATATTTTTATAGTACATACATTTCAAAGCCTGCTTACTCTGTTATTCCATTATTTTTCTTAAATGATTTTACTCGTATTGCTGATATGTGCGGGTCAGATGTTAATAACAGCCTATAAAATACATCTTCATTTGTTAATTAACTTCCCGATTCATAGGGAAGTTACTGTAATTACCCCGAAAATCGAAAATTGATTTTTTAGCAGATCTTCACGTTTCATGGTCATTGGAGTCATTTTAGACTATTTTTATCAAAATGTTCGTATGTGTGTGTGTGTGTGTGTGTGTGTGTGTGTGTGTGTGTGTGTGCGTATGTCCGTTTGTATGGTATCAAATTTTTCGTTAACGTTTTCTGAAAAAATAACAATGCGATCAGAATAATGAATGATGCAATCGATGTGCCCCGCTGTAACTTAGAGCTGATTAGATTTTGGTCCATATTGGTCAAGTAGTTTTTTAGATTTTTTAGTTTTTTTCGAAACAAGTTCATTCAACAATGCAAATTATACGAGAGGACGGAAATTTTCCACCGAAGAAACAAACGTAACAATTATATATAATTTTTATTTTTTTTTTATTAAAAAAAAAAATAAAAAAAATAAAAAAAAATTTTTTTTTTTTTTCATTTAAAAAAAAATTTAAAAAAAATTTAAATGCATTTGTAATTTATTTTGCAACATTACTATGCTATAACAAGGAATCAAGCGAGCAACGAGCATACGATGTTGGTTCAAACATTTTGATAAGTAGAAAACTATTGAACTTCCCAAAGAATGTATAATCTTCTTAAAACGTATACTAAATAAATAATGATAATAATATATTGCAACTAACGAATCGGGAAGTTCTTTGTGTGGCTCGTGGAGAGTCACACACAAAATACCATCCGTACCACTAACCCTCTCGCGAGCTCGCAAAGCGAGCGAGCTACAACACCCCCACCTGCGAAGCTCGCGAAGCGAGCGAGCAACAATAACCAGCTAGTTTTCTGTTTGATTTTCTCGTATGTTTTGTCTAAATTCTGAAGTTTAGTGGCGTGCTTCCTGAGCCTCCTCCGATAATTGACCGATTGGTAACAATGCATGTTGTATAACATCTGCACTATACATTAATAATTTATGGATTGAAGCAGACATGTGATACCAATGATATAGTCCTACCAAATGTCTGCAGTAGTTTGTGTATATTTTCGAAATTTTTCGATGTCTACTTGATCAATAGAAGCGATCACCTGTAATGTAGTATACAATTTTTTCATTAATGTTAAGTTAGATATAATTTTTTAAATTTTATTTCAGATAAAGAGCATTTACTATTATGGAAGATGACATAGAATCATAATGTTTTACAAAATATTCCCATGGGCGTAAATTGGACGTACATGGGACGTCCATAGGACGTCCGTACTATCAGGGTTAGTTGATATTTTGCGTATAGTTCACTGCATTATATATGGTAACCGGACATTGCCTATGTTAATTGCTTTTAAATTTTTTATTTCATAACTAGTTCGACTAAGAATTAAGTGGTCGGAGAATACAAATGTAGTCCATAAAGCGTAAGAGGACGCGACATAACATTGACAATTTTAAACTGTTATAATTTGCACAGCTAGCCGAATGTGGAAATAATTTTTATACGATTATGTAGAGGAAAGTGTTCTAAAAATATTGCAATTTGTTAAAAAGTGGGATTTCCTGGGACTTGAAAAGTATCCCTTACCGATTCTAAAGAATTTTTTTATTTTCTCCATTTAGTTCTGCATTGACTTTTAATATATGTAGGGATTAGGACGATTTTATCGGTTAGGATAGTAACCCTACGTGATATCGGTGAATAAACAATATGTATATATAATTTGCCTATTCAATTATACAGATTTTAGGCTGCTCATTCACTCACACTGTTTCACGCTCGCTAAACTCTCAAATCACACTTTTCTCTTTCTATACTATCTCTCGCAATGCTCGTTGTTTCACTCTGATCCGAGGCCGCGACCTACCTTGCATATACAGGGTGTTCGACTACAGGTGGGAGAAAATTTAAGGGTTGATTCTTAACGATCATATAAGACGAAAATGAAGAATAAAAAAATTGCGATTTCGGCTTTGTTATTTAGCTATCAACAACGCGACAGTCACGTATCGAGTGACGGATGCATGCATAACTTGGTTCTCATCTGGGGCCCCAGCGAGGTGAAAATGTTTAACAAATCGTTGGACAACATTGAACTTTTTGACGTACACAACGTACACTTTTGTTAGACGCGTTGTTGATTTTTAATTGTTAATAGCTAAATAACGAAGTCGAAATCGCTATTTTTTTATTCTTCATTTTCGTCTTATATCATTGTTAAGAACCACCCCTTAAATTTTCTCCCACCTGTAGTCGAACACCCTGTATAGGCCGATCGTCGCAACACATACGCGTGAATCGACTCACGTATGGAGTTCGCAGTTGTCGCACTTCTTCGCTTTCTCTCTGGAGCTCATTACGTGGTGCATATAATTTTTTCAGATGAAGGTGCTTAAGAAGTTTGAAGAACTGGGTTAGTTATTTTCTCTTGGAACCACATATTTTTGAACTCTTACGATTATAGCCCTTCTTGAGATAATTTTAATTATTTAGATATTGAAGGTCATATCAAGGTCATTTCAAAGGTTATACAGGGTGTTCGATTGCAGGTGGGAGAAAATGTAAGGAGTAGTTCTCGACGATAGCATAAGACGAAAATGAAACATAAAAAAATTGCGATTTCGACTTCTTTAGGTAATTATTAATAATTAAAAATCATGGAGCACATCATAGAGGACATTGAGTATGCCATAGAGGCGCGCGACAGTCATGTATCAAGTGACAGATGCGTGCATACCGCGGCCCCTTCACGATCTAGTAGTAGTAGTAGTGTTTACTGCCAGGGAAGAGCGGCTCTACCTCCACGACCTAACCACAACTGATTATATTCGCATGATTTTTCCATACTAGTTCAAATTCTGGATGACAGCTACAATGCACAGATTATGCGAACGAAAAAATAGGGTTATAATTAATATTTAATTCATCTTTTTATTTGTAACTTCAAATATTATTGTGACGATCTGTACATTGTGGGGAATTCTGAAGTTATTCCCCTAGATCGCGGACGTGGCGACACCTGAGAAAAAGGCAGGTTGGCGAGCCTGAGCCACGCTGCTTGTTTTACCGGTTCGTAGCGAGAGCACGCGTGGAGGACTCTGCTCTGATCTCGCGTGCCGACAAGGCTGTCCACGGTCTCGCGCCTCGTACAGGCGTACATGGGTTTCCGAGATCTTTTTGGGGTACAGCACGCAGTGGCTTTATTTCACTTCCATCCCATCCACGTCTGCAGGTGTTGGAGCCTGCTGGTGACCAGTCGACAATATAGTCACCATTTCTCCACAACATTTATATTAGGCGTGTCATCTAGTGATTACGGAAAAAAGATAGGCGCTTAACAACACGGTAAGAACGTGTAATGCGACTCATGTTGCGGTAGACCGTTGATAACCTTTGAAGAGTAAAGTTGTAATTCATACAAGGAAATATTAAACAAAATAATAAAGTATTCAGTGTGTTGTGGAGTGAAAAACACCAGCGTAATAATTATTCACCCTACTATCTCTACAATTACACTAAACATTAGCAATTGAAAATGTCTCAGCAGTTGCTTCAAAAAATGCATTAATCCGATTATCGTAAGTAAACTGTCGTCTGAATAAAAATTCTGCTAGATAGTCAGCATAATGTTTTTTTCCGAGTTCCATAACGTGGAATATTTGTTCTTGTATCACGCCAAGCTCTACCTATGTTTTGCGTGTGCATCCGGATCAACAAAATTCATTTTCTGATTTACAGTTAAATGTTTATATCCTTCGTTATTCAGACATGCGTGCGATTTCTAACAGTCAGATATTATTGTTGAACAAGACTTAACCAATTTTTTTATTGTAGATAACAATGTTTCTGACGATCTATTTTCAACAGGTTGAATAAACATACGTTTTGTTGAACGTTTTATATCGCCAAATATCCACTGCCCGGTAATTAGCCTTCCTTTATTAAATTTTCTTTTTCTTATTTTGGCTTCATCAATTTCAGCAACTACTCCTTCACCTCCGATTTGAGTTGAGTTTTTCGCGAATCATAAGACATAGCCTCTCAACAAAAACTTGACCAATCCACTATTGTATTCGAACCTATGTTTAATTCGTTTTGTAAGAAAACTTGTTGCGGTGGTCTCATTATAAAATAATACCCTATAAAGTGAAAATATGTCCAATTCGTTTTCTAAAAAAAGTTGCCGAGGTAGTTTGGCTATAAAATAACAACTCATAAATCGGCATACGGTTTCAATTAGCAGGTATACGTTTTCGAACCATGTAGTTTTACATGCTGAAGCGATTATATGACATTGTTTAGGACAACGCTTTTTATAACCCTTTTTTATATAAGTGGTTTTCCGGCAAGAAAACATGAATGTATGTGGATTAAATTCTATTTCTTTTCCACATTTAAAACATTTTATGTTTCCACGTATTACGTTTTTCAATTAAGTATGATACCACTTTATTCTTGCTACATATCGCACATACTCAAGAATTCATACAACTTCATTTTTAACCGACTTTGAAAAAGGAGGACGTTACTCAATTCAATACGTGCCATTTTTCAGTATGCTCACCGATTACGCCGAGATGGATGGACCAATGGGTACGAAACCTTTTGCATCTTGTAGAGTATGTCCCTGGGGTGGTCCCGTTATAACAATTTTTGCATATTTTCATTTCTAACGATTTTTATTGCAAAGAAAACGTAATGCTTCATTTTCAAGGAATGGACCGATCGCGATGAAATCTTTGACATTTAGTAGAAGATATTGCCGCGATGATCCCACTTGCAAAAATTTATGTTATTTGTTATTATTAATAATAATTGTAATACCAACAATAAGACCAAAATGTTGGAATTATAATTGTAATGCGCGCGTTTTGTATTTGCCTTTTATTGGTGACTGCTTTCTATGTGCAGCGACACCTGTCGTCTGTTTTATAAGGGCGTCTTCTTAAGAACTTTTCACACTTCATTCTCTTCTTCTTTTTCCTCACGAGGTGTACACGTTTGTATTAATAGCCGAGTTCAATTATATTTTTTTATGTGATAATTATATAAGTCTCTACTTCACTTCCACTCCATACTCCCTAACACAAAAAACCATTCTACGGTGTTCTACAAATTCTACTCGTTCCACTGAAAAGTGAAAAAAAAAAAATTTTATAAAAAAATTAAAGCAACTTCGAAATGCACTAAAAAATTACTAAGATCCTTTTTTCGACACGAATATCTTGCCTTTTACAGGCGTACAGCTAATTCATCAATTTAAATAAAGCTTTGACACATTGCGTACACTTTCATTAGTTTGTGGTTTTCAAATAATTCATATTCGTCGACAGCTTGACCTTGCCTGGCCACTCCAAGTATATGACTTACAGGCCGCGAACATCTAGGCAAATGGCTTGTGGCATATTACGATAAAAATATGCTATATTGAACACAGCATTTAAGCTGTGCATAGCTGTGTCACCTGAGGGTACGCGCACAGTGGATCCGTTTTCGCCCGCTTCGTCCAACGTCCGACGTTGTGTCTCTTTTCCGCACGCTTGAAAAAAGAGACAGATGCGTCGGACGTCAGCTAAAAGAGCACCGTCTGGTCTGGTAAGGTTGGTGGTGTGTGAGCACACACACCACTAACCACGTATATATGTACACGAAAATTGTAAGGGAGTAAACGTCTGAATTCGCTATAAAGTGTTACGAGCCGAGGTTTGGCAGCGTGCGGAAACCGAGGATAGTTTGTGGTAATATTTTAGAGGCTTTGATATAGGTAGGAATTGTACACGCCGGACTAGCCAGTGTATCTTTCACCACTGGGGTATCCTTATGTGTGGAACACAGGAAGGACTAGCAAGTGTATCTTTCACCACCTGGGTCTCCTTTTAAAGGGTACACTCCGGACTAGCCAGTGTATCTTTCACCACCGGGATATCCGTATGTGTGGAATTTTGGGTTCAGTGAAATTACTCCGGACTAGCCAGTGTATCTTTCACCACCGGGATATCCGTATGTGTGGAATTTTGGGTTCAGTGAAATTACTCCGGACTAGCCAGTGTATCTTTCACCACCGGGATATCCGTATGTGTCACTGTCGGAAAGGATAAGGTCGTGGTTCCGCCGACTCGTAACTTATTTGAAATTGTTAGATACACCTTGAGCGGCAAAGGTGTATCGTCGTAGGATGCTAACGACTGGGGATCGAATAGGAAAGGTAATAATTAAACTGAACTCTAGGTTTAAGTTTAACACACGATAATATAATCTTGAATCGAAAGGAATACAAATGTTTAGAGTGTAAATTGTCGCGGTGTCGCGGACTAACCTCTCTGTTTACGCAACGAGGGATGCGGGGGCTATCTACTACAGAATCCCGTTTTGGGATTCGTACCGGAAGAGATTTAACAGTTTTGCTCGAAAGAGAACTAATACCCGATCTTGCTCGACAGTAATCGCGACGTGAATCGACGCGTACAGTATAAAACTCTTGAGATGAAAGCCCGAATATGAAGGGATTCAGTGCCCTTATATAGTCCCCAATATCGGCCTAGACAAGAGTGGGGACTATTGATAAAACAGGGTTCCCAGAAACGATGCAGATTGATGTATCGTCTCTAAGTGCCCCAAAATCCTAATGAGTGCCCTAATCTGAATGATTGCCCTGTTCTGAATAGACTCTTTATTTCGATGTGCAGCTCCAGAAGGGCCAAAGGTTAGCAACGGTCGCTGCCGCATACGTAACAAAAGCAAAGACTGGGTTTCTTATTAGTCAAAATTGGTAGATGAAAGTTCAATCTAGAGTGCTATTTGACTCAAAACTCTTACTTTTACGTTTATGCACAATAATTTTTAATATTCGGCAGCATGCTCGTCAGATTGGCTATAACGGGTTGACATTTTCATAAATATCAAGAAGGGGTCTAGCAGACTAAGAATAGTGAATCGGCCCCCCCTGGATTTTTATTGAAATTGTGTGGAAAACATTGGTTTTAGGTTGAAAGATAACCCCCCAAAATTTCAAGTCGCTAACCCTTCATATAAGGATTATATGAGGGTAAATACCCTTAACTATATCATTTCTTTTCTCGGTTGTTAATTAAGATATTCAGATTAAAAAATACGAAAGTACTCGTACTTACGTCCTTCATATCATATATTTTTTTCACAATTGTGATCATATTATTAAGGGTAGAAAAAATTATTAAATTTTTTAGGGATGGAAATTGCAAACAACCCTTCGTGTGACCACTTTCAAAAAATTCAACAACAATGTTCTGTTATCTATCTAATATATACAAAAGTTGCAAAATGGTTGGATTGGTGGAACATAGTTAAATATTGAAAAACAAATGAATTTACGCCATTATAATAGTACAATATATAGTGTCGTGTTTCTTACGACACTATTTAATAATTCTTATCAGGAGATTAAGTCCCTTCTTAATCAATTATTTCTTTTTAAACGCGAGAGACATTATGTAGGTGTAAATGAGAATTCTAGGAATCATAATATACATAATTTATTCAATCTTTGTCACTATTTTCCTCAATAACTGGTACTGTATGTGTTACAGCAAATATCTTCGTTAATATCTCCAATGGTTTTACAATTTTGGCTTTAAATCGCCCGTGAGATAAATAATAAATAATCGAAGCGACATAAGAACAGCAACCCACTGTTCTGTTGCCATTAGCAAAGTCACATGTATATCGTGTGATAGTGGTATAACTAATCGAATGTGGTACATATTCAATATAGCATTGATAATATTTAAGGTTTATGCCTCGAGTGAACTTTCAGCCTTATAATATTGTTAGATTCCTTTAAATATGTAATATTTAAAAAATATTGTGCGTAACGTGTGAATGACGAGGGTTTGGACCGAGTGTTTAGACAGAACGATTTTTCTATTTAAGAGACGCGAAAGTTGTAGTAGAGATGGTAAAACCTAGTGAGAGGAATTGGGGGTGGGTTGTGGAAACATTTCCTTTGAATGTATTGCTATGGCGCACTAAAGACGCACGAAAATCTAGCGAGTCCCGTCGCGTCGCGTTCAAGAGTCTTCGACTCGTGGGGCACATTGGCTCTAGTTAGGTGGTCGAATTGCTTGACAATTAGTGTCGATTTTTTAAATCAACTAACAGGGGGGGGGGGTTCACAAACTAATTGTAAGATTTCAGTTGCCTTTGGATGTCTCTACATTCCTGACTGGGCCTAATATCGTAGCTTGCCATCACGTTATATCCTTTTTAAATAACTATAATTTGCGTGTTTAGGTGTCATCCAAAAGGGGGAAAAAAGAATGTTAATTTGTACATTTATACGTTTCTATTGACAATACTGCTATCCATGTTTATACTATTTTTGTTCGTATTGTATTACCTAATGTTGTAACAAATCTTGTATAAGATTAAAAAAAAAACTAACAAGGGTTTAACCGAGTGTTTAGACTGTGCGATAAATATCGAGAATATTTTCGAAGAATGACGTAAGACAGCCGAGCGCGGTGCAGTGGGTGTGTGTGATTTTGAGTTCAGGATTGAGCGATCGGAGACCCAATAAAGAAACCGAATGGGTATAAGTGATAGTCGTAGCCTGAATATCTTAGAATCAATACCAAATACGTATAATCACTACTAAAATCTTCCACTAATAGTATTCCTACATTATAATGGCGTAATTTCATGTGTTTTTCAATATTTAACTATGTTCCACCCCTCCGACCATCTTGAAATTTTTGTATATATTAGATAGATAACAGAACATTGTTGTTGAATTTTTTGAAAGTGGTCGCTCGAAGGGTAGTTTGCAATTTCCACCCCTAAAAAATTTAATAATTTTTTCTACCCTTAATAATATGATCACAATTGTGAAAAAAATATATGATATGAAGGACGTAAGTACGAGTATTTTCGTATTTTTTTATCTGAATATCTTAATTAACAACCGAGAAAAAAAATGATATAGTTAAGGGTATTTACCCTCATATAATCCTTATATGAAGGGTTAGCGACTTGAAATTTTGGGGGGTTATCTTTCAACCTAAAACCAATGTTCTCCACACAATTTCAATAAAAATCCAGGGGGGCCGATTCACTATTCTTAGTCTGCTAGACCCTTTAGAGCTCGTATGGAAAAATGGGCAAATAGGACCCTGGCGGGGGCATATTCGTTGTTAGTGCGACATTTATTACGTTGTTTACTTGCGTATTAAATCGTCTCTTTCCGATCATTGTGGCGTTAGCACCGACGAGATACTGTTAAAGACTGCCAGCCTTACGGGACTACGTGTTCCGCGAAAATTCGGTGTTTTCTTACGCCCTCTGGGATTTATTCTGGCTCCAGCCAGAAAAACAAAAAGCCTCCGACGACATTTCGTTAGTGCAGAAGACCACTGAAGATATTATTATTAAATATTGCATTCTCCGCCATATTTTAAACGATGTTTTGGCACTATTTTGATACTATTCTCGTCGGTGGAGTAACTTTTAGCGATGTGGTCTTTCAGGTCACTGTAATTTCCACCGTTACCACCTCGCCCATTACGCCCATTTACCGGACCGCGGAATAGCACGGGCGCTGGCAGTTTTTAACAGTACCTCGTCGGTGGCGTTAGTAATCCCTGTATTGGTAAAACAGAGGAAGCAGAAAATATGTTGCCGGTAAGTTAGGCGTCGTAAGCAACCGTGACGTCACAATTCGGTTACCGATGCTACAGAGTTAGTGTGTTCGAGTGAGACTGTGTGGCGCATACACAGCGTTCGGTCGGCTTGTCGTGTGCCTACGAGCATCGGAAGGGTTCGGGAGTACGCTTCTGAAAATCCTACAACGCAACGATTTGACTTTTCGGTAGTCAAAATCGGTAGATTGAAGATCAATCTAAGGTGGTATTTGGCTCAAAATGCAATATTCGGCAGTATGCCCATCAGAGGGGGTATACACGCCGGCGGCTGCCTGCAGCGTCGGTGTACTCGAGTGAGACTGTGTAGCGCTACGCACCGTTCGGCCGCGGTCGGCTTGTGTGTGCCTACGAGCATCGGAAGGTCCGGGAGTACGCTTCTGAAAACCTTATAACGCAACGATTTGACTTTTCGGTAGTCAAAATCGGTAGATGGAAGATCAATCTAGGGTGCTATTTGGATAAAAGTCCGACTTTCACGTTCACGAGTAATGTTTTTGCAATATTCGGGAGTACGCTCGTCAGAGAGGCTATGCACGCTGGCGTGACGTCTCAATTCGGTTGCCGATGCTAAAACGTCGGTGTGCTCGAGTGAGACTCTCTGGGGCTTACACTCCGTTCGGGCAGCGTGTACGTTTGCCTACGATATATGTAATATAAAATCATACGGGTAGAAAACCACGCGCGCAGAAGTAAATCTTCTTGCAGTCTAGTAATGAATGATCAAAATTTTCGACGCAAAGAAGGACAGTTTATGGTAAATGCTTTGAACTGTGTCTCTTTCTTGCCCAAACGCTGTCCGCGTTTGTGTCAAAAATTTTGTTCGTTCATTATTACAGTGCATTAATTAGTGGACGTTGAACTCAAACGTCCCATGATTTCTGAAATATAAAACGTTCTGGACTGAATGTTACTTTATTAAAATTGTAGACATTTTTATGTTTTAGGTAACGCTTGCATAAAATAACAGTTTACGCACAATTATTTATATATTTTGTAAAACTTTCAATTGATTGAATGATAGAAGGAAATTTTTTCAATATTTGTGCCAAAATTTTTTCAAAATGAAGTTTTGACGTTTGGCCGAATTTTTAAAATCTAATTTTTTTTTTTAAAGTGAGCGGCAATTTTTGTGCGCGTCCCGTATATAATCATAGGCAACGAGCAATTCTATGAGAAGAATATACTACATCTTTCGTTATTTTCTATTTGATAGAGATCTGTGAGTAACCCTGTCCTGCTCACGTGCATCTGTTTGTATGTATGTATTAGCACGTCCCATCGGTTAGCCACTTTTGCGACAACTTGATTTTTCCGTCGGAAAACCCAAACTAAAAGAAAGCAATTGAGGGTGCCACAAATTAGTCCTTTCCCCGTCCAGGCCGAGACAACTTTCCGGAGACTACGCTGCAGGGCACAGTTTCGTTTTGTACCATTGTCATCGTACAGGGCATGCACACAATGAGACAAACCGATGGATTCTGTGTCAAAATCAAAGAACTTTCGATAGAAGTGAGTTAGAGAGATGAATTTTTTAAAAATTAAAGCTGAAACTTTCCTGAATATCGAATAACTATGGATATTGTGTTACGAACGTTTTTTAATCTTGAAAAAATTCGTTAAACTTGCACAATCTTAAGAAAATCGTGGTTTTCCCAATACCACGAGCGTAAAAAAATATTTTTCATATGCAATACATCATTTCCCGTTGATTTTTTCACGCTGATCTCAAATATGGTCTGAAAATTTGTCTACGACCTTCGGAATTTGCAAAATGTCGAATTATTGTTAAAAATTTGTATTTTCATTTTTTCAAGGTTAAAAAACGTTCGTACCGTAATCTCCATAATTATCCCACATTCAGGAAAGTTTCAACTTTAATTTTAAAGGAATTTCAACGCTGTAACTCATTTCTATCGAAAGTTTATTCATTTTGACACAGAATTCATCGGTTTGTCGCAATGTTCGGCGCGAGGCAGGTTCAGCGCGTTCGCTGGAACCCGGACTCGCGTTTTGAAAGGCCGCGCGCGGTCTACGAAAACTCATTAGACATGTTGCTGAACACCCTGTATTGTAGATTGAATATTTGGGTGTGCGTGGAAAGAATGCAATCGCATAATCCATAAACCGCATAATAATAGTAATTCCTTATTGCGAAGTATAAAATAAAATTTGTTGAACCTAGCCATGCAAAAGGTCTCATCGGCCCTGCATACGAAAATCCAGGACTGGTCTTTCAAAATTCAAAATGCTCACTCTAGTGACCAGTGTGAGACCCTGTTTTTTCTCTCATCTCCACAGCGTGTTTCGAAACAAAAAGTAAACAAACGTCGCGCCAGAGCAGGCATACGTTTCCACGGAGCATGCACGGATACCAAAAATTAAATTCAGTACTAGCAATAGTTTTTTGCAATTTGTTCTTGAAAATATTGTCCTTGACAACATAACTCAAGGTCAACGTGATCTGAGGTACCTCCCCTCAAAGGTATATTTACCTTCATCGAAATCGGTTGATGCAAGAAATAAGCAACAGGCATTGGAAGATGTAAGAATTCTTAGATTTATTGCAATTAGAGGCCGGGAATCGTGAAAAAATACAATTTTTACCATCTTTAATCTTTGCAGTTCATGGCAACGTCGACTGATTATTACACTGTAATAATGAACGATCAAAATTTTTGACACAAACGAGGACAGCGTTTGGGCAAGAAAGAGATACAGTTCAAAGCATTTACCATAAACTGTCCTTCTTTGCGTCGAAAATTTTGATCATTCATTACTAGACTGCAAGAAGATTCACTTCTGCGCGCGTGGTTTTCTACCCGTATGATTTTATATTACATATATCGTAGGCAAACGTACACGATGCCCGAACGAAGTGTAAGCCCCAGAGAGTCTCACTCGAGCACACCGACGTTTTAGCATCGGCAACCGAATTGTGACGTCACGCCAGCGTGCATAGCCTCTCTGACGAGCGTACTCCCGAATATTGCAAAAACATTACTCGTGAACATAAAAGTCGGACTTTTATCCAAATAGCACCCTAGATGGATCTTCAATCTACCGATTTTGACTACCGAAAAGTCAAATCGTTGCGTTATAAGGTTTTCAGAAGCGTACTCCCGGACCCTTCCGATGCTCGTAGGCACACAACAAGCCGGCCGAGCGGTGCGTAGCGCCACACAGTCTTACTCGAGCACATCGACGCACAGTGGTCGGAAATCACCAAATCGTGGTCAAAAGTCCAAAATTGTTTTCCATTGTTTAAAAATCTAAGTAATACTACTCTATTTATAAGGTTCCAGAGCACGTTTTTTTGTTACAGCCAATATTTAGTTCGTACTTATGTCGGAGATACGTAAGTTCAAATTTAGTAGTATATGTAGATGATCGGCATTTTTAACCATAATTGAAATGACCTCTGCGATTTATTATAGCGCTGTAACGCTGGTTGATCATTCTTGCTATTATTGGGCATGACCTAATTTAATATAATATTCTGATTTTATTGCTTTATTTAATTTTTTAAAGCTCTGGGAGATGAAAAATAGAAATCTACACGTCTGGTACATTTCATTAACGAAAAAGTTGCTTATCAATCGCGATCAAGCAATCATTTTTTTGGAAAAGAAGCTGTTAAGGCTATTAAACAAGTGTACGTTTCATTTTCCTGCTACCTATTGCGACCTTATGAATTATCACCATTTCCTTAGCGACCGGTAACGTTCCGAAATGGCGAATTTGCCCTAAATCGTAGACAAAACTAATTTTCGCAAATGTAAGGTACATTATTGTTATATATTATAATAGAATGCTTCAGATAGTCAACATCCAATTGTTTCTCCTGGCACTTTCAAATTTTTCTGCCACAATATATATATATATATATATATATATATATATATATATATATATATATATATATATATCTTTATTTTACTAGAAGTGAGTGAAATATTGGAACGAAACAGAACTGAAAAACTTCTATTACATTTTAGTACTAAAGAATTACCTCGCATGCAATATTTAACACTAAAATCTTACATTTTTTGCTATCTAAATTAACCTGATAATAATTTAATATTTGTAGAAATAAATAATTTTTTCACATAACCGGCCGCCATTTTGTTTTTTGTAATTTTGACTTCAGATTCATATTCAACGGCTCGAGAAATATGGGAATACTAATTTTCAAGAGAGTCCGATAATTTGTTGGGTTACGCTTCCGCCATATTGAATCCGCCATTTTGTCTTTTGTAATTTTGACTACGCGCCGTGCCGCTTTTTCGTTCTGCCATGCTCGTGCGTCGCTGCAACAACGACGCCGACTGACATGAGCTCGTTTCCCGCGAGAATCCATCGTGACGATGCAAACGAAGGATTTTGATATCCGATAGCATCGGGACGACGCCATTCGCGCGACCGTGACACCGTGCCGTCGCAACGCGACTTTTGCGCAACGATTCCGAGCGATCCGCGACCCGCGAGGTGTGAAAAGTGAATCGGTTGTGTTAGTGATTTATTCCACCCCTGACAAAATCCCGTCCCTCCGCGTTTCATCCGCGAACCTTGGCGCGACAAGCTAATTCGGCCGCGGAGAACCGTTGCAACGAGCCGCCGGCAAAATGGACTCGTTACATGACACCCGAACAGGAACCTGGAAAGCGTAAAAACAGTGAAAATGCCGGCGAGTGAAACAGTGGCCACGTGGCAGAACGGCACCTTGGAGGTTAGCCGTCGCGAGGGAGCGAGATGCGCGCGCCCGCCATCTAACGGCGTCACGACAAAGCAGTGCAGGTACACGCGCGCCGCCGAGCGCTGTCAAATAGAGTGAAAAGGGAACCGATGCGAGCGGTGTAAGCGTCGAATGAGAAAGTGCCACCGGGACGAGAGCAAAGTGAATGCTACCGGGCCACCCGCCGAAAACTGAGGCTCTCGCAGACTTGAACGACACAAGATCGCCGACGCGAGGAACGCCGGAACGACTCCGACAACGGTGGGCTGAGTGCATCGAACGACAGACACGCGACCTGTACACGATGACTGAGCCCGGCGTGTCCATCAGGAAGATGACCGTTGCCGCCGCCGCGACCGAGAAACTCGACCTGAACCGCAATATCGACCGAATGCGGAAGTCGGGGTGCACGATGGACGGGAAGGACCCGTTTTCGTTTCTCGAACGAGTCGCCGAGCTGTGGAAAACGTATAGCATCACGGACGAGGAACTCCTCCGAGGACTACCTGAATTGTTGCGTGGTCAAGCTCAAGCCTGGTACCGGAACATGCGCAACGCCTCGTCACTTCGCGTGACCAACTGAGGCCGTCGCGATCGCGACCACCACCGCCCCCGCCGACGAATTTCGAGACCGCGGACCAGCGACGGGGCCTGACCGATACAGTCTGGAGACGCACTGCTGGCGATGCAAGCAACGGGGCTACATGCGTTTTGTGTGCCGGAATGCGTACCAGAAGTTCTGTTCGCGATGTGGCCGCGATGGCATACTGACACGGGACTGCCACCCGCCGGGCCCGCCGATGACAGAAGGACGCCGGGCCCACCAGTAAACGATACCCCGTCCATCCGTTATATACGCCACGACCGTTGCTGCCGATACGGATATTAGAACACGAAATCGACGTACTGCTCAACACCAGCTCCCAGCTGTCATGTATCACCGAGGAGGTGGTGAATAGGGCCTGTCACGTCGTTTCTCGTTTCGGAGCCGAGAGAGAGCCGAACTCGAGAAATTATGGCTTGAAGACCGGGCCACGCTCGGTCGCGCGACACGTGGTCCTCCCGGGACAAACAATCCTTCGCAGATTCGAGTCGTAATACGCGAAGAGCTGGACAATATCGAACTCGGGCGCCAGACACTATAGGGTGTCACGCGAAACTCGCACTTTGACGCAAATTCTATTAAACGATCTCGATTCTGCGAGGACTGCGCGATAACCTGAAATAGCCGCGAACACGGTCAGGGTTCCACGTGAGGAGAAGGAACGGGGCATTCCCCGCGACGGGAACGTTTCTCGTAGGGAGAATAATTCTTTAAAGATTTCGGCAACCATAACAATCGTTTATTAACGGGTGGACGGAATACAGGCCGCCGGTGTTCACCGGCGGCAACGGAAAGTTGCCGGCGCGATAACGATATTCTACGACGGTTGTTCGGTCGATCGCGCGTAGGTTCTCCCTTTCGCGTTGAGCTCGACGGTCACAGGACTCCGCGTGAAATACAGGCCCTTACGGCACGAATTCCGCCGAGCTCCGATGTTCTACGCGGATTCTAATTTGACTGGGCGAGGGCCACGGCAAAGTCGCGAGAAAACGAGACCGGCACGTCGCGTCGTCCCACCGTGGAACGTCCCGAGAAGAGATTTTAACAATCGCAAAGGTCGCGCGCCCCGAATATTCCGCGCGCGGACAATCGCGGACGCTACGACTCCACGGCCTCGCGTTCCTCTCGGGAGAGCTACTCCCGGTACGCAGATACGCGAGGACTCGTGGCACACGACGCGAGGTCGGAATCCGCAAATACGCCCCGAGCCAACACGAATGAATTTACATGGGGAAATCGCTACATAAAGCCTGATCGGCGCTTACCAAATGACCGTCGATCGTCGGGACCCAGCACTCGGCCAACACTTTTGAATATCGCGGATAGAGCAACGGTAACACTCGATTCACAGTCCTACGACCCACTAACCTAATTCGGCGTGGCTCGGGAACGCGGAAGCGAGGCATCCCCCTACTTCCTCCCCTACATCCCCCCTACCTCCCCCAGGCGACGCTCGGGCCTATCGCGTGGTTCCTTGCGGCACGGACGGAATGAGCGTCTATGATCCCGGGCCCCCGGGAATTTGGCGATTTCTCATGGAAATCACAAGTTCGACGGGGCCATCGGGAGAGCCGCGGAGCCTGTCGGCATGGATCCGAGCCGTTCCAGGATTGTTCTCCGCGCAATTCCTGGACGAGAGTCGACGAGGCTGGGCGGTTGGACGTCCCGTATTTTCGGTATCCTCGTCGGCCTCTCCGGTTGCTGAATCCGGGCTCGATCCTGGTCCAACCGTCTAGTTAGCCAATGACGTGTTGCGATAGATATTCCGAGCATCTTTCCTTAAGACTTGGCGCCAATCAACGGCAGGAGATAGGTACCGGGTTCCTTCTAGACTCCGGCTATTCCTGAAACCTCGTGTCGCGCCCAGCGGCGCGACATTCAAACGCGATAAATTTGTTCCGCTGGACCTCGGACGTCCAGGGAGAGCGATCGTGACGGCCGTTCCCGTTAAAGTACCGGCCGAGGTTGACCCGGTCCTTCGTTTAGGGTTCGGAGTGACGCTGGCAAAGTCTGCCACGTCACAGGCCAGAGAATGCGAACTGAGTCCGTCAACGACCGACAGCCGCGTCAGCCTGGCCAACGGGTCGGACACCTGCCCGGTTGGCCGAAACCATTATTTTGCATCGGTGAGCGTGAATGGACCGAAAACCTCACCGTGCTACCGAAGATGGGTGCGCCGATACTGCTGCGCATACAGGACATTACTGCTCTCCAACTAACCCTCCGACCGCCGCTTGAAGTCGCATCCTGGCCGGACGGCTGTCAGGCCGAACCGTGCTTGCATTTGGGCCTCCGGAGGGTGCCTGAAACCGAACGAGAGGCATTCGACCGCTTCCTGCATGCGGAAATGCGGCTCTTCGAGGGGATGACAAAACGGACGACGCTTGTCCAGCATCGTATCAAACCGACGAGACGCCAGTCAAGCAGCTATACCGGCCCAGGAACCCGGCAATGCAGGCATTCATCAACGAGGAAGTTAGGAAAATGCTGGCCGACGGCGTGATCGAGCCGTCTAGCAGCCCCTGGAGCTCGCCGGTGGTCGTGGTAAAAAAGAAGAACGGTAAGCCACGCTTCTGCGTAGATTTCCGAAAACTGAACGAACGTTCGGAAAAGGATGCGTACCCACTGCAGCATATTCAGGCCAACCTTGACAAGCTACGGGGAGCGAGGTTCCTTAAGACCCTCGACCTGAAAAACGGATATTGGCAGGTACCGTTGGAGGAACGCAGTCGGCCGCTCATCGTATTCACAGGGGCTCTACCAGTTCACCGTCATGCCGTTCGGACTGCACTCGGTCCCAGCTACGTTTCAACGACTACTGGATCGAGTGATAGGCCCGGAACTGGAACCGCACGCCTTTGCCTACCTGTTTTTTACATCGGGAAAATGCTTTTACGCATACCCCAAGCCTCCTGGGAGAGACAAGGGGTTATCTGGGTCTTATGTGGCCAGAAGGGCTCACAGTACCCATTAAAAACCTCATGATAACCTTCCCTAAGCTATTCGGGGGCGACTGGGATCTCCGCAGAACACAACCAGCCATCCCCTTTTGCCCTTAGCCCCTGTGGGCCCCGTCCCGGGGGAGAGAAGCTCCCCCCAGCAATTCCTAATCTATCAGGGTGTAAGCAGGATGCCCACTTGCACCACCCTTCTCTGGGGCGTTCGGTGGGCTTCGCGAGTCTCCAGCTCGCTCCGCCCAACGACCCCCGGTGACCCCGTTCCTCGCTCAAGGAGACGCCTTTGCCTACCTGGACGACATCATTGTCGTCAGCCGAATGATCGGCGACCACCGACGGCACCTGCAGGAGGTCTTCCACCGCCTCCGCACGGTCGGCCTGAAGCTGAACCCAGACAAGTGTCGGTTCTGCGTGGATAGCTTACGTTACTTGGGGCACATCGTCGACCAGCAGGGCATCCGAACCGACCCAGAGAAGACCGACGCCATCGCGCGGATTCCGGCACCGAGGTCAATCCGGAACGTCCGTCGGTTCCACGGCATAGCCTCCTGGTATCGGCGATTCGTGCCGAACTTTGCCGAGGTGATCGAGCCGCTGTCCCACCTCACCCGTAAGAACCTCAAGTGGAGGTGGACCGAAGCCGAGGAGAAGGCGTTCCAGACGATGAAAGACAGACTCGTCGCCGCCCCGATACTTGCCTGCCCGGACTTTCAACAAGCGTTCACACTACAGACCGATGCCAGCGACAACGGTCTAAGGGCCGTGCTGACGCAGGGTCCGAACGACGATGAAAGTCATCGCGTACGCCAGTTACACCCACGGTGAAACGGAGCGCAAGTACAGTGCGACGGAGAAAGAATGCCTCGCCGTGGTATGGGGCATTCGGAAAATGAAGCCTTACCTGGAGGCATACCGTTTCACCGTCGTCACCGATCATCAAGCACTCCGCTGGTTGCGCCAGATGGACAGCCCGACCGGTCGACTCGCACGCTGGGCCCTAGAGTTGCAACAGTATAACTTCGAGGTCAGATACCGGTCCGGCAAGCAAAACCACATGGCGGACGCGCTGTTCCGGACCACGACACTGCCGGGCGTGAACGCGCTCCTCCCGAAGCAGCGGAACGACACGTTGTACGAAAGGAAGTACGAAGCCGTCCGCCAGAACTCGACAGCAGAACCGAAATTCCGAATAACAGACGGCAAGCTGTACCGACACCTGCGGCAGGCCACCTGGGGATCGCCAAAACGATCGTCCGCCTAGTCTAGCGTATCTGCTGGCCAGGGATGTTCCGGGAAGTGGCCCGCTACGTACGGAGCTGCGATCAATGCCAGAAGTTCAAAACGCCGCCAAGCCAGCCGCCGGGACGCCTGTACGCGAATCCGGGGACCGAACCGTGGCATACGGTATCTGTCGACCTGATCGGACCACTGCCACGTTCGCGGAGCGGACATACGTGGTTACTCGTCGCGCTGGATCGGTTCTCGAAGTGGGTCGAACTTGCGCCACTGCAAAAGGCCACCAGCAACGCCGTCGCCGCCGCGATACAGAAGGATGTCATCCTGCGACACGGGGCACCGAGAATCCCGATCTCCGACAACGGCCGCCAGTTCTTGGGCACCCCGTTTACATCTTTGATACAGACCGCTGGAATCGAGCACCGCAGGACACCCCCGTACGCGTCGCAGTGCAATCCAGTCGAACGAGCCAACAAGGTGGTGAAGACCATGATGATCGCCCAGTACACCGAGACGATTCACAATCTCTGGGACGAGAAGGTAGACGAAGCACGGGTCGTCATAAAAATCGCCCAACACCAGGTTACGGGATACAGCCCGGCATGCCTCAACCAGGGGCGGGAGCTACTACCACCAGGACAGCCGACAATGACCGGGTCGACGGAATCGACCAACAACCGCTGGAAGAGCCTACGCGACGCCCAGGAACTTGCCAAAATAAGCGAAAGGGAGGGTTTCCCCTCGTGACGAGGATGAGGGATCGCCCCCGTAGATTGTAAGTTAATTCGGGAAAAACGACACCACCTCGCGACGAGCGTGACGAGTCGACCCGTCCGAGCCAAATTCGTGCGAGGGCCACATACTTTTGTTTGAGGAAGGGTTACGTGCAAAACTTTTTTTTCTATTTTCCTCTCACGCCGTACCCTGCCGTTCCGTGCCAGGGGGGTTATCCGCCGCACTCTCACAAACCGAGAACGCCGGTTATATCCGCAGCCGCGTACACGCTGGTCGTCGCGCACATGTGCCTCGGCGGTTCGAAAGGTTCGGAAGATTCCAAACCACTTCGCTATGACGCGCATTTCAATGCTCTGTGTAGTCGCAATCGCTAGATGAAAGATCAATTTATGAGGGACGTATACTAAAAATGTTCACATTTTACGTTTTCGAGGCTAAATTTGCAGTATTCCCGTTTCACGCTGAGCGAGAGGTTCTGCAAGCCGGCTTGACACGAACGCGTTTGTGTGCGAGCGTGCCGTGGCACGGCCAGTTAAGCCTGCTCTGCGTGGACCGACAATACTGCAAATTTAGCCTCGAAAACGCAAAATGTGGACATTTTTGGCATACGTCCCACATAGATTGCTCTTTTATCTAGCGATTGCGACCACGCAGAGCATCGAAATGCGCGTCATAGCGAAGTAGTTTGGAATCTTCCGAACCCCTGCGAGCTGCCGAGGCACAGGTAGCGACGGGCGACGGGCGAGATGAAACGTCACGCCGTATAGTGACATCACGGTTGCTTATGAATCCTAACTTATCGTCCTCTGTTTTATTGGCACCACCGAGTGCAAGCAACAGCAGCCCCGATCTCGTCAGTGACTGGAGTGATTCAATGATCGGAAACAGACTTCAGCGCTCGGAGCGAGAAATGCCGGATTTATGTGTTGCCAAAATCCTCCGCTCTACTGTTTTTTTTCGTATACGTTGAACTGTGGATTTAAATACGCAAGTTTTAACATATTAAGCGTTGCATTGACATTGTATGTGTCCCCGCAGAGTGGGACGATAGTTACTGTTTCGATTACAAACTTAAATCTCTCGATATTGAAGAAAATGCATCTCACTTCAAGCGGCACCACTGTCGCACCGCTCTGTGCTACTTTTGGCTGTCTAAGACCTGCAGAATAATGTAAATTTCACCTCAAAAACGCAAAATGCGTTTTGGCATACGTCCCACATAGATTGATCTTTTGTCTAGCGATTGTGACGACGTAGAGCATCGAAATGTGCGTTATAGGGTTACAGTTTCGCGTATTCGTAACCCCTGCATTTCGTGTACGTATATGTGCTTAGTGGTGTGAGTCACGCACACTAGAGATGGGATCCACACCCTTAACACCAGCTACAACATTATCACATTATAAATATTCTTATTGACAAGTATCGAATGAAAGCTTGAAATCACGAGCCCGCGACGACCGCGGTTAGCCTGCGACTGCTCTATTGAAGCATCAGGGCAGACACGGGGAAAACGATATTTTCGGCAATCAGAATCGTTTATTCAACGAAGATGTTATGACAGGGCTGCCGAAGCGAATCAGGAGCACATAAAGTTGATCGCCGATGCGTCACATGTGATTTCGCGACGGATGGTCTTCGCACGCGCATTGTCCTCTGAGGGCGTTCTCTTCCGCGTCAAATTCGGGAACATTCTATATTTACGCGCTCGTGTCCTACGCGGGGAATCTACGATGCCCAATTCCGATCTAATACGCGATCTTAATCGAGCTTCGTTTGTCAATCGAATTCGCGGAACACGAATCGAGCACGTCGCGGCATCTGACCATGGAATGAAACGATGTTGGTCAGGGCTGATGACGACACCCGGTATTATATTCGGATCCCACGTGGAATGCGAATTCTGTCCGTTGTCCAGAGAATCCATGTCGTCAGCCCTCGCGACGCGAACGCGGACCCGTCACAACGCTACACGTGCCACACGCGCAAAATCAATAAATTCGTTAAGAAACCCTGATCGGTGCTTACCAAGGTGACATCTATAGTTAAATGAGCATAATGGAACCAAACTCGCTCTGCTGTTCCAGGTAAGGCCTACAATATGATATATAGGTTGGTTCTAACTCACAGTTATCATTGTAGGCAGATTTCTACCCTACCGACACCATCATTTTACCTTATAACGCGACCGTATTTTGCGGTGGCGGGGTGAGGAGGGGATTACCTTATAGCGCGACCATATTTTGCGGGGGATGGGGGAGGGGGGACTTTTAGTTTTCCTGGTATTGCATTCAAGACCAATTTCCTGGTATTGCGTAAGCCTGGTGTGTTGATAATATATAATTTCGACGACGGGCATCAAGTCGTGATATCAGATCACATCTCTGTTCTCACCCAGTCTATCCTCATCATTTTTTATATAAACATCCTTTGGCTCCGATCACATCTCTGTTATTGCTCTCCTTATGATTTCTCTCCTCGTCTTTATTATATATTCGTAATGGCAACATCCTTTTGACGGCCGGTATCGAGTCGCGATATCGAGACCACGTCTGTTTTCACTCAGTCTTTTCATTATAATTTCTTTCCTCTTCTTTATAGAGGGAATCGTAGAATCCCGTCCGAACGTGTTCGAACGTGTTTCTTACCAATGGGGGAGGGGTTGACCTTGATTTTTTCAAAGACAGTTTCCCACGAGAATACATGCACTTTGGTTTAAGACGATTGACCGTTCACGATGTAAGAGAGACAGAGAGAGAGACCGTTCACGATGTAAGAGAGAAAGTTTCTAATTAACAGAGCGGTATAGAGTTTCCCCTTATTTTTTCGACGCGACTATTCCCTATACGAAAATTCTCGATTGTGGTAGCTAACAGAGGTAGCGGGGATAAAATATGTCGATTTGACGATTCTCAAAAATTTATTACTAACTGGGTTTTTTTTGTTGAATCTCAAGATAATTATCTCAATTATTCGAAAAAATATTTGTCCTATAAAATTTATGGTTTGATCAACGAGTCCCCTCCTTCCAACATGTATCGATAACGAGGTCATCAAAAATGATTACTAATCAGCTGATTTTTTTACTGTTGCTTAGTTAATATCTATATAATTTAACAGCCACATTGTCCTACAAATTGCGTGGTACGTTATCCCGGTCCTCCAATTGAATACATATTTGAAATTCACATTTTGCTATTATAGCTGAGTCATACTGGTACGCATTCGCAGAGTATTGCTTACCCACGTTAGTGTCGACCATAAGCGTGCAAAGATTTTTTGTGCTGCAAAATAATTATTGTAAGATCAAATTGAAATAATAATTAATTTAAGCACCAGTAAAAAAAATGTACTTAAACATAAATGAAATTTATGCCAAGCTTGGAGACCAATTATCTTGTTCACTGGCCATATGCCATACTTTTACAGGGAATGATTTCAATCCTGCTTTCTTCCGTAAAGGAAAAAAAACCTTTCAATATTTTAAAGAACAATAAAAATTTTCAAGAGGCGTTTATTCAACTCGTACAAAGTGAAAATACATTATTAACAACATCGAATCAGGTAGTTCGAATTATTGAAGAGTATGTATGTCGAATGTACTCATTAAAAACAAAAAATGATATCGACAAAGGACGGTATGAGTTATTTGAAAAAAGCTATAAGTCAAAAAATGAGAACGAAGAAATTAAAAAAAAAATCGTAGGGTATGATCCGTCTAGTTTGCCACCAACAAAACAAGAATTGTTGCAACAAATTAAAAGAACTGCATTCATCTCCAATGTATGGTGCCATGCACACATGCGATGCCCCACAGAAAAGTTGCCAGAAGATTATGGATGGACAATAATTGATGGCAAATATCAATATTATTGGTTTGATGGTCCCCAAAGTCCATCTTTTGAGGAATTATCTTCTGACTTACAAAGTACCCTATTAATACTATTGTTATTTATTGATCGTTTAATCGGCAATTTATTTCATTTTTTCATGTTATTACAGAGTCAGATATCAATGAGGAAAATGAAGGAGATGAAGATGATAATGTTAGTAGCGAAGAAGATGAAGATTTACTGGATGAATCTGATGAAAATTAATTTTTTTTATATGTAAAAACACAAATTTTTGTAGTTAATTTACTAGTACATAAAGTTATTTAAATTTCGAAAAAGATGTTTTCACTTTATGTTATGTTACAAATAGAAAAACGAAAATGACAATTCTTGTAGGACTAGTGATACATACCTGTTTTCTTGTAGGACATTGTTTCATTTGGACAGAGAACACACTAACCTATTATGTAATATTTTTGTCCTACAGTTAGTAATAAAAAAAATGGTCTTGTGGTATTAACAATTTCTGAGGGTAGGACCGGGATAACGTACCACGCAATTTGTAGGACAATGTGGCTGTTAAATTATATAAATATTAACTAAGCAACAGTAAAAAAATTAGCTGGTTAGTAATCATTTTTGATGACGTCGTTATCGATACATGTTGGAAGGAGGGGACTCGTTGATCAAACCATAAGTTCTGTAGGACAAACATTTTTTCGAATAATTTAGATAATTACCTTGAGATTCAACAAAAAAACCCAGTTAGTAATAAATTTTTGAGAATCGTCAAATCGACATATTTCATCCCCGCTACCTCTGTTAGCTACCACAATCGAGAATTTTTGTAAGACAAAGTTGGGCGTCTCATCAAAATGAAGCTACTCGCGGAAAATTAGCTTGATAGTAATCAATTGTAAAAAAGTACGAGGGCTCCTGGACTATTTATAATAAACCTTAGACGAAGACTAGCAACATAAGGTTAGCAACGAAAGGCTTAGAATAATTATACAATGGAAGAAATTCCGTCATTGGACGTCCGGTTTATCTCAACCGTACCCTCTCTCTGAGGAACGACGACGACTCGGATTCACCCGGTGTCACCTGCCGCTCGGCGGCCGGCCTTCGTGGCCATCCTTTCCGAGACGTACAGAGGAACCAGGCGTTCCTACATTCAGGCGGCCAGGAAGCTACCCTGTTCTGTCCTCTCGGCGGGCGGCCGGCCTTCATGGCCGTCCTCTCTCATTTATCCCGACAGGCGTCCAGGTGCAACCCCTGTCCTCTCCTGAGCTGCCGGGTGTCCGATAGCATTGCTTCGTACTCTTCCTTAACCTATGGGCAGCCGTGGTCTTACCTCGTCCTCTCCCACAGGCGCAGCTAAAAGTAAGCGCTCTGCGATAATCTACCGGTATTTATACCGATTCGTTGCTAACCTTGTCAACAAGGCGTTGTTAAGGGTTTAGAATTTTCTCGATCCCACGGCTTTCTAGAACATTTGGTCGCGGCGCGATTCTTCTGTCGCCTCAGGGTGGTGCCGAGGTGATCTGGCGCCCATCGTCGCGTTACAGCACTTTTTAAAAATACCACTTTTTTAAGACGGACTAAAAAATATAAAATAATTTTTCCTATTCAGATTCCTAACCGCATACAGATAGTCCTGAAAATTTGTGATTGTGAATTTTGAATAGCTATAAAAATACTTGTAAGACTTAAAATGAAAAACGTGCAGCGCATGCAATAGATAATTGTTGCATGAATAGTTCACCTAAATCTCTAATAATTTTATTGCGCTCCAAATGATGTGAAGTGTTGTATGAGTTTTCTCAACGACAGCTACACTCTACACTCCTTACTATTATACTGCGCGCGCGTGTCCCACGTTTAAAAATTAATTTTTATTTAAATAATTATTTTCTGCTTTTTAGTCTTGTGTGTGCAAAATTGTTCAATCGATTTTAACATTTTAACATCAAAAGATGAGATTATAATAAAAACGTGTAGTAAATTTCAAACAGTATTACGACTATGGCATATCGAAAACAACCGCCGTTGAAAATAAAGGTTCGACGGAGGATCTCGGTGTAACGGTTCTTTCGCTTGATAAACAAACATTGATGTAATACTTTGTGAACACCACACTAAACTCCTTCGGTGCAAAGTAAACGCACAGTTTTCTTTAATTTTTTGTTAATATTGCATTATCATCCAGTTCTGAGTTATGTTTAAAGTTTCAAGTCTCTAGCTCATCGGGAAGTTAGTTTAAAATCAATTGCAAGATTTGTACCGCGCAGACAAACACACAGTCAAGAAAGCGAGTTAATAAAAACGTGGTAACATAGAAAAAAGGTAAAAATGTATAGAAGAAAAGCAAAAATTGTTGCGTTTACGCAAGGAAAAAAAAGCGAGAAGTTGTTCGGACCGATGATCTAAGACAACATACTTCAGCGTCATAAAAATCGGTGAGGAATCGCTAAAGTGTATAATTACCAACGAATGCAATATCTTATTGATTATTGTTGCGTATACTTAATGCGGAAGGTGCGACTTCGCGCGATAGTGCTATCCGAAACACCTGGTGAGCACTGCCGCCGTCTGTGCCTGAACGGGAAGGACAGCACTGTGTTAAAGAAAGAAATGTATTCAAACACTGTCACGTCGCCTATTTTCCGAGACCGGAAAACAGGGCGACAACTGGTCTTTGATAGGCCGTTTAGCCGGGCCACGTGCGACCGCGCGACACGTGGTCCGCCCGCGACAAACAGGTTTTCGCAGCTTCGGAATCAGCTCTCTTTTCCAACGATAGCAACGGAATATTCGGGCGCCAGGCACGTTGACGTGCCACGCGAACAACTCGTAAACGACACGAATCGCGAGAGCAATCTCCGAAGCCACGAGGACCGCGCGAATACCGTGAATAGCTCGCGAACAGGTCGACGGTTCTACAGGAGGAAAGCACGGGGTATTCCCCGTGGCAGGAATGTTTCTCACAGGGAAATTAGACACGAGAATTCGGCAAAATAGTCTTTAGTAAAGACAGATGGTCACGAGCTGTCGGCAGGAGCCGGCAGCAGTCACAAAGTTTGCCTCGCGCGTTTTACGACGATTTCTCGTCTTTCGCGTCGAGCTCGGCAGTCACAGGTCTTCGCGAGATTTTTACAAGCCAGTACGGCACGAATCTGCCGAGCTCCGAAGGAATACGCGACAATGTTCGCTGACTGGTCGAAGGACGTGGCAAAGTCGAAGAAAAGAAACGAAAAAGGTCACGTCGCGTCGTCCCACTGTGGGCTGTACCGAGGATCAACGATATATTTTCAATAATTCGGCACGTCCCGTACTCCCTCGAGCGGAATATTGTCGGCAACGTGGCGACTCACGGCCACCTGGACGCCCCGCGTGCACCTTTCCACGTTTCCCGGCTACGCAGGCGGTTGCGTGGTTCACGACACGAAAGTCGGTGCCCTCAAACACGCCCCGAGCCAACACGAACGATTCACAAAATATTGGTCCCCAAGGCCTGACCGGCACTTACCAAATCGGCAAATCCTCGATTCCGGGAAGTGCAAACAAACTATGGTTTTAAGTAATGGTCAATATAATACGACTTTCTCGCGCCAAGTCCTGCGACACAGTGCCCTAATATGCAACGGCTCGGGACCGCGGAACTTGGGCGTCTCCCGGCTTCCTCAACTATTTCCATCGGTGCAACGCTCGGGCCTATGGCAAAGGTACTCGCAGCAGGGACGTATCTCGATCGGTAGCCCTCTGGTCTCCGACAATTTACAGATTCCTCGGAGACGATGTTCCGGTTAGCTTCGCGGTGCCTCCCGAGGTGGGTACGAACGGCCCGGCGGTTTCTTCGCACTTCCTCCGGATGAGGACCTCCGGGGATGAGATGATGTTCGTCTCTAATTCACGAGGTCATCGTTGGCTCTTCGAGGCTTGCTGGCCCGGCTGGTCCCAATCTCGGCATGATCAGTAGGGCTATTTGTCCGCGATAGGTCCTTCGAGCGCCTCGTCTCAAGGTTATTTCGCAAATTGGTGATCGGAAATAGGTACCGGGCTCCCTCCTGGAGTCCGGCTACGGCCCTGTAACATTGCGTCGCGCCCTGCGGCGCGACGTTCAAATCGCGTTAAATCTCCACCACTGGTACTCAGATTTTCCCAGGGAGAGCGATCGCAACAGCCCTTTCGTTTCGATACTGCTCGAAGTGACCCAGTCTTTCTCTAAGGGTTCGAAGAGACGTCGACAAACTTGCTACATCACAACACATATGCATTAAATGCGCTAGTTTGGTTTAATGATAATGCGAGTTGTTAAATTCCGCCCTTCAAAACATTTTGGTTTCCGTACTCCACTCTGTGGATGTCCAGAGAGGACACACTGGCGCGAACTTTCGGATAGGCAACCTCGGGTCTGAGTGATACACCGGGAGTCTTGAAAAATAAAAAGTTGTGTCGAGGAAATCCTTATCGTCCCGCTTATTCACTCGATTGATACCTCCACAAAATTTTAATACGTTGTCAAAACCACGATTCTGAACAATATTTCCCTTTACAGTTGTTGTCTGCCGGCTTTAGTTTACGAAATAATAGTGCAAAAACTAGTGATTGAAAATCGATCGCTGTAAAAATCTATGTTAATTAGATATTTATTTCGTGGAATTTATATCATATTGTATCCCAAGGTGATCGAAATCGGTAAGGGCCCATATCATCGACAACTTTACCCGAACTAGAGAAAAAGCATAAACTGATTAAATTAAAAACTAACCTATTCAGTCGTTAATCCATTTGCATGTTACCCCAGTGAAACACGAAACACCACACTTTCACACAATTGCTGAACGCTACACGTAGCACACTTTTCGAACTCGAAACGATAGCAAACGAAATTACATACTCCGACGCGGCGCGGAAAGAGTTCCGTGTTCTTCGCGATTTCGCGCGAAACTGTGCTCTCCCCGCATACAATGTTGTCGATGAAGGCAGATTGTTCGAAACAAATGAAATCGTTGCCTTGAAGATACACCTCCACAATACAATAATAAAGTCTGAAATTTTTATTGCATTAGGCTAGCTTAATTTGGCTGTTAGGCTCTAATGGGGCATGTAACGCGTATGAGGCCCGACTGTTTTTTTCAATTAGGCTGATGATGTGGGCCCTCACCGATTTCGAATACATATTTCGTAAACTAAAGTCGGCAGACAAAAACTGTAAAGGGAAATGTTGTTCAGAATCGTGGTCTTGAGAAGGTGTCCGAAATTCATCGAAATCGGAGAGGATTTACATCATCGAGAAACTCTTGTTCGGTACGACATCGCGGTGTGTTACCAACGCTCAGCTGATGGCGCGCGGCGCGGAACCAGACAATACGCGTCTAGGTCGCGCTCTGATTGGTCCGTGTTTTTCGTTAATAACTCCTTAACGAAGCCTCGGATGACATTTTCGTAAAGGAAAATGGTGCTTGAAATGACCCAAGGAACCTCCCGTTTCCCGATGCCGAGGGAATTTTGGGACACCCTATAGATTAGAGATTAATAGATATATAGGATAAATGTTTGCCTTCCAAAATGGCAACTCCATTATTCTTCACTTTTGAACGTAAATATACCCGCCGCGAACGAAAATATTACTACCAGCAATACATAATATCCGCGATACAAAGGCGAATTGGAAATACAGACGTGCACGGACGATTCAACATCGGTGTTCAGTACGGGAGCAACCATGTGCATTCTGTACATCCAACATTTCGGTGACGATGATCACCACTGCTCTTGTCGAATTCGCGTGGTTAAATAAGAATTCGGATCTCGAGCGAAGACCCACTGTTTGGGTACTTTTTGCAGCAATCCCCACCAAACGAGGATCGATTCTCGATGTTCGGCGTACGTCGATCGCGTTTGGTCGTCTTTCAGAGCTCGTAAGAGAAACTCAACACGTAACGTGTCCGTCGCAGTAAATAGTCTACGTGGCGACTTTGCTCCACTTCTGTGGATTTTTTTAAATTCAATCGTGCCCGCCATTAGAGCACGAGTTAGGCAAGTGCCCTGTGTACCCTCAAATCTCGCGAAACAGTGAATAAACCATTCATGTGAGACAACTCATTCGTGGCTTCTTTTCACGAACACGTGGCAACCACCTCGCTATTTCCTCTCCGAATTCACCAACATCCACACGATACAATCGGCAGACGCAAAACCTCAATGCGGTCCCCGTGTGAATTGTTTTTGCTACTTTAAGGTTTCTTTTTGTAAACGGATCACATTTTCTTAACAGCAACGTTGTTCCGATAATTTCAAATGAAGAAACATTTTGATAATTTAAATACTTTTGTTTGCGTAACAATCAAATGCTAAATGATTCCGACGAACGCAATTGTTAGCTACGTAAATGGAAGTTTCCTTTTAGAATTAATGTATTTTAGGAATCTATATAGTCCGTTACTTATTATGAATTATTAATTCAAATACCAAACACTAAATACGTGTATAACTTCGCGCAATATATGAATTTAATGCAGTCGGCCATTTTTAACGTGTCTAAATTCTAAATGTCATCTAATACTAAAAATTCTTTCAGCTGTCATTTTAAACTAGAAATAAAAATATTAATAAGAATATACGGGAAAAAAATCAAATTTTCAACATGTGCAATAAAATAAAAGCCTAAAAGATACGAAACAAACAGTCAGTTTTATGATCGTTATTTTAAAAGATTTTTATGATTTTTATGAGATAAAATTTTTATTTTTGCGGATTTTAAGTACATAATTTAATGACATATATTGTTGATGTAGCTGCTTTTAAGAATTATTTTTATTATTTTTTAATTATTTTTATTCTAATAATATTTTGGAAAAATTATTACTTTAAAAGTTGAGGATTTCTTATCATGTTTTTGTCTTGGCGTCAATCTGATATCTCGCCATTGCAGCATAATCAGCTGTTCCACGATATTATAAATACATAGGATACATGAAATATGTTTCAGGTGGCATGGCTGCGTGTAGACACACAAACAATACTGACAATATCTACTCATATTATTACGAAGAACCATCGAATATCCGTCTCTCACAGCGATCATCGTACTTGGTTTCTTCACATACGAGAAGTGAGAGAATCTGACAGAGGGTGGTATATGTGTCAGATTAATACGGATCCAATGAAGAGTCAAACTGGTTACCTGGAAGTTGTCGGTGAGTGGAACTGGATCTTTTCGAATTAGCTGACCGTCCATTTAGTAAAAGATGTACGAGAACCCCTGGGGATTAGAACTGTTCAGAATATGTACAGTGGGTAACGAAAGTATTCGATCGCCCTTTCAAACAAAATAACTTTTATAATTGTACCAAACGACCTGATTTTTTATAATCAATTAGAAGCATTGGTTTATGAAATGATATACAAACATTTTTTCCAAAAATTACAACTTACAAGGTCACATGCAAACATAAAAAAGACATTTTTTGAAACTTCTTCATTTGGGCCCTTAATGAAAATTTAAACTATGCGTTTTGTAGATCTATGTTACTTATATACAGGGTGGGGCATTTTAAACAGGTCACCTGAATAACGTGACTGCTATTGGTGTTAGGAAGAAATGCATCACATGGAACTTGTATGGTATCGAGGAGGCATTATTCTGATGTTAGTAGCTTTTTTGAAGGCGGACGCGCAAAGGACATATAAAGGTCAACTTCATTTTTTTAAATCGAATGAGGAATTTTTAATACGTCAATCAATGCAGCTGGACATTCATAATAAAAAAGTATTAACCTATGTATGTCGAAAAGTTAGTCGTTCAGTAGATACTTCAATGTAAAAAATATAAAAATATCATTACTGCCGTACTAAGACGTTAGCGTTTACTTAATAGTGCAGTACGACAGTAATGGTATTTTATGTTTTTTATATTGAAATATCTTCTGAACGATTAACTTTTCGACATACATTGGTTAATCCTTTTTTTATTATGAATGTCCAGCTGCATTGATTGACGTATTAAAAAATTCCTCATTCCTACTTGTATGGCATCGAGGGGGCATTATTCTGATGTTAGTAGCTTTTTTGTAGGTGGATGCGCAAAGGACATATGAAGGTCAACTTCATTTTTTTAAATGGAATGAGGAATTTTTTAATACGTCAATCAATGCAGCTGGACATTCATAATAAAAAAGTATTAACCTATGTATGTCGAAAAGTTAATCGTTCAGAAGATATTTCAATATAAAAAACATAAAATACCATTACTGTCGTACTACACTAGTAAGTAAACGCTAACGTCTTAGTACGGCAGTAATGATATTTTTATATTTTTTACATTGAAGTATCTACTGAACGACTAACTTTTCAACATACATAGGTTAATACTTTTTTATTGTGAATGTCCAGCTGCATTGATTGACGTATTAAAAATTCCTCATTCGATTTAAAAAAATGAAGTTGACCTTCATATGTCCTTTGCGCGTCCGCCTTCAAAAAAGCTACTAAAATCAGAATAATGCCTCCTCGATACCATACAAGTTCCATCTGATACATTTCTTCCTAACACCAATAGCAGCCACGTTATTCAGGTGACCTGTTTAAAATGTCCCACCCTGTATATGCTGAAAATTTCATCGAAATCGGTCGACGCAGAAACAAAACTTCATACATTTGTAGTTCGTATGTACGTTAATCGATTTCGATGAAATTTTTACCATGCGTGTAACTACTATAGATCTAAAAAATATATATTTTAAATTTTCATTGAAGGCCCAAATAAAAAAGTTTTAAAAATTTCTTTAAAAATTTTGCATATTGTTTCATACACTAGTGGCGCACCCAGTGGGGGCCAGGGGCCAAGTCCCCCCTCCCAAGAAAAAGGAAACAAAACCCAGGAAAATTAGCTAAACTGTAGAATAGTTGCTTTCTCTCCGATTTCGATGATTTTTGGATATATTATATGTAAAACTAAACATTTTGAACAACTTTTCCCTATACATATAAGCCATACACTCACTTAGGTTCCGACATATTTGCAAAAACTGTCGATACTAAACACAGAATTGAATTCTGCCTATTGTTGTGCGTTTGTGGCCGTGTACGGGTCAGTATTGGTGCCCCCGGTCGATTCGTTTTTGTTTACCAGCAATAGTGCTCTAGTATCGGAATTTTTTTGTTTATTGGCAATGATCACAGAGTCACTATGGTTACACGTTGCATGCGATGCATCATATGTATTTTTAAATTGGCCGCTTAGTTTGTGCATTGAGTTTATTAAAAAGCGTATCTTCAACCAACTTGATAGTTTTTTATCTCTAAGGAGTATCCTTCATTGTAAGTAAATTCTTCATTAACATTTTTTAAAGTTTTTGTAAAAGATTTGATATCATTTTTGAATTTTATACCTTAGCTATGGCTGAAAAAAGCACACAGGGTAGTTTGTTAAATTATTTTAAGAAGAAGCTTAAGATGGAGGATTCAAATATTAATAGCAACATCGATGCTGATAATATTAATATCAGTTTAGATTCGGTTTCCCCAGTCGCAAATCAGAAAGAATCATCTAATTACCTAGAAGAAAGTGCGTCGTTAATTATTCATAGTTCTTACGATATCGCATTATTAAAAAAAGGAACATTTAATTCTGATGATAACTTGGATACTATAAAAAAGTTGTGGAAACCGGAACCTAATTTTAATTTTCCCACAACTTGTGTTGGAAATTACAAACGACGCTTTCGATTCGTATGGTATGAAAAATATACATGGATTTCGTACTCTCAAATTGAAAATAGTGCGTACTGCAAATATTGCGTTTTTTTGCACCTGCCAATGTCGGAAAAACTAAATCGGAATTACCTGGACAACTTATTACACGAGGATATAACAACTGGAAGAAAGGCATAAGTTTAATAGTCATCAAAACAGAAAGTATCATATAGAAGCTGTTCTGACTCATGAAAAATTATAGAATATACGAAATGGAAAATGGCTTTCAGTTGATCAACAAATTGAGGTAGGCAAGATATCACAAGCTGCAATTAATAGAAAACGATTGGAACCGATTATAAAAACGATAATTTTATGTGGTCGGCAAAATATACCTTTAAGAGGACAACGTATTAAGGAGGAATTTTATTTGAACAGGAGCCAATCGCTAATTAAGGCAATTTTCGAGCTTTACTACGAATGAGAGTCGATGCGGGCGATAGGAACCTCACTGAACATTTTAAACATGCTGCTAAAAACGCTACCTACATTAGCTGGAACATACAAAATCAAATTATAAATGCTTGTAATTAAGTCATTTTGAGCCATTTGGTTAAAAAATTAATTCGGCGAAATGTTTTTCACTTCTTGCTGATGAAACTTGTGATATTTCTACCACTTGAGCATGTTTCCTTGTGTGTCAGGTATATAGACGAAGAAAATGATGGCAAGCTTTGTGAACAATTACTACAATTTGTTCCTGTAACAAGTACTACAGGAAAAAACTTATCTGAGAAAATATTAGAAAGCTTAAATAACTATGGCATCGATTTATCTTATTTACGTGGGCAAAGTTATGACGGTGCCGCATCAATGAGCGAAAAGTTTATTCATGTACAAGCTTTCATATCAGCTATATATCCACAAGCTTTATATGTTCATTGTGCATCACATAGTTTGAATTTGGCAATTGGAAATGCTGTATCTGTGATTGATATAAGAAATTGCATGGGTATAATTACGAAAGTACACAATTTCTTCAATATCTCTAAGAAACAAGAAGTCCTTATCAACAATATTGATAAACATGTACCGGATACTAAGAGACAGAAACTACGCCAAGTTTGTCCCACTAAGTGAGTGGAACGTCATGAATTCATCATGACCATGGGGGAATTATATGATGCAGTGATTCATAGTCTTGAAACAATCAGTTCTTGGGAGGACAGAGACACGTCCTCCAATCCAAAACTGTTGAATAATTCGTTCTGTGAATTTGGTTTTATAGCTTTATGTAGCTTGCAAAATATATTTACGTACACTTTACCACTGTCTAAAATGCTGCAAAAGTCTGATAATGATCTCTTAATTGCCCTAAATTTTGTTGATGATTTCGTAGTTCAATTAAATAAGGTTCGTGAAACACCAGATTCTCATTTTAAAGAAATTTTCGATGAAGCCTGCATAAAAGCTATTAATTATAATATTCACATTAAAAAACCAAGAACTGCATCAAAACAAAAATTCAGGTCCAATGTCCCAGCTGATTCTGTAGAAAAGTATTTTAGGAGAAATATTTTCATTCCATTTATTGACCAAATATTGAATCAACTTCACGAACGTTTCACTCGACACCGCAATACTTTAAATTAGTTGTTTATTCTATTACCAAATGGAAAAGATGCTCTACCAGCAAGTCTACTGGATGATTTTCGTCAGTTGTGTGAATTTTATGCCCGTGATTTGATTTCAACAAATCCAGCAATTCTAACCGCGGAATTCAAATTGTGGCGTGCAAAATTTGAAAAAACGGTTGAAATAGTTCCATGCAAAAGTACCATTGATGCGATTTTGAAGTGTGATAAAATGATATATCCTAATATTTATAATTTATTAAACATATTTGCAATACTTCCGGTGACGACGTGCCTCAGTGAAAGATCATTTTCTTCATTAAGAATTTTGAAAACATATTTAAGATCCACAATGACACAACCACGACTGAATGGGTTGGCTTTGTTATACATACACAGAGACATTCATCTAACTATAACCGAAGTAATTGAAGAGCTGTGTAAAAAGAAAAGAAAACTAGATTTTATTCTGTATATAAATTTATAAAATCATCTTAATGACTTTTATTTAATGCGCATTAAAAATCATTTTGTGGTCCGGTACAAAATGCTTCAATCTCAGGATCAAGGATTCAAGGTCAAATATGTGTGGATGTGTGGCTACCGTTGATAGATGTTTTTGCTTAAAAAACGGAGGTCATTTTGTTCAACTCGTCCCCCTCCCCAAGATTAATTTCTGGGTGCGCCACTGTTATATACCAATGCTTGTAATTGATTCTAAAAAATCTGGTTGTGTGGTACAATTATAAAAAGTTATTTTGTTTTAAAGAGCGTTTGAATACTTTCGTTACCCACTGTATATGTTATGGTAAATATAAGAAACTGGTGATTATGTATAATTACCGGTTATGTTACCAGTTTATTTGGTTAATGTGACAAATTATTGAATATTTTTCAAATTGACCCCGTAATGATAAATGTAATAAATATCTTGACTTATTGTGCCAGTAAATATGGTAAAAATAAATAACTAAAAGTAATTTGTCTGGTTTAGGTCGGCGTTCACTGTATATTACTTATTATTTATTACATAAGTCTGACCAAACCCAGACCTTTTTTTAGAAAATATTTCCTACGGTTTATTAATATAATTGAAACCTGTACCAGTGGTGATCATATATTTATAATAACCGGGAATTATACATAATCTCCGGATTAATCACATTTACCGTAACATATACTATTTGAGCTAAATATGGTATTATATTGTCTAAAACTTTCTTATTGTTACTGACAAGCATTGAAAATTACAAATATTGATCAAACATGATTCCGCAAAACATTAAATAAGCAAATTACTAATCCATGTCTTGATGACACGACAAATTACATTTGCAATATTGTTCACTCCTGTTAATTGCCTTTCATGACTCTACTATCCCAGAAAAAAAAAACTATAAAAATCTTTATATTATTTAATTTTCTTTTGTGACCTTATGTATTACAACAGCACTACACATCATTATTTCATAGTGTCGCACTAGTTTTTGAAGTGAAACTTCTTTGCTGAGGGTAACAATTTTCCAATGTAGCGGAAGTCGATGCAACGGAAGTCGAATATGGAGTGGCGCGAAAATTTAAACTGAGAATGAACGGAGAAAAATAATTTCTTACCCCGACGGGATTCGAACCCCGGTCTACCAATTGGTAGTCCAACTCCTTAATCGCTTGGACAACCAATGATCTTATAATGACAGCGAAAATTTTGATAGTAATATCAAACGAAATGGTTAGAAATACATGGTTATGTTACGCTTATAGACTCATAGAGATAGACTGCACCGTCTTACGGAAAGAAAGAAAGCATTAGCCGGGATCGATAGCGCTCTCTCTCACTCTTTGTAATCCGCGCCGCCATTGAGAACTTCAGCGCTTCGTACAGGCCGCGTAGTCTAATGGTACGACAGCACGTGCAGCCACGTTTTTATTTTTATTTTATTGAAGTGATTATTTTATTATTATACTAATGTGTGTTTTTATTATATACAGGGTGTTCGACTACAGGTGGGAGAAAATTTAAGGGTTGGTTCTTAACGATGGTATAAGACGAAAATGAAGAATAAAAAAATTGCAATTTCGGCTTCGTTATTTAGCTATTAACAACGCGACAGTCACGTATCGAGTGACAGATGCATGCATAACTTGGATCTCATTTGGGACCCCAGCGAGGTGAAAATGTTTAACAAATCGTTGGACAACGTTGAACTCTTTGACGTACACAAAGTACACTTTTGTTAGACGCGTTGTTGATTTTTAATTGTTAATAGCCAAATAACGAAGCCGAAATCGCAATTTTTTTATTCTTCATTTTCGTCTTATATCATCGTTAAGAATCACCCCTTAAATTTTCTCCCACCTGTAGTCGAACACCCTGTATATTAGATATATATTTAAAAAACAAGAGGTATGTATATAAATTACAAAATTACATGTAAAATAAAAAAATAAAATATACATGGTTATGTTACGACACCACGTGCAACTGCTTTAAAATTAAATAAATATGTTATTTTACAGAGATATATAGCTTATCAGCTATTGCTAACAGCTAAAAAAATCTACCGTGTGTGGAACAGAATAAAAAAAATCATGTGCGTGGAAACCACGCGCGGCACAAGTAAAACTTATTGCTTATTAAGTATAGATACAGATAAATTATTATACCTAATAAGCAATAAGTTTCACTTCTGCCGCGCGTGGTCTCCACGCACATGATTTTTTTTTAACAGATCTATTTTTTAATTAAGCGTAATCTACAAATTTACAAATATTAAACTTTCTTAATTCTGCTTTTAAGAATTGTGTACATTGAGAGAACTTATAATATTGAAACATAACGTAGGTCCATCAGAAAATAAAAATTTATGGGTTGAATATATGAACGCATACACGTTTCTACATCTTTCATAGAGAAAATTGGATTTCATTTTATAATCTTTTTTTATGTTAATAACAAAAACATCGTATTCAAAAAGTCGATAGAAAGAACAAAGTGTTCGAGTAGAACGACGTTTTATATGCTCCAACATCAGTTCATCATTTACTTTTTATGAAAACTCTGCTCATCTACTTTCAAAAGACATTTAATTCTTTTCCATTTAACATTTAGTTGTCCAGATTTTGAAATAAATTCTTGTGCCAATATATTCACAATGATTGTACGAAATTGAGTTAGTATCTGACAAATTCAAGAAGATGGGAAGAGCACTCACAGTTACATATCTTAACTTTCCAAATTTTATTTGATTAAATAAATTACTTTGATTTTATGGAAATTAAGCGTTAACATGATTATCTTACAAAATACTCAAGTCGTTGTGATTGTTAACTATGATAATATTTATTATGTCTATAATTATAATAGACATGCTAAGTATACTCTTCATTTTCCTATTGTTTTTTGTTTATTTTTTAAAACACTTATTGTCAGTTGAAGTATGTATATGTTACCGTGAATGACCGAAATTGGAGAATGTCGACTTTCACCGGTGAATGTCAACAGATACCAAATACGTCGGTGAAAGATCGAATATTTTATTACATTGTTGTATATTCGGACCCTGTCCGGTGTGTGTCGACAATCACAGATATGCTCTAGTGGAGGTCCAAAACAGAAGAAATCCTTTGTTCTGCTCGGAGTCAATCAGCTTTCTCAGTCTTATGCAAGCTTTGATAACGCGAGCAACGTTTTCTTAATTTTTTTTCCGATACCCTAATTTATACTAAATGGATACTGCAGTAAATCGTGATCTTTTTCTTGAAAAGTGAAATGCATTAATTGCGGGTTAGGATAGGGTTAGGATAGGGTTTCTATAAACTGTGGTGCCCCCAGGTGGTTCGGAACCCACCTTTATAAAAACTGTAGGTCCCGTTGCGATGCGACGTAAAAAAAAAAAAAAAAAAAAAAAACGGAACAACAAACCTGTAAGGGAAAGGTCAGATGGACGGAGCTATTTGCTGAACATCGACCGGACCCGGGGATGATGGTCACATCCAAACAATCAGTCATTATTCCGAGAATGTGTCAAGCCCACCCAATGAGGCGGGAGCACGATGGAACTGATATCTATGCTCCGAAGGAGAAAGATTTCGGCGAAGTTGGAGCGACCGACCTCCGTCACCCCATCGCGTTTAGTAGGACGGCAAGTGATGACCGAATGGAGGTGATGTTCCCGCGCGAGCGGGAATTTCGCCGAAGTCGGATCGGATCCCAAGTTTGCAATATATATACAGACATATACTAGAATCACCCCCACGAAACTCTCGCGATCGCGTCCATTGTTCTTTGCAAAGCCCGTAGAGTCACAGCTTAGCCTATCCTAACCTTGGGGAGGGAGTGGGTAAGTCGCTGGATAGCAGCGACAGAGTAGGGACGGGATTCGAACTTGACACATTCAACCAAGGAATATGGCGAAGGTGGGGGAGCCAAAAACACGGGCAGGCGAGGCACCCTGCAGGTCCGAAGGTGAGAGGGTCCAACGTTCACTCCGAGCCTTAAAACCGCTCAAAAATCCGAAAACTAGGTAGCATGGCCCTTCTCATCGATGACGACCGGACCCATCATAGTAAGTCGCAGACTCCGAAAATGGCCCGGGCCGAATAAAACGGAGGAACGGCGGAACGATGGGAAAACTGCAACCCTTAGTGGGCCGAGCTGCCGGCAGCGCCGTTTATGATACTGGTGTAAACCGGTGTGCCTTAAGGAAGTGGGGGGCGGACGATCCGCTATACCTCCCCGGCAGTATACTTACTACTACTACTACTACTAGGATAGGGTTAGGATAGGATAGAAAAAGTTACGTCCCCCTTGTGATGTTTTATAGCGACTGAATTACGGAGAAGAAAATATAAATCTCCAACATGTTCAACATTCACCATTAGTGCATGGTAAATGTCAACATTTACCGGTGTAAGTCAGAAATCAGGGTATTTAGCAAATATTTCGGATATACACCAAGCGACTATGTGAATGTTGACATTCACCGGTGAAAGTCGACATTTTCCAGATTTCGGTGTTTCACTGTAACATATACACATATAAAATGTTGTTTATCATATTTCTTATTCAGACCATTTGTAATCGAAGGTTCCGATAACTGCTGTCATGCAGACAAAAACTGTATAAAATTGTAAAAATAGAACACTAATTAATAAATCGAAGTGATCAATTTATTCTGGTCATCGTGCATTGCTAAATTTGTTACATGTCGTTTCTCTGTTAGCAAGTTAAAATATTAAAATTTCATTTTTTCAATAATATTGTACTATTCTGTTTTAAATTATATATTATATCATTATACACGTGGATTGATTTGTTACATTATAAGAAACATTATTTATTTCTTCTCGCTACGATTCAGACTTATCATCTTTCCATATTTCTACATTATTAATATTTTCAACATACAAAGTTTTTAAGGATAAGATAGTGAAGTAAAGTACTTCTTCTTCAATTGAATGTAGTAATATACACAGGAAATATACACACCACGTGTATACAGGGTGTCCCAAAATTCCTCCGATACCCGAAAATGGGAGGTTCCTTGGGTCATTTGAAGCAACATTTTCCTTTACAAAAATGGCGTCCGCGGCTTTGTTTAAGAGTTATTAACGAAAAACACGGACCAATCAGAGCGCGACTTAGACGCGAGTTAGCACAGTCGGCCCGACGCGCCAACTGTCAATTGGCCGAACGTGTCATCGCATGTCTAGATAGCGCTCTGATTGGTCCGTGTTTTTCGTTAAGGGTGTAGATCCGCTCTCTAGTGTGCATGACTCACACAGCGAAGACCCATATACGTACACGAGGATTGCAAGGGTCCGGCAAATTACAAACTATGCCCTTTTACTGCATATTTGCGACCCGTACGACGTCACAATCGTTAGATGAAAGATGTGTCTAGCGCGCTATGAAGCTACAATTTTGAAATTATGCGCTATAGAGGCGTAATCGACTTTATTAGACAGCAAACAGCTGAGCATCGAGTTGAGAGGTAGGCAATATGGCGGCGGTACGACTGGCTGCCGCCGTACAGTGATACATTTTCTTAAATTTCGAGCGATTTAGGGTTCTTATAGAGAAAAAGGGCACATAGCGCGCTAGCGAGGACTCATACAATGTAAATGCAACAATTATTATGTTAAACCTTACGTAAATAAAGACACACTTTGTAATTTTCGCCCGAAAGTGAAAGGTTTTGGGAAATTACAGTACCGGCAGTTCTCGCTACGAGCGCTTATGTCTGTTTCTGCTAAGTCAGTCCCCAACGAGCCGAGTTGTCGGGGTTGTATCGGTAAAACAGAGGGAGGCTCTGCGAAGAGGCCCGACTAGCCGTCCCACGATGCGCTCGCACGGGGCGAATGAGAGGTTCGGTATTTGCGAAAATACAAATCTGCCGTGCACATTACGTTGCTCTGCGTGGTCGCGATCGCTAGATGAAGGATCCATCTAGCGCGCTATGTCCCTACAATTTCGATATTATGCTTTACAGAACGGCAATCGACGATATTCGACAGCATTTTCGGGAGGCTCCGCAAGCAGGCTCGACTGACCGTCTTGAGGCACACAGACGCGCAAATCCCGAAAATCCTTTCGAATATCGTCGATTGCCGTTCTGTAAAGCATAATATCGAAATTGTAGGGACATAGCGCGCTAGATGGATCCTTCATCTAGCGATCGCGACCACGCAGAGCAACGTAATGTGCACGGCAGATTTGTATTTTCGCAAATACCGAACCTCTCATTCGCCCCGTGCGAGCGCAGCGTGGGACGGCCAGTCGGGCCTCTGTTCGCAGAGCCTCCCTCTGTTTTACCGATACAACCCCGACAACTCGGCTCGTTGGGGACTGACTTAGCAGAAACAGACATAAGCGCTCGTAGCAAGAACTGCCGGTACTGTAATTTCCCAAAACCTTTCACTTTCGGGCGAAAATTACAAAGTGTGTCTTTATTTACGTAAGGTTTAACATAATAATTGTTGCATTTACATTGTATGAGTCCTCGCTAGCGCGCTATGTGCCCTTTTTCTCTATAAGAACCCTAAATCGCTCGAAATTTAAGAAAATGTATCACTGTACGGCGGCAGCCAGTCGTACCGCCGCCATATTGCCTACCTCTCAACTCGATGCTCAGCTGTTTGCTGTCTAATAAAGTCGATTACGCCTCTATAGCGCATAATTTCAAAATTGTAGCTTCATAGCGCGCTAGACACATCTTTCATCTAACGATTGTGACGTCGTACGGGTCGCAAATATGCAGTAAAAGGGCATAGTTTGTAATTTGCCGGACCCTTGCAATCCTCGTGTACGTATATGGGTCTTCGCTGTGTGAGTCATGCACACTAGAGAGCGGATCTACACCCTTAATAACTCCTAAACAAAGCCGCGGACGCAATTTTTGTAAAGGAAAATGTCGCTTCAAATGACCCAAGGAACCTCCCATTTTCGGGTGTCGGAGGAATATTGGGACACCCTGTAGATACTACTTTAAAGTACGAATTTGTATGTTGACTGTGAATGTTTATTAGAATTGATGGTTTTCTTTAGGGTTTCAATAGTAATTGAAACTAAATTATTCAAACTTTTGTTGAAACTTGTATTTCATTGTGTCTACATGTATGTGTTAGAATAATCTTTTCTACGTTTCTATCTTTTCGTCAACAAGTTAAAAACCCTTAGAACTCTAGTGGTTACTTCTGAGTCACCACTGAGGTTACCACTGAGAGTCACCACTAAAAATGGCTGTACAATTATTTAAAATTGGGTTTACGTTACTAGATATGTTGGTATTTCATCAATTACTAAACATTTAATTATTGTATGAGGTATTAAACTAATTTAATATGCATAAAAATTAAAAAATCATGGGAAATGGAACTATTTTAGGTTAGAAGAAATGTTTAATTTTCGAGTTAAAAGAGCTCCGAGTTCAAAAGGTTTGATTACATCATAGAAACGGATTACGATGAATTCATGATCATGATTCAAGTCAATGAAAAAATATGACAAAGGCCTGAAAAAATACGTATCTTAAACATACTCTTCTCATTTTATGAGATAACATCTATTCTAGACTTCAGTAAATATGCTTTTAAATGGATTGTTTTTATGCAATCAAAAGTTGTAAGTTATTGCCGTTTATTTAAATAATTACATATTTCGTTTACTATTAGAACTTTATTCACACTGTCAAAAAATATGCCAAAACACACGCATTACTCACACACAGGCATAAGCTTAATTTATTGATTCAGACCAATCGTGTGGTCAATTATAATTCCTCGGTCGAAAATAGTCAAATATTTTGTAATAAATATTAAGATCTAGACCATGTTTATAACAAAATGTAAATAAATACACAACTAATCAGTAGAACCATCATAAGCATATTTGAATGAGTTGTTGTCGTGATTTCATAACAGATTACACTACAAAAATTAGACATTGTCTGTCTGATCATTTGTAGAATTAGGATTAGATCAATCGTTGAACACGAAGTGGAGAATACGGAGTTATCAATAATATGGAGTTATCGATGACATTCGTAATAGCTCTTGTAACACCGATTACGTCGTGTCAGCGTTGGATACTGATACGCGGATGTAATTCGCAGTATTTTAATCAACCATGACAACCTGTGAGAATCTGATCCTGATTCAACTCCCATTCCAGTCTTAGGCAAATGATTTATTGTTATATCAATTTGAATTAATTGAATCACCTATAAATCACCTATAGTTCATTTATGTATGTATTCATAATAAAGATTAACTTAAATCGAATAATTTAATACTAAGATGGTAACAGTTTATTTTTTCTCATATAATATTTTTTTTAATTATTTATGTAATCTAGAATTTGAGTAGATTCTGCTGAAAAATACAAATTATACTAAAATAAAACTCAAGAACAATATTATTTGCCAGACTTGGTAATATGGTTAAACAATTATAAAAATTAAAATTATTTGAAAAATTGTAAAACAAAACATAAACGGAAATATACATACTGTACAATATATATGTCCATATGTGTTGTATTGGTGGAAAGCGGACTAGATATTTGTATAAAACTAAATATTTGTGAATTAAACAATGATCATTCAGTGTTATATAGAAATTGTGTATATTATCTAAATAAAATACTCAAAACGTTGTTCATTGTAGAAGAAGTAGTTAATAGTTTCTCAAATATACAGGGTGGGGCATTTTAAACAGCTCACCTGAATAACGCGACTGCTATTGGTGTTAGGAAGAAATGCATCAGATGGAACTTGTATGGTATCGAGGGGGCATTATTCTGATCTTAGTAGCTTTTTTGTAGGTGGATGCGCAAAGGACATATGAAGGTCAACTTCATTTTTTTAAATGGAATGAGGAATTTTTTAATACGTCAATCAATGCAGCTGGACATTCATAATAAAAAAGTATTAACCTATGTATGTCGACAAGTTAATCGTTCAGAAGATATTTCAATATAAAAAACATAAAATACCATTACTGTCGTACTACACTAGTAAGGAAACGCTAACGTCTTAGTACGGCAGTAATAATATTTTTATATTTTTTACATTGAAATATCTACTGAACGACTAACTTTTCGACATACATAGGTTAGTACTTTTTTATTACGAATGTCCAGCTGCATCGATTGACGTATTAAAAAATACCTCATTCCATTTTAAAAAATGAAGTTGACCTTCATATGTCCTTTGCGCGTCCGCCTTCAAAAAAGCTACTAACATCAGAATAATGCCTCCTCGATACCATACAAGTTCCATCTGATACATTTCTTCCTAACACCAATAGCAGCCACGTTATTCAGGTGACCTGTTTAAAATGCCCCACCCTGTATATGTATGTACAATACAACGAATTAAACGAATTTACTTTTCTGATTCGATAAATAGTTAATTTTGGTGTTGAGTTCATTTATAACTATATTTATATGTTAGATGTATTTTTTCCGTTGAATCTCTCATATTTAATTTCTCCTAAGAGCTGTATCAAATGTTGTACAGCAGAAATACTAATCACAAAATTTTATCGTTAACATGTGGTAAATAGTAAATTTGGGTCTGCTAAACTTCAAGTAAAAGAGTCTTTGGATCTTGCTGACTGTAAAGGAATAGCAGGTCGTGGAAGGTTTTGCTTGAATAACGGTACTAGCACTGTGAGTCTAATTGCAAACGGCAATAGTCAAATGTCCTCTTTATTTAAACTGAAGTCGAATGAATCCGTCACCACTTAGAACTAGAACATAAAGAGTTTAAACTAGAGAAACTGGAAGGACTGAGAAGTACAGTGACCTTGTAAGCGTGTTTTAGCTCAAATAAAGCGATTTCACTCAAGGTTGTAAGGCTTGAGCCCGGTAAACGCGGACGCGTAGACTCGCGAATGTCTTCGCACGACGTGTGTTACTACCCGCCAAATTAATATTGGGTAGCCAGTTGAATGGATTACGTGAATACAAGATAATGATTCGGTCGGATATAATTTATTAAATACGTTAAAAGAAGCGTTTCGTCCCGGACCTGCTAGTGGACTCATCAGTAAGGCTGATCCAGCAGGTCCTGCCTTATACGCGCGCAGATTTGAATAATCCTAATTCGGATTTAATCGAGACAAAATATGACGCTCGCGGATCTAATGAGAGACGCGATTCCGTACGCGAGGAATCTCGACTGATGCGATCCCGTTTGACGATTGTCCTCACCGCTGAGCAACGATATACCGCGACGCAAACTTGTGAAGGTGAGTTACCGTCACGGTTAGGAATGAAGTCTCTAGGTGGTCAAAGGAATGGTAATCAGTATCTACACTCTGTAGAGATACTTTAAAACTTTATTGAAGCCGGTCAACACGTAGCCCGCGTGACCGTTCTCGATGAGGACACGACTAAGACTAAAAAATAAGTTACGCTTACGAACTAGCCATTCGCTCGTTGACGCATTCTCACGAACAAAGATCCTTTATTCATTCACGCAACTCATTCTCACGATAAACTAAACTAAACATTCAGACCCTTCGCGACGTTCAACCCAATCATCTAAACATTCTCTCGACGCTATCGCACAGACGCAACCCGATCCATACTTTCGATGCTAACACACAGCACGCAAACTGAACCATACTCTCGACGCTAACGCACAACCGGATTCATTCATACAACTATGTTTTAACCTAAACAATTGGCGGGGACGTGGCGTCAGCCTGTCGCCGCCACACTTGTACTGAACCAATGACAAGACAACGGCCGGTGCGTTGTACTTGTCTAACCGGAGATTCAAAAGATGCTTGTCCGAAAGCTAAAAAGGAACTGTCGGAACTCAACTTCTTGTTCGTACGCGATGAGACCGAAAATGCACTGATTGGTTCCTGCTGAAAGTTGCATTTACCAATCAGCACATTTTGACTGTTAGAACCTCCTTCCCGTAGCACTGAATGAGGCCCTTGGAAGGAGGACTGAAACGATACTTGACTCGGTCAACGACGGAGCTCGGTAATTTGACACTACCTAGGGTTATCGTTCGGAGAGAAAAATTTATGGCCCCGCGTCCCTAAAGCGTACAAAGAATTAGGCATCTGGTAATGCCTCGACTGGTCGCTGAATGACCCTAGTTTACTTAATCTTCGAGGAAGACTTTAGTCACGAACGCACCACAAATATTGCTCGAAAGAAACACACGTGTCTTGTTCCTGTGCGACGGAACAGCACTGTTAATAGCTCAAGCGAAACTGTCGTTTTAAGCAACTGTTTTGGCAAAGATCCAGAAAAGAAAAGATAGACAGTTAGAGAAGCGCAATGGTCTATTTAACCGCTCAACCAAAGCGGGACCACTGATGGGATATGGGGCGCTTTTTTCACGCATGCGAGTTTCGGCAGGAATGTATCCACTTCCGAAGTTTGTGGAGAACTATTGGAAGGAAAACAGTGGGCGACTAATGTTAGGAAGAACGTCTAGCGGTGTCCACGAGCGGTGTTATGACCCTTAGGACACGTAGCTCGAAAGAAGAGCGGGCTACGAGAAGGATCCAGATTCCTCCATTTGGCATCTCTGTCACTAGCAGTGATGGGATATTCGCGGGCCATGGGCTGTTTCCATGAGCCGGCCGTTTCCCCTTCCCTGACCCATCCCTCACGTATTGTCGACCGTGCTGCCTGCGTTAGAGCCAGTTCGGCTGCGTGCGCAATACACACACAAGCTCTCTGCTCTGTCCGTGTGAACTACCTGCTCAACTGATCGACGCCGACGCGTTTCTTTGATTTCTAGAGATGCGGTAGCGTCTCTCCAAGTACATGAAAAATTACCAAACACCCTGTATCGATGTCGACTGTCGCTACCGTGTACCTTTTACACGTAAACCGGGCATTCTAACCTAACCTGCAACTTCTTTTGTTAATATCTCATTACGCCTGCAATATTTTCTAAATTGAAAGGCATTTTGCTGATGTAAACCGCATATAAGCTTTCGAATAAGACAATATTCAATAAAATTGGTCCACGTATGACAGAGATATCGTAAAATCATGTCATGGATCAGTCAGAAATGATAGGATTTTTCTTCTGATTCTTCTCCTTGGTCAGGAAATTTTCGTCAACATAACACCTATATACGCGTTACACGCACACATTCAGCCAAATGGATTATACACACGTGTATCATTCGTCAACTTTCGGGATCATCCGGCAGAGTTCGGGCTCGTCGACAGCGTCACCTACCGCGGCTACCGCCAGATGGACAACGCGACGTAGCGAGTTTCTCGCAAGTAAGGTGTTGCACGGGCGGTATTAATATGCGTAGCGAACGTGGATATTCAGCAATATTGACTTCTATTGACCTTATGGTATGATTTGCAAAACCTATCCATCCTCTTGTACTGTTGGTTTTCAAGAAATTTTAATATTAGTTTTACTATATTTTATGCGAGGGGAGAGAGAGAGAACGAAAGAAAGAAACAAGGAAAGACAGACAAACAGACTGAGATAGACAGAGTTAGACTGAAAGAAAAATAGATTAACACAGACACAAGTACAATTCATCATGTCTGTAATTAATAGTATTAATCATTAATAACCTGCCAAGTGTTAAATATAATATTAAAAATTATCTGAAGTCACTCCCTATGTAAATTATTCTTGTAAAAAGAAGTGAGATCCCAATCAAAACCTAACAAAACTATACAAATTACGCCAAATATATGACAGTGAAAAAGGAAAAAGATAGAAGATAATAAACAATATAAAAAAATATGTGAAATCGAAATGAGCTGCAAATACATAAAGGTGCTTTCCAGCAATCTGCAAAGGCGACACTGTCTAACACAATGTAAGATTCGGTGAAGATAAAATGTAATATTTAGACATTTGCCTAGATGTCCGCGGCCTGGAAGTCAAATACTTGGCGTGGCCAGGCAAGGTCAAGCTGCCGATGAATAAGAATTATTTAAAAACCGCAAACTAATGAAAGTGTACGCAATGTGTCAAAGCTTTATTTAAATTGATGAAGTAGCAGCACGCCTGCGAAAGGCAAGATATTAGCAAAATAATGAAAGTGTACTTGTATTGTCAGTTTTAATTATGTTCACAAATTATTTTGACCTTGCCTGGCCACGTCAAGTATTTGAATTCCAGGCCGCGGACACCTAAGCAAATGTCTAAATATTATAATACATTTTATCTTCACCGAATCTTACATTGTGTTAGACAGTGTCGCCTTTGCAGATTGCTGGAAAGCACTTTTATGTATTTGCAGCTCATTTCGATTTCACATATTTTTTTATATTCTTTATTATCTTCTATCTTTTTCCTTTTTCACTTTGATGTACTTTGCGTACTTTTTTTACTTTTTTGAAGTTTTGATTCACTTTACCGAAGTTTCGAACGCCTGAGTCAGAAAGTCGGAATCTGGAGACAGCGCGCATTTGAATGTCGGCATGGCGCGGCATACATTTTGCTATGACTTTTGATCTAAAAAAGATATCAAAAAGAAATTTCGACTAAATTTTTTTTTGCAAACTCGGATTTAATGATGTAACACACAGCAATATAGTTTGATATTAAACAATAAAATAAAATTGCCGATTTTATATCAAAGTCTTCAGTTGACCACATTTATATTATTACGTTAGCTGTGTCTCATCCTGATTAGTAATGTTTTTCTCAGGTTTCTTGGATTATGGAAACATGTTTTAAAAATTTGGAAATCTCCAAAAATTCGAAGAGAATGCATATTTTGTGTTGAAGTTTTAGAGACACCAGTTTTATAAAAATTCAGTATTTAGATATTATTAAATCAATTGTTCTTAATTATTTTATAATGTCTTAGAGATTGCATATTCGTTAAAAAACAAATATATGGCTGTGAACCTTCTGGCCCAGAATCGAATCCCAGACCTAATAATTTTTTTTCCACGAAATACTTATTGCTTCATATGTCAATGAAAAGTGCAACCAAAAATATTTCAATTGTCTACATTTTTTTCATTTAAATGATTGATACAGTTGGCGCAGTCGTCTTTTTCCTCTTTCTGTAATTCAAAAGAAAGAAAAACAGTTAAAGTTATGATATGATATGACCTGATTTTTTGTGATCAATTAGAAGCTTTTGTTTACCAAATAACGTGCAAAAATGTTTTTAAAAAAACAGGAATAATATAAAAAAAGGAATTTTTAACATTTTTTTTATTTATCGCCGTAAAGAAAATTTAAAATATATGTTTAGTAGATCAATGTTAGTTGCATATGTACTGAAAATTTCATCGAAATCGATTAACATACACACGAAGTATTTATAAGCGGTTAGAAGTGGTGAAAATACTATAACGGTTGCATATAAGGGAAGTTATTGCTCCAATTGCAGCGAAGATTGACCGAAGGTGGTCGAGATTTTATAAATGTAGGATCGATTTGATCGAGGTTCACGAATTAATGAATGCGATGGTTTCAAAAAAAACTTACTTTAATGACCAATACTAAATTACAGAACAAAAAAGAACAAAAAGGAAAAAAACGACAACTTGTAGTATATGACGATCTTACTACTTCTACCTTCCTCCAACGCCACCGTCGCCGTTGCCCGCCAAAACAATTGTCGCGCCCTCTTTTTTATTATATGCATTCCCGCGCGAAATAGCGGCTCCTGGTTTCGATGTTTTTTACTTCGCGTCACGTCGCGTCCTTACCGACCGCAGTCAGGGGTATCGGATCAACCCATCCCTCATTCGGCCATTCCTGCTCCATCTTCTTCGGTCCCCGAAGAAGTCCTTCCATATCACTTCATGTAGTCTGCTGACGTAGACGTGAGATGAGGACCTTCTCCTTCTCCCACGCGAACAACTTCGTACCTGTCGTTCCGCTTCGTTTTTGTCACTTTATAGGGCCCCAAGAATTTTGCCTTTATTTTGAGACCGGGCCCGAACTGAGTTCGTTTAATGGCCACTAAGTCGCCCTCTCGGTATGTCGTCGCCGCTTTGCTATTTTTGCTGTGACTCTTTCTATTCTCCTCTTGTATCTTAATTATATTTTCTTTTGCTACTTCACGTAACTTGTCCCGCTCTTCATTGTACAACTCCGCTGCTTTCTGTTGAATCAGCTCAAGAATTCTAAAATCCTCTTGTTGCTTCATTTTTACCCCAAACATTAGCTGAAACGGAGACATCCCTACGCTACGTTGGTAGGTGCTATTAATACTGCGCTGCACCTTGTCTACATACCGATACCACCTGTCCGGGTTACTTAATGACAACTTAGTCAATACCGGTATTATTGTCCTATTGATCCTTTCAACCTGTCCGTTTCCCCTCGGTACTCCTGCGGTGATGAGTATGTGTTCAATATTTTCTTCGGCACAATACTCACGGAATTCGTTCGACGTGAATGCAGCCCCTCTATCCGAAATTATCCGAGTTGGATTTCCAAACGTCTTCTGCTGTAGGCTCAACTTGTCCAACATTTCTGACGCTTTCACCGTCTTGGTGGGATATATCCATACAAATTTGGAGTATGCATCCACGACTACAAAAAGGTACTTGTACGATTTGCCTGTATTCGTCATTGGACCCATATGATCCACGTGGTACGTTGACAATGGTACATCTCCTTTAGGTATTGGATTCAATTCTCCCTCTACTTTCCCCTTCTTTTTCTCTGCCAATATACAGGGTATGCAACACTTCATGTACCTCTCCAGTTTCTCCTTCAAATTCGGGATATAAAATTCTTCGGTGATTTTTTCGGCCATCTTTTTCACTCCGAAGTGGCCGTTCTCGTGTTCTCTCCTGATGACGTCGTTGCACATGGAAGCCGGTAGGACAATGATTTTCTTATCGCCGACTTGCTTCATGACCAGATTGTTTTCCATGACGTAATCTTCGTAAGGTTCGCTTTTCAGCACCTGTTTTATCGCTCGAATTCGATCATCTTCCTCCTGCCTCGCACGCAACGTACCGATAAGCCTATCCTCGATTACACGAACCGGATACCGACTTAACGCATCGACGTGACGCAACTGCGATCCCGACCTGTGTTCGACTTCGTATTCGAATTCCTCTAATGTCAACGCCCATCTCGCGACCTTCGGCGCTATATCTTGCTTATACAGTGTTTTTTTCAATGCCTCACAATCGGTGACTAATTTAAATTTCACCCCTAACAAATATACTCTAAACTTTTGCACCGCTCTTATAACTACCAATAATTCTAGTTCATACGAATGATAATTCTTTTCGGCATCTGAAGTCTTTCTACTCATAAAGTGTACTGGATGCAACATCTTTTCTCCTACATCTTTCTGTAGCAGTACCGCGCCATATCCCTCTTTGCTCGCATCCGTATGTAACTCGGTTTCCGCCGTCGGACTGTAAATACGCAACACCGGACCGCTCGATAACGAATTCTTTAATATACTGAATGATCTTTGTTGATCCGTTCCGAACTGAAATTTTACGTCGTTCTTTAACAATTCCGATAGCGGGCGGGCTAGCTTAGCGTAATCACGAATGAATTTCCTAAAATAACCCGTCAATCCTAAGAAACTCTGCACCTGTTTTCTATTTCTCGGCATCGGAAATTGTTGTACCGCTTTGGTCTTCAGAGGCGACGGATATACGCGTTCGCCCTCAAGTTCGTGGCCTAAATATTCTACCCGTGTTTGCATAAATTTAGATTTCGACCAATTAATTTCTAACCCGTTTTTCGCCGCGATTTCTAACGCTTCTACTAACTTTTCATACGCTTCCTCACCGGTTTTCCCCGGAATTATTATATCATCAACGTAGATGATAACGCTCTTATTCCGAATTAACTCCTTATAAATTTCGGTTATGAAACGCGTAAAACTAGCCGGACTATTCGATAAACCAAACGGAGTCTTCGCGAACTCGTACTGTCCGCTTGGCGTTACAAATGCCGTGTATTTCCGACTATTTTTCTCTACCGGTACATGTAAAAATCCGCTCTTTAAATCTATCACCGAAAACACTCGCGCTTCTGCTAAAGAGTCTATACTGTCTTCTATGAGAGGCATGGGAAATCTATCACGTACCATTTGTCTGTTTATTTTTCTGTAGTCTATACAAACCCGATATTCTCCATTCTTCTTCGGCACAATCACCACTGGACTCGAAAATTCGCTAGTACTGGGGTATATTATTCCATTTTCCAACCACTCGTTTATTTGCTTATCCAATACCGCTTTCTCCCTTGGAGCCAGCCGTCTCGGACGGTGACTGATCGGCTCCTCGCTGCGTAACACAATCTTCGTCTCCACTGATGTATTCGTTTTTTTCGCTGGCCGATAATTCGTGACTAATTTGTTTAATCGGTCGCGATATTTTTCCGACACGTCTAACTCGCACTCTTCCACGTAATTAATTTGCATCAGTTGCTGCACTTCGTTTCTTATATCGTCCGATACAGTCTCATTAACTCCGTCGCGCGCGCACTTTTCATTGTTCACCGGTCTTATTGTTATCTCACCGCCGCGAATGTACACTTCTACCTGTGATAAAAAATTTCGCCCCAAAATCACTTCGGATGTCATCGTTTCCGACGGTACAACTAGAATTTCAGTCTTATATTTCGTTCCATCTACACTTAAATTAGCGTCGAACCGACCCACTGGTATCGTTTGCAAATTCCCAAAGCCGGTTAACACACGACGCGTTGCACCTAACCTCGCACTTGCAATCTTTTTAAAAATATCCTCCTGAATCAAATTTACATCACTGCCTGTGTCTATTAACGCGTAGCACATCACGTCATTAACTGTTACTGCCGCGAGTTTATCGTCTGTACTTCGCACACAGTTCACTGACTTCCGCTGCTCTTCTTCCCCTTTTTTCGGGCATGTCTTGGAGATATGTCCAAACTCATTACAGCCGAAACACTTTGGTCCTTTGTCCTTATTCGGACATTCCTTTACTGCATGCTCCGTCGATCCACATGCGTAGCAGTGTGACTTTGCGTTGCCCTTTGACACCGCCTTACTTGTCAACTTTCTTTCGTCTTTCTTCGTCTCTTCTTTCTTCGTTAATCCCTTTTTCCGATCGGATCTTTCCCTCAATCGGTCGTACAATTCCAAATTTTTCTTTAACGCACGTAAGTTTCGAGCGCCATACAAAATTGCTTTATTTGATTCGTTGCTATCCGGTATACCATCTATTATGTGTTGTATTAAGGCATCTTCGTCGATATCTCCCTGCTCGGCTATTTCCTGCATTTCATAAATGTATTGCCGACTAGTCTCACTGGGTAATTTCTTCCGCCGGTACAGTTGGGCATGCACTTCCGCGTTGTTTTTCCGAACATGAAACTCACGGATTAGACAACGTTTCAGTCTTTCCCACGATGTTATTCCCTTTTCAAACATCACAAACTTTTTCGCTGAACCTTGTAACATTTTTTTACCATATATAAAACTCTGTATGCGATCCCAGCCTAACAATTCGCTTGTATCTTCGAAGTCCGCTATCCATTTTTTAATTGACCGTTTGTCGTCTCCCGTAAAATGGCAGACTCCCCTCTACATCTTTGATGGTGAATTTACTCTCTTTACGTTTCCGTTCCCTCTTCCTGTTCCTCCGTCCTCTCTCTACTTCTTCTTCGTCACTCCCCTCCTCGTCGTCCTCCGTGGTGTCCTCTTCACCGTCGGTTTCCTCTTCGCCGTCGGTTTCTCCTTATGACTCATTCTGCGCGGCTGCTATTAATCGCGCACACAGTTCCCACTTCTTCCCTGTTGTAGGCAAACCGAGGTTTTTCAATTCTTTTTTCAATTGATCCACCTTCATACCGCGTATTGTTTCTTTATTCAGCTCCTCGCTTAATTTCTCCTTCTTGCCTTGCCCATCTTCAACGTTTGTATTTTTGTCTGTACTGTTTCCTGGTATTGGCTCCATGGTTCTTCTTCGACTATTCTTTCGCGAGAATTACACTTCAGTACAACTTATCGGCACGTGGTCAACTTTCCACTGTACCGGACAACCGTAAAACCTGTCTGTCTCCCTCGCGAACTGAACAACTGCTGTACCACTATGTACGTTATGCCACGTTTTTTTTTTATAACCTCTACACTCACGTCGCGATCCGTCTCAAACTCTCGATTCCGGACGAGCCCCCAATTGTAGGATCGATTTGATCGAGGTTCACGAATTAATGAATGCGATGGTTTCAAAAAAAACTTACTTTAATGACCAATACTAAATTACAGAACAAAAAAGAACAAAAAAGAACAAAAAGGAAAAAAACGACAACTTGTAGTATATGACGATCTTACTACTTCTACCTTCCTCCAACGCCACCGTCGCCGTTGCCCGCCAAAACAATTGTCGCGCCCTCTTTTTTATTATATGCATTCCCGCGCGAAATAGCGGCTCCTGGTTTCGATGTTTTTTACTTCGCGTCACGTCGCGTCCTTACCGACCGCAGTCAGGGGTATCGGATCAACCCATCCCTCATAAACACTACTAAAGAAATAAAATAAAGAATTAGTAATTAAGAATTTGTTGTATGCTTCAAGAAATAAAGGGGTGTACTTCTAAAAAGCTCACACCTCCGATTTTTTTATACTGTGGATTCTTACGTATTTGGACGTGCTGATTACGAATATGATAGTGAAAATTGGCGTAAATAAAAATTATAGTTTTTTTATTTACTTCCGTAAATAATGAGAATTTTGAAAAATACTTCAGATAAAAGTTGTAGACCTCATCAAAATACACATTTTATGTCATATTGAATTTTGTCATAAAGATAATACTTCCTGAGAAAAATGATAGGTCTGGGTTATTTACGGAACTAAATAGAAAAACGCCAATTGCGCCAAATTGCACTATCATATTCGTAATCAGCACGTCAAAATACGTAAGAATGCAGAGTATATAAATAATCGGAAATGGGCTTTTCGGAAGTTTATCCAATAAAGAATGTGCGTAATGCAAAGATTTTCAATTAGCCCATTTTAGTTAATAATTAATACAATTTTTATTTTTAATTGTTGCCACATAACCGTTGTACCTGTGTAACAACTTGGTTACACGGGTGTTTTCCTTGTGGAAGTTAGCTCGTCGTGCCGGGGTTCGTGTCGGTTGCGGGGGATGAGGTATAGAGAAATAAAACACTCAGTGTGGTCATAATAAGTTTCGCCGCGGAGTTGTTCCCTACGCATCGCGATACACGGTTTGAGCAGAGGCGCGGCTGGATTGGACGGTCGGTACCGTGGGTGAAATGCGAGACACGGTTTTGAGCGGAGGCGCGGCCGGCGCGCGCGGTCGGTATCGTTCGTGAGCTGCGATACATGGTTTGAGCGGAGGAGCTGCTATCGTGAACGGCCGGTAGTGTCCGCGGGGGTCACTGGGGCGGCGAGTCGGTCGCTGGCACGGCGATCGGTTGGCGGAGGGCGGCGGATTAGGGTCGTCTTCGTCGTCGAGCCGGACCGTGCTGGGCCTGGCTAGTATGGTTCGACCCTTATCGGCACGGTAATCGGCGGTCAGACGGGCGGACGATTGTTGGCACAATAATCGACCAGGGGAGGACCGGTGACCGAGTAAGAGTAAACGGGGCAGAGAGAGAGAGAGACAGATCATCGGCTCGAGGATCGTCGGGGCGGCGGAGGTACGTTCGTTGGCTCAACGATCGTACTTTATAACGGTAAAATTTCTATACTTACTCTCGGTCTGGTATTCGGAATGATCAAGCGTGTGAATTATCGTCGGCTCGACGGTGGATCACGATGATCGTTTATCGCGTAGGTCGATTCCTATATCCTCGCGACGGTATCATTTTATCAACGAGAATCAGTAATCGCGGTGTCGGCCATCTAGCGGCCGATTTTTGAAGGTGTAATGTGCGCACTTTTCCTTGCGGGAATCGTAGCCATCTAGCGGTCGGATCGTGTATGTACTTAGCGCGGCGCGTTAGTAACAGGCTTATGTTAAGGGGGTAGAGTACCCACGTGACATTACTAGAATCTAACCAGAATATTACTAGAAAACAAGTGAAAACAGGGGTTTACGGGAACACACCTCACGTCGTCATATGATTATATTTTCAGCTGAGTGAGGGCTCATTCTAAAGAGGAAGGTTAAATGAAGCGCGCGTGGGTCCAACTTCAGTTACATTATGTTTATATCCAGTAATGTGACTGTCCAAAGTAGGGAAAACAAATGAAGAAAAATTCCGGATATTCTAATGTATTTTTTGATCACAAAAAGATTTTTCCTGCTAATTTAGGGACCCACGCGCGCTTCATTTAACCTTCCTCTTTCAAATGAGCCCTCACTCAGCTCAATATATAATCGTATGAGGATGTGAAGTGTGTTCCCGTGATCGCATTCAATTGTTTCCCAGATTCCCTTCATGAAGGGTGAGTAGAAGCAATTTTAGTTCAGCTACTTGGACGAGATGGCGCTTAGTCAGGAGAATTATCAGCGTAGTTTCTTAACAACAAAAGTGTAAAGGGCATGAAGCCACTCGGATGCATTAATAGCAATAAAGATAATGATTAAAAGAAAAAAACCTGTAATTATAGCGAAATTGAAGCGTTAGATTCATACAGATGTATGTTCATCACTGTTGCCAAATTGGTTTTCCGCGCGGAGGTTGGTCACAATGAAAAATACCATAGTCACGTGGGGCCTCTACCCCCTTAACAGGTCTGTTACACCCCCCTCCTCCCTCGGGGAAATTGGCAGCGAAACTCAGTTTATTTGTAAAAATATATCTATATAACAACATTTAGTAGAACAGTCTGTATAAAAATAGAAACTAAAAATGTAATACTTTTTGCCTTAAGAACTATGATAATCTATGGCACGACATATAGGAACAACATAAAAATAGAAAAACAAAATATAGATGAATATAACACTTAAAAACTACCTTACAAATTATTTCTTAAGACTAGTAGGGCTGGGGTGTGGCTGTGGCGGGGCCTCGGTAAATAAACCGCCGTGGTTTTCCTGCCTTGTCAAAGACGTTGGGTAAACACAGACCAATCAGAGCGCGACCTAGACGCGAGTTAGCACAGTCGGCCCGACGCGCCAACTGTCAATTGGCCGAACGTGTCATCGTATATCTAGATCGCGCTCTGATTGGTCCGTATTTTTCATTAATAACTCCTTAACGAAGCCTCGGATGACATTTTCGTAAAGGAAAATGGTGCTTGAAATGACCCAAGGAACCTCCCATTTCCCGATACCGAGGGAATTTTGGGACACCCTGTATATACACATTCGTATCAGATCACAACCATGAGACGCCGGTGCGAGCGAACCCTGGCATAGCAACAGCTATTACAGGTATATATCGAACTTTTACCAAGTCATCGTACGCACACGATTATGTTCTGTCTTATCGACATGGACGTGTGGACTGTAGTAATACCGATAACAGTCACGATAAGAAGAGAAGGAATAAAATGGGAAAAAGATGAGGAAGAAGAGGAGAATGAAGTGCAAGTATGGAGACAGGAAGAAATGGAAGAATTCAGAAAGAAAACAGAAGAGGTAACATGGGAGAAACAAGGGGTTGCAGAGGAATGGAAGGAACTGGTTGAAACAATAAAAAAAGTAACCAAGAAGAGGAAATGGAAAAAGAAATGGAAAATACGAAAAACGGCGTGGTGGTATGGAGAATGCAGAAGGCGGAAAAAGAAACGACAGAAGACATGGAGAGAAGTAGGAAAGAGGAAAGGAAGAGGGAAAATGGAAAGATTAAAAGAAGAGAGGAGACAGTATAAAGAATTATACGAAAGAAAGAAAATAGAGTAGAGAACAAAGGAAGAAAAAAGAATCGAAGAAATTAGAGATGAGGGGGAGGCATGGAAATATATAAACAGAGAAAGGAAGAAAAAGAGAGGGTGAGCGATAAAAGAAATATGGAGCAATGGAGGAAACACTTCATGAATGTACTAGGGGGGGAGAGACAAGGGAGGCTAAGTCGGAGGAAAAAGAAAGCAAAAGTATGAAAGGAGACATAATAGAGGAAGAGGAAGAACGATAAATAAAAGCAGAAGTGATGGAAAAAATAAAGACTAAAGAAAGGAAAAGCGGAGGGACTAGACCAGATAAAGAATGAGGCATGGATAGCAGAGGGAAGAAGTATTGGAGAAAAGTTAGGAGAGATGATATGGATGATATGGAAAGGAGAGGGATATTTAGACGAATGGAGGGAGGGCGTAGTAGTACCCATCCACAAAAAAGGGGACAGAGACAGTGCGGAAAACTATAGAGGAGTAACCTTGACGGCAACAGCGTTCAAACTATACGCAATGGTATTGAACGATAGGTTGTTGAAAAGTCTAGAGAAGAAGAAAGGATTGGATAAGACGCAATCGGGATTTAGGGAAAAGAGAGGGGCAATGGATAACGTTTACATAATTAAATACGTGGTAGGGAAAAGACTGAAGGAAAAGAAAGGAAAAGTAGGCATGGCATTCGTCGATCTGAGAGCTGCATTCGATAGAATAGATAGAGGAATATTATAGAAGGCAATGGAAAAAGAGGCATAGAAAAAAAACTTATAAGAAAGGTGAAAGAAATATACCGGGAGACGAGATGCAAAGTGAGGGTCGTGATAGAAGTATCGGAGTCATTTTGGGTGGGAAAGGGTGTGAGGCAGAGGTGCACGATAAACCTGACGTTTTTTAACATATGTATATGTCGCAGACCTGGAGGATACGTTGAGGAAAGGACAAGACGGAGGGGTATTAATGGGGAAAGAGAAGATTTAGTCTTTAGGTTATGCAGACGACATAGTGCTGATGGCGGAAGAAGAGAAGGGCTTGAAAGAAATAATGAAAAGAACAAGCAGGTACTTCGTTAGAGAAAAGTTAGAAGTGAATGAAGAAAATACGAAGATACTAATATGCTACAAAGGAAAAAGAAAAAAGAAGAGAGAGATTTAGAATTGGGGAGATAAGGAGGTCGAGGAGGTAAAAGAGATTAAATATCTAGGATACAGTTTAAGTAAGTCAAATAGTGAAACAGAGCATATAAAAGAAAGGATAGGTAATGCCAGAAAGGTGATGAGAGGATTATGGGGGACAGGAGAAAGAAAATTTAAGGCAGATATGATATGGTGGATGAAGCTCTTCGACGCGGTGGTAAAAGAAATACTTCTGTATGGAACAGAGATATGGGGATGGGAGGAAAGAGAGGAGATGGAGAGAATGCAAGAGAGATACTTAAGATGGACCCTGGGGATGGAAAGGACAACACCAGGGTATATAGTGAGAGATGAAATAAAAAAGACACGATAAGGATAGGAGGTTCAAGAACAGGAAAGGATATAAAAGGTTTGAAGATCAAAAAGTGTACCCAGGTACAAAGAAATAAGAATGGTGGGGAGACCGTGATACTTGATAGGAAAAAGAGGAAGAAAAGGGGATGGCGTGATGTCATTAACAAGACTGAGGTGCGGCAACGAGGAAAGGGCAAATAAATTCTGGAAAAAGGAAGGGAGGAAAGTATGCAGGATGCGCAGAGGAGATGATAGACAACAACAAGCGTGGAGACACCCCGATTAGATACCAGGAGTAATGCGCAAAGTAGGTCCCCGGAGGTCCATGTATCGGGACAAGAGAGATAGAGGGGCAGCCCATCGGCTGTCCCGGGAGGTGGAATATTTTTAATTTAATCACCTTTCCTTAATAAAAAAAAAGAATGTGCAGAGGAGAGGAGAAGACGCTGGAAAGATTATAATCTATAGTACCTAATTTTGTGGCTTCTAACAATTGCCATCTGGCAATATAACGCTTACGGGGTTACTTAATTCTAGGTGTTTACAAAAATATTGGTCGCTATTTACAATGTGATCAGTGCATCCACTGTCGAATAATCACTCAATCTCGTTTGTGCTTTCACTGACATTTTTTTAATGACTTTTGTTTTTCACCAACACTCACTATTAGCACTCGTGTTACCATGCCTGCATCTTCGTTGAATGATCCACGTTGATATCCGGGTGGCCTACCTTGGCCACGTCCTCGCTGCGAAGTTTCTTGTCCTCGGCCTCGTCCTCGCGATGTCCCTCGCTGGCTGTTACGTCGCAACTGCTCGGTTCGCGAGTCTTCGGATCACTGCCCGTCAAATTAATATTAGACAGCTAGTTCAAGATGTTTGATTGATCGCATAAGACAATAATTCGGTCGAATATAAATGAATTGCGCCAAAAGAAGCGTTTCGTCCCACACCTGATAGGGGACTCGCCAGTAAGGCTAATCCAGCAGGCCCTGCCTTAGACGCGCGCAGATTTGAATAATCCTAATCCGTATTTAATCGAGATAATGAGTTATGACGCTCGTGGATCTAATGAAAAAAGCGATTCCGTACGCGAAGAATCTCGACTGATGCGATCTCGTTTTTGACGAGTGTCCTGTTCTCTAGACAATGAACTGCCGTAATACGAGTTTAAAGGTAACGCGAATGACTGACAAGACAACGGCTTGTACGTTGTACTTGTCTACCCGAGGACAGTCTTAACGCGATGCTAGTTGAGCTTCTCTATGAAGAAAGAAGATACACTGATTGGTTCCTGCAGAAAATTGCATTTCCCAATCAGCACACTTTTGACTATTAGGACCTCCTTCCCAGCTCTGAATGAGGGCTTAGGAAGAAGGACTGGGGCGATACTGAGGCGATACTGATACGGACCCTGCTGTTGTTTCCCACAATTCCTCTTCAGGTGTCCAGTTTCGCCGCATTCGAAGCATTCGCCCTTCGTTTTGGCATTGAATGTGCTTACGTTTTGCCTTTTATCACTGTCATTCTTTGGCAGGTTCTTCTCTTTTATTTTTGATTTGACATAGTCAACTGTCCTTTATTCGTCTTTTACTAGATCAATAAAGTCTCCTATGTAGCTACAACTGGGTGGCAACTGTCCTCCAGCAGACTTGAATTCATTGCAGGCCTTCTCGAAATCCATGAAAAAATCTTGTACAGTACTGTAGTTCTTGATTTTGACGTCTGCTAGATTCCCTTCATTAATAATTTGGACCGATGTCGATTTTGTAGAGTAGATACTCTCAAGTTTTGAAAGCATTTCAAAAGTTGGGCGAAACTTCCGTTTACCATACACCTCAGAATTCGATGAAATTTTGAAAATAGGTTCTTTTTTTACTAAAATGAGGATTCCCAGAAGGTTTTTTAGTGAGTCCAAAAAAATTTTTTTATCATTTCAATGTCGCGGTCTACCTTACAGCCTTACTGACTTTCTATTTTATATAGAATATTTTCAATTAATTGTAAAAATGGAGTAGCACCAGCCTAGTTCACCTCACAGCACCATAAAAATTCACATATGTCATCTATAAATGAATTCTCTTTAATTTAAAGTAATACATATATAAGGTATACTTGTAAATTTTAAAGACTACGCCTGGCTTGTCGTGTGCGTGGTCGGGCCGACTCTCCGACCCCACCCCAATCTAACCACACTATTTTCAAATTTTGAAAACAGGTTCTTTTTTTACTAAAATGACGATTGCCAGAAGGATTTCTCCCGTATCGAAAATAAATTTTTTATCATTTCCATGTTGCTAGATTGATCCTTCATCTAGCGATAGCGACTACGCAGAGCACCGAAATGTGCATAGCAAAGTTGTGTTTTCTCAAATACCGAACCTCTCATTCGCCCCGTGCGAGCGCATCGTGGGACGGCTAGTCGGGCCTCTTCGCAGAGCCTCCCTCTGTTTTACCGATACAACCCCGACAACTCGGCTCGTTGGGGACTGACTTAGCTGAAATAGACATAAGCGTTCGTAGGGAGTCGTAGTACCGCCATATTGCATGCCTCTCAACTCGATGCTCAGCTGTTTGCTGTCTAATAAAGTCGATTACGTCTCTATAGCGCATAATTTCAAAATTGTAGCTTCATAGCGCGCTAGACTCATCTTTCATCTAACGATTGTGACGTCGTACGGGTCGCAAATATGCAGTAAAAGGGCATAGTTTGTAATTTGCCGGACCCTTGCAATCCTCGTGCATGTATATGGATCTACGCTGTGTGAGTCATGCACACTAGAGAGCGGATCTACACCCTTAAAGACTGCCAGCGCCCGTGCTATTCCGCGGTCCGGTAAATGGGCGCAATGGGCGAGGTGGTAACGGTGGAAATTACAGTGACCTGAAAGACCACATCGCTAAAAGTTACTCCACCGACGAGAATAGTATCAAAATAGTGCCAAAACATCGTCTAAAATATGGCGGATAACGCAATATTTAATAATAATATCTTCAGTGGTCTTCTGCACTAACGAAATGTCGTCGGAGGCTTTTTGTTTTTCTGGCTGGAACCAGAATAAATCCCAGAGGGCGTAACAAAACACCGAATTTTCGCGGGAGACGTAGTCCCGTAAGGCTGGCAGTCTTTAACAGTATCTCGTCGGTGGTGCTATGCGCATGCGTCAATTAGAATGAGTTGTGGTTAGGTCGGGGTGGTACGATGGTCACGTCCAAACATCAGCCATAGAACCTAGTGCGGCTTGAGCCCTCCACCACCCCAATACGCGGCAGGCTCGGCAAGGAATGACCGAATGGAAGCGATATTCCAGCATATACTGGAATTTCCAGCATATACGTCGGATCGGACCCCAAGTTGATGTATACATGATAGACAGGGTGGAAGGCCCTTGAGGGTGAAGACCGTATGAAAGCGATATTCGGGTCGTAACCAGAATTTCGCAGAAGTCGGATCAAATCCCAAGGGGGCTGGACACATTAGTATACAACTTCTCCCCAACGTTCATGAAGGCGCGGCCCCTTGACATTGAATAACCCGTAGACGCATAGAGTAGCCTATCCTAATCCTGGGGAGGGAGTGGGTGAATCCTGGGCAGCCGGGATAGAGTAGGTTAAGGGATGTAATACTCAAAGGTGCACAATATGGTTCTATGGTGAAGAGGGTGGGGCCAAATGGGCAGGCGTGGCAAGCCTGCATGATCTGAAGGTGAGCAAGGCCCGACGTACGCTCCGAGCCGTAAAACGCTCAAAAACTCAAACATGTTAGGTAGAATGGCCTCTCATTGATGATGATCGCTCCCTGATTAGTAGATCGTCGCCCTGAAAGTTGCCCGGGCTATAAAATCAGGGTGGCGGTTGAAAGCAGGGGTATTCGCAACCCTACGGGGCCGAGGACCGGTTGCCACATGATACTGACTATGCTGTCGGTGTGCGTATCGTATTGGGTGGTGCCGTCAGGCACGAGCCCCTCTCCGAAATGGGATAGGAGATGGTGCCGATCACCTACTCCCCGGTCATAATTTACTACTACTACTACTACTAGGTCGGGTGGAGGCGGAGAGGGCTGACCGCCATGCCGCGCCGGCCCGACCACACACACGACAATCCAGGAGTAGTTTTTAAAAATTTCAAGTTTTCTTTATATTTATTACTTTAAACTAAAGAGGATTCGTTTATAGATGATTGAACCTATTTTCAAAATTTCATCGAATTCTGATTTGTACCATAAACGGAAGTTTGGCCCCAAGTTCTCCCACCCATTCTAGTGTCGAGTCAAAATCTTTCCTTTTTTTACAATGTAAAACAAATTTAAATGACTCATTGTTAACCTATACGACTTATACAACTCTAAAAGCATTTGACAAACTCTCACATCACACAGACGCATGCGCACAGCAGAAACATAAAGTACAAAGTCGGTAAGTCAGTAGTCGGTAAGCTAGAGCGCAACATTGAAATGATAAAAAATTTTTTTTCGAAACGGGAGAAATCCTTTTGGCAATCGTCATTTTAGTAAAAAATGAACCTATTTTCAAAATTTCATCTAATTCTGATTTTTGTAATAAACGGAAATTTCCGATTTCTGACCCGTTCGCGGCTAGACCTTTATAGTAAAACGGAGGGCGTAAATTTCCGTTCCGAATTTTAATTCGTTGTCGCGAATCGCGTTGGACCCTGTCGCTGTTTAAAGGGATAGGATTGATAGGGTGTTCAACGTGAAAACGAAATTACTTCACTAACAGAATATATTTTCAATGTAAACAGGACGTATAGTGAAATGATTAACAATATGACTAATTTACGAACTTGGTCTTCCCTTTCTGATTATGAAAGAAAATATATATGGAAAATATATAAGGAAATATATAAGGAAAAATATACTCCCTACCTCTAGCAAACTTTCCGCGCGTAGTATGGAAAAACCGCAATTTTCTTGACATTGTGCAAGTTTAACGAATTTTTTCAAGGTTAAAAAACGTTCGTACCATAATCTCCCTATTTCCCATATTTTGCCAAGTTTCAGATGTCATTAAAAAAATTTCAGCACTTTATCTCATTTCTATCGGAAGTTCTTTGATTATGTCTCCGATTTGAACGAAAGGTCCCACTGTGCGCCGCATAGTGGTACAATATGGCCAAAAAGCGGTCAAAAATCCGTAAAACTGAAACTATCCAATGAATTTGTTTACAATTTTGTGTACAGGTGGCCACAGGTACAACACTTAAATGGCAAAAAAATTTCCAAAAATTATTAAACATTAAGTAATATGGGCTAATTAGAAATCTCTGTTTTCGGCTCATTTTTTATTAATTGAAGCAAATCTTAAAAGTGTTAAGCAACTTCGGTCTGGCACTAATCGTTTTGGCAAAGTATAATATTGAACTAACTTTGTGTAAAAAATCTAGGGCAACTTCGAACAACCTTGTCGGCAATTTAAGTTTAAGTATCAACTTTTAGAATTTCCAAGAATGAATCGCGCGGAACTTACGATTATTTGGGGTTTAATGTAAAAATTTTTAAGGAATATTTTATAATAATATAGAAAAATGTTTAATTTATATGATTTATTAATCCTTTTTGTATAAAAAATATTAATAACAATTTTTTTATATTACATAAATTATTTTGATAGACGTCACTATATGTTGTCAGAAAAATGCCTATTGAATTTTTGTGACAGTGGTCGCAAATTGAACGAGAACTTTGTTTATTTAACAAAAAATTGTAATAACAATTTTTTAAAAAGAAAGAATAAATATTCTTTTAATTACGAATTTCACAATTTTTTAAATTATTTATGACATGCCCCTTAAAAATTTTTCCTAAAACATGAATTTTTACTCCCTGAAAGTGGTACATTAAAAATCCAGTTATTCTGAATTTCCAAGTATTGTTAGACAAGATTGCGGGGAAATCCCAGTGATGGTTCTACTGTATGAATAATGTGGTTTTTCCCACAATTAGTTGTACCATCCCTGTTTTCTGCCACTTTTCAATGCTTATAATCCGAGACATTTTAGAAGGCCTTTAACTGTTTTACCGTGACCACTTGCCAGTTTGCTTGAAATTTCTTCATCTTATCTTGTATCTAGTATTTTGGGTCATTTTAATGCCGGCTGTACACTTTTCAGTCAATGTACGATAAAACGGTAACGTTAGTTAGTTTCATCTTTACGGATTTTTTGCCACCTTTTGGAAAAATAGAGATCTAACAAACGAAAACTTTGTTTATTTTGGATAAAAAATTATTATTCACTTTTTTTATTTAAATAATTTATTAAAAATAATTAATTTACTGTACTAACTAATATATCCTTAAAAATGTTTACCCTAAACCCCAAATAATCGTAATTTCCACGCGATTCATTCTTGGAAATTCTAATAGTTGATATTTAAACTTAAATTGCGGCGAAGGTTGGCCGAAGGTGGCCGAGATTGTTACAAAGTTACTTCAATATAACACCTTACCAATACAAGTAGTCCCATACCGAAGCTCCTTAACACTTTTAAGATTTGCTTCCATAAATAAACAATGAGCGTAACGCGAAGAGGCTTCCGATTAATGCACATTAGTTAATGTTAAACAGCTTTATTGAAAAATTATTTGTGCCAGTTAATAGTTGAAAGCGTGCATAATAACCCCTATAAATTTCAGAGCTGCAAGTATTTAATTATAGACGCAATAGTTGAATAACTATGGCGCTGAAAACTGATGAATTCCCAAGAGAGAAAAATAGGTTACTTGCCATGCCTATATCTCCGTAAAAATTTTTTTTTTAATCGGACTTTGGCACATTATGGATTTACTATTTGGTAATACAAAAATAATATTTTTTTTTGAAAACCGAAAATTTATAAAATCGGTTTTTGGCCGCCATCGTACCACTGTGCGCCGTATCCCGCCGAACGACTGCGCTTGTGACAGAGCACCACTGGCGGCGGAAACCTGATAGGGTGGTTTCTCAAGATAAAAGTCTGCTCTATCGCGTGGCGTATTTCGATTTTCCATTGGACCCTTATGTTTCAGATAAATTAAAAAATATCATCAAAAAACGATGCAAAAATGGTTTAAACATGTTTAAACAATCATAATGTATTAGTATTGCCTCCCTATTGTCCTATACCTCCCTTAAGAAACTTCCTAAAATAAGGATAGATCCTAGTTGTAATTTACTGGGAATGTTAATCTAGTATAAGGATAATATGTAGACTGCAGATCTTTATGTATTTATGGCTTATGAAAATGTTGAAAAAAGGCTAGAATATAAACTTTGATTGAATTTTGTACAGTTTCGATTCGTTCTAGATCTACAAAGGCTGTTTCCATTAAAATAGGATTTTATTTAATTCCGCTTTCTTAAAATCTGTCTACAAAAATTGGAAAATGCAGAAATATCCGCAGTCTAATAATATGATATCATGGAATGAAATGTCATGGATTCAATACTTTAAAGAAACCTGCAAGAAATTACTTGGCAGAGATCAGATTCTTCTGTAAATTTGTAGATTAGTCCGAGCACACAGTGCCATATATGTATGTGTGTTCGTAAGCAGAACTTCGATAGGATCCAATAATTGGAACGTGAAAACATTTTCTGTCGACTCATCGAATTATCGGCGATGTCGGGGGACGCACTTTAATTAAATGCGATTAAGTTAAATCTGGCAGTATAAACGTGCAACGATTGAAGTCCACTATCAAATCATGAGGAATTATGCAACTTACATAATTCATAATTGATACTTCAATCAATTGAATTACATATGATCTGTGTTGAATTAATTGAATCTTATCCATATAACCACACGATAAATTAAATTTTGTATTCGTTGCCGTCAAGAAATCGTGTAGAAAGTATCAAATATATGATATTAACGATTACATAACTATTAACATCATCAATGACCACAAAATTCTTATACTTCTAAACATTGAAGATTTGCTGCAAACCTTACTACAAGTATCAAGTTCATTTTTCTTGTTACTTTTTAATTCGTTAAGATGAAAAGTTTTCACAAATGTTTTAATTTCTAATTGTATTCTGCGTATCCTTTAGTCTACTAACGAACAATACAACATACACATGACTATTATAAATACGAAGATGACTCCGCTACATTTATTTCTACAGAAAGTAAAAATTGATACACAGTAGTAGAACCTCCCGTATTTGAATTAATAGAAACATAAATGTGTTTGATTACTGGGATATTAATAGATAGTTCCTTTTGTTAACATTTGCATATTCGACATCTTTCTGGCTGCTACCTCTTATTGTACTCCAAATCATTGAATCCTTTTGACAGCTATCCCTAGTTATTTTATCATGAGAGGGTACAAAACTTCATTCTTACTTTCGTTTGCTACCGGAATATATGGCAATATAATAGTCTTTTTGTTGTAAAGAAATCGTTTAAGTTTTATCACAATTATTACAAACCAGTATTCTAGCCATGGTAACACTAGCATTGTCCATATTCTGTGCTTCTTTATTCCTTAAATGTATTCAATTTCATTCCATAAAAGTGTTGATTACACTTTTTCAAATATTCAACTTTTAATGCTGGATCAATCATTCATCATTTCAAATTTTTTACTTTCTATTAATCTATCGCCTCCTTCATCAGTGATATAATATTTTTTGGTTATAGTTTGAATACATCATTTCCACTGATTTTGCTGCACTTTCGATCCTATCAATTATTTCATATTTCGGTTCCGCAGTTCAATTTGTACGTTTTCGCTCAGTTGCAATTGTTACTCTGGACCATCTTTGCTTCATACTACATTGATATGATTTCAATTTCCTCAATAAAATGATCACGATGAATACTATGTATTATATTATATAAAACTGAAGAAGGTATTCTTGCTGTCAAATATGATATTCCAATCATTATTCGAATATAAGATCTATGCTCTATTTAAAATCTTGAAATATTAGTGTATTGCATGCAAAATTACATCGCATATACAATCGCATATTTTAAAGCTCCTTTCATTTACCAAAAAACACAATGGACGATAAACAAATTAATCTGGAGCGACATTGCATCTTTACATATAATTTAAAAATTTATGGAGAGTATGACTTTTAGAAATTAAAAAAACCGAAACACTTAACAACAAATGTTAAAGAATAATTAATATATTGGATTCAAAATATATTTGGCTTTATGTAACTCGATCTCGAAGAACCAAATCGGAGTAACTAATTGTAAGTTATCTAACTAAATTGGATAAATTTAATTCAGGATATTGGTATGCCAAACATTTCAAGAGTTAAAACTACATAAATGTTACTGGATCGGAGAAATCGGAGTGATTTTTTCTTCAACAAATACGTTGAATCTATGTTTGTTAATGAAGCGGAAAGCAGTTTGTTCGGAACATCCTATGTGTGTGTGTGTGTGTGTGTGTGTGTGCGTGCGTGCGTGCGTGCGTGCGTGCGTGCGCGTGCGTGTGCGTGTGCGTGTGCGTGTGCGTGTGCGTGTGCGTGTGCGTGTGCGTGTGCGTGTGCGTGTGCGTGTGCGTGTGCGTGTGCGTGTGCGTGTGCGTGTGCGTGTGCGTGTGCGTGTGCGTGTGCGTGTGCGTGTGCGTGTGCGTGTGCGTGTGCGTGTGCGTGTGCGTGTGCGTGTGCGTGTGCGTGTGCGTGTGCGTGTGCGTGTGCGTGTGCGTGTGCGTGTGCGTGTGCGTGTGCGTGTGCGTGTGCGTGTGCGTGTGCGTGTGCGTGTGCGTGTGCGTGTGCGTGTGCGTGTGCGCGTGCGCGTGCGCGTGTGCGTGTGTGTGTGTGCGTGTGTGTGTGAGAGAGAGAGAGAGACTACAATTACTAACGAGGTTTCCCTAAAAAATACTGTTTTTTTGCAATTTAGTAAGATGAATTTTACATTGATATTTCACGATATTCATGAAACGTGTAGAAATGTTCTTTATACTAAATTTACCTTACTATATTTATCATACATTTCAAAATTAAGTATATTTTATTGCATTTACATAATATTTCTGTCGATTATAAGCTTGTGATTAAATCAGTGACAGTTCACTGTCTACCGTTGAGTCAAAATATGCTTAATCTATAAATATTAACAATTAAGATTTAACTTCTTTTACAAGAAGAGAGCGCGGTCGATGGGTCACCGATTTTCCTGAAACTTGCAGTATTTGAAGATGTCGTCTCCATATGTAATTTCGCAAAGCTATAGCGCGCACTACTCAAGATTTTCCGAGAAAATTGCATTTGAAAATCGTTTTACTCGGGCCTAAAGAGTTTGCGCTAAGGGGGTAGGGTAACCTGGGGTAATCAAATATAGGGTATTAATCAGTGTTACCAATCTCTGTGCAGAAAAACGTTTTCCTGTGGTAACACTGATAAATATACATATGTATTAGTCTAACGCTGCAGTTTTGCTATGATTACACGTTTTTTCTTTTCATTAATAGCTTTATTGCTATTAATAGATCCGAGTGGATTCAAGCCCTTTATATTTTTGTTATTATGACTCCACGTTGATAATTCCCCTAACTAGGCGCCATCTCATCTAACCAGCTGAACTAAAATTGGTTCTGGACTTGCTCTAGACTCTGCACGAAGGTTCATTCGATAGAGGAAGGTTAAGCGCAGTGCTCTGTGCCGTATCATGTGAGTAAAAAAAAACGTTTTATGATAGAAAAGTACATTGGAATCTGCGGTTTTTTCTCGATTTTTGCTCCACATTACACTTATTTTTTGAAGCGTTAGACTGATTATATGTATGTTTATCAGTGTTACCACACAAAAAACTTTTTTCTGCACAGAGATTAGTAACACTGATCAATACCCTAGATTTGGTTACCCCTGGTTACCCTACCCCCTTAAGGGGGTAGAGTACCCACGTGACATTACTAGAATCTAACCAGAATATTACTAGAAAACAAGTGAAAACAGGGGTTTACGGGAACACACCTCACGTCGTCATATGATTATATTTTGAGCTGAGTGAGGGCTCATTCTAAAGAGGAAGGTTAAATGAAGCGCGCGTGGGTCCAACTTCAGTTACATTATGTTTATATCCAGTAATGTGACTGTCCAAAGTAGGGAAAACAAATGAAGAAAAATTCCGGATATTCTAATGTATTTTTTGATCACAAAAAGATTTTTCCTGCTAATTTAGGGACCCACGCGCGCTTCATTTAACCTTCCTCTTTCAAATGAGCCCTCACTCAGCTCAATATATAATCGTATGAGGATGTGAGGTGTGTTCCCGTGATCGCATTCAATTGTTTCCCAGATTCCCTTCATGAAGGGTGAGTAGAAGCAATTTTAGTTCAGCTACTTGGACGAGATGGCACTTAGTCAGGAGAATTATCAGCGTAGTTTCTTAACAACAAAAGTGTAAAGGGCATGAAGCCACTCGGATGCATTAATAGCAATAAAGATAATGATTAAAAGAAAAAAACCTGTAATTATAGCGAAATTGAAGCGTTAGATTCATACAGATGTATGTTCATCACTGTTGCCAAATTGGTTTTTCGCACGGGGGTTGGTCACAATGAAAAATACCATGGTCACGTAGGGCCTCTACCCCCTTAACGCAAACTCTTCATACCAGATGATCAATTTTCTCAGAAAATCTTGAGTAGTGCGCGCTGTGGCTTTGTGAAATTACATATGCGCTCTCTCCTTGTTATTTGTCATATTGACACAGTTAGTTTTTGTTAATTTGAAAATGAATTTTGTGCTTCTAATTGTGGCCATTAAGTATTATCGAGACGTGTAATTTAAATGGATATAAATAATTGTGGTCATTGAATAAAAAATGCGGTAGCAGAAATAAAAATACATAACATGATTATGTTCAAATCCATAACAATGAATTCATAAAGATGTCGTAGGAAGACACATAACGTCCAATAGGAAAATGGCAGAACAATTCTCATTATATTACACAACAATGCAAGATGATTCATTGTTGGTTTCTTAAGTAGATTCATCGTTTGCTCTCTCTCCAGTAGAGGATAGTAGTTCGGGCAGTCCGGTTTCCGTACCAACAAGCAAGGATCGTTGGGGGCGTTTATTGTATACTTTACGAGCTTCCGACTTCGTTTCCGGCGTTCATAGCGAAATCAAATTGGCATTTTAGAGATACATGGAGCAATTGCGTTCCATCTGCAGCTATGCACATATATGATTCGTCAAATTTATTCACGTAAATGTTCCCACTCTGTTTTGGTCTTTAATGGCGGCCCTTCATCAAACCAAGACGCAATTCTTTTCAAGGCACAACCCGTTTGTTTGTAATACTGAACACAGTCGATAGGCTACTTCGAAAACTATATCTTTTTCGTGAAATACGTAGATCTATTCGCGTCGCCTACAATAAGCAGCAACATCGAACTGAAGATACAATTTTTGTTTCATTCTACATAAAATCGGACATTTGTCGGAATACTGTTTCAGATTTTGTTCAAATTTGGATATATTGCAGTCTTTAGTTATATATTGTATAAACGTATCTCAAGCATCTTTTGACGCATCAAATACAGTGTAAACCTTTTTAATGAAATTATAACGGCTGAACTCACAAACTGATAAAAATGAGTTTTTGGGTACGTACAGTAAAACCACAAGTGAATGTATTTCATAAAATATATATTTAGTACGATAATTATCAGTCGATAATAATTATTTTTTAATGCATTTTAGTGTATCACCTCGATATCTCTTATGCTTCAAGAGTATAGTAAAATGTCACAATCCAGTCCACTGTGTTCGATCTCTTCGGTTGTGTTCAAACATCCATTTCTTTCAAAAAGAACCGTAACGGGGACACTTAAAGCTACATCATAACTTTTATGAATTTTTTAAAAAGTGGTCCGCTATGAAAACACGGCATTTATTTAATTTTATTTAATACAACTGCTAAATAAATAGTGAAAAAAGCACTGTTTTCAAATGACATTTTAAGTAGATACTCCTATGTTTTCTCTATAAGCTCTTAAAAATTTATTTTCATCGGTTCGATAGTTCTACACTTATGATTCAATGAACAAAAGGATGACATGTTTTCTACACGTCTGTAAAATCAACAATTTTTAAGATATCGAAAATCCTTTTAGATTCTCATAGGCCACTGAAGACTATAAACCAGATAGTACCAGACACACAATGGACGTCTGTTTTATGTCCCATTTACGTCCAAACGTCCGATGTTCGTTGCAAACGTCCCTGGGATGTCTGATGGACTTAAATTTCGGACATTCTATGGACATCCGTTTTTTACGTCCTAAGGACGTCCGTGGGACCTAAATTTCGGATGTCCTAAAGACGTCCATGTTTTTCGTCCCAGGTACTTCCGTGGGATTTGAAATTCGGACGTCCCAAGTACGTGTAATTTAACGGCTTATGGTGTTACGCAAAGCAAAAAACGTTTTGTTTTTTTAAATGTTAGAATACATTTTTTCTCTAATAATGTATAACTAGTGTCAAAGCGAATTCAACGATCTCCTTTTTTACTTTGAGCTCGTAAATAACGCTACAATATTTTATTCCCGTTTTTCTGCCAAATATGTCAGTGTGGCATCGCGTTGCATCACCGTGCGTTTATGTGAAGTGAGGTTAGTTTGGCACGTGTTCCTTGTGCACGTGCACCTTTGTAATATTCCAATTAATAAAAAGCGTGTGTGAGTGATTCGATAATTTAAGCCACTTGTCAGGATTGTCTTTGTGAAACAAGTCACTGCGATTTCAGGTAAGCTTTTATTTTATATTTATTTTCAGTCATTGAAACATTACTGGCGAAAAAAAAATGTATAAATATTATTACGTTGGAGGGGAAATTCTATCATATATTAACACTAAATCTGCGAACACCGGTTTAAATAACTGGTTGCAGGTTTTTTATTCTATAATTAGAAATGTAATAAAACTGATTTCATGAGAAACAATTGTATAGATATTTTTGGTAGTGCACACATTACAATAGTACATAGTTACACAAAGTCTAAATATACCCAGATAGCACTCGGATGTCCGAAGGACGTCCAAAGTACGTCCGTATTGGACCTTCGTATGTCCCAGGGACGTCCGAATCATGTCCGTATGTCCGATATATGTCCCAGGAAGGTACGATTTACAAAGTGTGACGTACATAGGACGTCTCGTACGGACCAATCTGGGATGTATCTGGGGACATACAGACGTTATTTGTACGTTCCTGGTACATACCAGGGACATAAGGACATTATTTGGACGTCCCTGGGACATATGGCTGGACATATTCAGAACGTTTATAAAACATTAAAATTTCATTTTAATTTTTATTAAATAAACATTTCATATATATATATATATTACAAAAATATTAGGTGCATAGTACAATACAATAGTAATATAACATATATAAGTACAATACAATAGTAATATAATATATAATAGTAATATAACAATACAATAGTACACATATAATACAACATATATATATATATATATATATATATATATATATATATATATATATATATATATATATATATATATATATATATATATAAATACAATATACAACAATTTATTTATCTATATCTAAAAAATCATTACAAATTGTTTTGTTTCCTTTCATGGTCCTCCGCTAATATAAACTAATGTGATCCGTATGGAAAGACTTGTTTCTTTCTGATGAATTAATGTCTTGGATATCTTGGCTGCATCTAAAAATTAGAATTTCTTGGTGAGAAGCATTGTCAAATAAAAGGGGAAGATTTTTTAGCATGAATATATTAGGTTGGAGGGAAAGCTATGTTGTATTTTAAATAAGCAAGTAATTTTGCTTGTGAATCTAAAACATATGTTAGCTACCGAGTCATTAGAAAACAGGAATTAACAGGTTATCTGAAATATGGCAACATATTATTACAAATAATGGAAATTATATTGTTGATTAATATTCAACATGTATTTTTATAAAGTGATACAAATATTTTCTTTAACCCTAAACCTACCGAGCCTCTGAAGTAACTATGGTATATGTTCTCTTATACAAATGACAAGATTGATTTTATTTAGACTTTGTGTAGCTATGTACTATTGTAATATGTGCACTACTAAAAATGTCAATACAGTTGTTTCTCCTGAAATCAGTTTCATTACATTTCTAATTGTAGAATAAAAAACCTGCAACCACTCATTTTAACCGGTGTTGGTAGGTTTAGTGTTAATATATGATAGAATTTCGCCTTCAACGTAATAATATTTTTATATTTTCCTTTTGTCAGTAATGTTTCAATGACTGAAAATAAATATAAAATAAAAGCTTACCTGAAGTCCCAGTGACTTGTTTCACCAAGACAATCCTGACAAGTGGCTTAAATTATCGAATCACTCACACACGCTTTTTATTAACTGGAATATTACAAAAAACGTGCACAAGGAACACGTGCTAAACTAACCTCACTTCACGTAAACGCACGGTGATGCGACGCGATGCCGCAGTGGCGTATTTGGCCCAAAAACCGGAATACAATATTGTATCGTTATTTATGAGCTCAGAGTTATAAAAAGGTAGGTCGTTGTATCAGCCTTGACACCAGCTATAACATTATTAGATCCAAAATGTATTCTAACATTTAAAAAATCAAAACGTTTTTTGCTTTGCGTAACACCATAATCCGTAAAAATTATACGTACTTGGAACATCCGAAATTTAAGTCCATCGGACGTCCTTAGGACGTAAATAACGGATGTCCCACGGACGTCCGAAATTGAAGTCCCACGGATGTCCTTAGGACCTAAAAAACGAATGTCCCTGGGACAACCGAATTTAGGGCCAATGGATGTCCGAGGGACGTCCGTAACGGACGTGGGACGTATGGACGTAAAGTGGACATGAAACGGACGTCCTTCGGACCTACGGTGCTATCTGGGATGCTTATTTAATTCATAATTGATAAAAGTTATGATTATTCACTTGACGAGTTTATTTAGCAGTTGAGTGAACGTGAACAGTTTCTATTCAAATGCATTCAAAACGCGTTGAAACAAGTAGAACGATCAGTATGCACCGTCTACTATTGAAAATCATATAAAATTATGACCATAGTCGCAGAAAGTTTGCACGACTATTTGAAGAATGATGCAAACTATCTATATAAAAGAGTAGTTTCGATAGAGCATCCCGATGACAGGAGTAAGATAACCGATCCACGAAATTGAGTTTCTTGCGAAACCTGACTAATCGATTTGAAGCTATTCCTAAAGCTTAGTTTCAGGTATCTTAAGTGGTTCAGTTCAATGATAGAAGCAACTTGAATTAGTTATGCAACTTGTTTGGAAATACCGATCGATTTAGGACCAAATTATACAGCACGTCAGATAATAGCGGCTAAACTTCCGAAATCGTCCATGTTCCGAATTTAATAAAATTCTGAGAATAGGTTTCTTTTTGACTAAAATGATAATTGTAGAAGGATTTTTGGCGAAACGAAAAAAATGTATTACCTTTTTAAAGTCATTCTCTACCTTACCGACAAAGTCGTAGGCGACCCACATGGTTTCGTACCTCTATAACTACTTCAATTAATTTGTTTCGCGCCAAATTCCTAACTAGACCTAGCCCAGACATTTTTTCAAAAAGTTTCCCACAGTTTATTAATAAATTAACTCCATTTCCAGATTAACAACAACTTCAGTTATCTAGCGAAATCTAACTCAGACTAATGTCATTTTAGCTCCCTCTTAAAATAAACTTTTCGGGTTATCCACAGTCGTCTCAGATAGCACAGAGATAACTGAAACATAGTCGAAAGATGCATGCCGCAAGACATTCAGATATTTGCATGCCTCTTTGGCGCCTTACCGGCATCTTAGAGGTATCTTAGAGGGCAACTATTATGTGTTAGGTTAGATGTCTTTCAGGCATCCTCTAGGAGACTGTCAAAAGTCTCAATTATACGAAAAGGGAGTGTGTGAGAAAAATCAACTTAAGACAGAAACTAATATACAGGGTGAGGCACCTAAACCAGGCTACCCGAATAACTCCGATGGAATTTATTTGATTTCGAGGAGGTATTACTTTGAAACAGTTCTCCTGATTTCGATCGACAATTGTTGATTGTTGAATTTAATGCGATGCACTTGCGTTCGACTGTTTAAATAATTGTACAGTATAACTTCTTGCTATAATATTTATTAATATAATATAGTTAATAATAATATATATACATATATAAACTGATAAGTATAAACGAGGATAGAGTAATACGTTTCTAGATCACACACAATTCGAACCAGACCGTTAGAAGCACGTTGTTAGACTGCATCTAACATACACACGCACGCGTCGAACAACCCACAACACACGACAAAATCGGCTCAGTGCTGCCAACCTGAGCGGAATGATGATTATTTTTCACATTGATAAATAATATTAATGTTATTGGCGCACTGGTACGATCATTTGTGACTTCTCAGCAATTTTGCAAATTATTCATCAAATGTTTCTTCGACGTTTCGATCTAAATTCAGACCTTTTTCAAGAATAAAATTTTATCGTCATTGCGTCTGTAAGACTTTACCAATTAATTAATATATGGTTGACACGCAGCCAAGCCAATTGGAGAAAAAGCAGAAAACAGCCAATAAACTCACTTGCTTGGAGAAAATATTAATTTAAATTCCTAAAAGTTATAGAACTACGTGTTGGTTCCATGCCGGTGACATGTGGACTGAGTAAACTGTGAGAATTTGAAGCGACAACGAATCAAAGAACATCGATCTACATAGTGGCCAATCGATAAATGGAAGCAAATATGAACATTGCGGAAAGCTCAGCAACACTTCAGTTATTGCTTATTATGCTTTTGGTGAGAAAATTATTAGGATTTATTTGTTGGAAAACGACTCATCATAAAACATTACTGGTTCAATAATGCTGCGTAATATTTATGTATCTTAGGTGTTTCATACCTAAGATTTACGCTACGATGTGTAATCATGTGAATCGATTCCAATAAGACCCTACGTTGTAGATTTGTTTCTTTATCAATTATTTTTATATTTTCAAAGTCAAAAGCATAATTGAATACTATCGAATGTCACGTCAAAGCAGTATGTTGTGTTGAAGGTAAAAAGATGTTATGTTTATGTTCTCTGATTCTAGTCTCCAAGTGTCTACACGTTTGACCAATGTATAATTGGCTACAACCCTTACAAGGTATTTAATATACCAAATTACAACTTTTCAATAATGGTACTTTGTCTTTGATGTTAGAAAAAGGTCTTTTAGATAACGTGATACTTTGTAAATTGTGTGCATTCTCGCCTTTTTGAAAATTCTTTTAATGTCATTAGAAATGCCTTCAACATATAGGATGACTACAGTGTTTTTTCAATTTATTGGACCAATTTTCAAACATTTTTTTCCTAGTGTCACGGGTCTGCCGGTATACCCGTTGTATGGAATAGGTGGTAGATTCAAGTTGGTTACAGCGTCGTTATGAAAACGACGCTGGAACGAAAGAGAGTCGAAAGACAGACACGATTAAAAAACGACGTCTTAGACGTCGAAGGTGATAAAGGCGAAATAGAGAAAGAGATAAGTTGCCTTCCTCCGAGAATTAATACGTTACGGTTGGTAAAAGTGTGTCCATTTATTTAAAGAAAGAGAGACGTCGTTACGATATACAGGGTGTCCCGTAATTCCCTCAGCATCCGGAAATGGGAGGTTCCTTGGGTCATTTTAAGCACCATTTTCATTTACGAAAATGTCATCCGAGGCTTCGTTAAGGAGTTATTAATGAAAACCAGGGATTAATCAGAGCGCCACCTAGACGTGTATTGCCACGTTCAGCGCGGCGAGCCAGCAGCTGAGCGTTGGTAGCATGCCGCGATATTGTAACGAACAAGAGGTTCTCGATGAGGTTAATGCTCTCCGATTTTGATGAGCTTTGGACACCTTGTCAATACCACGATTCTGAACAACATTTTCCTTCACTGTTTTTGTATGCCGGGTTTCGTTTACGAGAAAACTGTGAGCTTTGTGATTCAAAATCGATCGATGTAAAAAATCTATGTTAAAAAGATATTTAAATCGTGTAATTATAACATATTGTATCTCAAGTTGATCGAAATCGGTGAGGACCCACATCATCGGCAAATTTACCCGATCTAGAGTGGAAGCATAAACTGATTAAATTAAAAACTAACCTATTCAATCGTTAATCCATTTGCATGTTACACCAGTGAAACACGAAACGCCACACGTCGCCTTCGTTGACAACATTGTACACGAAGAGAGCACAGTTTCGCGCGGAATCGCGAAGAACACGGAACTCTTTCCGCCTCCGCGTCGGAGTATGTAAATTCGTTAGGTATCGTTTCGAGTTCGAAAAATGTGCCACGTATAGTGTTCAGCAATTGTGTGAAAGTGTGGTGTTTCGTGTTTCACTGGTGTAATATGCAAATGGATTAACGACTGAATAGGTTAGTTTTTAATTTAATCAGTTTATGCTTCTTCTCTAAATCAGGTAAAGTTGCCGATGATGTGGGTCCTCACCGATTTCGAATATTTCGCAAACTAATGTCAGCATACAAAAACAGTGAAGGAAAATGTTGTTCAGAATCGTGGTATTGACAAGGTGTCCAAAGCTCATCAAAATCGGAGAGCATTAACCTCATCGAGAAACTCTTGTTCGGTACGACATCGCAGAGTGCTACCAACGCTCAGCTGATGGCGCGCGGCGCTGAACATGGCAATACACGTCTAGGTCGTGCTCTGATTGGTCCGTGTTTTTCATTAATAACTCCTTAACGAATCCTCGGATGACGATTTCGTAAAGGAAAATGGTGCTTGAAATAACCCAAGGAACCTCCCATTTCCTCATGCTGAGGGAATTTTGGGACAACCTGTATATACATATATATTTACATACAGGGTGTCCCAAAATTCCTCCGACACCCGAAAATGGGAGGTTCCTTGGGTCATTTGAAGCGACATTTTCCTTTACAAAAATGGCGTCCGCGGCTTTGTTTAGGAGTTATTAACGAAAAACACGGACCAATCAGAGCGCGACCTAGCCGCGAGTTAGCACAGTCGGCTCGACGCGCCAACTATCACTTGGCCGCACGTGTCATCGCATGTCTAGATCGCGCTCTGATTGGTCCGCGTTTTTCGTTAATAACTCATAAACAAAGCCGCGGCGCCATTTTTGTAAAGGAAAATGTCGCTTCAAATGACCCAAGGAACCTCCCATTTTCGGGTTCCGGAGGAATTTTGGGACACCCTGTATATGTCGTGGCAGGCCGAGCCCTGGTTCGATTCGACATTTCAAAATGCGTCAACGACTCACGGGTGCTGTAGAATTTATCACGTCTTGTCTCGTCAAAATCTTGTTGATTCTGTCTATACCAAAAGACTACTCTCTTGACAACGCAAATCAATCAATATCTCATTGATATTGTCCTGTTTTCATGTACACTGTAACCATCAGGAACGTGTCCATTCTACCATCCGTGGTCACATTCAACAAGGACCTAAACCATTTTTCTAAAGGACCTTGTCTCGCATTTCTTCAAAAACTAGCTGGTTATTGTTGCTCGCTCGCTTCGCGAGCTCGCGGGTGGGGTTGTTGTTGCACGCTCGCTTCGCGAGCTCGCGGGTAGGACTGCTCTTACGAGAGGGTTAGTGGTACGCATTGCTAGTGGGGCATACAGCTATTAATGGTTTTTTTTTTATTTTGTGTGTGATTCTCCACGAGCCACACAAAGAACTTCCCGATTCGTTAGTTGTAAGCGGTAACATTAGCATTAGTTGCATATTTTAAAAAACAAATTTTTTTTTAATAAAAATGAAATATATATAATTACGTTTGTTTATTCGGTGGAAAATTTCCATCCTCTCGTATAAATTGCATTCTTGAATGAACTTCTTTCGAAAAAAACTTAAAAAACTAAAAAATCTAACAAACTACTTGACCAATATGGACCAAAATCTAATCAGCTCTAAGTTACGACGGGGCACATCGATTGCATCATTCATCATTCTGATCGCATTGTTACTTTTTCAGAAAACGTTAACGAAAAATTTGATAACATAAAAACGGCCATACGCGCGCACACACACACACACTAACAATTTGATAAAAATAGTCTAAAATGACTCCAATGACCATGAAACGTGAAGATCTGCTAAAAAATCGATTTTCGATTTTCGGGGTAATTACAGTCACTTCCCTATCACTTCCCTAAGGTACAATAGTAAGTGAACGCTAACGGCTTAGTATGACTGTTATGGTATTTCAGAGTTATTTAAACTGAAATATCTCCTTTTCGACATACATAGGTTAGTACTTTTTGTATGAAATTGATGTATGAAAAAATACCTCATTTCATTAAAAAAATGATGTTGACCTTCAAATGTCCTTTATGTGTCCACCTACAAAAAACCACTAACATCAGATTCATACCCCCTCGAAACCATGCAAGTTCCATCTGATGCATCTCTTCCTAACACCAACCGTAGCCGCATTATTCAGGTGTTCTGATCTGCGGACTCACCCTGTATATTATAAGTTTCCGTTTACGTAAAATCTCAGAATTCGATGTAATTTTGAAAATAGGTTCTTTTTTGACTAAAATGACGATTGCCAGAAGGATTTTTGACGACTCAAAAAAAAATGTTCATCATTTCAATGTCGCTCTCTACCTTGCAGACTTACCAACTTTCTATTTTATATAGAATATCTTCAATTAATTGTAAAAATGGATCAACACCAGCCTGGTTGACCTCATAGCGCCATAAAAATTCACACATATGATCTATAAGCGAATCGTCTTTAATTCAGAATGATGCTTACATAAGGTAAACTTTCAATTTCTAAAGACTATTCCTCGATTTTCATATGCGTGATCGGCCTAACGGCCAGCACTCTCCGCCCCTACCACGACCCAACCACAACTCATTCTGATCGCATAATCTTTGCATTGTGGCTATCATTCAGAATGATCGAGCACAGCACGGACGTAAAGTAGAAAGTCGGTAAGTCGGTAAGGTAGGGAGCAACATTGGAATGATAGAAAATTTTTTTTCAGTCGCCTAAAATCCTTCTGGCAAACGTCATTTTAGTAAAAAAAGAACCTTTTTCAAAATTTTACTGAATTCTGAGAATTGACGTAACCAGAAACTTCACCCAGTTGGTTGAACACAAGAAGAAGAAGTATGACCATATACCGGAGCATTACATGGAAATATAACTTCTTTGCATCTTTTTAAAAATTCGTTTAACTAAATAATTCGAGAAAATGTCCGGTTTATACTTGACTGATCCTTATACTGTAAATTTCTTTGAGGGTCCGTTTACTGTATTAGGAGAATTAAGGTTGACTAAGTCCATCAAAGAAATACACTATTCCTTTACAGATCAATTACAGTATTCGCAAACTGAAAAGTGGCTTTCGACTGTTATTGAGAAGTAGTTACTAAGTATTCTTAGGTACTATAAGATTTGGTTGTGTATTTTCGCTAGAATGGATTCAAAAGTAGATTATGAAGCTAACAGGGTCGTTTTATTCGTTCCGTCGTCGTTAAAGAAACCTCGTTCCGAGTTGCAAACAGTGAACTTTGTCCTCCACTCATCCGACTCTCGTATTCTATTAATATAAAAATTTATAAAATTGTGGTCTATCATGGTTTTCCAATTTGCATATATTTGTATAAAAGACTGTTTTGCACGAAGGAGTTTGTTTCATTCAAACCGAATAAACCATCATTCGCTGGAAAATGTCATCAATGTGGAAGAACAGGGCATAGAATGAAAGAATGCTGTCATTATAAAAGGAGGCTCCAATATAGAGCAGAGTAAAAGAATTAAAAATCGAAATTTGCATTGCGTTCAAACAGCGCAAACAGTGAGAAATAAAAATATCTCTAGCTACGCTTTTATGACAGGAGAGTATCAAGTTATGAAAACCGAAGAGTTGACGTTTATTCTCGACTCTGGAGCGTTTGACCACCTTGTAAAAGATGAAAGTGTATTATCAACTAAAATCGAGCTAGATCCATCAGCAAATATCTCAATAGCGAAGAATGGGGAATACATCATGGCCTCAAAGTAGGGACAAATTCCTGTGACGAGCAACATGGGAATTGAAGGCGTTCTTGAAGATGTGTTATACTGCCCGAACGTGCCATATAATCTATTATCTGTAAGGAAAATGCAGCAAAAGAAAGGAGAAAAGGGAGAAAATCTGATAACAATGAATCATATTTGGTAGAGCTGATAATAAAAGAAATGTTAGATCAAGGTAAAGATAAATCTGTAACTAAAACAGATGTAACTTACAAGACTGTTAGTAAGAGAAGAAAAACAAGCAGTAAAGTTAAAAGATTGTATAGAATCGACGAGTTGTTAAGCTCGTGAGGGCTGATTGTTCTTGTTATTAATAGTGGTGTGAATATGAATAACAACACTTGAGATTAACATTTAATTAATCTAAAGAACACTTCTTTAATATTGCCAAGGAAACATACACTATTTACAAGTTCGTGTAGCAAATTTGAAAGATGTTGAACGTTTGGTGGTTGAGTAGGATCTGTCTGAAGCCTTGAAGGTCGACTACAGGGTAAATGTTGGGAAAGAAGATGATTGGTGGAAAACAGTGCTTCGGGAAAGGGAAAATTACAAGAGAGAGGGAAGGTTAAGAGCGATGAGAAGGAAAGAAAATGCGAGGACAAGATGACCCGAAGGCTGGTGAGTTGGAGAAAAACCAGATGTGAAGGACTAGGGTTACAGCTTGAAGTTATTTATGACGAAGAAAGTCCTTAAAATTATAGTCGTGTGTGACAAATTGAAAGATTTGAGTTTAGGCACGATTTAGGCGTTAAATCGAAACAACGTTGAAGAAAAAATAAACTGCTCGTGGGAAATAAGTGTTGGTCGGGTGTGCTAAACCCGGACAAGAACCTAGAAGGAGTAATAGGATTAAGCAACGACCTTCTATTTCGTATAAAGAATTTAATGGAGACGATTGTCTTTCGTGCGCTCAGTCGATAGTTTTTAAAATTCCAACCAAATTTGAAGAAATTAAAAGTAGAGAAGATAGAATTAAGTGGGACCAAGCTATTGCTGATGAAATTGTTAAGAAATGAGGATCGAGGATCGTCGAAATATATGAGTGATATCACTTCTGAGCACTTCGTTAATAACATGTAGATAATATTTATTTAATTGAATGAATGATCAATTGAATATATGTGTATATACATTTATATCGTGTTAACGCTAGGGACGCCATACTGGTTCTCTTGCCAAGAAGTAATCGCAGCACACTTCTCTCGCAGAGCTGCGCGCGCATGCGCTTCCTTTTCTATATATGTATATTAGTCTCGTGGTGCGACCCATAGAAATTACGCATATTTTCACACAGAAATAAACTCGCTTCTTATTAATAAAACTTGGTATTTGGTATCGAAGCCGAACGATAAAAACATTATCGATTGCAAATGGGTATTTACGATCAAAAATGATGAATCCGGAAATACATTAAGATGCAAAGCTCGACTAGTCATCCGTGGTCTCAATCAAAAATATTTAGAAGATTATAATGAAACATTTGCATTTACAGCATTTTTAAATGGTAGCTTGAGGGAAGAAATTTACATGCGAATTCTTGAAGGTGTTAAGTCTGATAATAATCAAGTGCGTAAATTGAGCAAAGCATTGTATGGCTTTAAATACTCAGCTAGATGCTAATTTGAGATGTTTGAGAAAGCTCTTATTGAGAAAGATTTGCGCAATTCATCTGCAGTTCGTTATATTTATATTTTAAAATATAATATATTAAAAAATATATTAAAGGAATATATTAAAGAATATATACGTGATAATATATGTGGATGATATAGTAATAATAATTGCTGATATTGAGGTAACGAAAAATTTCAAAACTTATTTGAAAAATAAATTCTGTATGACAGATTTAAAGGGAATTAAATTATTTCTTGGAATAAAAGTGGGGGGAACTAATGGGCAAATAACATTAGATGTAAATACATATATTAAGAATGTTCTTGAGAAATTTAATATGCTAGACTCCAAACCTGTTAATACATTTCTTCCAAGTGTATTAGACTATGTACAGGGTGTCCCAAAAAAAGTGTAACTCCTGGAAATGGGAGGTTCCTTGGGTCATTTGAAGCGACATTTTCCTTTACAAAAATGGCGTCCGCGACTTTGTTTAGGAGTTATTAATGAAAAACACGGACCAATCAGAGCGCGGTTACAGCGGATTGATTCTGATTCGGCCAATAGCGGCACCACATTAAGCGGGACCTGTTGCCGAGTCGGACTTATTTTACACTTATTTAAACTTATTTTTGGACACCCTGTGTAACTTTAAACTCGGATGAAGAATATAATGCACCTCGTCGAAATTTAACTGGATGTTTGATGTATATAATGATTTGTACAAGACCCAATTTGAGTATTTCAGTAAATATTTTAAGAACATATCCAGATAAAAATAATAGAGAACAGTGGCAAAATCTTAAAAGGGTTCTTAAATATCTTGAAGGGTCTGGTGATATTAAATTCACTTATGTTAAAAATGATTATACAAATTCATTGAGTGTTTACGTAAATTCAAATTGGGGAGGTAGTGAATATACGTATCGAAAGAGCACAACAGGATATTTGTTTAAACTGTATGAATAATGTGCAATCTGCTAGAATAGTAGAAGGCAAACATAGTAGCTGCCTCTTCCACAGAAGCAGAATACGTGGCTCTTCCTGAAGCCGTGAGAGAGGCACTCTGGTGAAAATCCTTGGCAATTAGTGTTAAGATAAGTATATCTGATCCAATAATAATATATGAAGATAACATGGGTTGCATTAATATTGCGAATAATCCAGGCAGTTATAAACGGTCGAAACATATAAACATAAAGTATCACTTCTCAAGAGAATTATATAATTTATACTATAAATTACGTATTTTTAACTTCCCGATTCATAGGGAAGTTATGGTAATTACCCCGAAAATCGAAAATCGAATTTTTAACAGATCTTCACGTTTCATGGTCTTTGGAGTCATTTTAGACTATTTTTATCAAAATGTCGGTGTGTGTGTGTGTGTGTGTGTGTGTGTGTGTGCGCGCGCGCGCGCGCGCGTGTGTCCGTTTCTATGGTATCAAATTTTTCGTTAACGTTTTCTGAAAAAGTAACGATGCGATCAGAATGATGAATGATGCAATCGATGTGCCCCGCTGTAACTTAGAGCTGATTAGATTTTGGTCCATATTGGTCAAGTAGTTTTTTAGTTTTTTTCGAAAGAAGTTCATTCAACAATGCAAATTATACGAGAGGACGGAAATTTTCCACCGAAGAAACAAACATAATAATTACATATATTTTTTTTTATAATTTAAACAAATTTTTTTTTTATTTTCCTTTTTTAATTATGCAACTAATGCTAATGTTACCGCTTAGAATAATCGAAAATTATCCCAATGCAAGAGTGAGTTATTCATCGCTACTGCCGAGAATACATTTTCAAAGAATATCGATGAAAGTACAAAAACATTTATATTACAATCCATTAAAAAAACAAGCAGTTCAATACGAATTTTTAACTGAGATGAAATTGAAAGTTAATATAAAAAAATGGTTAATGGAGCATGCGAGCAACGAACATACGATGTTGGTTTAATGCGACGCCATACAGAAAACATTTTGATAAGTAGAAAACTATTGAACTTCCCTGAGGACGTATAATCTCCTTAAAACGTACACTAAATAATGATAATACTATACTGCAACTAACGAATCGGGAAGTTCTTTGTGTGGCTCGTGGAGAGTCACACACAAAATAACATCCGTACCACTAACCCTCTCGCGAAATCGCAAAGCGAGGTACAATACCCCCACCTGCGAAGCTCGCGAAGCGAGCGAGCAACAATAACCAGCTAGTTTATATGGTCTGGAAGGATTTTATCTGGGTTTCCCCATTCCCTAACAACAAATGTTGGAACATTTGTATTTTGTTCCCAGAAGTACAATCAAAAAGAAGATGTAGAACACAAGGAAGATGATCTGTATGGTAATTTTATTTTTTGTAGTACGGTTACTACACTATTGATTAACTGAATTAGTGTGAAGAATACCAATTTATTGTTGAGGATACTGTTGGAGTATTGGGCTGTAAAAATAAGGCGAGTGTCGTAGGATACTTTCTAAGAATCTTCTTTTTGTAGAGGCCCTGAGTAATAAAACTATGGGCACTTCTATATTTACTTTTCCTCGAATAGACCCGACAGGGGAGGTTTTACGCCCAAGATTTTCTCCTTTTACAGTATTTTATCCGTAAATGTTCCAAAAGTCTGACCTGTAAATGTCCCAGATCTATCCCCAGTACTACGGGGTATACCCCCTTGAGGGGCCACGATACTCGAGACGCCTCAGTCGCCGAGAAGTATGATATCATGTGGCTCGGGTATCTCGGTGCGGCCGCCTAATCGGAATTTCCAACTTCCGTATTTTTAATTATTTTTTTATGAGACTTCGATCACCATATTTGTGGCATTTTCTAACAAAAATGATATGTTTTGGGCGCAAAGAAGGACAGCGTATGGTAAAGAAAGAGGCGGGACAGTCGCAGTTGCTTCGGCCTCGCGCGATCTCTTTTTACACGCGCTGTCCTTATCTACGTTCGGCTTAGCCTTTGATGCTCAAAAAATAGCTACCCGTCTGGGTTCAACAAAAACAAATCTCCCAGAGGTTTTGCGTCGATGGAGACATTACTGTAATGGTAAGTCAGCAAATGATTGATGTTGGTACTACTGCAAATACGTATTTCAAATAAGAATAGATGCCCAAAAAAATATTTATTATTTACAGCTAATACCGAAAATATCGGTAGTTTATCTTAATAAATACCAGTTTCACGAAATTGCAAAATACCAAGAACGAAATACCAGTATTTGGTATACCGGTCCACCGGTATTGCAATCCCTAGGCAGTACCGAATGTTAAGGGACGTATGATCAGGCCAACGAACTGCGCAGGTGGCGGTAGGTAGTTGTTACACAACAACCTAAGGCCTAAGAGGGATGCGCAGTCAAGTCAAGTCAACGATCCAGACTTTCACTTTCACTTTCGAATCGATAAATAAATCGTATGTTTGTTTCACACAGATACCTTGAAATTTTTCCACACACTCATAGATACTTTACTGTTTCGGCGGTGCATGCACGAGAAAAGCTGGCCCATATCGAAGCACTGCGCTGCTTAGCTCCGCCAAGTCGTGTGTGGTTGGTTACGGAAGTATGTGGTGGAGTGAGTTATCGTTTATGGTAGATACAGATGGTTATACCGGAACCTATTGTATCGATATACTTATCTTATCGACTATGGTAGATGAAGATGGTTATAACGGAACCTGTTGAATCGACTTGTAACGTGTCTAGGCACCGACGAGATACTGTTAAAGACTGCCAGCACCGACGAGATATTCTCGTCGGTGCTGCAGCGCCCGTGCAATTGAGCGATACCGGCACCGACGAGATACATCTCGTCGGTGATACCGGTAAGTGCGCGCGCTGGACGTGGGGATAACGTGGAAATTACAGTGATCTGAAATACCACATCGCTAAAAATTCCACCATTAGTATAAAAGTGCAGATAATTTCTTAAAAGAACATAAATGTTTATGTATGTAAAGCACATCGAAGTCTTATCGAAGTTTTCGAAAAATTTTTGTAAATTTTCGACCTTCTGACTTGTCGTTGACTTATACTACTGAATTTTCGAAAATTTTCGGCCGTCTGCCTTGTCGTTGATTTGTACTACTGAAACGCAATTTTCGGAAATTATCGGAATTTTTGAGTTTCAATAGTACAAGTCAACGTGAAGCCAAACGGCCGAAAATTCTCGAAAATTCAGTACAACTCAACGACAAGTCAGACGTCCGAAGTTATCCGAAACTTTTCGGAAATCTAAAAATTGTTAAAAGAACATGATAAAAAATGTGTTAAGAGAACATGATGTCAAAGTAGGTATCCGAAATTTAGTAGTACAAGTCAACGGCAAGCCAGCCTCCGAAAAATTTCGGATATATCAGTGGTACAACTCAATGTCGAGCCAGAAGACCGAACATTTTTTGAAAATCGTAGACTAATATTCTCTTATTACAATAACCTTAAGTTTTGTCGAATTTAGTTAATCCTGTGTGACGTCCGTCACTTTATTCCCTCCTCATTTTTGTGACATACGTGTTCACATATACACACATTCTGTAACGTGTTCCTTAAACGATACGTCATCAAACAGGAATTTCGTTCTGCTCCAATGAATTCGGAAACAATAGGAAGCTGCTCGCTCAAGCGTGAGACTCTTCTATTTCCCCCACAAAACCCACTGCCTGCTCTCTGAAGCATGAAATCTATTGTCATTTCCCCCACTAAATCCACCTGGCAGTAGCTCTATAAAAGCCAGAGTCAAAGAGCAGGAAAGCAGTTAGTATTCAGTCGAAGAGCAGCTTCCAATCAAACAAGTCACTTAGAATAGTCATTCGCAGTCAAGCAGTCGTTCATTCGCTCATCGAACAGTCGTGGAAGAAGTCATTCAGCATAAACCAACAGTTACGACGATTCAACCTCCTAAACGAAATAGTTCTCGTTGATGAAACGAATCGGGACGCTGTAAATTATTTATAGTTGGTCGCCGTAATCTGAGAGAACACCACCTTCTCCTAAAATTTCCTAACGAGTGACGTGTGCGCGAGTGCGTGTGTGTGTGTCGTGGGGTCGTGTCATCGGCGAGGTTGAGAGTTGGCCATCGGACCCCTTTAACCTTCTTCCTCTCGAACTAGGCGGACTTGGTCCTGCCATTCGAGCCAACGATCCAACCCTGAACTAGGCGGACTTGGTCTGGCCGTTCAGGCTCCTTCCACTTCACGGTCAGGCGGACTTGGTCCAGCCGTCCGGGATCCCTGAAGCTCTCTCTCTTTCTCCTTCTCCCTCTCTCTCTCTCTCTCGCTGGGAACGAACCCCCGCCGCGCAGCGTACCCCGCAGTAAAACGCCGTAACAAATAGCTTTCGCGCTACTTTCCCATTCAATTTCCCCTTTCGGATCTATCAATCGCGTCATTATTCGACACTTTTCTGTGATCCATCTCATTACCTCTCGAACCCAAATTTCGGGACGTAACATTGGTGACAGCAGCGGTGGGATTCGAATTGCTCAACGGAGCACCCACAATTGCCAGTTCGCATAATCTCCAACATACACGATGTCGCAAATCTCAAATCCAAGCGAACCCGCATCTGCGCGCTCGGTCCTCAACGAGGCCTCCGCGAGGGAGCTCGTTTTATTGGAACAACTCGAAGCAATGGGACGAAGACACCAAGAGCTACTCGAAAAATACAACGCGCAGGTCAACAAAGCGCAGACACCTGAGCAAAATCCCATTGTCAAGCCCGAACCCGCGGCAAATCTCATCGTGATTGAAGGGGTGGCCGGCAAACTGAAAAGCCTACAGGAAATGATTGAGAATCTGATGGGCCCAACGAATTCTCACACATCCGAGCACAGCCCGACGCCCGAACCCTCAAGGCCGCTGGACAGTATCGCTCACAGAATAGAGACACATTCATCCCGGGAATGCGGACGAATTACGCTAAAAGACGCCGTGGAAACCGTTCCTCACTTCGATGGTGAAAATATCACGGTTTTCCAGTTCGCGCGGGCATGTAAGCGGGCTCGCGAATTACTGCCCGCGAAAGCCGAACCAAATTTGGCCAAACTCCTGCGAAATCGACTGAAAGGACACGCAGCTCTAGCCGTCGAAGACCAAATACACCATTCAGTGGACGAACTAATCAACAGGCTAAGATACGTTTTCTCACCCTCAAAAACTCCTAACCATTACCGTGGTGAATTGGCCAATATCATTAAAGAACCCAGGGAACACATCCTCGACTATATAGCAAGAGTCAAGGATCTAAACTCCGCTATCATCGACGGCGAAAAGGAACGATACGGCACGCTGAGCACCAACCACGTCAACGACATCGACGACCTCACCCTCGAGTCCTTCCTGGACGGGTTACCTCCCACCATGAGGGCTCGAATTCGTCACGAGGGTTGCTACGGTCTAGCCGAAACTTTCGACTCCGCCATCCAAATCACCAAGGAGATGGAAAGAGACAGCCGAAGATTCTCGACGACCCCGCGAACAACACCAACCACGTGCCAAATATGCCTCAGGCCGGGACATGAGGCCCGCGTCTGCCGAAACCACGGACCTTGCCGCGATTACGGACCGCCCCGTGACCCCGTACATGACCTCCGAGGTCAATCCGCTCGCTGGGCAGACCCACCACGCCGTGCCGTCAACAACGATACGACCGACACGCGCACCAATCAAGCCGCGGGAATAAAGATCTGTGCCTACTGCAAAGCTGCAGGGCACCTGATCTCCGAATGTAGGAAACGAGCCTACAACAACCAACGGTTCCAGGGAAACCAGAATCGCCCACAAGAAACTACGAGCGCGCCTTGTGGAGCACCGGCACAGCAGACGCGTTCCGCCCTCCCGATAATCGCGGAACAGGAGGACCAAGACGAACTCGAGCATGCACAATCAAACTGAAATCAGTTCTGCTCGTACCCGCAGTAATGCTGCACTCCGACGACCTAAAGGAAGCAACAGAAGCCATGGCCGACACAGGATCTGAAATTAATATCATAAAGCGAGAAGCTTTAACTAAACCTGAGCTGACGAACATTCGAGAAAAAGTGAGCATCACGGGTATTACAAACCATACCATCACCACTCTCGGCACGTTCGAACTTAACATATTCAACCACAAGGTGATATTCCATGTCGTCGCTGACGACCTACCAATTCCTCAAAAGGGCATCATTGGCTCCGAATTCTTCCGAAATCAATCCGTCGACATCGTTTATTCGGAAAGCTGCCTCCGTTTCCATGGCATCACTATTCCATTTCTCAATCGCGAACAGATCACGCTCCCGGCAAGATCCAAAACGGTCATTCCAGTACACATCGTAAATCCAAACCTTGACGAAGGCTACGTGCCGCGCCAAGACCTCGGCGAAGGAATCCACCTAGGACACGCCGTAATTAAATCAAAGCAAGGGAAAGCCTACCTACCCGCAGTCAACACAACGAATCAAAATATCATACTGCGGGAACCCAACGTCGAACTCGAGGAGTTCGAGGAATTCGAAGAACCTCTACCAATTCCTTCTTCACAGACCTCTTCTAATTCTTCTATTTCTATTTCGTCCACCACAGTGCACCCACCCACTGAATCTTTACCAAATCCGGGTGCGTTGTGCGTGCGATCTCAGTCTTCTCCAGAGGCATGCGAACCTAATTCCACTAATTCTAATTCTACTAATTCTAATTCTACTAATTCTCGCATGCCCTATTTCAAAGAATCCAAGTCGATTCTATCTATTTCCAAAATCTGTGAAGGAAAACTCCCCGAGGATACGACGAATCCCACCCCGTTATTCCCTTGCCAAGATACCGAACCTCCACCACCATCCGACACAAACCCGTATGCCAACGACCGTGTAACTGAAATCATGAAACGCCTAAGCACGGAACACTTAAATGCAGAGGAAAAAGACAGCGTCAAAAACCTCGTCGAGGAATACAACACCATATTTCACCTACCCGAAAGTCAACTCGGGCACACCAACGCGATAACCCATCGAATAACAACGACGGATAACCAGCCAATAAACATGAAACAATACCGCTTTCCACCCATTCATAAGGAAGAGATGAACAAACAAGTCAATGAACTCCTCGAGAACGATATCATACAGCCATCGATATCACCGTATAATTCTCCCATCTGGATAGTCCCTAAGAAACCGGGGCCGGACGGTCAGAAAAAATGGCGAATGGTAATCGACTACCGACTGCTGAATGCCAAAACCATACCCGACGCCTACCCGTTGCCCAATATTACGGACATACTAGACCAATTGGGCGGCGCTAAGTATTTCTCCGTCTTCGACTTGGCATCAGGATTCCACCAGATCCCAATGGACGAATCGGATACACAAAAAACAGCATTCTCGACCCCCCACGGGCACTACGAGTTCAAACGAATGCCATTTGGCCTGAGAAACGCACCAGCCACCTTTCAGCGATTAATGGATCACGTTCTCTCCGGGCTCCAAGGAATCGAAATGTTTGTATATTTGGATGACATAGTCGTATACGCGAGCTCCATCAGAGAACACGAAATCAAATTCAGAAAATTAGCTGCAAACCTACTCAAAGCCAACCTCAAACTACAACCAGGAAAATGTGAATTTCTACGGAAGGAAGTGGCATACTTGGGGCACATCATTACCGAGAATGGAGTTCGACCGGACCCGAAAAAAATAGAGGCAGTAGCACAGTTTCCTGTACCTAATAACCCCAAGAAAATCAAAGCTTTCCTCGGACTCATCGGATACTACAGGAAATTTATACCAAATTTCTCAAAAATCGCCAAACCCCTCACCAACCTCTTGAAGAAGAAAAACAAGTTCTCCTGGGGCCCTAAGGAACAAGAATCGTTCGAATACTTACGACAACAGCTAACCACCCAACCGATTCTACAGTTCCCCGATTTCGCAAAACAATTTCACGTCACAACGGACGCATCCTGCAACGCCATCGGTGGAGTACTCAGCCAAACCATCGATAAGAAGGAACTACCAATATCTTACGCCTCCAGAACCCTGAACACTGCAGAAGAGAATTATTCAACGATCGAGAAAGAGCTCCTGGCCATTGTCTACTGCGTGGGACACTTCAGGCCCTACCTATACGGCAAACCCTTCATCCTGTTCACCGACCACAAACCACTGGTGTGGCTACACAACGTAAAGGATCCGACGTCCCGTTTAGTCAGATGGAGACTAAAACTAGCAGAATACGACTACGAAATCCGCTATCAACCAGGAAAAACCAATTACATCGCAGATGCGTTATCACGCATCGCCCACACAAAAATGCTACCCATAAGAGCCCGATCAACCAGCAATAGTGACTCAGACGAAGAAGAACCCAGCCCGAAGAGACATAGACACTCCACACCATCAAACCAGGATACACCGTCACGAGGGTCAACAACACCGTCAAACGAATCAACGAGTCAGTCAAACACAGGTAGCACAACACCGAATACACAAACCTCCGAACGCGTAGGAGACGACAGCGACTACGTACCAACGGAACCTTTGTCTACCGAGGCATCGACACCGTTAAACGAATCACAGCCAATGGAGTTGCCTGACGAACAGACCGATACAGATTCTATACTCACCATCTCGTCGGAAGAAGATGAACCATCACCCGCCATAACACTCGACGAAGAACCCGGCCTGCAAATCATTGAATCCAATGATCCATTGACCTTGATCAACGACAACCATGTGTTCTTCGTCACCACAAAAGGAGAACCTTGCGACGCAGGAGCGAAAGAACTCGAGCGCGGCAATGTACTTCCACGAGGAATGCAACTGACACTCGGAAGAGCCCGAGTATTCGACAATAAAAACAGAGTTCTGATAGCTCTAGCACTGCAAGAAAGAGTCCGAATGCAACCCGATCCATCTATCCTGGAAGAGTGCATTTCCTCCCTGCGAGACGTCGTAGGCGAAATGGGCCTTCAAACAATTTGCATCGCGAAACAACCGATGCTTGGAACGGAGCCCTGGAATCTAATACTAGAACTATTGAAAGAATATCTCTCAGAACTAAATATCAAAATAACAGTCACCTCACAGACAGTCAGGATCCCCGACGAAACGGAACGACAGGACATCATTAAAGAAAACCACTGCTCCGCCATAGCCGGCCACAAAGGAGTCACAAAAACATACAACCGAACACGCCAACAATACTTCTGGAAAAATATGAAAAGGGATATACAAACCTTCATTCAAAACTGCCTCAAATGCCAGCGGAAGAAACTAGTGCGCGTGAAAACCCGCCAACCATTGGTAATAACCGATACCCCAGGATCAGCATTCGACAAAGTAGCTATAGACATCGTAGGACCCCTACCACGCACCAGAAAAGGAAATATATATATACTCACAATCCAGGACCTCCTCACCAAATTCTCCTTGGCAATTCCGTTGGGTGACGCAAAGGCTACGCGAATCGCAGACGCGTTCATCAAAGAATTTATTTGTCGCTTCGGAATACCCCGAGCGATCCTTACTGACCGAGGCACCAATTTTGTAAGCACCTTCATAAAAACGATCACGAAGAGATTCAAAATCCGGCACTGCAAATCCACGTCATTCCACCCACAAACCAACGGCTCCATAGAAAGATCACACCATACACTCGCAGAATATCTGAAGATGTACGTAACAAACAACAAAGAATGGGACGAATGGACAAACCTAGCTTCCTTCTCGTACAACACAAGCGTGCACGAAGGGACACGATACACGCCGCATCAACTAGTTTTCGGCAGGGTTGCTAGAACCCCAACCACGGAGCGTAGAACCGACGACACAGGAGTAGTCACTTACAACAATTACCTCGACAACCTTAATCGAATCATCTCTGAAACTCAAGAAATAGCGCGCACAAATCTGCACAAAGCAAAAGAAAAATCGAAAGAACGCTATGACAAACAAATTCACCCGCACGAATTCCAAGTAGGAGAGTCAATTTTCGTCCTCAATGAACCAAAAAGAGGAAAATTTGCAGACAACTACACAGGGCCGCACACAATACTGGAAGTCCTACCGCAGCGGAATCTAAAAATTACCTGGAGAAGGGGTACCAAAATCATTCACTCCAACAAAGCAAGAAGATCACGCATCCAAGATACTGTCGATCTATCTCGAAGACTGGAGAGAAACACCCCCTCCTAACCTACCCCCTCCACGACTCATCGGAAAATTGGGAGAAAATCCATCCCCCCCCCCGATGAATATATTCCACATCATCCGCCGAGAACGTTCATTTCACACGCAACCATGTGTCTGAAGATTCAACCTCGTCCCACTGCTGAGGAGAAGAAGAAGAAATACCTGGACATCATATCAGACTTCAAGTGCTACAACGGCACCATATATTTCGACAGCAACGATAATAAAATATGCAAAGAATGCGCGGACGAACTTCCCTCACAAGAAATCAGGGAACAAGAGATAGTACACCAAGCGCACGAAGACATGCCGAACACCTGTTCAAAGTGCGCCGGCAGTATCCTGTCGACTACCCCGTATATAAGATGCATCATATGTGGCATAAAATTAGCCATAGTAAGGACTAGGCGCGGCTTGTTCGTAAATTCGTCGGAACGCGTGGCAAGTCGGAATCAGGAGACACAACCTCCCTACTCTTAACCCTACCCAGGATTTTTCAGCCAGGGATAACCCCCACTAAGTTCACAAATTTACGCGAACAAGAGCAGCCAGTCAAATCATTCAGTCATTTCTCACCCATCGACTACCATGGACGTCAACAACAACACCACTAAGCCGCACAAGAAGACGCACCGAGCGGGCAGGAAGATCCAGCTCAGGAGAATCTTAAGATCTCTCTACGCGAAGGATGACACGGGAGACCCGAGGAACTTCAAATTCCCGGAATTTAAAATTCCAGAAACCAAAGAGGACGAAATCGTCCTATACATACCGTTCCGGATACGAATCCCACCGGAACAACTGGGCCCTACCCGCCAAAACCGGTTGGACGACCTGCGAATCGTGGACGTGCGACCGGACAACCCCGACCATTGGCTGCCCAAACCACGGGGGAAGCCCACGATCAGATCGGTGATCGACATACCGGCGGACCACTACTGGAACACAGGAACGAACACCGTGTGCCCAGGATCGCCTCCACCACGACCGGAAGTGGAGACAGTGACTATTGAATAGTCCCACTATATCCTCCTTTTTTATTTTTATTTTTCCCCTCCATAGCTGCAGTTCGCGCTATGCGAGTTCCCCCCTTTTATTTATTTTCTTTATTATTTTTTTAATTTTTTTACTTTTCTTTTTCCCCTCCATAGCTGCAGTTGCGCTATGCGAGTTCCTTCTTTTTCTCTCTATTATTTTTCTTTTCTTTTTCCCCTCCATAGCTGCAGTTGCGCTATGCGAGTTCCTTCTTTTTCTCTCTATTATTTTTCTTTTCTTTTTCTCCTTCTCCATAGCTGCAGTTGCGCTATGCGAGTTCCTTCTTCCATTTTTTTTTCTTCTCTCTATTATTTTTATTTCTATTTCCTTTTTTCCCCTCTCCATAGCTGCAGGAAGCGCTATGCGAGCCATAACCCATTGCTACTCGCACTATTGTTATTACTACCACCGACAAGGAGTCGGCAAGGTGCCATATCAATTTCCACGATTCTCTTCTATCATCCGCGATTGGCGAGCACAAAAAAAAGCAAATTCCTATTGCTTCGCAACCGAATTTTCCTTTTTTTTTCTCCCGAGGGGTGACGTGTGACGTCCGTCACTTTATTCCCTCCTCATTTTTGTGACATACGTGTTCACATATACACACATTCTGTAACGTGTTCCTTAAACGATACGTCATCAAACAGGAATTTCGTTCTGCTCCAATGAATTCGGAAACAATAGGAAGCTGCTCGCTCAAGCGTGAGACTCTTCTATTTCCCCCACAAAACCCACTGCCTGCTCTCTGAAGCATGAAATCTATTGTCATTTCCCCCACTAAATCCACCTGGCAGTAGCTCTATAAAAGCCAGAGTCAAAGAGCAGGAAAGCAGTTAGTATTCAGTCGAAGAGCAGCTTCCAATCAAACAAGTCACTTAGAATAGTCATTCGCAGTCAAGCAGTCGTTCATTCGCTCATCGAACAGTCGTGGAAGAAGTCATTCAGCATAAACCAACAGTTACGACGATTCAACCTCCTAAACGAAATAGTTCTCGTTGATGAAACGAATCGGGACGCTGTAAATTATTTATAGTTGGTCGCCGTAATCTGAGAGAACACCACCTTCTCCTAAAATTTCCTAACGAGTGACGTGTGCGCGAGTGCGTGTGTGTGTCGTGGGGTCGTGTCATCGGCGAGGTTGAGAGTTGGCCATCGGACCCCTTTAACCTTCTTCCTCTCGAACTAGGCGGACTTGGTCCTGCCATTCGAGCCAACGATCCAACCCTGAACTAGGCGGACTTGGTCTGGCCGTTCAGGCTCCTTCCACTTCACGGTCAGGCGGACTTGGTCCAGCCGTCCGGGATCCCTGAAGCTCTCTCTCTTTCTCCTTCTCCCTCTCTCTCTCTCTCTCTCGCTGGGAACGAACCCCCGCCGCGCAGCGTACCCCGCAGTAAAACGCCGTAACAAATAGCTTTCGCGCTACTTTCCCATTCAATTTCCCCTTTCGGATCTATCAATCGCGTCATTATTCGACACTTTTCTGTGATCCATCTCATTACCTCTCGAACCCAAATTTCGGGACGTAACACCTGCTTTACTTAAAATTTTCAAAGATGTTAATCTAATTAAAGAATACATTAATTACACGGTCCAATAAATTCATACTTTTTCTTGATGTTTCGATTCTCACTATGCAATTTTTATAGAGTTTTCCGCGCTGCTTCCGAATCTGGTCTTAGTTTTTCTCCTAGACGCACAGTTTTTGAGAAATTTGAGTTTGAAAAAAATATATATTTTTCGACTTTGAACAAAGATTGTGATGTTATTATAAAAGATATTGTATTGTTCTTTATAGAAAAAGATTCTCTAGCCTTTCCCGAATCCAGTGATGTGCAGTAGTAATACATTATGATTGTTTAAACATGTTTAAACAAGCATTAAACACGGAGATGCACCGCTTTTGCATCGTTTTTATGATATTTTTTAATTTATCTGAAAAAATAAGGGTCCTGCGGAAAATCGAATTACACCACGCGATAGAGCAGACTTTTATCTTGAGAAACCACCCTGTCAGGTTTCCGCCGCCAGTGGTACTTTGTCACTACTGCAGTCGTTCGGCGGGAAACGGCGCACAGTGGGACTTTTCGTTCAAATTGGAGACATAATCAAAGAACTTCCGATAGAAATGAGATAGAGCATTGAAACTTTTTTAATGACATCAGAAACTTGGCAGAATATGGGAAATAGGGAGATAATGGTACGAATGTTTTTTAACCTTGAAAAAATACGTTAAACTTGCAAAACGTCAAGAAAATTGCGGTTTTTCAATACTACGCGCGGAAAAAATTTTGTTTTTAACATGCTACACATCATTTCATGTAGATTTATTCACGCTGATTTCAAATCTGGTCTCAAAAGTCTACGACTTCAAGACTTTTCAAAACATCAATTTTGTGACAAAAAGCTAATGAAATAACTTCTTCATTGAAATGCTTTGATAACTCACTAGTTTGAACGTGTATCGTATTCTCAAATATGGAACACAATAAAAATAATAATAATGAAGTATTTAAACGTTTTGAGTTACTTATGAAGCATCAAACACTTAACATCTCGTCATCACTTGACGTAGCGCTGTCATTGCTACTGGCACTTTCTGCAGACTCTGTGCCGCTGTAATGTAATATAAATTAAATATCTATTGTCCATAATTATGATTTCATTTAGAGAGGGAGTAAGGTAAGTATTTCATCTTTTTAACTTACGTATTTTCGTCAACGAATTTTCTAATTTATGGAGGTACATTATTTTTTTGTTTGTTCTATCGGAAGTTCTTTGATTTTGTCTCCGATCTGGACGAAAGGTCCCACTGTGCGGCGCGGTGCTGTGGGATGAATATATCAAAATGCTGGACATCGCGTTTAGCATAAACACAATTCTCGTCGACGATTGGCAACATACTCTCCCAATGTTCACTCGTCACTCTCTCACCTCACACACTCAGTCATCGATAATCACCCATCCTAGATCGTCTTTCACACACATCCTCATGCCTCATTTTCAATCCACTAATTCCTTAAAACCAAATCCACACATCCATGCTTGCAGACTATTGTTGGAATTTAATAACGGAAGCAGAAACATTTCATAAACGACGGTCAAGACGAAAGAAGTTTTAGGTATGTTTTAAATGATATAAAATAATAAATAAAGAATAAATATATCAATAGAATAGGGAGACAGTAATAAATAACAATAATAAATAAAACATTTAAATAAGCTAACGTCATTGCGCGCTTAAAGCGACTGCATCGCCGCACAGTGGGACGAATATATCGAAATGCTGGACATCGCGTTTAGCAGTCCCTTCAGTTTCTGTATTGCCTTGAGATTTTAAATATCCATGTTTCATTAGTAGAGAATACGAATCTGAAATCAAAAAATTTTTTGACCACCAAAATTTTTTTTTACAAATATTGAAAATAACGAATAAATGACTCATCTATATAGGAAATAAGCTGACAGCAGGATGTATATTTTAATGTGCTATAGTTTTCCGACATGTTCTGTCGACAATTCACACTATAGACCCCCGGAAATTAATTTTTAAGTTAACATCATCAGATATATCTGATTTATTAAATGTACAAAATTTAATTTTTGTCAGATAGATTGGTTTTTAAAAAAACATGATTTTTCTATAAGTACTTGTTTTTTTGAATGTATTAATAACAATAATAATATAAAAATAAATAAATAAATTCTAAATACATTTATAAATATTATATTAATAAATAAGTACATAAATAAATATTATAGTAATAAATAAATATAATATTAATAATTGAAATGTAGTTTAGTTTGTTATTTGGAGGTTCCCACCACTTTTTCAATCCCAAATGCCGGCCGCAGTCGGGTCAATTTTTCTCACATAATACCAAAGGAAAATCCCCATGAAGCCCGTTTTTCGACAAAGCTCGGCGGTCGTTTTAAATATGAAAAAAACTATTTTCAAAAAATAACAAAAAAATTTTGGAAAAAATAAAAACAATTTTATATTGGCTTTATAGACGAAGAACAAAGTTTTTGTCACAGATTTTGTCCTTTCAATTCGTGTTTATTGTAGTATAAACCTAATAAAAATATCGAATTTTTTTTTTCGTCTATAAAGCCCATAGAAAATTTTTTTTCGAATTACTATTTGTGAATGATACTCCTCAAAGTGTACTAAAGAAAATGTAGATGCCATCAAAGCCTTATAACAAACTTCAAATTTGCGCCGTTATGCCGCACGGTGGGACGAATGTACGAAAACCCGCGACATTGACTAAAATTTGAAATTTGTTATAAGGCTTTGATGGCATATATACTTATTTTAGTGCACTTTGACGAGTATCACGGCGATACAGAAACTGAAGGGACTGCTAAACGCGATGTCCAGCATTTCGATATATTCGTTCCACTGTGCGACGATGCAGTCGCTTCAAGCGGGTAATTATGTCAGCTTATTTAAATGTTCTATTTTTATTGTTATTTATTACTATCTCCGTATTCTATTGATATATTTATTCTTTATTTATTATTTTATAACATTTAAAACATACCTAAAACTTCTTTCTTCTTGAACGTCGCTTATAAGATGTTTCTGGTTCTGTTATTAAATTCCAACAATAATCTGCAAGTATGGATGTACTTTCTTTTCTCAAGTATCTTGTATCCATAACCAAAATGTCATGATGGAATCTTTCACCGCGTTCATCACTCACATCACCAAGGTTCTCCGGAAAAAAGTCTAAATGCGAATGTAAAAAGTGCAGTTTGAGCGATATATTGCATCCCAATTTATAGAAGGAATCTATTAGACTTCTCACTACTATATCGTAGTTTGGTGAGCAATAATTTCCCAGAAATTTAGGCAAATTCCTTCAAAAGCTCTCCAGGCTCTTTGTTCAGGCTCACTCATTTTGTTGAGGAATTATTCATTGCCTAAAAGTGTTCTTATTTGTGGCTCGACAAAGATTCCTTCTTTTATTATTGCTTCGGATATTTGTGGGAATTTTGTTTGTAAATATTTAAATGCAGGTGTATCATTATTCATTTTTTTACGGATGTTTTCATTAAACCTAATTTTATATGTAATGGAAGTAAGTATATTTTATTTGGCTGGACTAAAGGTTCGTACATAATATTTTTCTGGCCTGGAATATGGGTCTTTCTTACTGGCCAAGTTTTGACCGTATAATGCTTCGTTCTAGCCCGGCTATCCCATTCACACAAGAAACAGCAATATTTTGTATATCCAGCTTGTAGTCCCGTAACAATTGCAATCACTTTTAAATCTGCGCATACATGCCAATTGTATTTAGAGTAATTTATTTTTTCGAATAACATTTTAAAAATTTCGTATGTTTCCTTCAATTTGACGCCGTATGCAATCGGGATTGACGGGTAAATATTTGTAATATGAAGTGTGACGTCCGTCACTTCATTCCCTCCTCATTTTTGTGACATACGTGTTCACATATACACACATTCTGTAACGTGTTCCTTAAACGATACGTCATCAAACAGGAATTTCGTTCTGCTCCAATGAATTCGGAAACAATAGGAAGCTGCTCACTCAAGCGTGAGACTCTTCTATTTCCCCCACAAAACCCACTGCTTGCTCTCTCAAGCATGAAATCTATTGTCATTTCCCCCACAAACTCACCTGACGGCAGTCCTATAAATGACAGAACCAGAGAGCGGAGTATTCATTAAGTATCCATTACTCAGTTCGGTCCAGTCGCTCAGTAAGTTCTCACAGTAGTGAACCGCATTACTACAGTTGAACAGTATTACTACAGTTGAACAGTATTACACAGTCCAACAGTGTTACAACCGCCGCTCAGTCGTGTACAGTCGAACAGTCGCGTCCAAACGCTACAACAATCCACCACCCACCACAAACCAGTTCTCGTTGATGAAACGAATCGGGGTACTATAAATAATTTATAGTTGACCACCGTAAACTGAGAGAACTGCACCTTCTCCTAAAAGGTTCCCTCAAGTTCGTGCACCCTACTACGACGAGTGACGTGTGCGCGAGTACGTGTGTGTGTGACGTGCGGGTCGTGTCACCGGCGAGTTTGAGAGTTGTGTACCGAGCTCTATTACCCTCCTTCCTCTCGAACTAGGCGGACTTGGTCCTGCCGTCCGAGCCATCCACCCTTCTTCCCCTCGAACTAGGCGGACTTGGTCCTGCCGTTCGAGCCAACGATCCGATCCTGAATTAGGCGGACTTGGTCCGGCCGTTCAGGCACCTTCCACTTCGCGGTCAGGCGGACTTGGTCCAGCCGTCCGGGATCCCTGAATCTCTCCCTCTCTCTCTCTCTCTGGGGCCGGCCCGCGCCGCGCAGCGTACCCGGCAGTAAAACGCCACAACGAATAGTTTCGCGTAACTCTTCTATTCAAATTCCCCTTTTGGACCTATCAGGGTCCCCATTATTCGACACTTTCCTTAGACGCATCTCATTACGTCTCGAACCTAAATTCGTCGGGACGTAACAGAAGCAATACTGCTTTTAAACTTCTTTTCGATGAATCGATGAATAACCCCCATTCTTCGGGTCGATGTTCTAATTTTAATTTTCTAAATAATGCATCGGTGTCTGGACAATAAGACAGTTTGTCATGTTCTAAATAATATTTCTTTAGTTCTTCACTTCGTTTCCGAAAATGTGTTATGATTGTGCCCTGTTCAAGGAGATTCCACTGCTGAAGTCTGGATTCTAAAATTTCTGCCTTCTCCTTGGTCAAATTTAAGTCTCGTACTAAATCATTTAGATCTGTTTGAGTGATCAAATGCGTTTCTGTGTTTATGTGTTCTTCCAAAATTGCGTAGGCCGATGCATCATCAGATGAGTTTGAGTTTACAGCAGTATTAGGTACAGGCGATACGCGAATGTTGTCTTCCCGAACAGGTCTTATAGCTGATAAAATATTCGGATATGTAATTTTTTTTTATCCTCTCTTGTATGTCCATGGATAGTCGTTAAACAAAAGTAACAATCTGTTGAGTGATTGGATGGCTCTCTCCTTATCATTGGGACATTAAACGGTATCTTCTTTTTCCCATTCTTTACAAATGACAGCAACCTCGTCGCAGAACTTCTGCAGCACACATGGGGGCCCAATACTTGTTTTGATCACCAAGTTTGCATCCACAATATTGTTCATAAGCTATTTTAATTTTTTCTGTTACATTTCGTTGCGTTTTCTTAGCAACTATTTCACGAATTTGGATTGTTTAGACAATTACGCGACATTGTAAGCTATAGAAATTAAATTAACTTTACAAGTCTAAAAATACTTTTAATTCTATAATAATAAAACTATAAAACACGATTGAAACGTCCGAATATCTCAAATCCGTATACTGTACCTCGCGGGGCAGTATGGGTATTGGGTAGTATTGGGGCTTTCACGAGGTTCGAGTGATTTTCGAGATCTGATTTTCGGTGTCGCAACGTATATGTATAATGTCAGTTCGAATCGTTTCTTATTGGCTATGTTTAAGATGTATGGGTTGACTAAATGATTTCTATTGGTGAGTGGGTGGTGGCATTTTGTTCATTGGAGCAGGGGCGCTTCGATAAAACTATGTTTAGTCTATGCAATTAATTGGATGTGAAAGATACGGGATAACGATACGGAAACTAAAATACTTGCTTGTATAAGATTGCCCTATCAATGGGTTTGTATCAGAGTTGGGCAAATATTTATCTAAAATTTTTAAATAAAAGATAAACGAAAGTTATCTTTTATTTCTCCTTATTTTTTTGAAATACATATTCGACACAGTTTATCTGTAAGATACTCTCCAGAAATTTCATTCGTCATCTGTAGTTTATCGAAGCTCGAAGTAACGGCGTATTGCTTATTCAACGCCTCTAGCGGCGAGATGTTATTCGAGAAGCACTATTCGTAAGATACAGCCGACAATTTTTAGTTTATCTTTCACGAGTATTTGAGAGTCGAAGGCAACGCCGCCATGTATCTTACGGCGTATTCGTCAGATTTTGGCCATGGAAATGTATCTGTCAGATGTCAATGGAAAAATTTCATCTTAACCACAAGATTTATTTGAAGCTCGATGTAGCAAGATGATTTATTCGATTGTTTTATTCGTAACGAGTATTTCGAAGAGATGAAAATCAGATGTATCTTTATTCGTAATTTTTATTTGACTTCGAATAACTGAGATCTTGATCCGATGTTGCCAAATCATAAAACGTAATACGTATTAAATTAACTACTTACGCAGTACGTAGCGACTTTCATTAATATTCAATATTCGGACACTCTTAGAAGGATGATGACAATTGTTTAAACAAATAGATTTATATTATTTAAACGATTGTTTAAACAAATAGATTTGTATTATTTAAAGAAATGTTTAAACAAATAAATTTTTATTATTTCAGCACGTGTTTAAGCAAATGAATTTTTATTATTTAAACGATTGTTTAAACAAATAGATTTGTATTATTTAAAGAAATGTTTAAACAAATAAATTTTTATTATTTCAGCACGTGTTTAAGCAAATGAATAATTGAAATAACAAAAATTTATTTGTTTAAACAATCGTTTAAATAATAAAAATTTATTTGTTTAAACAATTGTTATTGTCCTTCTAAGAGTGTCCGAATATTGAATATGTATTATGTACAACATTAATGAAAGTTACTGTACCTACTACGTATACGTACACGTATTACGACGTGGCAACGTCGAATCAAGATCTCAGTTATTTGAAATCAAATAAAAATTACGAATAAAGATACATCTGATTTTTATCTCTTCGAAGTACTCGTTACGAATAAAAGCGTCAAATAAATGGTGCGGCTAAATCGGGCTTTAAATAACGAATAAAGATGACAGATAAATCTCGCGCGACATCTGGATTCGAATAATCCATATGAATACGAATCTATTTCTTCCAATAAAATCTGACGGATACTCTGCGACCAAGTAACGACAGATACAACCGTAAGATACATCGTGGCGCTGTATTCGGCTTACGAATAAAAGTTGAAGATAACCAGAAAATTTCTCGGCGAGACAGACGAATAAACTCTCCAAACCGAGCGCTTAGAGATACAGTTACAGATAAATTCTCGCGCTGCATCCGACTTCGAATAAAAGACAAAAGATACAGTTTATTTTATCTTAAACTTATTTGAATAATTTTTTATTCAGATACTGCCCAACTCTGGTTTGTACCGACTATTCCTTGTGGGAACGTGGCCGGAGAGGTTATGTTCCCACGTGGTCGGATGACCACGCTGACGCTTTACAACGGAAACAGAAAATTCTGTACACAGGGATTATTAATCACACTCTCAGTGATTTGTGGGGCGTCACTCTTTTTATTACACCTTTGGTATTCGTACAATTTCACGCTTTCGCGCTACGATTTCAATCTTTCCCTTTTAAACAATACTCACTGACTAATTTTTTCTTTCGGACGAACAACGAACGACTCGACTATTCTCGCGGCGAACTCTAGCGGCCGATCTATCGTTTTGTATATCGACAGTGTCGATAACCTGTCGCTACAGGTTCGCTCACAAGAAGGTCTCGAAGTGGTGTCCAATGACACCCAAATCATTCTGGGACCGTCGCGTCGCGTCGCGTGGAGTGTCTCGATCTAACGTTCGGTCTGTTTGAGACCGAACAATGATTAAAATATTCACACTAATAAACACACAAATTGATCCGCCGAATAAAATATACTTACCTCTATTACATATAAAATTAAGTCTAATAAAAGCATTTGTCAAATCTTATGAACGACGGTCGAAAAGAAAGAAGTTTTAAATATATTATACTTTAAATGTATAAAATAGTAAATAAAGAATAAATATATCAACGGAATAGAGAAATAGTAATAAATAACAATAATAAATGAAACATTTAAATAAGCTGACATAAGTGCGCGCTGGAAGCAAGCGTTACACCGCACACTGGGGAAACTTGACCTATTTCGATTCAAAAAGGAATAACTTTCGATAGAAATGAGATAGAGCAATGAAATTTATTTTACATTCAGCTGAAACTTCACAAAATATGGAAAAAATAGGGAGATTATGATACAAATGTTTTTTGTAACCTTGAAAAAATACGTCAAAGTTGCGCAATTTCAAGAAAATTGTGGTTTTTCAAATACCATATGCGGAAAAAAATTTTTTGGAACATGCTCTACATCATTTCACGTACATTTTTTCACGATGATTTCAAATCTGATCTCAAAATTTTTCTACAACCTCAGAATTTTCCAAAATGTCGAATTATTGTTAAACAGCTAAACTTTTATTTTTTCAAGGTTAGCAAACATTTTTACCATGATCTCTTTATTTTCCCATATTCTCTGAAGATTCAGCTTTCATTTAAAAAAAATTCGTCGCTCTATCTCATCTCTATCGAAGCAGGGACTGAAAACCGTTATGATATCGGTTCCGGTTCCGAAACAGTTATGAGGAACCGAAATGATTTTATAACTTTTACGAGAATATCGGTTCTGGCTTATATCGGTTACGGTTACGGTTCTGGAGAACCGATATTATTTCGGTTCTGTAACTGTTATATTTCGGTTCTGGATTTCGGTTCTGGATTTCGGTTCCGGATTTCGGTTCTGTCATACTGTATGCACTGGAACCGATATCATAACAGTTCTGTATTCTCTATTGTGTTTGGCAGTTCAGCCTTATATATATATATATATATATATATATATATATATATATATATATATAATTTAAGTAGTTATTTTTTGTTATCTATAATTTAAACAGTTTTTAAAGAAATCTTTTTTTATAAATTGTTTCTATATTCATTATATAAATTATTTCTGTAATTTATTGTTAATAAAAATAATACATTTTTACAATGTATAGAAATTTATTTCTATAGTTATTATTTTAATTCTTATTTCAGTAATTTATTGTTCAAGTAATTGTTTAAACACTGTATACATATTTAAAAAAGGAATATAGAAACATATTTCTATACATTGTAAAAATTTATTTATTTAAACAATTACTTGAACAATAAATTACTGAAATAAGAATTAAAATAATAACTATAGAAATAAATTTCTATACATTGTAAAAATTTATTTATTTAAACAATTACTTGAACAATAAATTACTGAAATAAGAATTAAAATAATAACTATAGAAATAACATTCTATACATTGTAAAAATTTATTTATTTTATTAACAATAAATTACAGAAATAATTTAAATAATGAATATAGAAACAATTGATAAAAAAAGATTTCTTTAAAAATTGCTTAAATTATAGATAACATAAAATGATTACTTAAATAATATATATATATATATAAGGCTGAGCTGCCAAACACAATAGAGAATACAGAACTGTTATGATATCGGTTCCAGTGCATACAGTATGACAAAACCGAAATCCGGAACCGAAATCCAGAACCGAAATATAACAGTTACAGAACCGAAATAATATCGGTTCTCCAGAACCGTAACCGTAACCGATATAAGCCAGAACCGATATTCTCGTAACAGTTATAAAATCATTTCGGTTCTTCATAACTGTTTCGGCCAGAACCGATATATAACAGTTTGAAACAGTTATTTCCATAACTGTTTCAGTCCCTGATCGAAAGTTATTCCTTTTTGAATCGTGCTAGCTCAACTTTCCCCACCGTGCGCCGCTCCGCGCCGTATCTCGTCGAACGACCGCGCTAGTGGCAGAGCAGCACTGGCGGCGACTCATGTTCTGCGAAGATATTTTGCTTTCTGGTACGGTTAAAATGTCGATTTTCAAAACCTAACAGGGTGGTTTCTCAAGATAAAAGTCTGCTCCAACGCGTGGTGTAATTCGATTTTCCGCTGGACCCTTATTTTTCAGATAAATTAAAAAATATCATAAAAAAACGGTGCAAAAGCGGTGCATCTCCGTGTTTAATGCTTGTTTAAACATGTTTAAACAATCATAATGTATTACTATTGCACATCGCTGGATTCGGGAAAGTCTAGAGAATCTTTTGCTGTAAAGAACAATACAATATCTTTTATAATAACATCACAATCTTTGTTCAAAGTCGAAAAATATATTTTTTTTTCAAACTCAAATTTCTCAAAATTGTGCGTCTAGGAGAAAAACTAAGACCAGATTCGAAATTAACAGCGGAAACTCTATAAGAATTGCATAGTGAGAATCGAAACCATTTTTGGCTGTTGGACCGTGTTATGTGTGTAATTTGATGGGTGGTGTGGGAAGTCGTGCTATTGTAATGTGTGGTATGAATGTAACACATATTTCATTCATATTACATATTATAATGGTACGATTTCTTGCAATGCATATTATATTGGGTCGTTCGGAAAGTTTCCGCCGATTTCCAAGAGATGGCGCAAAAAAAATCGTGTGCGTAGAAACCACGCGCGGCAGAAGTGAAACTTATTGCTTATTAAGCATACATATATAAATAAATAAAGTAAAGTAAAATATAAAGATAAATTATATAAATACATAGATAAATTATTATATCTAATAAACAATAAGTTTCACTTCTGCCGCGCGTGGTTTCTACGCACACGATTTTCTTTAATTTTAAATGTAATTTTGTAATTTATATACATACCTCTTGTTTTTTAAATATATATCTAATACATGTGTAAAACACTTCAAAACACTTCAATAATTAAATACTGAAAATATCACTTCAAATTTACTGCGCGGCCTTCTCTCTCACTCTTTGTACCCCACGCCGACACGTTTGATCCTACTACCGAGCATTTTATTCGTTGCGATATACACCAAAATGTTCGCTTTCATTCTAATTGTGAGATCGTTGGTTGTCCAAGCGGTTAAGGAGTTGGACTACCAATCGGTGGACCGGTGTTCGAATCCCGGCGGGGTAAAAAATTATTTTTCTCCGTTCATTCTTAGTTTAAATTTTCGCGCTCGACTTTCGATTTCCGTCACATCGACTTCCGTTTCATCAGAAAATTGTTACCCTCAGCAAAGAAGTTTCACTTCAAAACACTATAGGTGTGGGGAACGTTGTTCCCTCTCCCCTATATTAGTCAGGAGTGGGGATCGGTTGCGCTGTCCGCGCGCCGAGCCTTCACTCCACTTGTCTCTGGTGTCTCATCTTCCGACCACCGAGTGTTACGGTTCGAATCCGTACATCTAATTTTCCTTTTGTGTTTACCCTGGCCACGTGCTGTAATAGTCGGAAGCCATTTTCAAATCACGTCGATACCTTGTATATCCGCGAATGTGCGCGGTGCACCTCTGTTATATAGAGAGGCCATATTTCCCACATAGGAACATTGAACTATGTTTGTAAACCTTTACTATTATACATTTTCTGATAGATGGCGCTTTCGCCACTATTTTCATGTATTACCCATGATCATAGCTTCAATTGTTTTCGTTTGAAATCAATCTAAACATGCAGAACAAAAGAGAGCATTATCGAAATTAATGTATTGTTATTATAAAAAAGGCAAGAATGCCGTTCAAGTGGCAAAAAAGATATGTGCCGTTTACGGAGACGATGCCATAAGTGACCGGACTGTGCGACAGTGTTTTGCGAAATTTAAAGATGGCGATTTTAACATAAAAGATCGGCAACGCTCCGGTAGGCCACCCGCGGTTGATGGCGACCAAATCAAAGCCCTAATCACCAATGATCATCGAATTACCACTTCTGAAATGGCAGAGTGTCTAAAAGTATCAAATTCGATCATTCATTCGCATTTGGTGCGACTTGGCTTCGTTAGCCGCCGCGATGTTTGGGTACCGCACAAATTGACGGAGAAAAATTTAATGAACCGTATTTCAACGTGCGATTTGTTATTTAAACGCAACGAAAACGATTCATTCTTGAAGCGAATAATAACGGGCGATGAGAAGTGGATCTTTTATAGTAATGTTGAGCGAAAACGGTCATGGGGTCATTCGAGTGAGCCGGCAACAACCAAAGGCTGACATTCATGCTAAGAAAGTGATGCTCTGTTGCTGGTGGGATTGGCAGGGAATTGTGTATTACGAGCTGATACCGCGCAATCAAACCATAAATTCCGATAAGTATTGTAGTCAGCTGGAGAATTTAAAGAAAGAAATTGATCAGAAGCGCCCAGCACTAACGAACCGCAAAGTTGTGTGTATATTTTTGGGTAAATAACGAATGTTCGATTAATAAACTAAATAATTTATTTTATTCGTTATGTTCGATTACTCAACCCGATCGACCGCCGAATTAACATTGGCCGATTATTTTTCGGAACAGGGACCGTAGCGGCAGTCGTTATGTCGGAGATATTTAATATTATAGTTTCTGCTCTCTAGTCGGTAACTGGAGAGAGATTAGCTGACAGTTGACGAATTCGACTCTTAACGTCATGAAGGTTTCTCGATTCTATCTCGCTGCTGCGGGATGAGTTCCGTCGTCACCTCGTGGATGCCTCGATAAGGTCCCGGTTGGGGGAAAATACAACTCCATTCGCTGGTTGACTTCAGGGAGGAGGAACTTCCCGGACATCTCTCCTCGGCGGAGTAAGAAAACCCCACCCTCAAGTCAACATCGGAAAATTGCCGAAAATTCCCGAGTGACGTCACCTCCGAAGCAGCGACGCGACTTGGGCCTGAGTGGATCACCGTGGATTTATGGCCTTTGGCCTGGGGACAGTATGATCGGCCAAGGGTACGCACGAAACCTCGGAGCTCGCGGTCCGAGGGTGCCTCGAGAAGACAATTACAAAAAAATGTAACTCAAGTGGGTTGCACGTGCGGCGCAAGGGATGCGAAACTTTAGTCGCTGTCGCTGAGACTGGACATTAGGCCCGCAAGTGTCCGAATCCGGGACCCTCGCAACTAAACGGTATTTTACAACGCGGGTCTACGGATTGACTTTATTGCCACTTTTACAATGCTGTCAGCTCGAACCCTCGAGCGTCGTGTACGACACGTCGAGGGTTAGCATTCTTCTAGATTAACGAAGGACAGCATGAAATCGGGAAAGGGCGCTTTTTACGACATAGGAGACGCTTGTTCGAAAAACACGGACCTCGCAGCCGTTCTGCAGTTGAATTGTCTCGGGACGGCAATTTTCGAAAACTAACTTGAGGACATCGTAAATAAATGCGCGCTGATGTATGGCCGACGCAAATACTGACGAGGGATCGAACAGTGTGGTCTTTCACCAAGCCAACGCTAGACCACACGTGTCTTTGGCTACCAGGCAAAAGTTGTTGGAGTTTGGATCTTGAACGACGCGCGTTTCGCTTGTTTTCCGGCGCAGCATTCTCATCTTTATGCCAAATACGGTGAACTTACTACAAGGAAGTGTTTCAGCGACGCTACTAGCGTCTCTGACTGTAATGTTGGAGGACCCAAGTTCAAATCTATGCACACTATTTTATTCTTTTTCTTCTTTAAATGTACATTTTCAACTACCTACAAACAATTTCTGGCTGTTCTTCCGTTTATAGCAAAAATCAGAATTCAATAAAATTTAAAAAATAGGTTCTTTTTTTACTAAAATGACGATTGCCAGAAGGATTTTTGGCGTTTCGAAAAGAAATTTTTTATCAATTCAATGTTACGCTCTACCTTACCGACTTTGTACTTTACGTTTGTGCTGTACGCATGCGCTGTGTGATGTGACAGTTTGTCAAGTGGTTTTAGAGTTGTATAAGTCTTCAAGGCAACGATTTCATTTGTTTCAAACAATCTGTCTTCATCGACAACATTGTTTGAGAGCACAGTTTCGCGCGGAATTGCGAAGAACACGGAACTCTTTCCGCTCTGCGTCGGAGTATTTAATTTTGTTTGCTATCGTTTCGAGTTCGAAAAGTGTGCTACGTGTAGTGTTCAGCAATTGTGTGAAAGTGTGGTGTATCGTGTTTCACTGGTGCAACATGCAAATGGATTAACGACTGAATAGGTTAGTTTTTAATTTAATCAATTTATGCTTCTTCTCTAGTTCGGGTAAAGTTGCCGATGATATGGGCCCTCACCGATTTCGATCACCTTGAGATACAATATGTTATAAATTCCACGAATTAAATATCTAATTAACATAGATTTTTTACATCGATCGATTTTCAATCACTAGTTTTTGCACTATTATTTCGTAAACTAAAGCCGGTCGACAAAAACTGTAAAGGGAAATATTGTTCAGAATCGTGGTTTTGACAACGTATTATTTAAAATTAAAATTTAATCGAAATCGGATGAGATATTGTGTTTAGGACTAGGCGTCAAAATTTAATTTGTTAAAGCTGTCGAGGTCGAGCGATACAGCTCTGGGTGGCCCTCGGCGTATCACGTTCCCAGGATATACGCTCCTGAGAGTCCGTCCATAAATCCGCTGTTTTTGGCAAATCCCGGTAACGCGCTCACGATGTGTAATCACATGATTACCGAGAACCGCCGCTAATCGCGCTCACCACCTAACCGTTAGATTCGTTCGAACGCTCAACTGATTCAGACGTTACGCAATCGCGCCCTTTTCTTTGTACGCAATCTGTAGATAGTGCCTATACGTCTCAATTGCATCCAGTTTCGTTTACGCGATTGTGTTAATAAACGTAGTTTCTGCCGGATCAACACTCCTTTATTTCTTATTGTTCTTTTCCGATCTCACTTCACTCACACTTTCCACACGATTTCCCTTTCCGAACGTCCTGCGGTGTTCAAACCCGATCCTACAAAGAACATCCATACAGTCCACTACCAAACCTCAAATCGTCCCGGGCTCCTGAACATATTGGTACATCGATTCATTTTCAATCACTAGCTTTTACACTATTATTTCGTAAACTAATGCCGGCAGACAAAAACTGTAAAGGGAAATGTTGTTCAGAATCGTGGTCTTGAGAAGGTGTCCGAAATTCATCGAAATCGGAGAGGATTTACATCATCGAGAAACTCTTGTTCGGTACGACATCGCGGCGTGCTACCAACGCTCAGCTGATGGCGCGTGGCGCGGAACTATACAATACACGTCTAGCTCGCGCTCTGATTGGTCCCTGTTTTTCGTTAATAACTCCTTAACGAAGCCTCGGATAACATTTTCGTAAAGGATAATGATGCTTGAAATAACCCAAGGAACCTCTCATTTCCCGATGCTGAGGGAATTTTGGGACACCCTGTATTCTCCTCCGAAACATAAAATATCTGCTCAACAATACCAGCACTTTTTCAAATCATTAGGGACTAAAGTTATTGCCGGCGGAGATTACAACGCGAAACACAACTTTTGGTGCTCCAAAACAGGTACACCACGAGGTAGAATCTTGGAACAAGTAATACGCAAATTATCACTAAATGCGATTTCAACCGGTGAATCAACGTACTGGCCTACTGCCCAGGAAAAAACTCCAGATTTACTCGAATTGCCATTATCAAAGGACTGTCAAAAAATAACTTCAAAATCCAATCCAGCCTACATCTTACTTCCGACCACTCCTCTGTTCTACTTAATCTTTTATTTAAACCATTGCACATAAGCACTTCATCACACGTTTCTAACAATACCACTAACTGGGCCCAATTTAGAGAATACCTAGAAGAACGTATTAACTGCAATATACCCTTAAAATCATCTGAACAAATAGAGCTACTAGAGCTAGCTACTAAACCTGAAGTGAATAATAGGAAATTCTTCTCGTATCCTGAGCACATACTGCAAAGAATTAGAGAAAAACGTAAGATTAAAAGTATCTGGCAAAGGCAAAAAACTCCAATTAACAAAAAGAGGCTTAATGCTATTACTAAAGAGGTTAAACATCTAATTCAAATTCACTGCAATGAAGAATTTCATACATACATTACCAATCTATCACCTAACGAAGACGTAAATTATTCACTATGGAAAGCCACCAAGAGACTAAAAAGACCAACAATTCCTGCTCCTGCTATCAAAAAGGACGATTCAACCCGGGCTAAATCACCAACTGAAAAGGCTAGCGTATTCACTAAATATCTACAAAATATATTTAACCCAATATTTCTGACTCCACTTATGCTCCCATGGACCACAATCTCTGTATAGTAAATGAAACGGATCCTATCAAAATTATACCTACCTCCAAAGGCAATTAGACTCCTCACTATTATTTTCAATGCTGTACTAAGAATCAAATTCTTTCCCACCTTCTGGAAAATAGCTAAGGTTATTATGCTTCTTAAACCAAACAAAGACCTTCACCTGCCGTCATCATACAGGCCGATCTCACTCCTCCCCTCTATGCCTAAGTTGCTAGAAAAAATAATCTTAATTAGAATGAAAAAAATTATTAGCGAAAAAAATCTTATACCTTCCCACCAATTTGGCTTCAGAAACAAATATGCTACTACAGAGCAACTACACAGAATGACCAATTCAATTACAGCAACACTCGAGAGAAAAGAATACTGTACTGCTCTCTTCCTCGATGTCGAAAAAGCCTTCGATAAAATTTGGCACGAAGGTCTTCTGGCCAAAATCCAAGAAGCATTTCCTTTGCCCTACTACCAACTCCAACAAATCCTACCTCGAAGATAGAGCGTTTTTCGTGAAGGTGCAGGAGTCATACTCGGATGTCCACAGCATTGAAGCAGGAGTACCGCAGGGCAGTGTTTTAGGTCCAGTGTTTTGTACACGCTATTCACTGCAGATATCCCTACTACGTTAGAATCAAGGATATTTACCTTTGCGGACGACATTGCTATTGTAGCCTCACACTCTGATCAAGCTCATTCTATACACCAGCAACACTCTTTAAAAATTGAGCAGTGGTTAAATAGATGGAAAATAAGAGTTAATTCTGATAAGTGCAAACACATCACGTTTACTCTAAGAAAAGGCAATGTCCCACCTATCACCCTAAATTGAACCATTATTCCTCAAACTGAAACAGTGAAATACTTAGGCCTGCATGTAGATGCAAGAATGACCTGGAAGCATCATATAAAAACCAAAATAGTGTAAATCCGCTTAAAAAGACGTACTATGTACTGGCTTACATGTAAAAATTCAAGATTAAGTATGAACAGTAAACTATTAATATATAAGTCTATAATTAAACCAATATGGACTTATGGCATAGAAATTTGGGGAACTGCTGCAAAAGGCCACATATCCAAACTTGAAGCACAACAATCCATTATTCTGAGAACCATTGTAAATGCTCCGTGGTACGTAAGAAATAAGCAAATACGCAAGGACCTCAAGGTCAATTCCGTGGAAAAGGAGATAAACCGTCTATGCAACAAATACCAGTTCAGAATGGGAAATCATCCAAAAGAAGCAGCAAAGAAGCTCTACTCAGAAAATCTGCCTAGAAGACTACGCAGAAAGCACTCAATTGATCTTCTACACAAGGATTAATGTTGTGTTCTTTAAAAAGGTATTTTCTACTGGGAAAATATCTACAGGCTAAATTTACTTATCTTGTTAAAATAATCTACCGAATGTCTTCTGAGGACAAATTGTAGAGTTTGAGGGAGTTAATAAAAAAAACTAGCTGGTTATTGTTGCTCGCTCGCTTCGCGAGCTTCGCGGGTGGGATTGTTGTAGCTCGCGAGAGGGTTAGTGGTACGGATGTTATTTGGTGTGTGACTCTCTAAGAGCCACACAAAGTACTTCCCGATTCGTTAGTTGCAATATATTATCATAAGATCAAATGAGCTCGCCGTAGGCGAGCGAAGTTTGATCGGGATTATATGAAATATCTCGTTCGAAGATGATAGTATTGTAGTCATGCTTCTCATGCTTCACATCACAACGTTCAACGCATATTTAATCTGAATTTGGCGCTCTTCCATCGCCTACTTCTCTCTAATTATTCCTTTATTCTCATATTGTTTTGTGTAACGAATAAGGGATTATCAATTGATTATCACGAGTATTTCCGAAGATGATAGTGGGAATAATGATAATTCTGGATATACCGTATATATATTTTTTTATAAAGGGGAATTAAAAAATGGAGGGATACTATCATCTTCGACCGAGACATTTCATATAATCCCGATCAAACTTCGCTCGCCTACGGCGAGCTCGTTTGATCTTATGATTATATTACATGTCTCGTTTTCAATGATAGTATTGTAGATTTTTAGAGTATGAGTGATAATTCCTTATTTTGATTATTTGCATTCTATATTTTATTACATATAATTTTTTTTATATCTATAGAATTGCACGCGCAAACTGGTCATTGTGGGCTTGAATCGGTTTGTTATAAAATTTAAAAAAGGTTTGAGAACCAGGTGCCCATCCTGCACTACGCCTTATCGCCGTGATAACTACTCCTTTTTTATGAGCCGCAGATACTGCTGCATGTCGCGTGCTATATGCCGTGAATTGGTTGGTATCAATACCAGCTTTACCTAATAGCGATTTAATCCAATGACCAACAGTCTGTGATGATACCGCGCCAAACGGTTTCGATTGATTGGTCTCCGTTTAAATACTCCTTTTAAAAAACGATGAATTAATCTGTAACAGACTTGCTCCCACAAGCCTGTTACTAACACGCCGCGCAAGTACCACAAACCGATCGCTAGATGGCTACGATTCTCGCAAGAGAAAGTACGCACAGCACACCTTCGGGAACCGGCCGCTAGATGGCCAACGCCGCGATTACCGATTCTCGTTGATAAAATGATACCGTCGCGAGGATATAGGAATCGAACGACGCGACAAATAGCAGAGTGATCCACTGTCGAGCCGACGTAAGATCAAATATACCGAGTGCCCCGAATACCAGACCGGAGAGTAAGTATCATAATTCAGCTGTACAAAAGTACGATCGTTGAGCCGACGAACGTACCTCCGTTTAACAGACGATCATCGAGCCGACGATCTGTCTCACTTTCTCCACCATTTTCTCTTATGCAGTTTACGGTGAAGTGTTGTGCCGACAATTCGCCCCTGCTACCGCCGATCGCCGTGCCAGCGACCGGCTCGCCCCAGTCACCGACGAGATACTGTTAAAGACTGCCAGCCTTACGGGACTACGTGTCCCACGAAAATTTCGGTGTTCTCTTACGCCCTCTGGGATTTATTTTGACTGGAGTGAGAAACAGAAGCATCGATGACATTTCGTCGGTGCAGAAGACCACTGAGGAGAGATTCTCGTCGCGACGCGTCGGTGAGAAGACGAATAATCACGAAACCATATGGGTTATCATCAAATGTTATATTCTCCGCCATATTTCAGACGAGGTTTTAGTGTTGATTTTTGAGGTTTCAAATATTAAAAGTAACACTCAAGAACAAAAGATTCCTAGAAATATTGTACGTAAGAAAGTATTGAAGCATTATTTTAGAAAAATCTAGAATTCCTAATACAAATTTCATATCAAATACCTGAATGTTTAATTTAAAAATATTTCATAAATGAACATACTTCCTTACACTTTTTTAAATACATAATTGTTCCAAGAATCGATCTCTGAAAACAGAAATATCTAGAAACATGGAATAAATTTTATTTGACATGTTGTTCCGAATAAAGTTTCGACTGATTCCGATAAAGAATTATGTGGATGAATTAATATGTATAAAAAAATGCACGGAATTTGACAGTGAAGTTTCAGTTTCAACTTTAATAACAAATTGATATATTCAGTTAAAGTTGAATGTAGGTTTAGAAACTACGTTTTGTTATGAAAATTTAAGATACATAAATTTGCAGATCTTACACACTATGATTATCTGACTTTTCTCCATTCGACGGCACACTGTGCTACGTGGAAAACATATGTGGAAAAATAGCGATAATTCTAAGTGGACGTGCCCAAAGCTCGTTCTCGCATTTCGTTCCGCTTAGCGTCTTCGCAAAGAAAACATATACAACCGTCCCCTCGCGAAGAGGGAAAGTGTAGGAACGTCTAGAAATTCAAATCGCTGACAAATATAATATAATTGTAGGAGCAGAGATAGACAAGTTTTTATTGAATTAAGAATTTCAAATAGCCAATATAAGAGATAAAAAAATTATTCGTCACGCGTCAAATAAAAGTAATCCTGGTTATCTCTATTGCACGCATGAAAAATGATGTTTTATTCTACGAAAATTTATGTTTTTGCGTTGAATAAACTTTTCATTTTCATGTGTATCTTTATTGAACGGTTTATTCGACTTCGAATAATCTTCTGAGCCGCGTTCGAATGCTGTAGGAAGGACCGAGCACCCGACCAGTCAAAGAATGGAACGCACGCGTTACAATGTAGTACATATCGCGTATCGCCCAATTACACTGTCCAACAAACTTTTTTATGAATAAGAAAATGTTAGAAGGAAAAGTATAAAAAAATGTTCTGAATGTAGTCGTAATATATAGGTATAATTTAATGTATGCATGTAATATAAAATGTGTACAATGCTATGTTATGAAGAAATTAAAAAATCTTAAAACTACTTAAAAATTAAATATATAAAATGTACGATATATAAAGAACGAAAATATAAAAATACCAAAAAAAACTTATAAACTACTTAAAAATTACAAAGAATATAAAAATACCAAAAAAACTTATAAACTACTTAAAAATTAAATATATAAAATGTACGATATATAAAGAACGAAAATATAAAAATACCAAAAAAAACTTATAAACTACTTAAAAATTACAAAGAATATAAAAATACCAAAAAAACTTATAAACTACTTAAAAATTAAATATATAAAATGTACGATATATAAAGAACGAAAATATAAAAATACCAAAAAAAACTTATAAACTACTTAAAAATTACAAAGAATATAAAAATACCAAAAAAACTTATAAACTACTTAAAAATTACAAAGAATATAAAAGTACCAAAAAAAACTTATAAACTACTTATTAACTAATATCTTGGTGGATAATATGGGAAGGGTGGGGGATAAGTGGGGTAGCCGGTGGGTGGATAAGTCGAGGAAGGGTACGTGGAGGGGGGATATGCGGAGGGGGGATATGCGGAGGGGGGATATGTCGGGGGAGGATATGTCGGGAGAGGATATGTCGGGGGAGGATATGTCGGGGGAGGGTATGTCGGGGGAGGGTATACGGTAGGGGGATATACGGAGGGGGGATATGTCGGGGGAAGGTAGTTAGGGATAGGATATGGGGAAGAGGTGAAGTTAGGCGCGGGAGGCCGTCTTCCCATTTGTTTCCTCATCTTCCTCATCTCTCTATTCACAGCCCGTCTCGCGGCCTCGTTGATTCTCTGAAATTCACACAAAAGTACATTGTCAATATAATCATTAATACAATAATACATATTTTAAATTTTCATTAAGGGACCAAATAAAAAAGTTTCAAAAAATACTTTTTTTATTTTTGCATGCAACCTTGTAAATTGTATTTCTTAGGAAATCTTTTTTGCAAATCATTTAGTAAACCAATGCTTCTAATTGATTATACAAAATCAGGTCGTTTGGTACAAATATAACAAAGTTATTCTGTTTTAAAAGGTGTACGAAATACTTCTATCCTCCACTGGCAGTATACATATCTGTTTAACAATATCATTACATACCATCATATTTTGATGAATTAACGTCGGCGGCAATGTCGTCGCCGTAGGTGTCGGCGGCGATGTCGTCGTCGTAGACGTCGGCGGCGATGTCGTCGTCGCAGACGTCGGCGGCGATGTCGTTGTCGTAGACATCGGCGGCGATGTCGTCGTCGTAGACATCGGCGGCGATGTCGTCGTCGTAGACGTCGACGACGTTTTCAGAAGTGTGCCCTCCATGTTAAAATTCAGACGTTTAGTGGTCTAAAAACATAAATTATTATTAAATTATGAAAACAGTAAAAAATGAATTAATATGTGATGTTTATAATTTATGAGTATAGATTATGTGAATTTAGATTAGATCATATAAATTAATAGGAAGAACTGTTAGGGGTACAGGTACTTACATTTCTGATGCTTCTTTAAGTGTCTGACTGCCGTCCGTCTCCTCTCGATACACAAGCAGAACTGGCTGCTCAGTCCACGTGATGGTACTGATGGTACTGTAGCTGAGAAATGAGAGAGACATCCAATTTTTGTAGGATCTGTCTTCGTTTCTTGCAGCAGCGTGTCAAATGAATCGAGGGCCTTGTGCATTTAGAAACCAATGATCTTGTCTAGTTTCATCCTTTTGGAAATAAAAGGTATTTTAATCTTCATTTTTTTGCAACAACTAAAACCAATTAATTCTTCTTAAAAATGCAAAAGTATTGCATTGAAAATGAACACATCGGCCCATTTTTATAGGTCAAAAGAAAATTAACTCATCGGTCCAAATAGAATTTTTTAACCAATAATGCATATTGCAGATCAAAGTTCGTGTTGAACAGTGTAATTTAAATTATCTTGTGGTCTTCCACACCACCTTTGAGGTCCCACTAGTGGCGCGTTAGATTTTTTTAAAGTGGATCTTCGCCTGGAGCCCTATGATACCACGTGTTATAACCATATTTATCATAACCGTAAAATTTCCCGTTCTGATATAGAAAATAGTATGGTTACATGTAATAATAACTGACAATATCCATTTTTATGAAAATTTGCCGAACACGTCGGACAAATTTGCCGAAACTCTCGGGCCGCACGATGTGTCATGAAGGACCCTAGAAAAATCAACCTGGGAATACATATGTCCGCACCTGAATTGCTCATCCCTCGTTGTAACCCCAACATCTGCAAACTGTGAACGAGGTATCGGCGCCGTACGTAAAGGACACCGCATCTCAGCAGTGTCATAATTTTCCGTAGCTCGACCACCCTCATTTTAGCCGATCTTCGGGATACCGATGTTGCCAAAAAAAAAGCTCTCACTTTGTCCCCCATTTCTTGAGCAAGAAATTATTGGGAGAGCATTTCTTGCAAATGAACACACGACTGACTCTAAACGTGTGTATACTATAAATATAAATTGTCAGCTCACGTTAAATCGCCTCTGACTGTATGCATGTATATACTATAAATATAAATTGTTAGCTCACGTTAAATCGCCTCTGACTGTATGCATGTATATACTATAAATATAAATTGTCAGCTCACGTTAAATCGCCTCTGACTGTATGCATGTATATACTATAAATATAAATTGTCAGCTCACGTTAAATCGCCTCTGACTATATGCATGTATATACTATAAATATAAATTGTCAGCTCACGTTAAATCGCCTCTGACTATATGCATGTATATACTATAAATATAAATTGTCAGCTCACGTTAAATCGCCTCTGACTATATGCATGTATATACTATAAATATAAATTGTCAGCTCACGTTAAATCGCCTCTGACTGTATGCATGTATATACTATAAATATAAATTGTCAGCTCACGTTAAATCGCCTCTGATTGTATATGTAGCATAAATTTATAGTATTAAAAATTGCCAACTTAGTTTGTCCAAAATTGTTTCACGTACTTTGAACATTTATTAATTTTTGCACAGGTTTGTGGCGATAAGATGTTTTTCTTATTTTATTTCCTAACCATTCTAGATCTTTATGAATTTTAACTTTCATCATATAGTATGCAAGATTTTTCCGATGGAGCCCACAAGTTTCATGTTGAAACCAACCTGGATATTTCATATCCACAGCTTCCATCATTAATGGAAATAATACAGGGTGTCCCAAAATAAGTGTAACTCCCGGAAATGGGAGGTTCCTTGGATCATTTGAAACAACATTTTCCTTTACAAAAATGGCTTCCGCGGCTTTGTTTAGGAGTTATTAACGAAAAACACGGACCAATCAGAGCCCGGCTATAGGGAACGGAGTCCGACTCGGCGACAGGTCCCGCTTAACACGGTGTCGCTATTGGCCGAACCAGAATCAATCCGCTGTAGCCGCGCTCTGATTGGTCCGTGTTTTTCGTTAATAACTCCTAAACAAAGCCACGGACGCCATTTTGGTAAAGGAAAATGTCGCTTCAAATGACCCAAGGAACCTCCCATTTCAGGGAGTTACACTTATTTTGGGACACCCTGTATATCTTGTATACCATATTTGTGTCTAATATTAGGATAGCCCGCATCAAATACTGCATTCATTAATTTGAATACAAATGAAAACTCTGCGGATGGAGCACACAAATGGCCTAATAGTTCGCCGTCATTTGTGTCATAAGCTCTGAAAAATGTTAATATCTGCCTATCCTGTGTGTAATTATGGTTTTCACTAATTAACGAAATCGAACATTGCTCACAACCAGATTTCTTAATGCATTTCATCGCCACAAATCCTGCAAAAAATTCAACCGCGGAAGCTTCTAATGTTTCGTCATTAACATACGAAACATCAATGACAACTTCTTCGACATCAATGAGCATGTCTTGATCAATTTCAAGTTCATGACTTGTATTTATCGATGTTAACGCACTATTAGATGTAGCATCATGTTTCGAGCTTGGAAGTAAAGTTTCAGCCTCATCATCCAAACAATTGGCAGATTGAGCCGGTTTTGACAAATTTAATACCATGTTCTTTTGTAATGTCAAGCGGAAACATTTTGGAGACGGATTCTGATTATAGGTTCCACCATAAGTGCGAATCATTGAAAATAAATTTTCTAATGGGTCTTGATTCACTCTAGACGTCATAAAAAATTTAATTCCATCGCGTTGAAGATCGTCCCATAATAGCAAAATAGCTTTAACAGAAATTTCCAAACCTTCGAAACATGGTGGTATATCCAGACCTTTAGACGTGATGGTACGCCATTTGGCACATTTGTCTAATAGTGCAACTAAGTTAGTTTTTGCATTTAAACGAATTTCCGACAATGCACATCTGTCGGGATTCGAATCATTACAAGTTCTACTGTTTAAAGAATCAAAACTATCGTTGAGGAGTTTGAAAAATTCAGCAGTATGCATGACTGTTGGACTATCAATTTCTCCCATCGTTCCAGCGGTTAAAAGAGCTGCTGAAACTCTGCGACTAAATACTTGCAGAGCTAAACGACATTTCATTTTTTCAAAGTTATTTGGAAAAATGTGCTTTTCCGATAATTTGCAAGCAGCTCTCGTTGCTTTACCATCTTCTAATTGCCATAACGAACGTACGTCCTTCCATGATGCAATTTTGTTATTATCAAAAATAATATCATATTTCAAAAGTTGATTCCTTATAGACTTAAAAATATGTGGTATATCAAAAATTGTATATATTTTTTGATTTCCATACATGAAATATGGACGGTCAACAGAAATTTTATTTATAATGGCACTTCGCATATTGCTACCTTGATCACAAACAACAGCACGTACTTTTAGTCCCGTGTTTAAAATTGCATCTATAACTTCATTTAACAAGGATGTTAAATGATTATTATTAATTGCATTACTGGTCAAGAAGTATGCTACAGGTTGTTTCCAATTATGTAGCAAGCCTCTGACCATAAAAACTAATACTGAAGTTGCTACCTTATTAGTACATCCTAGTGATCCTAAATCTTCAAAACCTTCAACTTTCTGTCGACCTACATGGAAATCGAAACATTTCTTTATCCGCATTTCATCTAGCAATAAAACACAGTTGCGTTCGCTAGTGTCCATACAATCAACTTTTGATTTAAGTTGTACAAAAAAGTTATTGCAAATACCTGGCCATAGGTTTACATTGCTAAACCATTTACTCATTATGCTTCTCCCAGGTAATATAAAATCAAATTCTTTACGCATTTTCGCGTACAAACTGGGCGAAGTATAATGCATCTTTTTTGATAACTGCTGCTCTTCCTCAGTATACAAAGATTGCTTTTTATGAAACAATTGCATCGTAATAAATGTTAGTAAAAACCCTTGGATTCGACGTCGTATAGCCTTTAGAAGCGTTTCGTCTGACAAATTACCTTCTGTCATTATTTTTAGTTTTCGTCTCAGACGTAAAATAATTTTCTTATTATTTTTATTTTCCCGTATTAATTTAATATGTTTAGCTCTTAATGTTTTAATAGCAGCAGACGTTTTTCGCTGTAGGTTCATTTCATCAGAATCGTTATCCTCATCATCAGATTCAATATTATAAACAATTGGTTCCGCATTTCTTTTCAATCTGCCACTTGGAAATATTGCATTTTCTGAAAAATGTCTGCTACATATTGAAAATGTCCGCAATTTTGCGTCTGATTCTTCTATTAGATGATCGCAACCACTATTTACTAACCATGTGATTAACCGATCTCTATCAGAAACTGGCAGACTATGAAATCGGACATTTAATATGTTGTCCCTACTTCTAATTCCACAATTTTTATAAATACAAATGGTACTATGAGTAACTTTACTCACCATTTTGTTGATGGTATTGTTTAATTGTAAATTGTGTATATCCTCACCTCTTACACTTTATTACTCCCAATTACACTGTACTACAAAAGCACACGCGGAAAATGTTTCACACGCGTGAGCATTCGATCGCACGGTATCGTAAAATAAACAATGCTTCTCGTGATGCGATGCGCGCGCGACGGTGATTCGGTTGCAGTGGTGAGATGCTATGAAGAAAGCAACAATGTATGACTTTTATGAAAATATCGGCCGTCCTCGAAGTTATTTGAATCCTGCAGATTTTGTATAATTTTTCCCTACACAGGGTGGTTCACCAGATATTACCATCTCGATTTACGCCATTACTATTATTTGCAACGAGAAATATGTACATGGTGATGATATGGTTTCAAGAAACGCACATAATGGTTTTATTCTTTCTTTTTGTAGGTGGACGCGTAAAGAACTTATGAAGGCCAACTTTGATTTTATAAATGGAACTGTATGTTTTTATGCACCAGTCGATGCATTTTGCTTTCTACATAAAGATTAAAATAGTAAAAAAATGATTAGTTTAATAGATATATTAATGTAAATATTGCAATTGAAACCTCGGATAAATAATACTGTTTACGCAGAAGCTTAGACCACTTTTTTCGATATCAAGGAACGTATTATAAACGATTGTTGTAAAATATCGGCCAAGATCTTGAGGGTGGAGATGTAAATAGACTTTGGATAAACCCTTTTTGTAAATAAATATTAAAAAAGTAAAGTTGTCATTAGCAACAAAAAGTGAGGTTTTCTTAGCAATAATTAAATTTAAAAAACCTTTAAACTAACAATTTTTCAACATATATACGTCAAGTAGTACTTTTTTATAGATACTAAACAGCTGCATCAATTGGTGCATAAAAAGTTTTTATTAAAAACATTTGGTTCTATTTAAAAAATCAAAATTAACCATCGTAAGTACTTGACTCGTCAAAATTGCACGACTTAACTTTTTTTAGCAATTAGAAGCATTGATTTACTAAATGACGCGTAAAACAGATTTTATAAAAATTAAAATTGGTAGGAATTACATGAAAAAATAAAAAAGACTTTCTAAAAAATTTTTATTTCGAATCTGTCTTTACATCTGCGTTAATAATACACGTACTGCAAATTTCATCAAAATCGGTTGGCGTAGAAGAAAACAACACGCATAGAAAGCAGGGATTGAAAACTATTATGAAACCCAAGATGATGTTATAACTGTTATAAGAATATCGATATTGTTTTATATCGGTTACGGTTCCGGTTCCGGTTCCAGTTTCGATTCTGTCATTTTAAATTCCGTATTGTGTTCGGCATTATGTATTTATTTGGGGTGTACGGGCCGCCCGATTGTCGAGCTGCCGAAGAGAGTAACTCGACTTCGCCGGACACGTTCGGAAAGAATCGGACAAGTTCGGACGAGCGAGTTATTGCGATACCCGAGAACATCTCTGCGTTCTTATGAAATAGATAATTGTGTTACGTCCCGGATGGGGGTCGTAACGTGTTTATGGACTTTGACGATCTTCGGTCCACGTGGCACGTACGTCCACGTCTGACCAGGCCCGATTTTTCGGTTGTCCGAGGGGGATAATAAACGGGAACGGGGAATTAGCGAAGTCGCGTTGCTGCTAGAATGGGAACCGCGATTTACGACACGTAACGGTACTCTTATACAATCGCGAAGGTTCCGGGCGGTCCCTGACGTCACAGTGATCGTGGCACGGCGTGCGAATTGAATTCTTGGGAGGACGGATTATGACGCGATAATCCGTGTTCCTCCGATTGTACCGGGCCCTGGTGGGCTCAGACGTACGAGGGGGAACACCAATCTACGAGATCTGACAGTTTTGACGTTTGGTATGCAACTCGGGGAGATCCGTGCGCGAGAATCCGTGTTCCTCCGATTGTACCGGGCCCTGGTGGGCTCAGACGTACGAGGGGGAACACCGATTTAAGAGGTCTGACAAATTTGACGTTTAATGTGTAACTCGGGGAGATCCGTGCGCGAGAATCCGTGTTCCTCCGATTGTACCGGGCCCTGGTGGGCTCAGACGTACGAGGCGGAACACCGGATTTTTCTTGACCACAATTGTCAGTAGTTGGATCGGCACCGACGTCGTATCGCGCGCACTCACTTGCACTTGTGTTCCTCTCGTCTGTGTCGAGATGGTTTACTTGGGTCTCGCTGCCCTGTCGTCGGACGACAGGGGGAGGGAGCAGATAGGCGGTAGAAAATGGGGTTTTAGTAATACCACCTCAAGATGAGAGATCGGCGGAGGGCGTAGCGTTCGTAGCGCGGATCGTCGACACTAATAACTTCCAGAGAAGGGAAGTTCGGGACGTAAATGCACGGCACGAGTTTCCACGGGGGAGGATTCGCGGCGGGACGAACCTCGGACGTTACGTTTTCCGCGATTTGAGCGTACCGCTCGTATCGTGGATCTTTGGTGTCGTTCCCTTCTGGTGGAGGGTAGCTCGGCGTAAATGTGATTGGGACAAGTTTCCACGGGGGAGAACTCGCGGGTTGACGGGCCTTAGGTCGTTTATCCCGGACGATCCTCTTCGAACTCACGATTCGAACTGTTCCGGTGAACTCGATTTCTCGGAGGATGCGCGGGGGTTTCCGGATCCCGAGATTCCGGTCGTAGGTGGTCCCTTTTCCCTCCCGGAAGAGTCCTCCGAACAATCTCTTAAGTTGGTACTTGCGACCTGCGCGACGCGGCATTCGAAACACTATAAGGGCACTGTTATGCGTACCATGAGCAATACCGTATTTACTCTGACTCACAGGCTTCCGCATCGAACTGACCTATGATTACATTGATTACTTTCAATATCTTACTTTCGCCATATATTTTCGGTCCAAAGATCACATCTGCGAAAACCCCGACTTCCACGTCATTCTTTGTCACTAAGGACTAATCATCCTTTCCTTACCAAACCGCGATAGTGGAAATATATATAAGACCCAACGAAAGGGCACGTGTCAGTTATTAGTTATTCATTCGAGAAGTCAGAGGTGACTTAGCCAGTCAGTCCGTGAATTCGTTTTATAAGTTGTTCTGTATTCCTGTTTGGCGCTCTATTTTCCAATAAACCTAAGTTGTGCTGGAAGACTTTGGAGCTGATTCGAGGATTCCCTTCATTTCCTCTTCCCGTGGCATAACAAAGGACTATTTTTGGTGGCAGCGGTGGGATAGAGTCTGCAATTCAGCAGGAAGACCGAGGTCAACAAAGCAACAAGACGAATTGCGGAAGGATCTAAGCCGATAATTATGAAAATTCTACTCGGGTAAGTGAAAAAAAAAAAAAATTTTTTTTTTCACACGTATCATAACCCGAAATAAGAAATTCAAATCAAAAGTATTAACAGCGAATTATTACATTGTTTTATTCATAAAACTCTTGGACAAAATGAATCCAAACATGAGTCCCGTCGGAAGCAGTCTCGAACAGCAAATTGCTGAACTTAACGCAAAATATCTTAAATTAATGAGTTTCTGCGATGAACAACAGAAAGAAATCGATAGATTACGACAGCGGGAAACTCCAGTACCACTAGAACATGTTAATACCAATGATGATGAAAGTGATAGTTCCTTTCGGTCCACGGACGAACAACGCGTTTTAATAAGAAAAACAAAGGAATCAAGACAGGCAATTGAGATGATAAGTGACTTTGACGGATATAATAGACCGGTGGAAAAATTCATAAAGGAAGTTAAGGAAGTTAGACAAATGATTAGTGACCAACGTATCTATCTAAATCTCATACGAACCCATAAGTTAAAAGGAGACGCGAAACGATTAATCGACATGCACGATGTGATAGATTTGAATGATCTCTACGACATCTTGCTTAGCGAATATAGTTTAACCAAAAGCTATCATTTACTTATTCAAGAACGCAATACTTTTAGGCAAGGTAAACGAGACGTCCGCGAATATACCAGACGCTTCAATCTATTACACCGAGATATTAAACGTGCACTAGATCAAATGCCTACCCTATCTTCTAGTGAAAAACGAGCAGCTTTACAGGTTGAGGATATGACAGCCTTAGACGTTTACATTCAAAATTTGAACGATGAGTTAACTAAGGATGTTCAATATATGAGACCGAATAGTTTACGCGAAGCACAGAATATTGCATACGAACAGCAACGGCGTAATGAATTGCGACGAACCACTTACAAATCAACATCTTTTATACAACGCAGTGAGCGCGATAAACCTTCCTATAATTCTAACAGTAATTCGAGCACACCGCGAAGGGTCGAGACGCCACGTAACATTGATAGGAAAGACGCACGTGGGCCTCCTATTTGTTACAAATGCAATAAAACAGGTCATATTTCTCGAGATTGCCCTCAAAATCAAAATTTTCCAAACCGCCGTCCCCAGGACAAACCTCCCGACGTCAAGTGTGTACAGTCGATAAATCCACGGGATCTGACCGAAGAATTACAAATCGAGGAAAACTTGCAATCAGTCTCCGAATGGGACAAAGCAGATCAAATCGAGTATTTCTCCTAGATACAGGAGCGAGTATAAATTTAATAAAAGCAGCAGCAGCAGTCGTTTTACCCACACGAGCGAGAACCAATCAATTTTACGGAATTGATAATAAAGAAGTCGTCTCAACTAGAGAAGCTAAACTCACTGTAGGAAATCGCGAACATATTTTGGCGATAGTACCTGACTCTTTTCCGATAGAAGAGGATGGATTACTAGGGATGCCCTTTCTAGAACAAGAAGAAGCAAAAATTGATACCAAGAATAGGATAATAGAATTAACAGGTACTATGCACAAGGTTTTACACTTACAAATACCAGAGGAAAGAATTCAAATACTAGATGCCAACACAAGGGTTGAGCATTTAACAGATCCAAAGGCCATTGATTTAGTGAGAAAAGTCTCAAGAGAATTTGTAGATATATTTTCTCTTCCGGGCGACGCTCTGCCCATGACTAATTTAACCGAACATGCTATACCTGTCAATGATGAGATTCCAGTACATACCAAACAATTTCGTTATCCTCCGGGTCATCTCGATGTAATTAATGAACAGGTTACTGATATGTTAGATAAACGAATCATTCGTAATTCGACTTCTCCTTACAACTCGCCACTTTGGGTGGTTCCAAAAAAACAAGACGCCAGCAAAAAAAGAAATGGCGTGTTGTGGTGGATTTCAGAGCACTTAAAGAGAAAACTAGGCATGATGCATATCCTCTACCAAATATAGAGGAGATCTTAGATCAGCTTGGGCGAGCCCGCTGGTTCTGTGCATTTGACTTAACGAGCGGTTTTCATCAAATTGGGATGAAAGAAGAGGACAAGGCGAAGACAGCGTTCTCCACACCATCTGGACATTTCGAATACAATCGCATGCCGTTTGGCTTGAAAAATGCTCCAGCGACGTTTCAGAGAATGATGGATCAGGCACTGAGGGGTTTGATCGGAAACATCTGTTTCGTCTATCTAGATGACGTTATCGTCTTTGCAGAAAATCTAGAAGAACTGGAAAAACGTTTGAGGACGTTATTCCAACGCTTTCGGGATAGTGAACTGAAACTTCAGCCGGATAAGTATGAGTATCTGAAACCGGAACTCCAGTATTTGGGACACCTTATTACAAAAGATGGTGTCAAGCCTAACCCTGAGAAGATTCGAGCCGTGGCCGAATTTTCAACCCCTAAGGATAAAAAGAATATTAAGCAGTTCCTGGGACTGGCAGGGTATTACCGGAGATTCATCCAAAATTTTTCGCAATTAGCTAAACCAATGAATACTCTTCTGAGAAAGGACAGGAAATTCGAGTGGAAACAACAGCAAGAGGAATCTTTTCAGCGCCTAAAGACGGAACTTTGCGGAGACCGTGTACTTATGTACCCAGATTTTAAGAAACAATTCATTTTATCGACTGATGCCTCTGGTGAAGCTTTAGGAGCAGTACTGGCGCAAAAAGATGCGAGTGGAAGAGAAAAACCGATCAGCTTTGCGAGTCGGACCTTGAATGACGCCGAGCAAAAATATTCGACTACGGATCGCGAAATGCTTGCGATAGTTTGGAGCGTAAAGCACTTCCGACCCTACTTATATGGTCGAAAATTCGTTATAATTACTGATCATCAGCCACTGAAATGGTTGAATAGCATGAAGAAACCAACTGCCATGCAGGTGCGGTGGAGAATTATTTTGGAAGAATATGATTACGAGATTCAATACAAGAAGGGATGTTTGAACTCCAACGCTGATGCTCTTAGCAGAAATCCGGTGATGTTAACTACCACTCATAGGGCAGCATGGGCTAAAAACATAACATTTTCAGATCAACGACCCACAGATAATGCAGAAATAACTATTAGGAATAAGGACTATAAAGTCCATCTAAATAGACTAAAATTTGCTAACATGAGTTCCGTTACAGACTTATAATCCTAGGCTTTAGTCTAGTCCATGTTTCATCAACCGTCCTGGAAATTGAAGAACTACCCAATGCGCCGAACCTAGAATTCGACAACATGGGTGTCACAAGAACGTACCACAGGAAATGGCGCACACTCTACACCTACGATCTACAGGAACTCAAAGGCATCGAAAAACTAGTCAACCAGGCTATTGTGGAACTCCCTAGCGACGCCGATCCCGTAATTAAACAAATTTATCGTCTCCTACATGAACGTTTTATCCGCGATATTGATGAAAAATGGCGTATGTTATATAGTATAGGTGTAACTTTACCTAATAGGAGTAAGCATGTAAAACGTGGTTGGTTGAATCCTATTGGAGATTTAGCCAATGTATTATTTGGCACCCTTAGTCAAAAGGACGCTGAATACTACGAATCGGAACTCGATAAACTTTATACAGATAGTATTAAAACCGATCTTGTAAAAAGAACATACCTCACCAAGGTATATTCTTTTAAAATAAGAAAAGGGGTGTTATGCGTACCATGAGCAATACCGTATTTACTCTGACTCACAGGCTTCCGCATCGAACTGACCTATGATTACATTGATTACTTTCAATATCTTACTTTCGCCATATATTTTCGGTCCAAAGATCACATCTGCGAAAACCCCGACTTCCACGTCATTCTTTGTCACTAAGGACTAATCATCCTTTCCTTACCAAACCGCGATAGTGGAAATATATATAAGACCCAACGAAAGGGCACGTGTCAGTTATTAGTTATTCATTCGAGAAGTCAGAGGTGACTTAGCCAGTCAGTCCGTGAATTCGTTTTATAAGTTGTTCTGTATTCCTGTTTGGCGCTCTATTTTCCAATAAACCTAAGTTGTGCTGGAAGACTTTGGAGCTGATTCGAGGATTCCCTTCATTTCCTCTTCCCGTGGCATAACAGTGCTATACGATCAACGTGAAACAATCGTGAGTGTTTCTCGCGGTAACGCGCGAACACGCGCCACAAGCGAGATGACGTCACGAGTCACCTGTACGGCTCCCGATCGAGACCGTTTGCTTACATTTTGAATGTCGCCAACGGCAAAACGTAGAAGTGTCCTCCAAACAATATTAAACGGTATTAAACGGTTACAATCGTGTCACCCGATTACACAGTGTGTCTAACAAACGATCTTTCTCTTTACAGAAAATTTTTAAATAGGTGTTTCTACAAATGGAATTTTATATCCCTTAACACAGTTTAAAATATACCTATCTGAAGTAAGATATTTCCATCTTTCTACAAAGTGACAAAGGCGCCCAGCAGGTTTATCTACCGGAATCATTTCTTCAATAATGATTGGGTCGTCGTCTGAGGCGTTGCACAGTGATCTAGAAGTCAGTTCTAGCGCGAATTAATTATTGTGCGAGGAAAAAATTAACATTTTGTGTAAAAATTACTTTCAAATATTTGAGTAAAGTAAACAAAACATAATTTATACTACTGACTACTTGTTTATTAATATAATGATTAAGCGTTACAAATATAATATAAAAGATTATTATTCACTGACGTAGTTTGTATTTGATCGAATTTTTGGTGATTTTAGCATCTGCAAATCTTTGAGATCGAAATTTAACTTTTTACATAATCAATTACTTTTTATATAATTGGATTTGAAGACAGTAAGAAATAACACTGTCCAACAAATTTCAACTTTTTTTATGTTTTCATATAACTGATGGGTGGATCTTATAGAGTTTTTTGCGCTGATTCCGAATCTGCCCTTAGTATTTCTCCTACACGCACAGTTTTTGAAAAACATGACTTTGAAAAAAAAACCTATTTTTCAACTTTAAACAAATGTTGTGACGGTATGATAAAAGATATTGAATTGTTCTTTGCAGCAAAAGATTCTGTAGACTTTTCTGAATACGGTGATATCCATTATTAATACGTTATGATTGTTTAAACATTAATAAATAATCATTAAAGACGAAGAGACACCACTTTTGCACCAAATTTTGATGATATTTTTTAAATTATCTCAAAAAATAAGGGTCCAGCAAGGAATCGAAATATACCACGCGATAGAGCAGTTTTTTATCTAGAAGATCCACCCTTTCAAGTTAGCAACAAATGACGTTTTCACCTTTCTGGAAAGCAAAATATCATCGTCTGACACGAGTTGCTGCCAGTGGCGCTCTTCCACTAGCGCGGTCGTTCGTCGGCGCGCCACGCGGTGTAAGACCTCGCTGGTGGAAGAGCGCCACTGGCAGCAACTCGTGTCAGACGATGATATTTTGCTTTCCAGAAAGGTGAAAACGTCATTTGTTGCTAACTTGAAAGGGTGGATCTTCTAGATAAAAAACTGCTCTATCGCGTGGTATATTTCGATTCCTTGCTGGACCCTTATTTTTTGAGATAATTTAAAAAATATCATCAAAATTTGGTGCAAAAGTGGTGTCTCTTCGTCTTTAATGATTATTTATTAATGTTTAAACAATCATAACGTATTAATAATGGATATCACCGTATTCAGAAAAGTCTACAGAATCTTTTGCTGCAAAGAACAATTCAATATCTTTTATCATACCGTCACAACATTTGTTTAAAGTTGAAAAATAGGTTTTTTTTCAAAGTCATGTTTTTCAAAAACTGTGCGTGTAGGAGAAAAACTAAGGGCAGATTCGGAATCAGCGCAAAAAACTCTATAACATCCACCCATCAGTTATATGAAAACATTTTTGGTGTTGGACAGTGTAATTAAACAAAATGTTTGTATGTTCCGCAGAATCCTTTCTAGTTCTGTGTTTCCTTATAAATAAAGTCCTCGTTTTTTGCCTCTTACTCTTCCTCTCCAAGCTGACTAATAGGTAAAATCGCATGTTTTATAATTTCTGCTCCATGTATCAGCACTTTATGAACGCTTCTAGGCGTTAAAGTAGACTGCGTAGCAAAAGAAAGCTCTTTTAAAGTAGCGGTAGATGTTAAAGTTCGCACTCTCTTCTGTTTCGATCTAATACTACATTAATTAAAATTTGTTAATGTCTTTTCAATTCTTGCGGATTCAAGTTAAATTAAACGGGAATACTATGGTCGATTCTAACAAAGTCTTATTTTTTGACAGAAATTTATCTTTATAATTATTGCCTACTTTCCAACGTTTCTCAATATTTTTGATAAAATTCTCTAAAATTCCTTCAATATTATGTTCGCTCACATTCCTTCCGGCAAAAATAGTCTATCGTAATCCACTAACGCAATCCTTTCGTTTCAAATTCTTCAATTTGAACCATTCTTCGAACAACTCTAAGCGGGTGATCGTAGATACGTTTACTAAAATATTAAAATAAAATGATAATGGGATTGCGGGGAATCGCGTTTTCTCTTTGCCGTTTATGGAGATGAATTAAGCTTTCAAATTAAATACTTAGCAACGCGTGCAAATGCGTGCAAATTTTGTAAAACTTACGACATTCTAATAATTTTTCTTAAAAAGTATCAGTTCATAAAATATATCATAAAGTGTGTGAAGGAAACGTAAACCTACCATTTCCAGTTACAGCCATACTGATAATATCGTATATAACAAGATCCTAACACAATTTATACACACTTCAAGAAAGAACTCGATATTTTGAGGTTATAATTTGGAACAATTGACCAGCGCAGAAAACAAAAATGTGGTTACTGCCAGGGCCGGCGTGACCTTTTCCGGGGCCTGAATACACATTCAAATCCTATACATAAATTTCACAATAAGGAATTATTTATTATAAGTACAAAGTATATATATATCTTTATTTCGATCCCCGCGGGGTTACAAAATTCGAACACCAATATCTTTTTCACTCCCAGCTTCACAACTTACTACCTTAAAACTAAACCTTACAACTAATCTCTTAACCTATACTTAACCTAAATTCCTATAACTTATGCTCTTATAATATTTTTACATATTTATACATATTTACATTACAAACATAAATTATAAACATAAATCATCTTAAAATATATCACCTTACATTTTACTATATTTACAATATTTACAATAATTTCTAACGAGAGAGAGAGAGAGCGATCGGTCCCTCTTGTACCCTTTCCCTGACCTTCCTCCTCCCCCTTTTCCCTAACCTCTGACTCCCGTTTCCACACAGTCATCCCTCCAAATTTTCCACCTTCTTGCATTCATTCCTTCCTACCTTCCATTCTTCCATCTCTCACTCGCTCAACCTCCCCCAGCTTCACGTCCGCTCTCCCTTTCATTTTCATTCACACCAACTCTAATTATCCCCTCTCTCCATTCTTCCACTTTCTTCAACCATTCTTCCCCTCCTCCCTCATCATCCAATACATCCCATGCCCAACCCTGCCATCCCTTTCCCTCATCCAATCTCATACATTCCTCCCACACATGTTCCCATGACTCATTCACCCACCCACACACTCTACATTTTCTCCCCTCTTCCTCCAACCAGTATCTCCCCCCCTTCATTTCGTTCCCTAACCTAAATTTGGCCACTCTTTGCCACCTAATTTCACCCCACCCTTTCTTTAGATACCCTGGCAGCCCTTCTTTCTTCACCAACCCGTACCACTTGTTGTATTTTGAGTTTCTCACTTTCTCCCATCTTTCCTCTCTCTGCAATTTTTTCTCTCTTTTTATAATTTCCTCGCTTACTAACTCCCTCCTTCCCTCTATAGTCTCATCCCATTCCACCAACGACCACCCTTTTCCCGCAAAGTATTCCTCTCTCTCCTTTTCCCACCCGTCTCTTACCCCACCCCTCCTATCCTTCCTCCTTATCTCTTCCCAACATAGGCGCGCCAGTTCCCCCCCTTTACCTTCCCCTAACTTCTTTTCGTATCCCCAAGCCCTCAGCCCAGCCCTCCCCCTCAATAACTCCCTTTGCAGCTCTTCCCTCACCATATAGCCTGGCGTGAACCTACCTACCCCCAACACCCATTTCAAAAACCTTTCCTGTAGACCCTCTAGTTTTTGCCTTTCTTTCCAGCCCCAAATTTCCACCCCATAGCTTACTACCGCCCATACTAATTTATCAAAAAGCCATAATCTTCTGCCCCAATCATTTCCAAATCTCCTCTTCCCTATCCCCCATACTTGTCCCATAATCGCCGCACCCTTCCTCACTCTATCTTCTACATGGGCCTCCTGGCTCCCATCCCTCGACATAGTATAACCCAAATACTTGTATTCCCTCACCTCCTCAATTACCCTCCCTTTCCACCTCCATATCACTCTCTTCCACCTCCCCCCTCCCCTCCTACATCTCATGATCTTGGATTTCTCTATATTTAATTTTAATTTTTTCCCCTCTAAATACTTTTCCAACTTTCCCATCATACCCCTCATCCCGTCCTCCTCTTCCGCTAACATAGCCACATCATCTGCATACGCTAGAGTGCAAATCTTTCTTCCCCCAACTTTAACCCCTCCCCATCCTCCCATTTCCAGCACCTCGTCCATGTCAGCTAACAGGAGCGTAAACAGCAAGGGACTTAAAGGGCATCCCTGTCTAACCCCTCTTGCCGTCCAGAAAACTTCCCCCTCTTCCTCCCCTACTCTAACATTATTTTTTGTTTCCCTTAATACCTCCTCACACCTTCCCACCAGACCCTCCCTCACCCCTCTTTTCCTCATCGCCTCCACCAAAACCTCCCTATCCACTGAGTCGAAGGCAGCCTTCAGATCTACAAACAGAATCACCAGCTTCCTTTCCTTCCTCCTGACCTGCCTGTTTTATAAGTACAAAGTATGTTACATATATTTTTTGTAAAATGAATATTAAATAATTTTTCTCGCTTTTTTCGCCGCAAATTCTGTGATGACGTCATCAAAAGTGATGGAATTTGCTATTTCGCTTTCTATTGAAAGAATAGCCAGAGATGTAAGTCGTTCTTGGCTTATTGACGATCGCAGATAATTTTTTATTAGTTTCAACCGCGAGAAACTACGTTCAGCTGAAGCCACGGTTACTGGCGTAGTTAATGTTATCTGTAAGGCAATTAATAAATTTGGGTATGCTTCCGAAAGGTTGTTTTTTACAATGTATTTCATCGCATCTAGAGCCGAATAATTGGCTTGCATTATCGACCGGAACATCTTAAGCTCTTCAAACATTTCAGTTCCGTCGAGATCTCCTTCCAAATGTAAGTGAAGATCTTGACAACATTTTAATAAATATACGTCATCTAAATTCGCAATCTCATTCAAATATAGAAAACCAAAATTATTCTGGTGATTTGCATACAATTCAAATCTACTTTTAAATGACACTAACGCAGAATCTATTATTTTTAAAAAGTAATGTATACGGAAGTATTCTTCGTCGCTAATCATCGACGATTCATCGTGTCCTTCGTAATCAAATAATTTCCGTTTTCCGCGCCTGTATGATGACTTAAAATCTGGCGCTATGTTTATTTCCTTCGCAACTTCATTTGCTGCGATCATGGCTTTGCTGAATCCTGCATTTCTGTATTCCGCAAAGAATACGTTCAGACCTTTTAGATGCTTCGTGGCCAAATCTATTTGCATCTTTTGATTTTGCAATACTTTGCTGACGATATTAATTTTTGATAATATTTCGTACCAAATAATGACACTGATAATAAATTCAAATTCATTTATCTTTCGCACTGTAGACAAAATCTCAATTTTTATTTTATTGTCAGGTGCGTTGTTGGCAATTTCGTTCAAGGCATTTCGAAATTGGAGAACTTGAAAGCGAACAGCCTTTACACTATCAAGACGGCATTCCCACCTAGTTGCTGATAATGGTGTAGGTGTAATTTTTACATGTTTTTTTTTTTAAAACATCCCAACGCGATGTTGATGCTGCAAGTATCGTATAAATCTTTAGTAAAACGCCAAAAAAATTTAGTGCTTGGGTTGATGATTTTGCTATATCTCCCACTAACAAATTCAAGTTGTGACTACCGCATGGTATATAAAACGCTTTATGATTTTCACGTAATATATTTGCTTGTAGTCCCTGATATATTCCCTTCATATTGGCACCGTTATCATATCCTTGTCCGCGGCAGTCAGATATTTTTATTCCCAACTGATCCAGAATAAGCATGATTGTCTCGGATAGTCCTTTTCCTGTTGTATTGTGAACTGTTTCAAATTTGATAAAACGTCCTTTGATTTCAACGTCATCGTTTGTTATATTCACATAACGAAGGACAACCGATAGTTGCTCTTGATGGCTCACATCTGGTGTACAATCCAATAAAATGGAATAGTATTTTGCTCTCTTTATTGCATCGATAATTACTCTTTGTACTTTATTTGCCATTGCACGTATTAATTTGTTTTTAATTAAATGAGATAAATAATGATGCCCTTTTATGGCTGTTTTGATTAAATGGACATTTAGAACAGAATCAACTTTGCAATTAACTGTATTAAACCCAAAAAATTACCATTGTGCCGTGTGTACAATGTATCGGAACTTCCACGGAATGCTAAATTATGTTGCGCCAAATATAAAATAATTGCAGTTATTCTTTGGAAAACTTGTTCGCATCGTGCCGTTTCAAGTTTTAAAAGTTCTTCAAACTCTTTATCAATTACATTGCCAGTGCGAAGATTTTGTTCAGTCTGAAGCCACTTGTTTATAGCTTGTAAATGCATCGCAGAAATCGAATGAAACGCGATTTAAGATTTGGACAACGAACCGCAAGATGGCAATTGTCTCCAAAAAACAGAGACAAAAAATCTGAAACTCGAATATTCAATATAGTATACAGAGGGTGCTGCAAAATATCTGATGAGTTTTCGTAGACCGCGGGGCCCTACAAAACGCGGGGCCGGGTTCCGCGAACGCGCTGAACCCGCCTCGCACCGGCCCTGGTTACTGGAATGTTGACAGTCTTGCCAACAATAATACGGTGATGTAATTTAGTGATTTTGCTTTTCTTAATGTAGTATACATATCAAACTATCATACAAGTATATATTTTAACAGATTTACGTTAGTCGGTTTTTTTAATTTATTCGCGCTAGAACTTACTTCTAGACCACTGTGCGTTGCCTTGGTTGAACTCTGCGAGGTCCTGTAAGGCCGTCTGTAACCATCCTGGTTACACATCAGGATCGATCCCCACCGCGACGGCAGTAACATCGATCGTTATCCTTGTTTAGAAGAGGATCGCAGGATCGATCTACGTAATGAGATGCGCGCGCATCGATCCCCTCTCGATTACGATCAAAGGAGGTCGATGCGAGCAGAAAATCGGGCACTCTGCGTCTAGACTCGTTCTGATAAGCACGCATGAGTCAACGTGCTCTCGTGAATCGATCGGGATTCGGTTCTCATATTAGAGTCCATCAAATTGCGTACTGCCAAGACGGAAGTTATTAAAGAATTTAATTAAAATTTGTTCATAAGCGATTTATAGTTCGTTTAGCAAAAGTATTGATATTAATTGAAATTATTGGTACAATCATCATTATATAGAGTGATTTGAGATTTCGTGTGTGCAATGCGTGACTCGCCCTTTGTTGCGAAGAAAGCAAATGATTGTAGAACAATTACAAATTAAATAATTGCAAATTTCATGCATTGGAAGTGTGCGTTGCCACGTAGGCGGGAGGCATAAGCCTGAGATTTATAATCCAAATAAAATTCTATTCAGTTGTAATTAATAGCGTGTGATTAAAATATTCTAATCCTACCTGTGGGACAGTTTCAATAATGTTTTGCGAATAGATATCTATTCGGTTTGCGTGATTGCGGAGTGAGTAAATATGCGCGCCGTTTAAACAGGTTGTTTTCAGTTGGGAATTATCGTTACGTGGAATCCGACGAATTCTAAAGGACGTGTCAGTGATTCGCGAAAAATTAAAGCCGCATAGGCATAGATCAATATAGAGTTTCGCTGTATCTATCGATTATACACACCGTGTTCAATTCCGCGCGATCAACCGTGTTTTCGCGTTGTGGGTTTGCCTACCGAGCAGGGCCGATCGCCCTTCCCGGAACCATCCGGCAAGACCGATCGTCGTCCTGTTTCGATAGTTTGATATGCAACAAAGGTACTCATCGTTTCCATTAGAAACACGCGTATAGTTGGACGGTAAGAGAGTCACCACGGCCACGTATTCGTGCCCTGCCTAGACGCTCTAACCTTTCCAGTTTTGTATTGAAAACTTGTGCAGGTAGAGACTGTTCGCCGCTCCTGTAACATTCCAGCAGTGCCGTTCAGTCTTTTCTATTCTGTTACAAGAATCTATCTAAGTCTGTAGAGGGTGTCTGTACGCTCGGACGAGTGAGGAGTCGCCACGGTCACGTATCGTGCCCTGCTTAGACTCCTCGACCAATCCCATGTGACACAGATAACTTCTGTGCAGATTAGATATTCACTAAATTAAACTCAGTATTTTCGTGTTCCGATTCACAAACGGTTCTCCGTTTGGAACTCGTATGCTGGTAGAGACTGTTCGCCGCTCCTGGAACATCCTAGCAGTGCCGTTCAGTTTTCTATTGTATATTCTGATACGAGGATCAATCAAATTCAGTAGAGGGTGACCGCACACACAGACGAGCGAGGAGTCGCCACGGCCACGTATCGTGCCCTGCCTAGACTCCTCGACCAATCTTACGTGATCCGGTCCACTTCTCTGCAGATTTAGAAAGAGTTGAGCGCGACGTGAATGCGAGGTGTGTATGATGAGGAGTGATTACGCGTAATTAAAAAATACGTTCACGTGAAGAGGAACTGCCTTCGATCTATTTGGATCGTCGCGTATTTCCGCACGTTATCGTTTTGCTCTGATATCATCAGGGATCGTGTTCTTGTGTAAACAAATCAGATTCCAGAATATACTTTCATTCTACCCGATTTCTGTCTCAAACAGTTCATGATCTTTGCCTCAACCTTTCCGCTATCCAGTGCCTGGGGGCACGAACCTATTGGGATAAAGGACACCGGATCCCGTAACCAACCCGCTGTTGTAGTTGAATCTTATCCATATTCTGACTTTAGAATCAGGCTCACAGTTGTGTCCAGGTCGCTGCAGCGTCACCACGGCCACGTCTCCGTGCCCTGCCGATTCTGCATCAGTGTCTGTACACAGCTGAGAACATCTCATTCATCCACGGAAGAAATATTAAATAGCACTTATTGTGCAACTGTGATAATATCATTCTTATTGAACATAATCACAATAACATTTTTTTTTAAAGTCGTATGGACTGTGGTAATCTTTTTGATTTTTAATGTCTTATGGACTGTTAAGACCGTATGCGTATTACCTCTCAACATTCGCGTGGAAAGTTGAGAATACCGAGCGAAACAACTAAAACAGTAATTTTACTTACCGATTATAATTGTCTTTTGAAGGTAGATTTAACGAACTCTGCTCTTTATGAAAAATCGCTAGAGAGTCTACCACTTTAGTTTTAGGTTATCTAACTATTTCTGTAGTTGATTGAATTTTTCGTCAGATTTGCGCTTAGAATCACGATGCTCTCGTGAACGAGATCTCGACCGGTTCTTTTTCTTGTAATCTGGCATTTTATAAATAAAACTTTGTTAAAATTTATCTTAATTTTTGAACGCTATGCGAAAAAACGTTCTCGATGCTTCGGCACAACGAAATAATATGAGAATAAAGGAATAATTAGAGAGAAGTAGGCGATGGAAGAGCGCCAAATTCAGATTAAATATGCGTTGAACGTTGTGATGTGAAGCATGACAAGCATGACTACAATACTATCATTGAGAACGAGACATGGAATATAATTATCATTATTTAGTGTACGTTTTAAGAAGATTATACGTTTTCAGAGAAGTTCAATAGTTTTCTACTTACAAAATGTTTGTTATATGGCGTCGCATTAAACCAACATCGTATGCTCGTTGCTCGCTTGGTTCCTTATTACAGCATAGTGTTGTTGCAAAATAAATTGCAAATGTTCCACAATCAAACGCATTGTTTTGATATTGTACTCTGTGAAATATATATTTCTTATTATTTTTATAAAGGGCATTCAAATAATCTATTACATCATGTTTCAAATGAGTAGCATTAAAACTAACATAAATGTGTACATTTCCGTTACCATCTTGTGTAAATCCAATGTCCTACTACCTTTTTTCCAATTTCACCAGTGTATATTATCTGAATATTCGTCTCATGTTCTGGGATCTCTTGAAAATTACTCGAAAATGCTCGAACGTAACCAGTATCTTCAGCAAAGTTGTATATTCCACGGTCGTTTAGATTTCTGTTCATAATTACGTGAAATTAGTAAATAAACGATAATGTGTGGGAACGGTGCGTCCTACTGCAGAAATAACGAAATTTTCTAAAGGCGCAATCTAAGGCATGTTACGGATTGGAAGGGGTTAAAATAGGCCACTTCACTTAAACGTAACTTTATTTCCCTGATTTGGGATCGTTCAATTTGTATAACAGAAAATATGTACACAAGATGTTTATCTGGCCAAAACACACGCTTGTTCTGGCTAGATATGTTGAATAAAGTATGTTATTGTAACAAGATGAGTTCCCTTGTAGATATAATCACGGGTAGTGCCCGTGATTCCCGATGGCGAATCGACTAACTCGCGAAAAACCGGTCACCGAGACGCACGACGTTTTCCGTAGCGACGAGATAGCACGATTAACGTACGTTGGGATCGGAGTCGAGCAGCTGGCAGTTTGCCGTCACCGTCGAACTATTGATTGGCGGATCGATAGAGCGATCCGCCAATAGTAATCCCATTTTCGGGGTCGATAATCGATCATAATCGATGTCTGACGGTGCTGGCATAAGCTACTGCGAGCTGCTTATCGACTCTCGATCTCGCTGTTACGCGTGAATCCGCCAATAGCGCGGCGGCGCAGTAAATCGGCGCGTTCACGCTGCCGACACGCTCAGCCAATCCCAAACAGGCATATAGAGTATGCCCAATCACATGACGTATGTAGTCTTTTGAATTAAAAAAAAAATTATTGGTGTTAAATTTTTTTATCAATATTTGCATTATTCATAAAATCATGATAACGAGTTCTTACTTTCACTACCGCTCTGGGCAATTGAAAATCTAACCACAGTATAGACGGAATTTTAGTATTTTCTTGAAGAATAATAAATTTTAATATTCCGCACGCTCCATGACCCAGCCCGTCTTCAATATCAATATTATTAATTATCATACATTTTATATTAATTTCCAATTTAATTTCAGTTAATAATTCGTTTTGACTGATTGTTTTTTAAAAGATTGTAATATAAATTTTTTTTTTGGTACTTTCATCGATATTCTTTGAAAATGTATTCTCGGCAGTAGAGATGATTAACTCACTCTTGCATTGGGATAATTTTCGACTATTGTAAGCGGTAACATTAGCATGAGTTGCATAACCAAACAAAAAAATTATACAGGGTGTCCCAAAACTAGTGTAGGAGCGGAAAATGGAAGGTTCCTTGGGTCATTTGAAGCGACATTTTCCTTTACAAAAATGACGTCCGGGGCGCTGTTTAGGAATTATTATCGGAAAACACGGACCAATCAGCGCCCGGCTATAGCGGATGGGGTCCGACTCGGCGACAGGTCCCGCTTAACGTTGTGCCGCTATTGGCCAAACCAGAATCAATCCGCTGTAGCCGCCCTATGATTGGTCCGTGTTTTTCGTTAATAACTCCTAAACAAAGCCGCGGACGCCATTTTTGTAAAGGAAAATGTCGCTTCAAATGACCCAAGGAACCTCCCATTTTCCGCTCCTACACTAGTTTTGGGACACCCTGTATACATATAATTGTTATGAAATGTCGTGTGTTCGGTAAATAATCAGTTTCGATTAATAAATAAAATAATTTATTTTAATCTTGTATGTAATTACACGACCCGATCGACCGCCGAATTAACATTGGCCGATTAATTTTTTTTCTCGGAACCGGGACCGTAGCGGTAAGCGTAATATCGGACTTAGATATAATGTTCGAAAGTTTCGTTCTCTAGTCGATAACTGGAGAGACTATGACAAATGAATTCGACCTTTGCGATTGGAAGGTTGTTCGAATCTGCCTCGCTGCTTCGGGATGAGTCTTGTTGTCACTTCGCGAATGCCTTGATAAGACCCCCTTTGGGGGAAAAAGCAACCCCATTCGCTGGTTGACTTGAGGGAGGAGGATCTTCCCGGACATCTCTCCTCGGCGGAGAAAGAAGACCCTCAAGTCAACATCGGAAAATCGTCGGAAACCCCGGGTGAAACCTTGGCCGCTGTCGTGGTGTTGTATATCAGGCCCGTAAGTGTCCGAATCCGGGACCCTCGTAAAGAACGGTATTCTAAAGAGCGGGAAATCGAAAAAGGGCATAAATACTCATGAGAGATCGAACATGCTCCCCTCGTTGAACTATACAGTTCAAGATACGCAAACGATAATTGTGGATACAATACGCGATAACGTAGAAAATACTTGAGACGAATACGTAAACGCTATGAATAAGTAGATTTAAACACGACAATAATACAACTAAATCTGAACATAAGAACGATACGAATAATATATATAAAAATATATGCGGAATAGATACAAGTAATCCGGACTTAAACGTAAATAATATGTAACACATACATAATAACAAAAGAGAACAAACGATAATGATATTATACTACGAAAAATATAAGTCAACCGTAACACGAATCGAGTGTGTGATTATCAATACATATACGACTTACGAAAATACGATATGGATTCGAAATTAAGTTGCATGACCGATAGTGTCTGAATAAAAATCAAAAACAACAGTTAGGCTTCTGCGGACTTGATCGGAAGAGGCGCAAGTTGTCTGACATTACGTTTGTATACGCCGGTTGACGTTCGGACAGTTACGGCGCGAGTTATATTATCCTTGCCCGGATGGATCTCCGTGACTCGTCCCAGCATCCATTGTAATGGCGGTAGATGATCATCCTTGAGAACGACAATCGTCCCCTCCTGGATCTCGTGTGAACCCTTTGCCCATTTGGGCCGAACGTTCAGGTGGTTTATGTACTCCTTCGACCACCTGGCCCAGAAATCCTGTTTAACTTTCTGCATGTGTTGCCAATTAGAAAGTCGCTTATTCGCCGTTGTGGTGAAATCGTCTTCAGGCAGACTCGTAATTGCGCAACCAATTAAAAAATGACCGGGAGTCAGTGCAGAAAGATCATTGGGATCTGAAAAAAGAGGAGTTAAGGGACGAGAATTCAGGATTGCTTCGATCTCGGTAGTAAAGGTGGCAAATTGCTCGAACGTAAACAATTTGTCGCCGACAACGCGTTTTAGGTGGTGTTTAAAAGACTTCACCGCGGCCTCCAAAAGTCTTCCGAAATGAGGCGACAATGGAGGTGTGAAGTGCCATGTAACTTGTTTATCGACAAGGAACTGACGAATTCCATCGTCTTCGCGCAACGTTCGAAGAAGTTCCGTAATTTCGTTGTTGGCACCGATGAAATTCGTGCCATTATCCGAATACATATTTTTGCAAAGACCACGACGTGCAATGAAACGTTTAAACGCCGCGAGAAAGGCGTCAGTAATGATCTCACTGACCACTTCGAGATGTACGGCCTTGGTCGAAAAGTAAATAAAAACAGTGACAAAAATTTTGATCCGTGAACGGTTGCGGAAACGCCGTTCCTTAATGTAAAAGGGACCGCAACAATCCACTCCTACATTAGTGAATGGGTGTGATTTTTCTACTCGCGCGGCTGGTAGATTTCCCATCTTGTAATTCTAATGCACTGACGGATTATTTTACGCGTTGTATTTTTCCCATCAATTGGCCAGTACAATTGATGAACGTTGTAGAGTGTGGCCGTTAAACCGGAATGGAGATGTTTTAAATGTGTGTCGCGAATAATAAGCTCTGTAACGTGATTATTCTTAGGCAACAGTATGGGGTGTTTCTGATTATACGGTAAATCAGAATTTTGTAACCGGCCCCCTATTCGTAATATGCCCTTATCGTCAATGAATGGTGCCAGTGGTAGTAGTTTGCTTTTCGAATTCAGTCGAGAACCAGTTTTAAAATCATGTAAATCTTCCGAAAATGCTTGTCGTTGCGTTAAATGATGATTTTGTCCTGAGCGCGTCGTAACTCTTCTACAGACAGAAATCCGGTGTAACGAGGTTTTGATATAAACATTAAGCAATAAGCAACTATTCGGATTAGACGACGGATGCACGAATATCTGGTTAGTATTTCTAAAGGTTTCACGGTCGTAGACGTGAGACAAGTCAACTTGCGTAATTCTGGTAATTCTTTTGGCATTTCGTAATGCGATTCCGGCCAAACTGATTCGTCTGACGCTAGCCAGTTTGGGCCGTCACGCCAGAGTTTACTGGAATGGAATTGTTCCATCGTAGAACCACGTGAGATCATATCGGCGGGGTTTGTCGCTGCATCTAATGTGACGCCATGTCCTAACATCTGTTTGCATTTGAACCTTCGCGACTCGATTAGCAACAAATGTGTTCAGGCTGTTAGGAGGTTTTTACAACCAGTGCAAGACAATGGTGGATTCAGTCCACAATACCGTACGATGTATTTTATGCTGCACTATTTGTTTGATTGAAGTATATAAAGTGGCGAGTAAGTGTGCTCCACATAATTCTAACCGGGCTAGGCTAATGATTTTCAACGGTGCCACGCGAGATTTGGCACATATTAACTGCGTTTTTATTTTTCCGGATGAAGATATGGATCTTATGTACAGACTAGCACCGCATGCGCGCTCGCTCGCGTCACAAAAGCCGTGGATTTCGAAGCGGGTATTTCCACGTTGAGCTATATGCCGTTCGAAGGCGACTCCTTCGAGTAATTTTAATTTTTTCTGATATTCGGATCAGTCAGTTTGGATGTTAGCGGGTAAAGATTCGTCCCAATCGATCTGGAGTTACCATAATCTCTGCATGAGAATCTTCGCGACAATAGTAACGGGTCCAAGAAGACCGAGCGGATCGAAAATTTTTGCAATTGTGGACAAGATGGTACGTTTCGTATGCGTGCGTTTGTTATCGATGGACACGGTATATCGAATCGAATCATCGCGTGGATTCCAGATTATCCTCAACGTCTTCAAGGTCTCGTTACCGAAATATGTGGGGTGTACTTGATCGTCCGAAAGATTCGATAATAGGTTAGGATCGTTGGACACCCACTGTCGAATGTTCAATCCCCCCCTTTTGAGTAATCTGATTATATCGTTTCGTAGTTGCAGGGCTTCCCGATATGTTGCTGCACCAGTCAAAAGATCATCTACATAGATGCCCCTTTTAATGACTTGAGATGCCGCGTGATAATTGTCCGATTCATCGTCCGCTAACTGATTCAAGCACCGGATTGCTAAGTATGGAGCTGAAGAAAGACCGAAAGTCACCGTATTCAGTTCATACGTCGCGATTTCGTTACGATTGTTTCTCCAGAGGATCCGTTGATACGGGCGATCCTCGGGACGTATAAGGAATTGTCGATACATTTTCTCTATATCCCCGGTTAACACATAAGCATGCGTTCGAAAACGTAATAAAAGGGAGAAAATGTCGTTTTGAATTGTTGGACCGATTTCGAGAGCGTCGTTTAAAAATATGCCGGTCCTGGATTTAGCCGATCCATCAAATACAACCCAACATTTGGTCGTCAAGCTGGAAGGTTTGAGAACGGCATGGTGCGGCAGGTAGAACCCGCACGAATCGTCAGGTGCGTCTACCTCTGTCATATGACCTAACTTTATGTATTCGTTGATGATATTTGTATATTCATTCTTTAGATCGAGATCGTGCATTAATCTTCGTTCTAAAGATAAGAATCGGTTATACGCTTGTGTTCGGGATTCTCCGATGTCTCGCTTCTTCTCGTTGAACAGAAGCGCGACAACGTATCTCCCAGATTTGGTACGCGATATCGTACGTTTAAAATGATCTTCGACCTCATTCTCGATTGGTGTGAGATGTGTTTGTTGAGGACCCTCTTCTACTTCCCAAAATTTTTTCAAGTCAAAGTTAACGATATTAACAAAGGTACGAGCCTTGAAATTAGAAAGAGTAGGAGCACTTCCCCCGATTACACAACCGAACTGGGTTTTTTGAAGTACTAAATCTGGCCTTCCCGGTGAATTTAACGCGACTTGACCGATACTGAAACTCGTTGCGCCCGCGCCTAGAAGTAAATCAGCCCTTGCGGGTTGATAGACCGTAGGATCAGCCAGTTTAATTGGAAGGAATCTGAAGATGACTTCGATTTTTGGCAGTCTGGCACCAGCCCTGCGATACGTGGGATTACGAAAAACATTAACAGACGATTGAACTCATTGTATCGTGATTTAATTTTGATCTTAATGATCCGATTCGTCACCGTTTCCAACTCGTTTAACCCTTCGATATTTGCCACTTGTTGTTGCATAGGTAAATTTAATTTCAATGCAAACTCTTCGGTGATTAAGTTTGCAGTTGAACACGTATCCAGCAATGCACGGCCCTCGATAAGTCGATGATTGCTGTCATATGCATGTAATACTGCCGAAAGCATAAATTCATGCGTTAACCCATCGGTAATGAGCGTATGGGATCGAATAAATCTTGGCTAAATATCGACGAGCGGTGTTGGATGTCAAGATTGGTTGTCTTGCGAGGAAGAATCTGAACGACGCGTTTCTACCGCTCCCGATTCTACATTTGATGACCTATGTAATCTCGTGTTGTGCTTCGCATTGCACACTCGACAATTCCCGAGATTACATTGCTTAGCTGAGTGACCGGGTATTAAACAATTTTCGCATAGTCTTGCAAAACGGACTGCTTCGATTCGTTTTTCGATGTTCATGTCCAAAAAACGTGGGCATTGAAACGTACCATGGTTCTCGATTTTGCAGAATGCACAGTATGTTTTGTTTTTTCCCTTTGCTTTCGTTACAAATACATTGTGCCGTCGGGGTATTGGTGACGAAGGTGGAGAGTTACGGTATAGGAGTGTTCGACCTGGTTGCTGATCGCGAGTATTACGCGTGACTCGACTTAACGGATTGGTAGCAGGAATTTTGTGAATATGCGCGACCGATACATAATCTTCGGATTTATGTGAAGCTGTGTGTAAGTATTTGAATATTTCCTGAACCTTGGGAACTGCTGGCGTCGTTAACGTTTGTTTCCAAACCTTTCGTGTTACTTTCGTCATTCTTGACACCGCGATACTAGTCAACAGGTCATTAGCTATGTCCTCCCCTGTCCTACCCAACGCTTGCAACGAACACAAATGCATTTGCCTGTAATTCGCCAGATCTCGAATTGCGTCTGGTGAATTATCCGGCATAAAGGGCGTGTCGCGTAAAAGAGCCGCGTGACGCAAAACTAAGGCACGTTTATTATCGAAAATATCCACGAGATGATTCCATGCGGCTTCGTAGTTATCGTCACTTATAGTAAATGTCCCGATCGTTTTCGCAATTTTCCCTGATAACGATAATTGTAAATAGTTTAATTTTTGCACGTTACTCAACCGGGCTTGTGAATGTATCATCGTTACGAACGCGTCTTTGAACGTGATCCATTTTTCGACGCGACCATCGAATTTCGGCAAATTGATCTTCGGAAGATTTATCGGTAATTTTGTTGTCATATCTTTCGATTCGTTACAATCTATGCTATGATTTTCCTGCTTATCGTTGATAGCGACTCCTGTTTATGTATTGCAACAGCATGAAGTTCGTCGTAAATCTCGGGCATTTCTCCGCGAATCGTTTCAATGTCGTCGTAGTCCTCGGTAATGGACCCTAGTTCGTCTTGATTGTCGTTGAATTTTTGGAACGATATTCTTATTCTTTCTATCCATTCGTGCAATTTAATTCGTTCTGCCGCGGAATCTTATAACGTTTCTAGATAATGCGAGAAAGAGGTGAGCTGCGCCTTAAACTGCGCACGTTTACTTTTCAACGAACGTAACACTTTTTCGGTTGCCTTATCAAATACTGACTTTTCTAAGCTCGAGTTTGCCATATTTACTCACGAGAATCGAGCTACGGCACAGGAAGGAGAGATAGGAAATGTTTAGTTGCGAATACGAGCCTACCTTTGTTGACGATATCCTCGGGATTGTTCCTTCGCCACGATATGTAAGGGCACCGTCTCTGGATCGTCTGAATCCTTCAGCTCGTCTTGGTCGATCGTGTTTGTCAGAAATTCCTGTGATTGTCTGCCACCATCACCCTTGGTCGATGTACGGTCTCCGGACTCGATATGGCCGAAAGACGTCTGGACCCAATGTGGTCTAGTGCAGCTTCCACAGGATTGTCGTTTTCGTCATTTTCCACACTCACGTGAACGTTTGACAAAATTATGTTCGATATTTCTTCACTACCGCACTCCGTATGTCACCGGATCCGGCTCGAAGGACCATGAAATGTCGTGTGTTCGGTAAATAATCAGTTTCGATTAATAAATAAAATAATTTATTTTAATCTTGTATGTAATTACACGACCCGATCGACCGCCGAATTAACATTGGCCGATTAATTTTTTTCTCGAAACCGAGACCGTAGCGGCAAGCGTAATATCGGACTTAGATATAATGTTCGAATGTTTCGTTCTCTAGTCGATAACTAGAGAGACTATGACAAATGAATTCGACCTTTGCGAGTGGAAGGTTGTTCGAATCTGCCTCGCTGCTTCGGGATGAGTCTTGTTGTCAGTTCGCGAATGCCTCGATAAGGCCCCGTTTGGGGGAAAAAGCAACCCCATTCGCTGGTTGACTTGAAGGAGGAGGATCTTCCCGGACATCTCTCCTCGGCGGAGAAAGAAGACCCCACCCTCAATTCAACATCGGAAACCCGGGTGACGTCACCTCCGAAGCAGCGTGGTGACTTGGACCTGAGTGGACGACCGTGGATTTATGACCCTTGGCCTGCGGACGGTACGGTCGGCCGGATTGACTTACGATTGACTACGGATTCACTTTATTGCCTGTTTTCCAATGCTGTCAGCTCGAACCCTCGAGTGTCGTGTACGTTGAGGGTTAGCATTCTTCTAAATTTCGAAGGACAGCCGGAAATCGAGAAAGGGCATAAATACTCACGAGAGATCGAACAGTTACGTTTGATTCTCGGTGGAAAATTTCCGTCCTGTCGTATAATTTGCATTGTTGAATGAACTTCTTTCGAAAAAAACTAAAAGAACTAAAAAACTACTTGACCAATATGGACCAAAATCTAATCAGCCCTAAGTTATAAACGGACATACGCGCACGCGCGAGCACACACACACAAACATTTTGACAAAAATAGTCTAAAATGACTCCAATGACCATGAAACGTGAAGATCTGCTAAAAAATCGATTTTCTATTTCCGTGGTAATTACAATAACTTTCCTATGAATCGGCAAATTAATAGTACAATACAATAGTGATATAACATATATAAGTACAATACAATAGTAATATAATATATAATATTGCGTCTATAACTTAAAAACCGGAATTTGACACTAGATATTAACATGTGTGTATACATTGTAGCAAATCATTGATATACACGTTATTTTGAAGCTCTATTCATAACCTGTCAAAATCAGTCAACAGTGTTTGAGTTGCTGGTGCGCATCATATTTTTTTCAATCATGGAAAATTTCGAAAATTGGCGAAAAAACAGCATGTGCGGGAAGTTTTCCTGAGTCACTTTTTTGCAAAGAAAACTGCAGCCGAATGTTATCTTTTGCTCGTGGAATTGTATGGCTAACATGCTCTTGCGAAAACACAGTGTTTGCGAGTGGTTTGAACGCTTTAAAAGTGGTGATTTTCACATCAAAGACAAAGAGCGGCCTGGACAGTCGAAAAAGTTTGAAGATAAAGAATTGAAAGCATTACTCGATCGAGACTCGTGTTGAACACAAGAAGAGCTTGCGGAATCATTGGGCGTGACTCAAGCAGCCATTTCCAAGCGCCTAAAAGCATTCGTTTAAAGAGAGCATTGAAGGAAAAATGGCCAGAATGGGAGACCACACACGAGACATTGATTTTCCAATATGACAATGCTCGGCCACATGTTGCTCAACCCGTGTTTCTTCGCGAAAAGTGTTGACACGCGAAGTTCACGAAGCTTGTCCGCCAAATTAATTTTGGACAGCTGATTTACGATAAATTGTCCGATTGGAGAAATATGTGTGCGTTTCGTCCCAGACCTGTTAGAGGACTCGTCAATAAGGCTGGTCTAACAGGTCCTGTCTTAGACGCGCGCGGAATGAATGTTCAATCCGTACTGTTAGTCGTCTTGTATTGAAATACAAGGTGTCGTAGTGCTTTAGTTTTAACTAAAGCACTCTTGAATCAACTGGTTGATCCGGATCGTGTCACCTCGTAATGGTATACGAGGGATCGTGATATTTAGTCAAGGACTAAGATTTGTCGAATCAAGATGTTGATTCGAGACTGTGTCTTCCCGTTTAGAAACGAGGGATCGTGATACTCGAAATGAGATGTTGAGTTCGTCACTCGCGTTGTCTCAATTTCAACTTCACTCCGGTCTCAACTCCCAAAGCGAGATTTTCTTGGCTCCTTCATTGTCGAGCGGGAGCCAATTGACATTTAGAGAGGTGTGTTTCGTCTGTTGTCAAATAGAAGGAAACGTCCTGATTGGTTTCCGGTAGTCAGGATTTACCAATTAGGGCCTTCTTTATTGTCAAAAAGGAACTCTCCCTTCGAATGTTCCGCGAGGAACGAGTCGAAAGAATGGGAGAGACGATACCTGACTCGTTATGGTGAGGAGTCTCGGTACCTGGATCGTAATTAAAGGTTGGGGGTAAGTCCGGGGAACCTTGCCTTTACAACCGCAAGTGTTCTTGAAGCCGCGTTTACGACTAGAGACAATCTTTACCTGAGAAATTCTAGAGGTTATGAGTTTATGACATGTGAAACAGATGTTTTTAGACCGTGTCGGGTGACTAAAATAATAAATTGTGTTTGTCCTGATCTCTGGAAGACCTTATTGGTCACGAACTAATCGTAAAAAACAAGGAAAGCTGGGGTCTTTTTGATACTATTGTTATTTTACTAAAGGGAAAGAATTTGTACAATTGTAGACAGGACGAACCCCGAAGCTAATATACAATCTTAAGGAACGAGCAAGACTTGCAATGAACAAAAATAGTCATAAAAAAGGGCACTACGGCAGACCTTCAGTCTTGTTGTTCTCTTATGTAGACAAGGGATTCCTGAACGAACACGGTTGCATTTGATGACATATGGTTCCGACGACGGAACATGCTCCTCCTTGTTGATTGATTTGATCAATCAATATTACATGTGGTGTTACCTACTTGGTTATGTTGGTGCATTGGAATTGCCCGATTGCACATTGTCTGTAGTAGGCAGCGGTGCCAACTTCTTGACGTTATGTTTAAAAACGCCGTTATTGGTTTGAACTGTTACTGCACGTATGATGCCATCTGCTCCTGGATGTACTTGCTGTACTCTGCCAAAATGCCAACATAATGGCGGAAGGTTGTCGTCTTTCAATACGACAATAGTTCCCTGGTTGATGTCATGGGACCCCTTGGTCCACTTATGACGGAGGTTAAGCTGGTGGATATACTCCTTGTGCCACCGGGTCCAAAATCTTGTTTTACCTTTTGGATGTGTTGCCACGTAGATAGCCGGTTTGATGGAGTTTCGCTAAAATCAGTCTCAGTAATGCACGTCATAGAATCACCGATCAGGAAATGGCCAGGAGTAAGCGCTATCATGTCGTTTGGATCTGGTGAGAGCGGCGTGAGAGGCCGCGAATTTAACACAGCTTCGATTTCTATTACGAAGGTAGTGAATTGTTCATCCGTGAACAACTCTTCATCAACTACACGCTTGATGTGGTGTTTGAATGACTTAACGGCTGTTTCCCACAGACCTCCGAAATAAGGCGATAATGCAGGCATGAAATGCCATGAGGTTTCCTTGGATGTGAGAAATTGTTTCAGTCTTTCATCCTTTGATACTGTTTGATGATGCCTTGTCAATTCATTATTAGCGCCAACGAAATTCGTACCGTTGTCAGAATAGATGTTTTTGCAGATTCCTCGTCTTGCGATGAATCGCTTGAGAGCTGCTATGAAGGCCTCGGCCGTGAGATCGCCAACTACCTCCAAGTGGACGGCCTTTGTTGCGAAGCAAACAAACACGGCCACGTAGACCTTTACTCAGGCTCGGTTTCTGAATCGTCGTTCCTTTATAAAAAAGGGACCGCAGTAATCTACGCCGCTATTGATGAATGGTCGACCTTTGGTGGCTCGGGCAGCAGGTAGTCTGCCCATAATATGTTCAACTGTGGGAGGTTTGACACGGAAGCATCTGACACATTGGCGAACAATTTGACGTGTGGTGTTTTTCCAGTCAATCGGCCATATGTTTGTCGAACGTCGTACAGAGTCGCAGTAATTCCGGTGTGATGATTCCTAAGGTGTGAATCATGGATTATAAGTTTGGTGATATGGTGTCCTCGAGGTAAGAGGATTGGATGTTTCTGCTCAAAAGGCATGGAGGAATTCTGTAGTCGACCCCCTACGCGCAATATTCCTTTGTCGTCGAGAAAGGGGGACAACGGCAACAGTTTGCTCTTATTTGATATTTTCCCAGTTTTCAATGAATGAATGTCGTTGGCGAAAGTAACGGCTTGAAGTAATTGAATAATTCGTTCATTTGCTTCATGCAATTCTGCGATGGACAAGGGTCCTGTAATTCGATGGTTTGGTCGAAAGCGTAGACAATAGGCAACGACTCGCCGGAGTTTTTGAATTGAGGAGTATCTAATGAGGATCTCGTCAGTTTGGCTTATTAAACCGACCAAACACGTCATCTTTCGTAATTTCGGTGGTTCATCACACATTGTGAATCTTGCGGCTGGCCATGCTGCTTGTTCTCGTGTGAGCCATTCAGGCCCGTGATGTCAAAGGTTGTTGCTCATGAAATCTGCTGAGGTTGTTCCTCTGGAGATGAGGTCGGCTGGATTGTCCGCCGATTGAACGTATCGCCACGATTGGATATCTGTCTTGCGTTGAATGTCGGCTACGCGGTTTGCGACGAACGTCTTTAACGCGGACGGTTGTTTGCGTAACCAGCTCAGGACGACTGTAGAGTCGGTCCAATATGTTATCTTGTCTGCACGGTGTGTTAACACATCTTGCACAGTTCTGGACAATGTGGCCAACAACGCCGCGCCGCATAGTTCTAGGCGTGCGAGTGTTACTTGACTCAGTGGAGCGACGCGAGATTTTGCGCAAAGTAAATTTGTTTGAATAGAACCGGATTGATCTATTGTTCGCACGTACAAACAAGCACCGTAAGCCTTCTCTCTTGCATCGCAAAATCCATGTAATTCGGTTCGCTGTGCGTTTTTGAGCCTCACGAAACGATTGAATTCGATGTTGTTCAATCCTTGTAAATCCTTTTCAAATTCAATCCATTCTGTGTGAATGTTGGCTGGAAGTGATTCGTCCCAAGAGATTTTCAATGACCAGAGTCGTTGCATTAAAATTTTTGCGACGATTGTGACGGGTCCAAGTAGTCCCAATGGATCGTATATTCTGGCAATTGTCGATAGGATATTTCGTTTCGTGATTTTGTTTGTCGCTGTTGATTGTGCTGAATACCGAATGGTATCATTTCGTGCGTCCCATGACACTCCCAGAGTTTTCATCGTTGTCGCATCACCTAGGATTTTTGGATATATTAGTTCCTTGCTTAGCCCGGATAGCAGTTTTGGCTCGTTTGATGCCCATTGTCTAATGTTGAGGCCACCTCTCTTGAGTAAGGTCAGGATTTGATGTTGTAAGATCCTTGCTTCATCAATGGAATCGGTGCCTGTCAGCAGATCGTCAACGTACAAATCCTTTCGAATGCGTGCTGCCGCCTCAGGAAATTCGTGTTCTTCGTCGTTTGCCAACTGATGCAGGCATCTTATGGCTAGATATGGTGCCGGCGCGAGTCCGAACGTGGTCGTATTCAACTTGAAGGTTGCGATCTTACCCTGAGGATCTCGCCACAGAATTTGTTGGTAAGCGCGGTCTTCCGGCCGAACGAGAAATTGGCGATACATCTTCTCGATGTTCCCGGTGATAACATATGCGAGCATTCGAAACCGTAACAATAATGACAGAAGGTCATCCTGTAAGGTGAGACCGATTCTGAGTGTCTCATTCAGCGATATATTCGTGGATGTTTTTGCTGAACCGTCAAAAACCACGTGGGTATTTGTTGTGGAGCTGGATGGCTTGAGAACAGCGTGATGTGGAAGGTAGAAACCTGGTGTGCGCCCAGGGCTTGCCTGTGTCATGTGTCCGAGTTCGATATATTCTTCTAAGATCTGTGTGTACTGCGCCTTCAATTCCGGATCGCGCTCCAATTTCCTTTCGAGTGCGAATAAACGGTTCAAGGCGCGCGAGTGTGATTCCCCGAGTTGATCCTTTTTGTCGTTAAACGGTAACCCTACAACGTATCGTCCGAATTCATTTCGTTTTGTGGTTGCGGTGAAGTAATCTTCACATGCGTGGTCCTCAACTGAACGAAATTGTTTGATTGTTCCCTCTTCAATTTCCCAGAATTTTTGTAGCTCAAATTGTACGTTTATGATGAAGGTTTGATGTTTTGGTTGAGGTGTTGTGACGAGATCACCTCCTATAACCCAACCGAATTGGGTCTTTTGTAGAACAAGATCGGTGTCGCGGTGTTTGGCGAGGTTTATTTGACCGATGCTGAGACAGGATAACGTTGGCCCGGTTCCGAGCAACATATCAATTTTTTCTGGGTGATGGAAATCGGGGTCTGCCAGACGAAGATTCGCCGGTATGCGAAAATCAGATCGGTCTATTTGACGGTCAGGTAGCAATCCTGCAATTCGCGGTATCGTGTAGAAAGTCAGCGTGCGTTGGTAATTAGTCAGTCTTGACTTTACGGTCGCGGTCACGAGATTATTTGTCGTTGTGTTGATTTGGTTCAATGCTTCAATGACTGCGTTACGTTGGGTCGTTGGAAGTTGTAGTCGTTTCACGAGTTCGTCTGTAATGAGATTTGCGTTCGAACAGGTGTCAAGTAGCGCGCGACATGATACTAGTTTTTTAGCGCGATTTAATATATATATATATCTTTGCCGTCGTTAATAGCACGTCCGTCGATCCGTTTGAGAGGAAAGTATTATTCTGTGATGACTGATGGCTCGTGATAGTCTGGTCTAGTCATGTTTTCTTGTCCGGTATTGCTGAGTTTATTTCCTTATGGAGCATGGAGTTATGTCGTTGACCGCAGTAGCTACATCGACCTCTTTTGCATTCATTGTGATCGTGTTTTACGTGCAAGCAATTTTGGCACAATTTGGCTGTGCGGACCGCTGCCCATCTCTCGTCGACTGACATTCTCAAGAATGTACGACATCCGTATGCCTGGTGTAACGTTGATTTGCAGATCGTATATGCTTGTGTCGTGGCGGTTGTCACAAAGGTTCGTTTCCTTGGTGTGGGTGATGATGATTTTTCCCTGCGAGTCGTCGCGGAGCTCCACGCTCGTTTTGGGGCTCGCGAATGGCGATTTGGCGTCGATTTTTTAGTCTCTCGTAACGCGTGTTTTGTCTGTCTCGCGCTTGACACCGTCGTATGCAGGTTGCTTCGCTGCGAGGCGTTACGAAGGTGTTTGAAAATCTCCTCCGGGTGAGGCATTTGCGTGTCTGTTAGGGTCTGTTCCCATGCTTGGCGAATATCATTAGTCATGCGACTGATTGCGATGCTCGCAAGGAGATAGTTCGAGATGTCTTCCTGGGATCTACCGAGAGATTCTAACGACCGGAGATGAGATTGCATATGATTGATTAAGTCAGTTATTGCATCAGATGAGTTGTCCGACATCGCGGGTGTGTCCAATAACAATGACGTGTGACGTAGTATGAGAGCACGTTGGTTATCGTATGTCTCCAACATTAGGGCCCACGCGGCCTTGTAATTCTTTTCAGTCATCGGGAAGGATTCGATCGCGGCTTGAGCCTTTCCGGAGACTGATAGTCGTAAATATTGGAATTTTTGGATGTCGGTTAATCCGGAATGTCCTTGTATCAGACTGGTAAATGCGTCTTTGAACGTTAACCATTTCTCTAGCTGGCCGTCGAAACGTGGGAGATTAATATTCGGAAGATGTACTCCGGCATTGTTGGTAAACGCGGATGGCGCCGGTGAGTTCGTCGCGATTCTTGCAGTTTGTGTCTGGGTTAATTGAAAACCTTCCAATCATTAAATCGCGTTTGATTTTACGTGGTCGTACAAGATGGTCACCGCTTCGCGATCGGCCTCGGTTTGGTCAAAGTCTTCATACTGGCCTAATTCGTTTTGTGCGTCGTTAAAGATGTCGAAATGATTTTTCAGTCGCTCGATGCGGTTGCGAAGTGTTATGCGTTCAGTTGCGGAGTCTTGATACTCCGCTAGATACTTCGTGAAAGCTAATATGTTTGTTCTGACAATGCGTTGCTTATGCTTGAGGGCGAGGATGCGCTGACTCGACTTGCTTGCGGTAGACATTTTTTCGGATACGATGTAGTGTGTAAACGGCCAAATTGAAAAGTCCTGATCGGTAAATTCAAACGTGCTTACCTTGAGTTGATGTGAATTACTGTCGCCTTCAACGTATTGCAGCGTTGACGGTCGTTGATAACTCGGGTCCTGTCGATCTTGATGTTTGCAGCTTTCACTAACTGATCAGTGATGACGGTTGTATGGGCGTCTAAGGCTGGTTGTTCTTTCACTGGACACTGTAGGCCACTTTTCGTTGTCTTTTACACGAACTGCACTGTCACTAGGATCACTGTATCCGGCTCGAAGGACCAAAATGTTTCTTCGCGAAAAGTGTTGACACGCGAAGTTCACGAAGCTTGTCCGCCAAATTAATTTTGGACAGCTGATTTACGATAAATTGTCCGATTGGAGAAATATGTGTGCGTTACGTCCCAGACCTGTTAGAGGACTCGTCAATAAGGCTGGTCTAACAGGTCCTGTCTTAGACGCGCGCGGAATGAATGTTCAATCCGTACTGTTAGTCGTCTTGTATTGAAATACAAGGTGTCGTAGTGCTTTAGTTTTAACTAAAGCACTCTTGAATCAACTGGTTGATCCGGAGCGTGTCACCTCGTAATGGTATACGAGGGATCGTGATATTTAGTCAAGGACTAAGATTTGTCGAATCAAGATGTTGATTCGAGACTGTGTCTTCCCGTTTAGAAACGAGGGATCGTGATACTCGAAATGAGATGTTGAGTTCGTCACTCGCGTTGTCTCAATTTCAACTTCACTCCGGTCTCAACTCCCAAAGCGAGATTTTCTTGGCTCCTTCATTGTCGAGCGGGAGCCAATTGACATTTAGAGAGGTGTGTTTCGTCTATTGTCAAATAGAAGGAAACGTCCTGATTGGTTTCCGGTAGTCAGGATTTACCAATTAGGGCCTTCTTTATTGTCAAAAAGGAACTCTCCCTTCGAATGTTCCGCGAGAACGAGTCGAAAGAGTGGGAGAGACGATACCTGACTCGTTATGGTGAGGAGTCTCGGTACCTGGATCGTAATTAAAGGTTGGGGGTTAGTCCGGGGAACCTTGCCTTTACAACCGCGAGTGTTCTTGAAGCCGCGTTTACGACTATAGACAATCTTTACCTGAGAAATTCTAGAGGTTATGAGTTTATGACATGTGAAACAGATGTTTTTAGACCGTGTCGGGTGACTAAAATAATAAATTGTGTTTGTCCTGATCTCTGGAAGACCTTATTGGTCACGAACTAATCGTAAAAAACAGGGAAAGCTAGGGTCTTTTTGATACTATTGTTATTTTACTAAAGGGAAAGAATTTGTACAATTGTAGACAGGACGAACCCCGAAGCTAATATACAATCTTAAGGAACGAGCAAGACTTGCAATGAACAAATTAGTCATAAAAAAGGGCGCTACGGCAGACCTTCAGTCTTGTTGTTCTCTTATGTAGACAAGGGATTCCTGAACGAACACGGTTGCATTTGACGACATATGGTTCCGACGACGGAACAACCCGTTAAAAACTATTTGGAAAATAGCGGATGGGAAATTCTGCCCCACCCGCTATATAGTCCAGACCTCGCGCCTTTTGACTACCATTTGTATCGGTCGATGTAGAATGCACTTTCCGGAATACGCTTCACTTCAGTCCAAGGCATCAAAATTTGGCTCGATTTGTACTTTGATTCAAAAGATGACCGTTTTTTTGGGGTGGCATACACAAATTGCCAGAGAGATGGGGAAATGTTGTAACTTCCGATGGACAATACTTTGAATAAGAGAATTGTACAAGATTTTCTTTAATAAACGCTCAAATTTCCAAAAAAAAATTCCGGTTTTTAAGTTAAAGATCCAATTGTAATATAACAATACAATAGTATTTATGTATATATATCGTCTATATATACAGGGTGTCCCAAAACTACCCTAGGAGCCGAAAATGGGAGGTTCCGTGGGTCATTTGAAACTACATTTTCCTTTACAAAAATGACGTCCGCAACTTTGTTTCGGAGTTATTAACGAAAAACACGGACCAATCAGAGCGCGATGTAGACGCGAGTTAGCACAATCGGCCCGACGCGCCAACTGTCAATTGGCCGAACGTGCCACCGCATTTCTAGATCGCGCTCTTATTGGTCCGTGTTTTTCGTTAATAACTCCTAAACAAAGCCGCGAACGCCATTTTTGTAAAGGAAAATGTCGCTTCAAATGACCCAAGGAACCTCCCATTTTCGGCTCCTAAGGTAGTTTTGGGACACCCTGTATGTGTATATATATATATCCGCAACGGACGTCGGACGTATGGATGTAAATTGGACAAAAAACGGACGTCCAAAGGACGTACGTGCTATCTGGGCTGTGGTATGGAGTGCACATTCATTCATTGCAGCATATCACACATAACTTACAATGTTAATATAAACGTAGAACTGACATCAAAACATACTATATATTGTATAACTAGGGGGCACCGCCCCCTGCTGGCTTCGCTCGTTAACCCCCGCGGTGCCACGCCATCTCTCCCACTCTTCCGCTCTCTCTCTCCCGCTCTTTCTCCCGGTCACTTTCCCGCTCTCACCCTCTCTCCCGCTCTCTCTCCCGCTCTCTTTCTCTTTCTCCCCCCTCTCTCTCCTGCTCTCTCTCTTTTTCTCGCTCTCTCTCGCTCGCTCTCTCTCGCTCGCTCTCTCTCTCCCGCTCTCTCTTTCTCCCGCTCTCTCTTTCTCCCGCTCTCTCTTTCTCTCTCCTGCTCTCTCTCCCGCTCTCTCTCTTTTTCTCGCTCTCTCTCGCTCGCTCTCTCTCCGCCGCTCTCTCTCCCGCTCTCTCTTTCTCTCTCCTGCTCTCTCTTCTCTTCCGCTCCCTCACTCTCTCTTTCTCTTCCGCTCTGTCTCTCTCTCCCTCTCTCTCCCACTCTCTCCCACTCTCTCTTTGAAAAATACACACTGTGATGACGCTCAATTTTCGGTTACGCTACAGTAGGCAACCCGATTCTCAATTTTCAGTTCTCCTTGAGAAGGCAACCCGTTCGTTAATTTTCTGATCCCCTTCGAAAGACAACCCGCTCGTCAATTTTATTCTATATCGTATCGTATACGTATTGGATACGTATCGGATACGTATCGCATACGTGTCGCATACGTACCGCATACGTATCGTATTCTTCGGGAGGCAACCCGCTCGTCAATTTGCTGTACCCCTTCGGAAGGCAACCCACTCGACGTTTTATCGTGACAGAACTATTTTATATAATAGAGAGAAAGTGTTCGCTTCAGCACGCGGTACGCGAGAGAGCACATGCTCGGAACCAGGAACTAGCAAAAGAAAGAACGCAGTTGCGCACGCATCGCACGTAGGTCGCACGCACCAGGGGGAGTAAACTCCCATGTATAATATGTGGACCATGTATATGAGGGACATAAATGAGATGGCGCTACTGAAGTCCATGTGTGGGGAACGTTGTTCCCTCTCCCCTATTTTGGTCAGGAGTGGGGATCGGCTGCGCTGTCCGCGCGCCGACCCTTCACTCCACGCCTTTTTCTGTTCTCTCGTTTTCCGACCACCGAGTGTTACGGTTCGAATCCGTACATCTTGTTTTTTCCTTTGTGTTTACCCTGGCCACGTGCTTCAGTAGTCGGAAGCAATTTTCAAATCACGTCAATATCTTGTATATCCGCGAATGGGCGCGGTGCACCTCTATCATATAGAGAGGCCACATATTTTTCCCACACATGGTGTAAATATACATATATACACGATTCTATACCGCTTACTTTAAACTTCGAGGTAAAGGGATATATTTCTTACAAATATTTAATTTTAACATTTTTTTATTAGATGTATACGATGATACATAAAAAATAATACATAAATACAGTGATCAGTAATACATAATAATACATATAAAAATATATAATAACACACAATAATACATAATAGTACTTAATAATACAAGTAGTAATACATATAAAAACGCACAATAATACATAATAGTACTTACTAATACATATGTATAATAACACATAGTAATTAAATGTACAGAACAAATATTGTACAAATATATGAATTGTTAAAATTGTAATAATGATTTTGTGAGTGGCATGCCTGTATCTAGTTAGCTGACATAGCGGCCAATCATCGGTCGCGCACGAACCGTTATAAGATCGATCCGTCGTTCGATTCACTTCTTGATCAGACGTGAACTGTAAAAAGTCAAACCTTGACCACACGATAAGTAAAAGGCATAATAAAATAAAATTAAGCGATACGTTGTAAAAGTAATATTTTTCTGTTTAACTACAGTATGCGGTCCTACGATACGCGACGCATCAGTTACTGTGGAAATCAATTTTAAAATCAAATGTTTCAATAAGTATCTCGTAAATGATGCTATCTATGATTTTGAGGGAAAACGTCACATGTCACAATTTCAAAAAATTTGAGTTTATGCATTGAGCTTTATAATATAGGATTTACGTATTTATCAAAAAAAGTCATGAAAACAAATTCGGAAAGCTCAAGAAAATAATGCAATTTAGACGATGTCCAACGTTTAATTTATACACATTAGGCAGAACAACATACAGAAAAGTCACGATTATTATCGCTGCGGATTTCTACAGTCACTCTCCCTTGCCTACCCATTCCACTAAGGGGCCAACACCGCAGAGGCCGAGAAGCCTGAGCTGCCTCGGTCGCCGAGCAGTGCAATTTGATGCCGCGTAATCTGATCTTGGGTCGGGTATGTCGGTGTGAAGCACTCCTAATCCAATTACAAAACTTATTTATTTTTCATTATCTTTTTATGGGACTTTCACCAACTGATATAATTTCAATTGTATGTAGTGGTTTAATTACGGGTATGGAGTAACTGTAGGACGTAAGAGGTTAGCGTTTGAAAAAGAAAGAGAAACAGCGACCGCGGCAGTAGACAAGAATTAAAAACATATTGTATTGTTTGAAATACCAATGCCATGCTAACTATTTTATGTTCACCATAATTTTTTTCTTATACAAACTTTCGCAAGATATTCGTCACATTTTTAACTTCCCGATTCATAGGGAAGTAACTGTAATTACCCCGAAAATCGAAAATCGATTTTTTAGCAGATTGGTGTCATTGGATTCATTTTAGACTATTTTTATCAAATTGTTAGTATGTGTGTGTGTGTGTGTGTGTGTGTGCGCGCGCGTGCGTATGACCGTTTTTATGTTATCAAATTTTTCGTTAACGTTTTTTGAAAAAGTAACAACGCGATCAGAATGATGAATGATGCAATCGATGTGCCCCGTCGTAACTTAGAGCTGATTTTGGTCCATATTGGTCAAGTAGTTTTTTAGATTTTTTAGTTTTTTTCGAAATATAGGAAATGTTTATTGAGATTCTCACAATATGTCATACAATACGTCAATACGTCAATGTCAATCAATCTAACTGAACTACTCTGTTATTATTTTATATGACAACGACGTGTCGTCAATGCCGTCAGGTGTTCTCTCGCCATAAAGGTAGTACTCACACCATTATTCCCCACAGCTCGGCCATTCTGACAATATGACCGTCCCGGTCATTCGCAATTACAATACAATAACTTTCATTATTCGCTCTGTGCTGCTCCTCGGCCATTCTGACGGTGTGAACCGTCCCGGTTATACACTTAACATTATTACAATAGATTGAACAATATCATTCAAACACACTTATATCTTAAATTAATACATATTCATGAAATAGTTCCTAAACAAGCAATGGATCACGGCTCCACGGTTTCATATGTTCGGCACTAACCGTACCGGTATATGGCAATCGCGTAACCTGAAATCCCTCTACATCGCTTATTATGTATCGGTCGAAATCAAGTATCTTTTTGACGACGTAAGGCCCTTTAAATTTAGGAAGTAACTTCTTGTTTACTCTTGGAGTATTGTCGTAATTTCGTATCATCCCATAGTCTCCTTCTTTGTATAAATATGCGGACTTACGTTTGGCGTCATAATTATGCTTGTTTTCCCGTTGGCAATTTTGTATACAAGCTACCGCATCATTTTTTATGGTTTCAAGATCTCGATCCTTTTTAATTTGAGACTCTAAGATGGGGCGAATGTTATCGTGAACTTCACCCAGCTGATTTATACCAAACAACAATCTGCTGGGGGTATCTTCAATCCACCGAAAAACCGTATTATTTAACGAATATTCCACCAAATCCAGAACTTGGTCCCACTTATTAGGATTCTCCGATAATTTCGCTAGCATCGGCGTTATCGTTCTATTAAAACGCTCGACTTGTCCATTAGCGCGCGGAGTACCTACTGCAATTAAAACATGATCAATAGATTTTTTACACATAAACTCGGCAAATGAGGCGGAGGTGAAACAAGTACCGCGATCGCTCACTAACCGCGCGGGTTTACCGTAAGATCTAAAATAATCTTTTAAGTGTTTTATCACTTCTTCGATTGTTATCGATTTACACGGGTACAATCGGATAAACTTCGTAAATCCATCTACAATAGAGAAAATATATTTAAATCCTCGGCATGTACGCTCAAGTGGCCCATAGTGGTCAATGTGAACCATGCTAAACGGTACATCACCCTTTGGAATACAATGTAAGAATCCTTCGCGTCTACCAGTGTTTGGGGAAAACTCAACACACTTTAAACAATCAGAGATATATTGTTTTACTTTTTCCCGCATCTGTGGAAACCAATAGACTCGACCAATATTCTCAATAACTTTTTCAACTCCAACATGAGCAATGTCGTCATGACACGTACGAATTATATTATTTTCCATGCACGATGGGACAAAAAATAGTAATTGACGATTTTTACATTTGCGATACACAAGACCATCACGCAATTCGAAAAATTTATCCTCAGTTGTTTCTAGTTTTTGACGAATTTTCTTAATTTCGGGATCCTTATCCTGTTTAATTGATAAAATTTGTTCGAATGTATTCGCATCCAACACCAGCACGCTATGACAACGACTAAGAGCATCTACGTGACACATTTTTGTTCCTGGACGGTGTTCTATTTCATAATCGTATTGTTGCAAATTCATGGCCCATCTTGAAATTCTCGGATTCACGCTTTGTTTACCCAATGTTAACCGGAAACTATCACAATCCGTTAAATTTTTAAAATGTATTCCAAATAAATATACATGAAATCGTTTTATGGCGTAAACAACAGCTAAGCACTCTAATTCAAAGCTATGATATTTTGCTTCTGTAACAGTTGTTCGTTTACTGAAATATGATACTGGTCGGTACGTTCCGTCAGGTTGTTTTTGTATAAGTATTGCGCCGAAACCGCTCGCACTGGCGTCGCAATGTAACTCAGTCTCCAACTTTGGTGAATACAATGCCAATATCGGTTTTTGTGACAATAAATTCTTCAATGTCTCGAATGCATGTAATTCTTCGGTACCAAAATGAAACAAAGTGTCTTTTCTTACCAAATTGTGTAATGGTTTAGCAATTTTTGAGAAATTCGGAATGAAGCGTCTAAAATAACTAGCTAGGCTCACAAAACTATGTACTTCTTTCGAGTTTCGTGGCAACGGATACTTCAATACCGCCTCTATATTATGGACGCTAGGTTGAATTCCAGCACGATTTATTCTATATCCTAAATAAGTGATCTCTTCGTATAAAAATGAGCACTTGTCTAACCGAAACTCTAATCGATTCCGTTTTGCCAATTTGAATACCTCTCGAAGAATTTCAATATGTTCGTCAATCGTCTCCGTAGCAACTAATATATCATCTAAATATATAAGTACTTTGTTTTGCCTTATCAATTCCGAAAATATACTATTTATGTACCGCTGGAACACGCGCGGGGCGTTCGTAAGACCAAATGGCATCTTGATGTATTCGTACTGCCCAAACGGCGTAACAAAAGACGTATATTTTACAGACGACTCCCCTACTTTAACGTGGTGAAAAAAGGCTACTGAAATAATTTCTATCTCGCAACCTATCAAGATGATCATCTATCAATGGTGTAGGAAAATTGTCTTTAATAGTTATTTTATTCAATTCGCGATAATCTACACATACCCGTAACTCTCCATTCTTTTTATGTACCAATACTATTGGGCTTGCATAAAGCGAATTGCTTGGGCGAATTATATTTTCGCTCAACAGCCGATCGATAATAACTTTTAGTTTCTCTTTATCACTAAAAGCAAGTCTTCGCGGTCGAAATGAAATGGGTTGTTCATGTTTCAAAGCAATCTTCATTTCAGCGTTACAATTAACAGGTGGTTCTAATTCGTTAGCGGAACTATATTCTGTTTCATATAAATATACGAATTTCTTTGAAATTTCATATCCTATTTCTGGGTTAATGTTTAACTTATCTACGCTATTGGAGTCCGTAGTAATACAATTAATTTGCATTATTTCATTTAAAATTTCAACTGATTCATGTTTCTCTGATTCCATATCGATTTGTGTGACAATGTTTTCGTTGTCGAAAGAAACTCTAATATTCGGAAGTGATATGAAGTCTCTTCCGAGGAGTGCATCGCACTGCATCGCGCTATTCGAAACAACGCCCAGAGACAAATTTACCGGAATTTCATTTACCGTGCAATTATTTTTTAATATTCCTAGAACATCCAATTTCCACCCGTTAATACCCTGAAAGATTTGACCATTATTAACGATAGAATTTCTTACATTGTTCGGTACAAAGCTTTCCCTGATCAGGCTAACAGGTGATCCAGAATCTATTATCGCGTCAATACAATAATTACGTTCTTTACCTTGTTCGTCCGCAATAAAATATTTCAATTTTATTGGTCGATATCCGGGACAATTTTCGACGCGATGTGCCGTGCTCCCACACTTGAAACACGTACGGGTACGCGCACAGTGGCTCCTACAACCGACAGACAGACGTGACGTCAGAGGCTTCGGTCAGACATTTGAAATGTGTGGGTAGGCCCGTCTGTGTGACCCTTCTAGCTTCGTCCGACGTCGACCGACAAGAGTGCCGCCGCGCGAAATGTTTCGGTGCAGCGTTCACTTCAACTAATTTTCATGTCGTCAATTTTGTAGTATCCGTATTTTTAAAAACGGGTCCGTAAAGAGGACACTCGGGGCTATATTATCATTATTTTTATTGTTTCAATTTTCTGGTGCTATAATAGCAATGCAACTGTTTAAAACGACTGCAAAATAAACTATGAAAACAAATATTTTTTTATCTGAAATAATTCTTATTAAATACTCTTGATGGTTTCACTATGAGCATCCAAAACTAATTTTCTTCGTTTTGTTAGTTTGACCATTATAATTTAATGAAAAACTTGTGTCACCTCATAGTGCACGTCCGTAAAGCCATTGATTTTCAAGATTTCAAAGAATTCTCTTTGAGATACGTTCATGATTTACTAAAGATTGCAGCATATCCAAATTTGAACCAAATGCAAAACGGTAATCCTACTTCGCATGAGATGATACATGTGCATTAATTGTATGTGGATCAACGCTCATGGAAGTATGGATATGCGAAAGTAATTATAAAAATCATTTTCGGGCCAATTTTGGGCGACCACTGGTCGAGGGATTATTGGGCGATCGACAGCACAGCTGTTTTCCATAAAGCCGTTTTAGTGCGTCCAATTCATAATGTTTGTGCCCTGTGGAGTTGGGGATTTAAAAATTACTTTACAATCAACACGTATTGTCCGAGAAAGTGCCGACTTCCAGCTCAGTAGCAAAGACCTGTCATAAACCTCTCCATAGAGAACAACCTCGGGAACGGCACATAAACAAATCGAGCCTATCGCCGAGTCTGCCTTTCCCCACTACAGCCGCGCGCACGCAGTCTCAATGTTTTAACTTCGACGTTGCACGCTGCATAGTATGTGTGGCCGCTGTAGCCAATATTTCGACAACAGGCCCAAATGCGTGTGAAACGAGGCCTGCCTCCTCCACTCTGACCCAATCGGCCGCGCATTCAAACCTAGACACGTCACCATACTCCTGCCCTGAAAGGAGCATCTCAGGCTCGCATCAATACAATGACACCAGTTCGGACCCATACGATATGGCGTCTTGCCATCCCCCACATGTCTTACGATTGTAAAATGGCGTCTTGCTATCCCCCACAATCGCGTAGTAGTGAGCGGCAACGGTTTATAATATCTTAACCCACCGCTGATCCGCTATAGCTCGTACAGGGCACTGACTACCTGTTGGACATAAACCGAATAGAAATGATTTTTCACTACGTGAAAGGTGCAACTTTAGGACAAACGCTGTCGAGCCTTATTTCAGAATGTCTAGAGAATATACAGCAATTTTATGGACCCTAAATAACGAACAATTCAAACCTAACAGCTGTTTTTAGTTTGCAAGGTGAGCATGACACATTACGATCCCAAAGAACTCGCAAGTTATAGGGGGCATATGTATAGCGCTTCAATCTGATTTTTAGTACTTTGATTCAAGGTATGAAAGTCGGCTTTACTTTTTTAACAGGAATGCCCATTATTTTTGCTCGAACTCCGGTCGAGGCACAAAATTCTGCGTTACAAACTACTGAACTTCACATATCGCAAATCCAATGGATGATGAAATATTATCGATATAATTTTTCAGATGTAGCTACTACCCGAGAGTTAGTACAGTGACTCTCACTAATATTCGAACACCCTTTAAAACACCACAACTTTTTAAATATTGGAATATACGACTTGAAATTTTTGGAGATATTAGAGCAACTAGTCTACTACAAGATGCGAAAAGAGGAATTTTTTCAAAAATTGCATTCGTTCGGAATTGTAGAGAAAATACTAAAAATTACATTTTACAATTTCTTTATGCGGGGGCATATTGGTATTCTAAAAAAAAAGTTTTGTGGATCTGTGTCAATTATACTTCCAAATTTAGTGTCAGTCAAAAAGATGCATTATGTTCTTTACAATCACATTTTAAGTATATGTAGTTAATTTAGTTAATGTTTTTTTCTATTAATAGATATAAATGATAGTATCTATACTGTCTCCTTGCTCTTACATATATATATATATATATATATATATATATATATATATATATATATATATATATATATATATATATATATATATAGTATCGTCTTAATAATAATATGACATGTATTGTTCCTTTATTCTATTACACACTGTATTAGTTGTGGTAAATATATCGATGAGGGGACTCAACACAGACGACCTTGACCTTCACATATGTTGTCAAGGACAACATTCTGAACAACTTCTGTTATTATATGTATCCATCGCTCGATCATAGTTTTCGAGAAAATTGCAAAAGACTACCGCTAGTACTGTATTGAATTTTCCGTATTGCGTACGCATATACATATTTCTGATTTTCGTATGGGTGGTCGGGTCGGCCCTCTCCGCCCCCTTCACATTGTAACAGACCTGCAACGAGCAGTGCTGTTACGAAGTACACGCGCCGCGAACCCCACCGACCGATACCGAAGAAGGCCGAACGGGCCACGGAGCACGCCGATTTAAAAGAGCAACCGACACTCCGTCCCCTTAACCTTCCGCACCGAAAACAGAACGGTTACCGAAAAACCCAAATACAGAAAAACTACCCTCAACACCTTACCGCACCACCGCCCCTCACCTCCAAATAAACCATATAAAAGCCCCATCAAAATCTACAGAAATTACTCTAGTCCGATCACTGGGAAGTGATAAGACCACCTGCAGCTCGCCTACTGGGACAGTACTAGTTGTTAGGATCCTTTCGTTGAGACGACGACACCTCGAGTATCATCTACGGGACATAGGTATACTCTTTATTCGTACTCCGCTCTACCATACCTTTCGCTGTGAGGCGAAACCTTCCCATCGCTGTGAGGCGATACATTCACAAGACCGCTCCGCACTACCGTACCCTTCGCCGTGAGGCGAAAACTCCCATCGCTGTGAGGCGATATCTTCTCAATTCCGCTCCGCACTACCGTACCTTTCGCTGTGAGGCGAAACCTTCCCATCGCTGTGAGGCGATACATTCTCCAGTCCGCTCCACCGTACCCTTCGCCGTGAGGCGAAAACTCCCATCGCTGTGAGGCGATATCTTCTCAATTCCGCTCCGCATCACCGTACCTCTCGCCGTGAGGCGAACCCTCCCATCGCTGTGAGGCGATACATTCTCGACTCCGCTCCGCACCACCGTACCTTTCGCTGTGAGGCGAACCCTCCCATCGCTGTGAGGCGATACATTCCCGACTCCGCTCCGCACCACCGTACCTTTCGCTGTGAGGCGAAACCCTCCCATCGCTGTGAGGCGATACACTCTAGCTCCCGCTCCGCACTACCGTACCTTTCGCTGTGAGGCGATACACTCCAGATCTCCGCTCCATGCCACCGTACCCATCGCTGCGAGGCGATACACTCTAAGCCCCACTCCGCGACACCGTACCTTCCGCCGCGAGGCGATACACTCCCGTCGCCGTGAGGCGAGACACACTAGATCCCGCTCCGCACCACCGTACCCACCGCCGCAAGGCGATAGCATTCTAAACCAGACCCCGATTGAACCCCTTTCGCCGGGACCGCGAACACTCCGTCCTCCCACTAGAGTACACCGAAACCAGGACCGCGTACCTCCGCACCGCGAATACCGCCCCGAGGTCTCTCCCGACACGATACGCAGCGAGACACATTCACACAAATCGCCGTCTTATTATTCACCGAACGCACCTCGTCAATCACCGTCCCGACCGCTTCCTCACCAAGAACCCCGGCTCGGCGAGCTATCACGAGGAAGCGCTTACCGGAAATTAGAACCGTTACATGGCGCCCGAACAGGGACCTGGTGCGTTCAAAACAAAACTCCGAATAATAAGACACACTAAAGGTTAACAAGCCATCGCTCACTCGCGCGGACCGGCGACAACACGTGTCACACAACAAACCACCGCGGACGCGAGCAAACCGAACACCGCGCGCCATCTCTGGACGCACCACCATACTACGCGCCAGCACGCGCGCCTAGTCAAAGAAAATAAATGAGGAAGAACACTCTCCGCCCAACAAAACAACGAATCATCGCCGAATTACGCCGACTACGACTACCGACCACCGGAACCGCCGACGAGTTACTCCAACGTTGGATCAACCTCAACGACACTCAAAACCCCGACGTAGCCAACATGACAGAACCGAAAACGCCCACGTTCCTGTCTACTGCAACGCACCTGCCCGGCACCTCCACCAGCAACGAAACAACAGCCGACCCACTCAAAAGGATCGACCGTATCAGGAAATGGGGCTGCATCAGTGACGGGAAAGATCCCTTCTCGTTCATCGAACGAATAGCGGAACTACAGGCAGTATACCAATTAGCGGACAAAGAGCTATTACAAGGAATACCCGAACTACTCCGAGGCGAAGCGCAGCTATGGTACCGAAACACGCGAAGCCAAATAACCACATTCGACGGGTTCACCGAAAAATTTATAAATTTTTTTTCGGCCAACCGCTCCAAGGCACAACGGGACCGAGAAGCGCGCGACCGGACGCAACGGCCCGGGGAGCCGTTTCACTTATTCCTCAACGCGATACTCACCCTCATGCGACGAGCCACCATACCAGAGGAGGACCAACTAGAGATAATCTATGAGAACATGGCCCCGGAATATACGATGTTCATCGACATAGACGATATCACCGATACCGACAGCCTCCTGAAGAAGGTGCAGCGAATCGAAAGGGCCCAGGAAAGAAAAAACCGAACGACACGAACGAGAACCATGATCGCCGCCGCCACCGAACAGACCACCGAAGACACCGACAACCCAAGCATCGCAGCCATACCACAGGTCGAAACAACCGGAACACGACCCACGAGATCGACCAATCGCAATACCTCGCCGTACAACCCAGAAACACATTGCTGGCGCTGCAAACAACGCGGACACACGCGCTTCGAGTGCCGCAATGAGAGGAGGAAATTTTGTTCCAGATGTGGACGCGACGGAACCCTAACCCGCGACTGCCACCCACCCCAAAATTCGGGAAACGGACCGCAGGGACCCCGGCAAAACAACTGGAGGTCCCAACAATAAAAACGCCAAGCCACAACCCCATACGGTACAACCCCAGACCCATGCTCGCCATCGAGATACTGGGACACCGGGTCGACGCATTACTGGACACGGGAGCACAAACATCGTGCATCAACGCAGAAGTACTAGAGTGGGCCCTCGAGAAAGGCATCCACCCCGAAACGCCGAACGCCAGCATCAGCCTAGCCGACGGGTCAACGACACAATCCGCAGGCAACATCCGGATTCCGTTCCGCACCCAGGAGTACGAGTGGAAGCAAGAATTCACAATCCTGCCAAACATGGGACCGCTAGTACTACTCGGCATCCAGACAATCGCTGCCCTAGAAATCGAGCTAAAACCACCGCTAGACATAGTCTCCTGGCCCGCCACCTGTCTCACCGAACCATGCCTGCAAATAGGCCTCCGAAAACCCCAGGAAACCGATCAAGCACGGCTCCAAAAATTTCTAGAAGGAGAATTGCATCAATTCGAGAAGGCCACCGGACGGACCACCCTCACACAACACAAAATCAAACTGAAGGACGTGACGCCCATCAAACAAAGATACCGCCCCCGCAACCCCGCCATGCAAGCCGTAATAGACCAGGAAGTGGAAAACATGCTTCAAGAAGGGGTAATTGAACCCTCCAACAGCCCTTGGAGTTCACCGGTAGTAATAATAAAGAAAAAGGATGGAAAATACCGTTTCTGCGTCGACTTCCGGAAACTGAACGAACGAACCGAGAAGGACGCATACCCGTTGCCACATATACAGGCCACCCTCGACAAATTACGGGGGGCAAAATTCTTGACAACACTAGACCTCAAGAACGGCTACTGGCAAATACCGCTCGAAGAAGCTAGCAGACCACTCACAGCATTTACCGTACCTGGGAAAGGACTATTCCATTTCACGGTCATGCCTTTCGGACTGCACTCCGCCCCCGCCACCTTCCAACGGTTACTAGACCAAATCATCAGCGCGGAACTCGAACCATACGCGTTTGCTTACTTAGACGACATTATTATCGTAAGCAAAACGTTCGAGGAACACATACAACATCTCCGAGAAGTATTCCGCCGCTTACGAACCGCTGGCCTCCGACTTAACTCCGAAAAATGTAGATTCTGCGTAGACAGTCTCCGATACCTCGGACATATCGTCGACCAGGAAGGAATCCGAACCGACCCAGACAAAACTAAAGCTATCGCCCAACTCCAGGCACCGAAAACAATCCGGGAAGTACGTCGCTTCCACGGAATGGCCTCCTGGTATCGACGATTCATACCAAACTTCGCGGAAATCATGGAACCACTGACGAAACTAACACGGAAAAACGCCAAGTGGACGTGGACGGAAACAGAAGAAAAAGCCTTCCAAACCATGAAGACCAGCCTGATCACCGCACCTGTACTCACCTGTCCGAACTTTAACGAGCCGTTCACACTACAAACCGACGCCAGCGATTACGGCCTAGGAATCGTCCTCACACAGGGACCCGAGAACGACGAAAAAGTAATAGCCTACGCCAGCCACACACTCACACCGACCGAAAGAAACTACAGTGCGACGGAAAAGGAATGCCTAGCAGTTATATGGGGCATCCGGAAAATGAAAGCCTACCTAGAAGGGTATCATTTCACGGTCATCACAGACCACCAAGCACTACGCTGGCTCCAGCAAATAGATAACCCAACCGGCCGACTCGCCAGATGGGCACTGGAACTGCAGCAATATAGTTTTGACATTAAATACCGACCAGGAAAACAAAACTACGTAGCAGACGCACTATCCAGAATAAAGCCGACACCAGAAGTACACACCGTAGAAAAAAAACAAACAGATACATGGTACAACAAGAAGACGGAAGCAGTAAAACAAAATCCAGCAGCCTGGCCAGAATACAGAATACAGAACGGCCAACTCCAACGAAGGATCTTAACGCAGCTCGACTTCAACGAACCAGAACCAGACACCGAGTGGAAAAACTGCGTCCCCACCAGCCAACGAGAGGAAATACTCCACCAATACCACGACGACCCAACCGCAGGACACCTCGGAATCGCGAAAACAATCGTACGCATCGCTCACAAATATTACTGGCCGGGAATGTTCCGACAGGTCTCCCAATACGTCCGAAACTGCCAGAGCTGCCAGAAATATAAAACACCCCCACACCAGCCGTCCGGCCTGCTGCACGCCAACCCCGGAGATCAACCATGGCACACCGTTTCCGTCGACCTGATTGGCCCTCTACCCCGCTCCAGACAAGGCCATATCTGGCTACTTGTCATCCTGGACCGCTTCACCAAGTGGGTCGAACTCATCCCGCTAAGGAAAGCTACGAGCATTGCCGTCACCAATGCGATACGGAAAGAAGTGATCCTGCGACACGGAGCACCACAAATAATCATCTCCGACAATGGTCGACAATTTATCGGGGCACCATTCACAAGTTTGCTACAAACAGCAGGCATCAGCCACCGCCGAACACCGCCATACTCACCCCACTGCAACCCAGTGGAAAGGACGAACAAAGTCGTTAAAACAATTATAGCACAACACGCCGACAATCACCATAACCGCTGGGACGAAAAAATCGAAGAAGCCAGATTCGCCATTAACACAGCATGGCACGAGGCAACAGGATACACCCCCGCATATCTCAACACCGGCAGAGAACTGCGCACCCCCGGACAATCACCGACAGAAGAAGGCAACCCCATCACACCAGGCCAAAGATGGAAGAATCTCCAGGATGCCCAGGAATTAGCAAAACTGCACCTAGCTCAAGCCTTCGGACGACAAGAGCACTACTACAACTTACGACGACGCGAATGGAAGCCCAAAATAGGAGAGCGTGTATGGAAAAAAGAACACACGCTGTCAAACAAGGAAGCAGGCATCGCAGCCAAACTGGCGCCAAAATATAGCGGACCGTATATCGTCCAAAAAATAATATCACCGGTAATCGTAGACCTCCGCGACGACAAAAAACGGTGGATGCGACACATCCACGTCCAAGACCTGAAACTCGCGACCGAACCCGACGAAGAACAAGTAAACCCTCCGGAAGAACGCAATACCGACCAACCCAACCCCGGCGAAGACCAGAACCCAACACCTCCCAACCTCACATCCCCGAACAACCCTGTTCCACACCACCGAGGCCGTCCCAGAAAAATAATTAATGTAAGCACTATGCAGCCTATAGAGAGCAACACAGAAATGGACGGAACCTATGAGCAGATGCTGATGCTGCTGGAGGCTGAAATGAACAGCCCACCCACAACACCGAAAACCACCAACGACCACCCCCAAAGGCCACCCACGCCAACAACACCAGAGCACCTCAGGGCCCCCCCGGAACCACGAGCGGCGACCCCCCCCACAATAGAAGAGATTACCAGCCGAAAACCAACCCGACCAGGACGCACCCCAACCTCCCGACCAAAAGGGACCCTAAAGCCCAAACCCAGACACCCCACCATCGCAAAACCGGGCCCACGGATCCGGGCAATCACATGGCTACCAAAAAACATGAAAATAACAGTAAAACGGACCAACACAGAACCAGCCAAACCACCGCCACTACCCCGACAGGCCCCCCCACCAGAACCTCAAATAGCCATGACAGAAGAGGCACCAACGCAACTCTGGGGAACCACCCCGACCCAGAACCTCGCCCCCGTCCCGTACACCGATAAAACAACAACCGGTGCCACAACCTGGCACGCACTCCCGACCGGACAACGGGTAGAAGTACCCGTCAAGTTCGTCCTCGCCGGAGACTTTTGCGTCACCGCAAGCGGCGAACGGTGGCGGCTACTCTTCAACCGCCAAGGGAGAGTACGAAGATATGTACATCGTGGACCAGCGCAACACACACCCCAACAATTCTAGACCCCCCCCGTTTTCTTTTTCTCTTTTCTCCTTTTTACATGTATTGTTATATTTTTATCTTTATAATAAAGAGGTGGGACACCTCACAGTAAAGTTAAGTATTCGCTTTACTATAGCCATTGAGAAACCATGTAAATAATGTACATAGAACACTAAATAAAAACAGTCTCGCTGTCGCTGCCCCGAAGGAGGAGGGGGGTGTAACAGACCTGCAACGAGCAGTGCTGTTACGAAGTACACGCGCCGCGAACCCCACCGACCGATACCGAAGAAGGCCGAACGGGCCACGGAGCACGCCGATTTAAAAGAGCAACCGACACTCCGTCCCCTTAACCTTCCGCACCGAAAACAGAACGGTTACCGAAAAACCCAAATACAGAAAAACTACCCTCAACACCTTACCGCACCACCGCCCCTCACCTCCAAATAAACCATATAAAAGCCCCATCAAAATCTACAGAAATTACTCTAGTCCGATCACTGGGAAGTGATAAGACCACCTGCAGCTCGCCTACTGGGACAGTACTAGTTGTTAGGATCCTTTCGTTGAGACGACGACACCTCGAGTATCATCTACGGGACATAGGTATACTCTTTATTCGTACTCCGCTCTACCATACCTTTCGCTGTGAGGCGAAACCTTCCCATCGCTGTGAGGCGATACATTCACAAGACCGCTCCGCACTACCGTACCCTTCGCCGTGAGGCGAAAACTCCCATCGCTGTGAGGCGATATCTTCTCAATTCCGCTCCGCACTACCGTACCTTTCGCTGTGAGGCGAAACCTTCCCATCGCTGTGAGGCGATACATTCTCCAGTCCGCTCCACCGTACCCTTCGCCGTGAGGCGAAAACTCCCATCGCTGTGAGGCGATATCTTCTCAATTCCGCTCCGCATCACCGTACCTCTCGCCGTGAGGCGAACCCTCCCATCGCTGTGAGGCGATACATTCTCGACTCCGCTCCGCACCACCGTACCTTTCGCTGTGAGGCGAACCCTCCCATCGCTGTGAGGCGATACATTCCCGACTCCGCTCCGCACCACCGTACCTTTCGCTGTGAGGCGAAACCCTCCCATCGCTGTGAGGCGATACACTCTAGCTCCCGCTCCGCACTACCGTACCTTTCGCTGTGAGGCGATACACTCCAGATCTCCGCTCCATGCCACCGTACCCATCGCTGCGAGGCGATACACTCTAAGCCCCACTCCGCGACACCGTACCTTCCGCCGCGAGGCGATACACTCCCGTCGCCGTGAGGCGAGACACACTAGATCCCGCTCCGCACCACCGTACCCACCGCCGCAAGGCGATAGCATTCTAAACCAGACCCCGATTGAACCCCTTTCGCCGGGACCGCGAACACTCCGTCCTCCCACTAGAGTACACCGAAACCAGGACCGCGTACCTCCGCACCGCGAATACCGCCCCGAGGTCTCTCCCGACACGATACGCAGCGAGACACATTCACACAAATCGCCGTCTTATTATTCACCGAACGCACCTCGTCAATCACCGTCCCGACCGCTTCCTCACCAAGAACCCCGGCTCGGCGAGCTATCACGAGGAAGCGCTTACCGGAAATTAGAACCGTTACAACATACCTGAAGACAACTCATTCTATTCGCATAATCTTTGTGTTGTAACTGTCATCCAGAATTTGATCTAGTAATTAAGACTAACCCTAACCCAATCCTTTTTTTTTTTTTTACATGAGGAAAATGCTTTTACGCATGCCCTGTACCCCCTGGGAGAGATACAGGGTTATGTGGGGCTTACGTGGCCAGAAGGGCTCACAGTACCCACTAAAAACCTCATGATAACCTTCCCTAAGCTAATCGGGGGCGACTGGGATCTCCGAAGAACACAACCAGCCAACCCCCTTCGCCCTTGGCCCCTATGGGGCCCCGTCCCGGGGGGGAGAGAAGCTCCCCCCAGCAATACCTAATCTATCAGGGCGCAAGCAGGTTACCCACTTGCACCCCCCCTTCCCTGGGCCGTTCGGTGGGCTTCGCGAGTCTCCAGCTCGCTCCGCCCAACGACCCCCGGTGACCCCGTTCCTCGCTCGAGGAACCCTTAAAAGGGCTCTCGGCCGAGGGACGAGGTTGCCGCGCGCGACAAGGAGGAGACGGAGGCAGGCAACCCGCCCGCGTCAGCCTCCTCCCCCACTCCCATCCCCCTCCCCCCGGGGCCACATGGCACACATGGCCGGGAATCCGGGATTGGGTGGGGGGCCGGAGCGGTCCCCCCCACAAAAGACCTCCCCGATTTGGGATGCCTGTTCGGGGGAGGCGGGAAGGACTTAATTTGCTCCGCCTCCCCCGGTCCGTCGCCTGCCCCGTGCAGGGGGCCGACCGCCCCCGCGAGATCGCCTCGCGAGGGCCAAATTCCTGGCGGAGAGGGGGTCGGCCTCCCTCTCCCTCTCTGCGACCTCCTTCTGCGACATGACTTCTTCGCAGAAGGAGGTCACTGCCTTATGCGACCTCTCGTCGCCGACCATGTGGTCGACCACGGCCGGCAAGGAGAGGTCGCCTCCAATCACGCCTCTTAGGACACGGCGCGGCGCCGACCACGCTGGGCATTCTTCCAGCATGTGCCGCGCCGTGTCCAAGGCTTCACCACAGTGGTGACACCGCTCGGTGGGTTCCCGCCCGATCCACTTCAGGTACCGGCCAAAACAACCATGGCCGGTCAGCACCTGGGTGGACCTGTAGGTCAGCCTTACTCGCCCCTCGCACCATTCTCCCAGAATGGGCAAGAGGGCCCGGACTATTGGCCGGCCCGTATTGGCGGCCAGTGTTTCTGACCGCCACAGGGCCAGCGATTCTTCCCGGGCCTGGCGCCTCAGTTCTCCGATCGCGTCCTCCTCGACGTCCGGGTCCGCATCTCCACTGCGCAACGAGCGAACGGCCATATACCAGGCCGTCCGCTCCCTTGCCAGATGTTGCAGGGGAAGCAGACCCGCGAGGAGACACGCCGCCTCAGTGGAGACGGTACGATAGCCCCGTATGGTCCGCAAGGCCAGCCGGCGCTGCACTTTGTTACAATGTGCTTTACTGTGCCGGCTGACCGACAAAGCGTCGGACCACACGGGTGCCCCATATAGGAGCTTGCTATGTACCACCCCCGAATATAGGCGGCGTATCCGTCCATCAGGCCCCCCAATATTGGGCAGCAGTCTCCCGAGGGAGGCCGCCATCCCTTCAGCTTGGGGGGCCACGCGATCGAAGTGTTTATCGAAGCACCAGCGACTGTCGAGAGTCAGGCCCAAATATTTCATTTCTTGCCCGACCCCGACTAAGGCATTACCTACCGGGACCTTAAGATGGGGCGGCGGCTGCTGGCTCGGAGGCAACGCGTGAAGCCACATTGCCTCCGTTTTGCCGGCCGCTATCTTCAGCCCCAGTCTCTCGATCCCACCCACCACGGCGTCCACCACTACGGCGGCCAGAGCTATTGTCCCCATCCACGTCTCCCCCTCCACGACAACCAGCGTATCGTCCGCGTAGCAGATAACGCTGGCGTCTTGGGGGAGAGTAGCCCGCAGCACCGAGTCGTAGGTGATATTCCACAGGAGCGGCCCTAAGACCGACCCCTGTGGCACCCCTCGGTGCATGCTCTCCCTCTGCATGATGCCGTACCGGCCAGGGTACTCGAACCACCTGTCTCGGAGATAGTCCCGTATGACTTCTCGGAGGTAGGGGGGCACTCCATGGTATTCCAGCGCCCCCACTACCTCGTCCCAGGGCAGGGTGTTGAAAGCATTGGTGATATCTAACGATACCGCCAACAACACCCTGCCCAACGCGACTGCCTGGGTCCGGAGGGAGGCTAATCGATCGATGGCATCGATCGTTGATCGCCCCCTCCGGAACCCGAACTGGCAGTCGCTTAAATCGGGACCATTCGTCGACAGGTGCTCGACGAGGCGGTCTGCGAGAATCTTCTCATAGACCTTAGCTACTTCGTCGAGGAGACACAGCGGCCGGTACGCAGAGGGAAGCTCCGCGGGCTTTCCTACCTTACGGATGAGGACAAGTCTGGCCACCTTCCAATCACGGGGGAAGGAACCCCGGCTCAGGCATGCATTCAGCACGCCTATTAGAGCCGGGGCGAGGACATCGAGTGCCGTAGCCAACACTGGTCCGGGGACACCGTCTGGTACCCTAACCCAATCCTAACCACACCACAACTCATTCTATTCGCATAATTTTTCCATTATTAGATCATATTCTGGATGACAGTTACAATGCAAAAATTATGCGAATAGAATGAGTTGTGGTTAGGTTTGCAGAGGGGGCGGAGAGAGCCGGCCATTAGACCGGCCCGACCACCCACACGAAAATCCAGGAGTATGTAGTAATTAACGAAGCTTTTTCGTAATTTTGTCGGAAACTAAGTCTGAGCGACGGATAGTTCTATTGACAAAAATTGTTCAGAATGTTGTCCTTGATAACATATGTGAAGATCAAGGTTGTCCGAGTTTGGTCCCCTCATCGATATATTTACCTTGGTTCGTTTTCGATATTATATTTTTTGTTTCTAATGTTAAAAATGATTATTTTACTGCTGTTTTTAATAATATTCGATTATAACATTTGTTCTTTTATTTTATATTTGTACATAACAAAATTTGTTATATTTTTATAGTTCATTACTTTTTGTATGAAACTAATAAATATGGCACAGAAACAACTGTGCTTTTGTACCTTTTTAAAAATTCCCAATACCGGTATTGATTCCGGTATTCCGGTGCAGCGCTTGAAAAAATGCCGAATACCGGTATTTTATTTTTGATCCGGTATTGCTTCATTTCGACCAAATGATATTTTCGAAAATATATCTTGATATTCTGTAGTGAACTATTTGCTGTAGCTTCCCAAAAAAGTTCAGATTGCATAGTCTAATATTAAAAAGATATGGTGTTTTTAAGAGTGTCCAAATATTAGTGGGAGTCACTTTGGGTACACACTCTATTTAAAAAACTGAAGGTCCCCGGATCTCGATGGGCATTCAATCCGAATGTGCTTTCCGTCGATGTTCCCTACACAATTGGGAAAACGCCACGAATGTTCATGCTCCGAAACAATTGGGCGTAGAGTATCCATAGGCGGCACCGGAATGTGGATTAATTGGAATATCTCTCAAATTGCAGTGCACGTCTCTTTAACAATTCGTGCAATTGTGTTATTTGACATACCTATTAATACTGTTATGTATTTCAACACAGATTTTTTAAAATTACGTCATTATAAACAAATTATTAATACGTCTAGAGAATTTTGCACCACTGTGCAACGTAAATAGCGTTGCGGCTATCGGCACGTGCAATAAAACATTTGACGTGCAAATGGTCAGGCTATTATTGGGCGACCAACTGCGAAGCTTTATTTCAGAAAGCTATTTTTAGCACGTCCAATTCATAATGTTTGACGAAGCATGCTCCGTTCTTTACAACAGTTTCTTTACGACTGTACCAGCAAATGCTAATATAATATAAACCCCGAGTTTGCAAAAGGCGTCGCTGAACGTGGTCCGGCGGTCCGCAACATCTGTTTTGCGAGGGAAAACCGTTCGCATCTTTTATGATTTAAAAAAGTGATGGTCTTGATTTTTATGTTCGAGATGCGTGCTGGTTCCCAAATCTTCTTAATCTCTTTATGACCACCGTGGCTCGACAACTTCATTATGTCCGGCCATTAATCACGACATTGTATTTACGAGACAATGTAAAAAGTTTTACTTTGACAGTTTCCCACTCCAAAAAAAGAAGACGTACAGACACACCCACGACCAATTAGAAAATTCCAAATCCCACCACTTGAATCCATAGTAAGTCAGTCATTAAAAAACCGAAGTGACAACAAAAATAACACAACGAGACTCTGCCAGTTCGCAAAGAAAACTTTCTCGAGAACGCTACTGATTTTAACTTGAGACGCAGAATATGGATTCCGAGACGTGGTTTTGCCTCGAAACCAGTAGCCTTGCAAAGGAGTACTGCGAAGGCAGGAGATTCCACGTTCACGAGATGTATTTAGAGCGTGAGAAGAAAGGGGAATATCACGTTTTGTTTCGTGACTTGGTTGCTGACAATAACAAATTTTTCGAATATTTTCGAATGTCTAAAGATACCTTCGACTACATATTGCAAGGCATAACGGCAAAAATTGGAAAGCAATCCAATTTTCGGAAATGTATCTCGCCGGAGGAGAGACTTGTTGTAACGTTGAGGTATGTTATTTTTTGATATCATGGAAATTAATGTCATCCAATAATTCCTACGGCACAGTTTTAAAGTAATATTGATTTCTGTTTAAGGTATCTATCAACGGGACTGGCATACCGTTCTCTGGCATTCTCGTTTCGCATGGCGAACAATACCATTGCGAAAATTGTTGTGGAGACATGCACGGCGATTTGGGAAACTTTCCAAGAGGCTCATATGCCGGTGCCGTCGGTGGATGCTCTCCGCACAATTGCCGCAGACTATGAACGTTTGTGGGGTTTTCCCAATTGTGTGGGGAGCATCGACGGAAAACATATCCGGATTAAATGTCCAGCGAAATCCGGCTCCATGTTTTTCAATTATAAAAAATATTTCTCTATGCATCTGCAAGGCATTGCGGATGCAAATTGCAAATTCATAACAATCGATGTGGGGGATTATGGCAGACGAAGCGACAGCGGTGTTTTTGGGGACACAAATGTATACCGCCGCCTCCAAAATAACACCTTCAATATGCCTTGTGACAGAGCAGTGGGAGGCAGGACTCTGCCACATGTATTGGTCGGTGATCAAGGATATCCGTTAAAAGAGTACCTGCTACGCCCATATCCCATCAAAAGTAATCAGGAGCACAACCAGCAGGTATTCAACTACAAATTGAGCAGAGCAAGGCGGTGCATCGAATGCGCATTCGGCCTGCTCGTCAGTAAATGGAGGTGCTTGAAAACCGAGTTGCAGGTGAACCCACAGCAGGTCAGCACAATTGTCAAGTGCGTGTGCTTGCTACATAATATTGTGCTGGATAAAGAAAGCACAGATGCGCCGGCGATACAACCGACGAACGCCACGGTGGAGGACGATCGCGAGAGCCAGGCGGGCTCGCGAGACTCCACTCGCGCATCGCGCAGAGCTTATAGAATACGCGATGATTTTAAAATGTATTTTGCGCATCATCATTAATTATGTATATAATGTTTGATAATTGTATATATATATAATGTTTAATAATAGTTTGTAATGTGTGTTTGTTGGATGTAATGTGTGTTTATTGTATGTAATGTGTGCTTGTTGTATATAATGTGAGTTTGATGTATATAGTGTGTTTGTTGTATGTGATGTGCGTTGGTTTTGTATAATGGGAAGAAAATGAAAATAAAAATTGTGTTTTATCAAAAAACTTTTTTTTACACAACTCCTACATTCTACCTCTTCCACATTTTCATCCAGCATATTTGTTTAGGATTAGGCGTCAAAGATTTAATTAGTTAAAGCTGTCGAGGTCGAGCGATACAGCCCTGGGTGCCCCCCCCCCCAGCGTATCACGGTCTCAGGATAGACGCTCCTGAGAGTCCGTCCATAAATCCTTTGTTTTTGGCAATTCGGTGTTCAAACCCGATCCTACACACAAACATCCATACAGTCCACTACCAAACCTCAAATCGTCCCGGGTTCCCGAACAATATTAATATTAGTAAATTTTTATCTCCATCGTAAATTGTATTTAGACAAGTAGGAAATGATGTTCTCGGCGCACAGGTTCGAGCATAATTCTACAAACATTATTTCAAATTATACTACAAACGTTGATTCGGGTTTGAATCTATTTCATTGATCTTAAGACCACACGTTTGGGTTTATACAGTAATGTTTTAAAAGCTAATTGAAAACTGGAAGGTATGTATATTAAAAAGGAAAGGAGGTGTTTCGTTCTAGTATATTAATATGTTTATCTTCATTCATAATTCCGCCAATTCGTACTAACAAATATCAAATGATCGCGTAATGAATATCTCTTCGTGGGTTCGGCCCCGCGGTGTCATTGGACCGTGTCAAACGCGTCATTTGTTATCGAGATTTAAATACTAGGTGTATGTATCTATTGATATTTAACGGGCCTGTCGCGTAGGCATTGTACATTAGAGGCTTTTCAAAACAAAATTCAAATGCACTCTGAACTCCGATTTAGCCAGAGGCTCCTGGTAACGTTAGGATGATTTAACTTTTCAATTACTACATGCTACTCTAGATAAGAAGTAAATCGTTTGGAGGGGTTCACAGTCTTGTGCGGATAGATTCTTCATGGACCGATGCGTATATGCTGCATGAGAATACTCATTTTTATTCTTTCAGGAAATCTAGGATGTTCATTATAGGCATAGATAAAAAAGTTGGAAATCGTAATCTTCTCATTTATCTTCGAAATTTCAGGCAATAGTAATGTTTAAAAAAATCTTCTTATGCATTATCTAGTGAAAAGATTCTTCTAACATCTTAAAAAACCATTTACCTCAAATCCCTTCCAACTTGTCCACCACGCGGTACCGGGCGACAGGTAAAAGAGTCACTGCACAAGGTGTGCGGGTTGTGGGGAAAACCCCGAGATCAACGGCCGTAGCCCATAACTGACCGTTGAGGTCTTCAAGGTTTATGATACATAATTACTATTGGGGCATAGGAACATATCCTTCGAGTCTTCCTTCGCGGCTCTGAAAATAAAGCAATAAAGAACTAAATGCATTAATAGAGGTAAGGGAGTGATGTCCGTAGAAGAAGGTATATTACCACGTTTTTATTAGCTCCCTTTCTTTTCCATTTATTCCGGTACGTTGTCAAAGTTTCGATGGAGTGGGCGTAGTAACATCTTTAAAAACGATCTGATTGGTCGGTTTACCTGAAAATTGCTGACCAATCAACACATTTTCGGGCAAATTTTCGCATAAAGAATTTTTCCTCCTGGTTCGCGGAAGTGAAGACATCAGAACGATTTCGTGACGCGCCTAGTGCAGTGGAAAAGTAAAATGAATTGTGAATTGTTGATAAGTTTAGTCCAGGCCAGGAGGCATTTGTGGGACCCTCAAGACCGGCGATACCATAACAGGGACGTAAATCGCCAAACTTGGGATGAAATAACAGAATCAATGAATTCCTCGAGTAAGTACCTACGACAATTCCTACATACAATTGATCTACAGTGAATCGGATAAATCATTTCGTTCTCACGGACGTGTTAAGTCGCGACGTCGATACCGTTCAGGTAATCTCACTGACGCGTAAACACTTTTTGAGTTTTATAAATACTGAAACTTGCATTTCATAAATTCTTTATGTGGACCTATATTCAAGATTTAAAAAATACGTTATGTAGATTTGTATCGGTTACACATTCTGAAAATTTCGATGAAATCGGTTGACATGGCAATGGGTTACAAACGTTCACGAAGTTGGCGAAAATTGCAGATTTTCACGTTTTTTGGTCTCGCACTGCAATAAACCTAAGAACTCTTACATCTTTCAATGCCTGTCGTTTTTTCCGCAGCAACCGATTCCGATGGAACTTTCACAGTACATAGAATTCATACAGATCTACGAAACGCATTTTTTTAATTTCCAATATAGGTCAACATAAAGAATGTGTCAAATGCAAGTTTTATCATTTTTTCTACAATTCCAACCAAATACAATTTTTAAAAAAATTTCTTTTTACATCCTCCAGTAAATGAATTGCTCTAGCTTCCCAAAACAGTTCAAATCGCATAATCCAATATTTAAAAAGTTATCGTCTTTTTTAGAGCATCCGAATATTAATCCGATTCACTGTATTGTACATTGTGTGTGTAAACAATTAATCTACATTAGATATCACTACCATACATTACAATCAGTATACATTATACTATATAATTGTTATTATTTATGTATATTCAGACAATATCGTGAAATCCAAGTGGCACCGGCTGAGGGATTCGTTCCGACGAGAGCTGAAAAAGAGCCATCAACCAACAGGCTCTCAATCACAAGGAGAATCGACCTGGCGATATTTTCAACTCGTGCTTTTCCTCGAGGATACCTACACGACCAGGGGAATGGTTGGAAATATTCTCGATACGCCCGGGGAAATGGAACACAATGTTTCGGACATAGCCGAAACACAGCAAAATTCGGACGGCGAGATTGATGCCGATGCGGACGAGACGGACAGGGAGGTCCGCAGTAGATTTCCACAAAGGAGGAGAACTCCCAAAGATCGACGGGATGTGTTGATTGAAATAGAGAGGGCCAAGATCAATCACCTCCAGCTACTGCGCGACGATAGGGCCCAAAAGGAGGATTCAGATTATTTATTTTTGAACAGTTTGCTCCCATACTTGCGCGCAATCCCCGAGGATATGAAATTGGAAGTGCGCGGTCAATTACAAGATGTCCTCGTTGAGGCTAAAAGAAAATGTATTGCAGCGAGCAATTTATCATCTTCCTCCTCCTCCTCTTAAGAGGCCGTGCGTGCGCGTGTGTATGCATGTGTGTGTGTGCGTTTGCGCGTGCGTGCGTGTGTTTGCGCGTGCGTGCGTGTATTATTTATACCTACATCGATATCTATATTCACACCTGTATTATTAGAAAATATATGTATATGTACAACATACTTTTGTTTTTCTTCAAGTATATTCTCGTACCTCCCATTAAACAATAAAATATAATTTTCAATGCCTGTCGTTTTTTCCCGCATCAACCGATTTCTACGCAACGTTCACAGTGCATATGTATAATTGACACAGATCCACAAAACTTTTTTTTTAGAATACCAATATGCCCCCGCATAAAGAAATTGTAAAATGTAATTTTTAGTATTTTCTCTACAATTCCGAACGAATGCAATTTTTGAAAAAATTCCTCTTTTCGCATCTTGTAGTAGACTAGTTGCTCTAATATCTCCAAAAATTTCAAGTCGTATATTCCAATATTTAAAAAGTTGTGGTGTTTTAAAGGGTGTTCGAATATTAGTGAGAGTCACTGTACTAACTCTCGGGTAGTAGCTACATCTGAAAAATTATATCGATAATATTTCATCATCCATTGGATTTGCGATATGTGAAGTTCAGTAGTTTGTAACGCAGAATTTTGTGCCTCGACCGGAGTTCGAGCAAAAATAATGGGCATTCCTGTTAAAAAAGTAAAGCCGACTTTCATACCTTGAATCAAAGTACTAAAAATCAGATTGAAGCGCTATACATATGCCCCCTATAACTTGCGAGTTCTTTGGGATCGTAATGTGTCATGCTCACCTTGCAAACTAAAAACAGCTGTTAGGTTTGAATTGTTCGTTATTTAGGGTCCATAAAATTGCTGTATATTCTCTAGACATTCTGAAATAAGGCTCGACAGCGTTTGTCCTAAAGTTGCACCTTTCACGTAGTGAAAAATCATTTCTATTCGGTTTATGTCCAACAGGTAGTCAGTGCCCTGTACGAGCTATAGCGGATCAGCGGTGGGTTAAGATATTATAAACCGTTGCCGCTCACTACTACGCGATTGTGGGGGATAGCAAGACGCCATTTTACAATCGTAAGACATGTGGGGGATGGCAAGACGCCATATCGTATGGGTCCGAACTGGTGTCATTGTATTGATGCGAGCCTGAGATGCTCCTTTCAGGGCAGGAGTATGGTGACGTGTCTAGGTTTGTTTTGTTATGTGAATGAAAATAAGATAGGAACAATCGAACTCAATTTTAATTTGCACGTGGCAATACAATATAATGTGTTGTGTGTGTTTACACGCTTCAGACACGTCGTCGTTCAGTAACAGATCAGGTTACACTGAGCTCGCGACAGTCAAAACAAGACCGCGGAACTACGCAATGTTTAGTGACTCGCGTAGTACATATTATAGTACTCTACAATAATATGAAGCGCGAAATATGATTTGCTTATTTTTAACACTCCCGCTCAATTAATATTTCAGCGCTTCAGCATACAACAAATACAAGTACATGGTTTATACATCCATACCACACTCGCGCATCAGACATACAAGTTTGCTCTTACATAACGCTTTCGTGAGAGGATCCGCTAATTGTTCGGTTGTGGATACATAGACAACTTTCACCTCTCCTGATCTTTGTTTTTCGCATGTATAAAAGTACTGCGTCTCAATGTGTTTTGATCGCTTTGATATGACAGGATTGTTCACCAGCCTAATGGCGGCTTGATTGTCACAATAAATTGTCGTAGGCAGTTTCTGAAAATAATCCAACTCATTCAGCAACCTACGCATCCAAATCACTTCTTTCGTTACCGAACAAAGAGCTGTGAATTCAGCCTCGGTGGCAGAAAGTGCAATACTTGACTGTCTTTGTGATGACCATGCCACTGAACCTCCATTCAATAGACACATCCAGCCAGTGGTACTCCTTCTGGTATCTAAATCACCAGCCCAGTCCGAATCACTATACGCAACAATACATCTGTCTTTTGTCCTTCCATAGGTAATTCCACAGTCAATGGTACCCTTTAAATACCGCAAAACTCGCTTAATTCCGTTCCAGTGATTCTGGTTAGGCCTCTCTAAAACTTGACTCAACACACCTATGATGTAGGCCAGGTCTGGTCTAGTTGATACCATGAGAAATATCAGTGAACCTATCGCCTCTCTATAAGGAAAAACGTGATCAGTGTTGTCGCATTCATTTGTGCTTGAAAATTTTACATTAGGGTCGGCTGGGATAGAGAGAGACGAGCAATTCTCATGATTAAATCTATTCAATACCTTTTGAGTATAGGCACTTTGACATATTTTCAAAGTTCCAAGTTCTCTGTCTCTCTTTATCTGCGTCCCTACAAAAAATTCTGCTTTGAAGCTTTTAACTTTAAAATTCGCACTCATTTCATCCAACAAATCATTCATCCTACTCACATCATTGCTGCAGATGATCCCATCATCAACATACAATATCACATACAACTTATATGCTGCCGTTACAGTGTAATATAAACAAAAATCTTCCTTTGATTGTGATAATCCATGATTGACAAAAAATTGGTGGATTCTTTTATTCCACTGTCTCGATGCCTGTTTAAGGCCATACAAACTTTTCCTCAGCAAACATACTCGATCATCAATTTCAAAACCCTGGGGTTGCTCCATATAGATCGTCTCGTTCAAATCGCCATGTAAAAAGGCAGTTTTGATGTCAAATTGGACCATGTCTAGGTTCTCAGTAGCGACAATTGACAAAATTATTCTGATTGTACTGTATTTCACAACAGGAGAGTAGACTTCAGTGTAATCGACTCCTTCCTTTTGTGAAAAACCTCTAACAACGAGACGAGCTTTATGTTTATCAATTTTCCCATCAGCAGTGTATTTCCGTTTGAACACCCAACGATTAGAAATTACTTTTCTACCTTCTGGTCTCTCTACAAGTGACCACGTTCCGTTTTCATCCAGTGAGTCAAGCTCTTCATTGATTGCTCTTATCCATTCAGCTGAATCATTATCCTCTAGAGCTTCTTGCAGGTTCAATGGTTCACAGGCTGAAAACAGTGCCTCCGCAACTTTTGCCTGAGCTGCTCTTCCTATTTCTGGTGCGGAATGTAGTCTTTGCCTGAGTGGATAAGGATCCCGTGGAATCGGCAACCTCGGATTCCTCTTGACGGGTTCGTCCTCCAACATAACATTATCGTCCTCAGGTTGACTCTTCTCTTCCTTGGTGACTGGATCCGCAGAACGTTCAATCACCATTATATTGTCAGCATCGACATTTTGCTCAAATACAACGTCTCTTCTCACATAACACCTACGAGAAACAGGATTGAAAACTCTATAGGCTTTACTCTCCTCATTATAGCCTATCATTATCATCTTGACAGAATTTGCTTCCCACTTAGTCCTTTGATCCTTGGTGACGTGAACATAACACGTGCTACCAAAAACCTTAAGGTTCTTTACGGATGGTTTTCGTCCAAACCACTTCTCATATGGGGTCTTTCCGTTCAGAGTGTTCGTTGCAGTCCTATTTTTGACATACACTGCTGTGGCTGTAGCTTCTCCCCATAAATACAAAGGCAACTTTCTCGCATGAAGCATACTTTTCGCCGATTCTACAATTGTCCTATTTTGACGCTCGATACATCCATTCTGTTCAGGTGCTCGCGGCGTTGTGTATTCATGTTTGATTCTTTTATTTATCAAGAATTTCTCAACTTCATCATTGCAAAATTCTTTCCCGCAGTCAGTTCTCAGTTTTCTAACATTGATTTGAACATCGGCTTAGAATTTTTGCAATGCCTTTAAAACGTCAGACTTTTCTTTGATGAAATACACAAAGCAATATTTTGAAAAATCATCTTTTAAGAGAAGAAAATAATTTGCACCTCCTATAGAGGACTGACTCATTTTTCCACACAGGTCTGCATGAAATAATTCTCCTGGATATGTTGCCCTAGTGGCTTCATCCTTCGGAAAAGGATTTCTATGCTGCTTACCCATGACACAGCCCTCACAGAATGGATTACCTTCGCTCATATTAGATACAGACAGATCGTCCACGCATGAACTGGAAATCATTTGCCGCAATGTCTGAAAATTAACGTGACCTAATTTTTCATGCCACTCCATAAGCGTACCAGTCGTTACAACATTTGCTTCAATAACATTACTTACAGGCAAAAAATTCAATTTATACAGTCTCATCTTTTCTTTTTCTCTAATGCCATCGACAATACATCTATCGTTTTTATAAAAGGAAACTCTCTTACCACCTTCTTCAAAGACCACTCTCATGCCTCGCTCTGTTGTCATACCAATGGATACAAGATTTCGCTCGATTCCGGGGACATACCATACATTACAAATCGTATGTATACGGTAGGATCCATCCGCATTCTTAACCTTCACGTCAATGTCGCCAACACCATGGGCTGTGAGAAATTCGCCGTTTCCCACTTTGACCTTGTAGCTGTTATCTTCAAACAAACTCAACCTTTTGTAAAGTGCGCGATTTAAACATAAATGTTCAGTTGCCGCTGAATCTGCAAACCATGTAATTTTATTAATTTCGTGATCACTCGAAACCTTGCATTCTACATTAAACAATTCTGCATTTTTATCATGATCATTTCGCGGAACATTTTCGGTCAGCAAAGAGTGATTTTTATTTTTCACATGTTGAAAAGCTTTTTTCTCACGACAGTCACGCGCCCAATGACCGGGCCTTTTACAAAAATGACAATTTTCACGTTTCATGTAATTGCTAGAATGACCGCTCTGCCATTTCCTATCAGAAACGTTGTGTAGTTTCCCACGCACGAGGAAGGCTTCTTCGTTCTTCTCTTTGACGCCATCTTTTCTTAGATTCAGCAACGCCTCTTCGTTAGTTAAATGATCAGTCAACTTTTCTAATTTTTGACACTCCTTTGGAACTGCGTACCACGCCGTGCGAACATTATCAAATTTTTCGGGCAAACTTGATACAATTTTAGCAATCACGACTGGCTCCTTTTGCTCCATATCCATATCTTTCAATCGCTGCGCAAGCGATACAATTCTCGCGACGTAGTCTACCATTGAATCCGCGACGTCCATTTTGGCATTAATAAATTGGCTTAACAGTACCTGAACAGATTGATCACTTTTCTCCGCGTGAATGGTTTGCAGACGACCCCACATGTCAGCAGCAGTCGTGCAGTCAGTCATGTATCGAAGCTGGTCAAGTTCCAGACCACGCATCAGGAAAGCTTGCGCCTCCGCGTCCTTCTTCTCCCATGCCTGAATTTCAGCACACGCTGTCGGCTTCTTCGTCGAACCATCCACGTAGGGTTTTAGCCCATTTTCAGTCATAAAGATCTCCATCTGTCTTCACCACAATTGATAATCTTTTCCGTTGAACCGGTGAATGTGGAACAACTTCGTTTCAGCCATTTTTCTTTTCTACTTCAGGCAGAAAGTCACAGTTCACAGGCTCACTTTTGTTGCAGAAGAATATCAATTTTTTAGTTTCAGTGTCCCTCGAATCCCTTCCAGAGTTCTGTCCCTTATACTGGGCCCATAACCTTTTGTTATGTGAATGAAAATAAGATAGGAACAATCGAACTCAATTTTAATTTGCACGTGGCAATACAATATAATGTGTTGTGTGTGTTTACACGCTTCAGACACGTCGTCGTTCAGTAACAGATCAGGTTACACTGAGCTCGCGACAGTCAAAACAAGACCGCGGAACTACGCAATGTTTAGTGACTCGCGTAGTACATATTATAGTACTCTACAATAATATGAAGCGCGAAATATGATTTGCTTACTTTTAACAGTTTGAATGCGCGGCCGATTGGGTCAGAGTGGAGGAGGCAGGCCTCGTTTCACACGCATTTGGGCCTGTTGTCGAAATATTGGCTACAGCGGCCACACATACTATGCAGCGTGCAACGTCGAAGTTAAAACATTGAGACTGCGTGCGCGCGGCTGTAGTGGGGAAAGGCAGACTCGGCGATAGGCTCGATTTGTTTATGTGCCGTTCCCGAGGTTGTTCTCTATGGAGAGGTTTATGACAGGTCTTTGCTACTGAGCTGGAAGTCGGCACTTTCTCGGACAATACGTGTTGATTGTAAAGTAATTTTTAAATCCCCAACTCCACAGGGCACAAACATTATGAATTGGACGCACTAAAACGGCTTTATGGAAAACAGCTGTGCTGTCGATCGCCCAATAATCCCTCGACCAGTGGTCGCCCAAAATTGGCCCGAAAATGATTTTTATAATTACTTTCGCATATCCATACTTCCATGAGCGTTGATCCACATACAATTAATGCACATGTATCATCTCATGCGAAGTAGGATTACCGTTTTGCATTTGGTTCAAATTTGGATATGCTGCAATCTTTAGTAAATCATGAACGTATCTCAAAGAGAATTCTTTGAAATCTTGAAAATCAATGGCTTTACGGACGTGCACTATGAGGTGACACAAGTTTTTCATTAAATTATAATGGTCAAACTAACAAAACGAAGAAAATTAGTTTTGGATGCTCATAGTGAAACCATCAAGAGTATTTAATAAGAATTATTTCAGATAAAAAAATATTTGTTTTCATAGTTTATTTTGCAGTCGTTTTAAACAGTTGCATTGCTATTATAGCACCAGAAAATTGAAACAATAAAAATAATGATAATATAGCCCCGAGTGTCCTCTTTACGGACCCGTTTTTAAAAATACGGATACTACAAAATTGACGACATGAAAATTAGTTGAAGTGAACGCTGCACCGTCCTACGGCGGACGAAAAACAAAATGATTTGACTTCCCTCCGTCCAGCATCCGACGTCGGGACCCCATGGGGTTTGCCTATTGTAACCCCTCGAAAAGGTTCGGCTCCTCGCTGAACCTGACCATTTCGTCCGACGACGGACCCACTGTGAGCATATTTTTGTCCGACATCAGACGAAAAGACACCAACACATGCCTCCCGAGGCGCTCGGAACGCTCGTCGGTGTGTGTCGAAGTCTGATGTAGGACGAAAGCGGAGCCACTGTGCGCGTACCCTACCCCTCTGGCGCCTCGGTTGTGTGCAATTCAAAGACAGATGACCTCGTTCACTGCAATTGTAACAGCGGGGTAGCTGTTGTTGTACGGTATCCATCCGTCTCGTTCTAGTATACTCTTGCTTCTCCGATTGCAAATCTTTTCTTTCCGGTCTCCAGTTAATGCGAAGTAACAATTTCTTGAAACCTTCACGTAATTCTCCCATCGTCTCAAATCGGTGCATACGCGCCTGGTTACGTAGATGCTCGTCCGGAACACCATCAATTACTGCTTCAATAATTTCTTCTTCGTCAATTGTAATTTTGTTCGCCAATATTACTTTGTTATGAAAATAATCGTTGAAGGTTTCATTTGTGCGCCAAGTTCTTCCCTCGAATTCCCTCCTTCGCGTCAATTTAGAAAATTTCTCATCGATCATTTCCTCCATGGCGTGATACAATGCTTCTACGCTAAGTTGGATGTGTTCGGCTTTGGAGTGGAACCAGGATAGCGCTTTACCCTTTAGTCGCATAGTCAACAATAATTTTGTTGAGTTCTCATCGAGACTGTAGGTGTGACGAAGAAGTTCAGCCTGAGCCTTCCATTTTTTAAAGCCATCTCTTTCTCCATGGAATTCACTCAGCATATCACCAATCGTGCGAATGCTGATCGTCGATCTGCTTTGGGTCGAAGAGTTTGGAGGCACACTTCTTTCCCGTTGTAACAATTCTACCTCTCTTTGTAATAATCAATTCAAATTCACGACGCGATAGCGTTTCGATACGAGGGTTCGCACTGTTATACGCATTATCGTTTGCATCAACAACTTCGGGGACAAAATTTGTTGACATTGTATCACCTTCTTGTAGTCTAATACCATTTTCGTCAATGTTTCCTTGCTGGTGCTGCTGAACAAGATCTGCTGGTACTGCAGACCACGCTTCCGATCCCACAAGACGTATACGACTAATCAGTTCTGCTTTCGAACCAGTAGTGGGAAGTTGCAAGTGCTTTAATATTTCCTTTAATTGCACCATTGTAAAACGGTAAAGATCTCCGTCGACAGGAATGTGCGTTGAGACATTTTGTGCGAAAGACATTGCGACTCTAATGGATATTACAAAATTCGATTCAATTCACAAATCGATTCAATAAAATATCGCGAGTTTACCCCACTTCTGAAGTATATAGGAAATGTTTATTGAGATTATCACAATATGTCATACAATACGTCAGTACGTCAATGTCAATCAATCTAACTGAACTACTCTGTTATTATTTTATATGACAACGACGTGTCGTCAATGCCGTCAGGTGTTCTCTCGCCATAAAGGTAGTACTCACACCATTATTCGCCACAGAAAAAAGTTTATTCAACAATGCAATTTATACGAGAGGATGGACATTTTTCACCGAATAAACAAACGTAATTATATATATTTCATTTTTATTTTTTTTTAATTATGCAACTAATGCTAACGTTACCGCTTACAACTAACGAATCGGGAATTTCTTTGTGTGGCTCGTGGAGAGTCACACCCAAAATAAAAAAGAACCATTAATAGCTGTATGCCCCACTAGCAATGCGTACCACTAACCCTCTCGCAAGAGGAGTCCTACCCGCGAGCTCGCGAAGCGAGCGAGCAACAATAACCAGCTAGTTCTGATTAAAATGAGTCGTTTAAAAACCTCCAACGGGCTGTAGCTTTGTTAATTTGCAAAATTCAATTAAGGTTTATGCAAACATATGCTACATATGGTGTTCGGTTTTGACATAACCGACAGCGATTCAAATGAAGGTGCTTTGATCGTTGTTGGTGATAAGTTTCTTATTGTTTTCGTATCACGAACGCACGACCTGCAAAAACAGTGGTCTTGTCCGCGTAGAAGTCACCAACGTCGAACACCCCCGCTTGAATCACTAACAAAGGTGAAATCGAAGTCACCAATCAAACTAGAGCATTTTCAACCGGCTCCGTCGCTCGTGCGTTACCGTGCGCGCGAACCACTCTCTACTCTACATTATGATCTCGCAGCCCTCGCTTGCACGTATCGAAAAGATTACTAATTTATCGCAATTCTCGTTGCAACTCTACCCATCTCGCGGCATCGGCGCTATTAGTGTAAAGTTGTTGTCATTCTGTGTTTGGTTTATACCGTCTTAGTGACTGTTTTTGACAACCTTAACCATGTTCCTCAGCGCTCAATTCTGAGTGGTCCCGGCATCAGGCTCTCGGATATCATTCAAGCCGAAACATATGGCATATGTTAAATGTATGATAAATTATAAATTATGCTTCACGTGTAGGTAAATATGGGCCAAATTGTATTTTGTTTGATGTCATTTTAATCAGGAAAATGTCACACTGATATAGTGGTAAAATTTCATTAAAAATAAGTAAAAAATAAAAAAGTTTCAATACTGCACTAGCATTATCTCACCGATACGCTTCGGCCGTGTGATTCGTGTTTACATGCTGTCCTTTTCTACATTCCGTATTCTTTGTATTTTCAGCTTGGTCATAGAAAAATAGTATCCCTACACGGTGTCTCTCTCTGCTCGGAACCGGCGATGGAAAACAAATCGCGACCTTACTTTAAGCCCTCGATATTTTAAGATTACGAGAATTATTCGTATCTTTCCGTTGTGATTGCTGTTCTTTATTTTTATTAATTTGTCTAACGTTAAATTTGTTTTGTATACAATGAAATGAGAAGAATTGAGGAGTTTATTGGATGAATTTATTATGCCCTTAATGTTTTGTTAGACGTTATCAACAATGAATTAGATGAAATTACAGCAATGAATTTACGAAAACCGTAGGACAGACCTGGGCACGGGTGGAGCCCAGGGTGGACCTTAATTTTTTTATTAACGAATTTTTTCACGGCGCCCTCCAGAATTATTCCTTTAAGTGAGGAAAAAATTTGTGCAGAGTTTGAGATCGATCGGATAAAAGGATCACGAGGCACATTGAAAATGAAAATTTTGAAATTCACCCTAGCTATGGAACATAGCATATTGTTGAATTTGTCTTTTTTGTCTAAATAGTAATATAGAAAGTATATGACTTCCTTTAATTAAAAATAACGATGATCTTAAAGTTTTGAAAATATGACTTCCAAAAAATTTTTTTATTTTGCCACTATATTTAGCTCATAGAATAGTGCAATTTTCTCCTGCGACATTTTTTTACATAATCACAAATAGCAGAGATAATTTAATAGCTACTGTTGTATACCCGATAACCCATGTACACGCTGATATCACGATAACCAAGCCACGCACACGTCAGCCTTTTTTTCAGTGTAAGGAAAATGCTTTTACGCATACCCCGTACCCCCTGGGAGGGATACGGGGTTATGTGGGGGAACGTGGTCAGCAGGGCTCAAAATACCCACTGTTTGGGATTGGCTGAGCGTGTCGGCAGCGTGAACGCGCCGATTTACTGCGCCGCCGCGCTATTGGCGGATTCACGCGTAACAGCGAGATCGAGAGTCGATAAGCAGCTCGCAGTAGCTTATGCCAGCACCGTCGGACGTCGATTACAATCGATTATCGACCCCAAAATTGGGATTACTATTGGCGGATCGCTCTATCGACGGTGACGGTAAACTGCCAGCTGTTCGCCTCCGATCTCAACGTACGTTAATCGTTCTATCTCGTCGCTACAGAAAACGTCGTGCGTCTCGTTGACCGGTTTTTCGCGAGTCAGTCGATTCATCATCGGGATTCACGGGCACTACCCGTGAAAGTATCTATTTGTTACAAACTCATGTTGTTCTCAACATTCTTTATTCAACAATCTAGCCAAAACGAGCTTGTGTTTTGGCCAAGTTAAACATCGATCTTGTACATAATTTCCGTTACATTTTGAACGAACCCTAGTTGGGGAAATAATGTTACGTTTAAGTGAAGTGACTAGTTTTACCCCCTTCTAATCCGTAACACCCACTAAAAACCTCACGACAACGTGCCATAAGCTATTTGGGGGCGGCTAGGATCTCCAATGGAACACAACCAGCCACCCCCTTGCCCTTGGCCCTGTGTGGGGCCCCGTCCCGGGGGAGAGAAGCTCCCCCCAGCAATGCCTAATCTATCAGGGTGTAAGCAGGATGCCCACTTACACCTCCCCTTCCCTGGACCGTTCGATGGGCTTCGTGAGTCTCCAGCTCGCTCCGCTCAACGACCCCCGGTGACCCCGTTCTTCGCTCGAGGAGCCCGGATAAAGGGCTGCCAATCGGCCGAGGAAAGAGGTCGCCGCGCACGACAAGGAGGAGACGGAGGCAGGCACCCCACACGCGTCCGCCTCGTCCCCCATTCCCACCCCCTCCCCGCGGGGCCATATGGCACATACAGCCAGGAATCCGGGATTGGATGGGGGGGGCCGGAGCGATCCCCACCATGAAGGAACTTCCCGATCTGGGGTGCCTTTTCGGGGGAGGCGGGAGGGACTTAATTTGCCCCGCCTCCCACGTGCAGGGCCGGCCGCAAACTCCTGGCGGAGAGGGGGTCGGCTTCCCTCTCCCTCTCCGCAGTCTCCTTCTGCACCGTAACGTCCTCGTAGAAGGAGACGACGGCCTTGTACGGTCTCCTCCAATTACGCTTCTTAGGTTAAGGTTGTAGGTGAGAAATTTGAGCTCCCGATTTGTCCAACACAACACTTTATTCGACACAGTCAAAATATGGTATAAATTGAACACGGAACAGATAATATAATGGGACAAAATAGCGACGATGTCGCGATAAGTGTAGCCTTGCAACGAGAGTTGCGATAATTAAGCGGTACTTTTGCTACGTGCAAGCGAAAGCTGCGAGATCGTAACGAACAGTAAGTCGTTCGCGCGCACGGTAACGCACGAGCGACGGAGCCGGTTAAGATCGTTCTAGTTTGATTGGTGAATTCGTTTTCACGTTTGTTAGCGATTCTAACGGAGGTGTTCGACGTTGGTCACTTCTACGCGGACAAGACCACTGTTTTTGCAGGTCGTGCGTTCGTGATACGAAAACAATAAGAAACTTATCACCAACGATCGAAGAACCTTCATTTGAAGCGCTGGCAGTTATGTCAATGCCGAACATACCGCCAGCCTTGAAACGACAGTTTCAAAACGCATACACATGAGACGGGGGGATTGATTTGAACGCGATTTACATTTAACGAACGCAAACTTACATCTAATTCATACACAATTAAATCTAACGAACGCAGCTTAACTTTAACGCAATACGGAATACGGCACCGATTAGTCAGTCTCTTCCGCTGGGTTTTGACATGAAACCGGCAGCGGACATAATTTAACGATTGGTCGCTTGAGCTCTCTGGTACTCGTTCTAACGGTCACAACGCGCGTATATCCGTCTTCGCCCGGATGAAGTTGGGTGACGCGACTGAGTTCCCACTTACAGGGAGGAAGATTCAGAAGACGAACAAGCACGAGTTGCCAGAGCGCGATTGGAGGTCGTTCACGACGCGACTTACTGCGCTGCGGAAGAGTGCTGAATCGTTCCGTCATGTGCCGAATAAGTTGCCAGCGCGAGAGGCGATTTTCGGCAAGGATTAGAGTCAATGACTGAGGGGACACCGTGAGCGCCGGACCGATTAGAAAATGACCGGTGTAGCCATCGCAAGGAAATAAATCAGGAAAATGCTGGAAAATATGGATTTATTGTGGAATTAGGATTTTGGTACAGGAATTGTGTTGGGAAAATTTCGATTAACATATTCAATGGACTATGCGTAATTCGAAATACAATTTTCTAGAAAGTTCACACGTGTACTCTAGCTAGGTTCCGTGGTTCAAACGACCAGGAGGTGCTCTGTCCTCTCTCGCTTGACAAGGCGTCCAGGTATTGTCGCCGTACTCTCCTTGTCGAAGCGAGCGGCCAGGAACACTCTCCCGTTCCCTCTCGGCAGGCGTCCAGGTATTTTCGCCGTACTCTCCTGCCGAGCCCTGGGCGGCCAGGAGTTGACCCGTTCTCTCTCATTCGACAGGCGTCCAGGTATTATCGCCGAACTCTCCATGTCAAACGAGCGACCAGGAACAGACTCCCGTCCTCTCCCGATACTCCCGACAGGCGTCCAGGTATTATCGCCGTACTCTCCTGTCGGGGTGCTAAAGCTAACCAAGAGCGGCCGTGGTCCTTACCTCGTCCTCTCTCTCGGAATAGCAAATAGGCCGAGTCGCTCCGCGAACCCTCTATTTATACGCATTCGTTACTATCCGAAAACGTGAAAATCAACAACCCAGTTGTTAAGCGCGATTCGACTTTTCGCGCGCTCCCCTTACGTCGCTACTTCACGTCAGTCGTCCACAAACTATTATTCCAGAAGCTTTTAGAAGCTTTTCGTCTGACATAATTATAAAATTTTCTATACATGCTACACCGGGAGTTAACGATTCGAAGTCGTCATACGAATCGGACTGCGGCGATATCTGGCGAGAATTTAAGCACGCTTCGATGGCACACAGGAGGGTGCTAAATTCTTCGAAGGTGAGAGTGCGATCTTTTAAAACGCGACGCCGATGATGCTTGACGCTTTTCACGTCGGCCTCCCACAAGTCTTCGAAATGCGGAGCAGAAGGAGGTATGAAATGCCACGCTACGCCGTCGGTGGCAGTTTTGTTTAAAAACTCTGGATGATTCAGAGTTGTTCGATGTGCGAGGGACAATTCGTGATTAGCCCCGATAAACGTGGTGCCATTGTCGGAGTACATTGCTTCGGGAATTTCTCGGCTTGAACAAAAATGGCAGTAGGCATTTCAAAACGCGGGGGTCGAATAATCCGCGACCAGTTCGAGGTGGATCGCTTTGGTTGCTAGATAGATAAGAAGCGCTATGTACGCTTTGCGAGAGGTGATACCGCGATCCGCGGATGCCCGAACCAGCATGGGGCCGGCGTAGTCAAGGTCACAGTGGGCAAAACATTTCGCGACAGGGGAGACCCGAGGCTCCGGAAGCTGACCCATGATTTAGTCAGGAATTGCAGCTCGTTCTCGACTGCATGTAACGCAAGCATGGATCAACAATCTCGTAAGAGGTTGCGTGCGCAAAATCCAGAAGGTTTGGCGGAGGGTGTTCAAGGTGAGTTGGAGTCCAGCGTGCAGCGAACGAATATGAGCGTTTTCGATGATGAGTCGAACGAGAGGGTGCGACGCGAGAATAATAGGATGCTTTGTCTGAGACGGTAAAGGAGAACGGTGTAGCCGACCTCCCACCCGAAGAATCCCTTGCTTATCGAGAAAAGGATTGAGAGAGATGAGGGGATTCTTTGACGGCAGCTGTTTTTCTGATGAAGGGCATTACGCTCCGATGGAAATAGAGTGGTTTGAATCCGACGGATCCAGCAGAATTTCACGATACTGCATTCATCAGCCGAAAGCGCGAGACTGAGCTTGTAGAGTCTCCGGAGTACTGTGGCAACAAGCGCACACGAATCGGAGAACGTACGCCGTGACTCGAATGAGCTTCGGCCAGGACGAGAAGCGAGATTCTAATTCCCATTTTTGAAGTGGGACGGTGAAATGAGCCGTTCTGACTTTCGCCTCTAATTGGTCGTTGGCGAGGCGAACGTGATGCTGTGGCCATTCGGAACGATCGCGGAGCAACCATGCGGGACCTTGCCACCAGAGAGATGACCGAAGAAGCTCATCGCTTAGGAGGATTGTCTTCTGTCAAGACAATGTTTCGGCAAGACTTCACAAATGTGTTTACAAGTATTCTTTATTAATGAGACTACAACAAATGTTGAAAATGACTTCCATGCGCATAAATACACATATCGGCTCTATTAATTACGTTTTTGGTAGCTTTTTCTAATGTGGTCCGAGTTAGTAAACGCGTGTCGTAGCCGTAAGTCCTGATTGCGTTTGTACATCGTATCGTGGTTCGTACCGTAGCGTTTTAACAAACAGCTCCCTCGCGTCTTCCGCGGCCTGTCTTTATCGTTGTCCGCACAGATGCGTCTCGACACACCTACATGGTATTTTCGTGACCTAGTCGTGGTACATGCGATGACACTGGCCTGAGTTTACTTGCCAGTTTATTCCCCCGGTCCTCGACTGCTTACAGTATGTAAAAACGCGTGTCATTTGACGTTTACGCGCGCGACGTTTGTTTACGGTGTGAGGGCAACCACTCGGTCAGTTGGTGGCCTTCCCGCTATGATGTGTGACGTTGCAAATCAGCGACGTCACTTCGCCGTTATATGCGAGCACATTTTTAATAATGCGAAGGACCGGACCGTGCAATAACGAGACGCGAGACCGGGAAACACAGGATTCGAGAGCGTTCCGCGAGGAATTTCCATAATTTGGAGCGCGCATTGACATCTAGCGTGCGCGCCGAGAACGGCAAGTTTCAGGGCCGAACAACGGACCAGGAAACGGAGCCCCGACCTTCGACATTTTCCTAGGAGACGATTCCGGTACAGAAGGACGTCAGACGAAAACCCAATGGCATTTCGAAGCCCGACTACGGGCCACTATGGTTATCGAGGGCACCCGGTCAACCGACTTGGAGGCGCCGAAGGGACAGGAACCCATACCGACCACCGTACCATTTCGCGGTCCCGACGCCGCCTCATCGCGCCATAAATAGGGTTCCAGCGAGGATGGTGCCACCGAGAAGCCAAGACGCGGCACGAGCCTCCCCCACACGTCTCACAAAAAGTGAGACGTTTTCGCGTTAGGGTCAAGGAGCCATAGACCCCGTCGAGACGCCCCTGTTACGCGAACGTCGCGTGTGAAACGGAGCCCTAGGAAATTCGGCAAGGAGGTCGGGTGGGGGGAACGAGAATCGATGCGGCACGCGCCCGAAAATCGATGATCACTGTCGCGCTAGCCTCTCGAGAGACGTCACGAGCTGTGTAATCGATACCCGAAAACAATACGCGCTATCGTAGGCTCACGTCCAGACGATACCGACCTTCACGCCCGGTCTCGCAGCAGTCTGAGTGACCCAGTTTCGTGCGTGGTGGTCCCCGTTCGTACCCGAAAACTCAGGCCGAAAAAGCCGAGGTGTCAAGGGGCCGATCGAGTCTCAAGGGTCACCGAGACGGACAAAGAGGAAGCGGTAAGTCGCACAGTGATCTTTTCGAGTATTCGATTAGCGTGTTGGCTCGACGTTTATCGCGCGAGGACGAACATTTGTCGTTTCGCCCTCGATCTTTCGCGTAGGCCGAGACGCCGGGCGTCTCGTGCCGTCGGCTCGGGCCGTAGCGACGGTCCTTTGAGCGGTATTTCGCGTAGAGAGTTCCCCTTAGAATCTTGCGCTCGGAAGTTTCCTCGGAGGAATCGCGTCTCGCGAATATTTCGTCCGACGCCTCGTAAAAGTCTCGAATCCTGTGTCGTGTTGCGTAGCGAACGCGTCTAGATTGCGTCGCCGTTCGTATCGTCCGCCGCGTGCCTTTCGTACGCGTGCTATCGCGACAGTCCCGTATCGCGCCGTCCACCTGCGCTTCGCGCGATGCCGCCCGTCGGGAAACCGCTATAGTCGGTACCGGTCAACCGTACCCTTTTCGCGCGATTTGATTCAGCGACAACCGCATTGCGACCGATCAACCGTCCGCAAAAATTGTATAAAGAGCGCGGGCTCTCGGGTTGCGGTCACGTGACCGCGATATTGTACATTTGATGACAAGGAAATAAAACATCCACTCGGGACTCATTACGTTGTCGTCAATTCCCTGTGAGATCCGTCGTGCCGTAAGGGCTGTCCTCGTCCTTCCGTGTTCGAATCATCTGGCCCCGTCGCGTCCTCGTTCACGATCCGCGTGCCTCGAAGGTTCGATCTCCGAGTCCGAAATTCGTGTCGTGTTTCGCGTGACACTTTTCACGGTGTCTGGCGCCCGAACGATCTCGCAGAAATTTCGAACCTTCGGACGTCCTTGGTCTCGGGCGGACCACGGGCATACGGCGGCCCGCGGCCCGGCCTAAGGGCCTGTAAAAGCCCAAAGTCGCTCGGTCGGAGGTTTTCTAGCCTCCGCTCGTGAGCGACGTGACAGATGATACCCTTTTTTTTACATGAGGAAAATGCTTTTACGCATACCCTGTACCCCCTGGGAGAGATACAGGGTTATGTGGGGCTTACGTGGCCAGTAGGGATCACAGTACCCACTAAAAACCTCATGATAACCTTCCCTAAGCTAATCGGGGGCGGCTGGGATCTCCGAAGAACACAACCAGCCGTCCCCCTTCGCCCTTGACCCCTATGGGGCCCCGTCCCGGGGGGAGAGAAGCTCCCCCCAGCAATACCTAATCTATCAGGGCGCAAGCAGGTTACCCACTTGCACGCCCCTTCCCTGTGCCGTTCGGTGGGCTTCGCGAATCTCGAGCTCGCCCCGCCCAACGACCCCCGGTGATCCCCTTCCGCGCTCGGGGAGCTCTTAAAAGGGTTCTCGGCCGAGGGACGAAGTCTCCGCGCGCGACAATACGACAATACGGGCGGCGTGCCCGCCTTCGTCCCTCCCCCCCCCCCCGACCGAACAATCCATATGTCCCCCACGGGCTACAGAGGCCCGCTTCCGGGCGGGAATAGTCCCCCCGTGCAAAGAAACTACCCGACTTGGGTGCCCTTTTTCTGGGGGAGGCGGGAAGGACTTATCTAGTCCCGCCTCTCCTTAACCGTCGCCTGCCCGTAGCGTGGGGCGGGTAGCCCGGCAGCGACGTGCCGCCAGAGCGACGTTCGTGTTGGAGAGGGGGTCGGCCTCCCTCTTCCTTTCCGCGACCTCCTTCCACTGCATCACCTCCTCGCAGAAGGAGGTCATGACCTTGTACGACCTCTCGTCGCCAACTATGTGGTCGACCACGGCCGACAACGAGAGGTCGCCTCCAATCTCGCTTCTCAGGACACGGTGCTGCGCCGACCACGCCGGACACTCTTCCAGCGTGTGTCGCTCCATGTCCAAGATATGATGATACCCACATAAACTAGCTGGTTATTGTTGCTCGCGGGTAGGACTGCTCTTACGAGAGGGTTAGTGGTACGCATTGCTAGTGGGACATGCATTTATTAATGGTTTTTTTTAAATTTTGTGTGTGACTCTCCACGAGCCGCACAAAGAACTTCCCGATTCGTTAGTTGTAAGCGGTAACATTAGCATCAGTTGCATAATTTAAAAAAATATAAATGAAACCAGCAACTCGAGACGATTTCGGCCAAATTAGGTGAACATTTTACAGGTACTTCAAAACATTTAATTTAGTTTCTTCTGTTCGGATCACTTTTCTGAAGACTGTTTTAATATATTTCACAACAAGAAATGTTTAAAACTGAGATCTCTACCAACTATTTTGACTCACCAGGAAGTGTTTTAAGAGCATACCACTATTTTGGTAGAAAGTAATCATGAAAGTAAGTAACTCTGCCTTTATTGGTTTATAATATATTAAGGTAATTTAATGTCTATATATTAGTGTATGTACTTTGATTTCAGATATTAATGAATCTACTACAATAAGTGCGCAAGTCTCAAAAGCAGATATGTGTGTAGAGTCATTGAATCTCCTACATCTAGCAGAGAATGTGTATGTTCAAATAAGTTTCAATTATAGCATTTCGTTTTATCACATATATTATTTGGGTGATAAAATCAACAATTTTCTCCGTAGTATAACAATTTTTGTGACAATATTTTTCATTGCAGTTGATGAAGAAAGTTATCTCCAGCTGAGTACATCAAAAATGAATATAACGGAGTCCAAGTCCATGCCAGCGAACATACGTCATGACCACCACTATGTGAATACCCCGAAGAGTACTCTCAAGAAATTAAATATTATCTGGAAAAGACTACAATCTACCCAAGAAAGTAATAAGAAGTTGAACCGACAAGTAAAACACCTAACAGTAGAGGTACATTCCGTGAAAGAAGTAGCGAAAGGGTTGAGGGAAAGCTTTTTCCTGAGAATGCATTTTATAATCTTTCGGTTCTCGAAAACACTACTTTGGAGCTATTTAATCGCATGTTAAAAAATAGAAAGGGCAAAATAAGCAGGGACAAATATCCGCCAAGCTTGCGTGCCTTTGCTTTAACAGTCCATTATATGTCTGTTAGTGATTCTAACCATTTTATTTATACTTTACGCTCAATTCTGTACATTGTATACAGGGTGGGGCATTTTAAACAGGTCACCTGAATAACGTGGCTGCTATTGGTGTTAGGAAGAAATGTATCAGATGGAACTTGTATGGTATCGAGGGGGCATTATTCTGATGTTAGTAGCTTTTTTGAAGGCGGACGCGCAAAGGACATATGAAGGTCAACTTCATTTTTTTTAATGGAATGCATTATTTTTTAATACGTCAATCGATGCAGCTGGACATTCGTAATAAAAAAGTACTAACCTATGTATGTCGAAAAGTTAGTCGTTCAGTAGATATTTCAATGTAAAAAATATAAAAATATCATTACTGCCGTACTAAGACGTTAGCGTTTACGTACTAGTGTAGTACGACAGTAATGGTATTTTATGTTTTTTATATTGAAATATCTTCTGAACTATTAACTTTTCGACATACATAGGTTAATACTTTTTTATTATGAATGTCCAGCTGCATTGATTGACGTATTAACTAGCTGGTTATTGTTGCTCGCTCGCTTCGCGAGCTCGCGGATGGGGTTGTTGTTGCTCGCTCGCTTCGCGAGCTCGCGGGTAGGACTGCTCTTGCGAGAGGGTTAGTGGTACGCATTGCTAGTGAGGTATGCAGCTATTAATGGTTTTTCTTTTATTTTGTGTGTGACTCTCCACGAGCCACACAAAGAACTTCCTGATTCGTTAGTTGTAAGCGGTAACATTAGCATTAACTGCATAATTTAAAAAAAAATGAAATATATATAATTACGTTTGTTTATTTGGTGGAAAATTTCCATCCTCTCTTATAAATTGCATTGTTGAATGAACTTCTTTCGAAAAAAACTAAAAAATCTAAAAAACTGCTTGACCAATATGGACCAAAATTTAATCAGCTCTAAGTTACGACGAGGCACATCCATTGCATCATTCATCATTCTGATCGCATTGTTACTTTTTCAGAAAATGTTAACGAAAAATTTGACACACACACGCGCGCGCGCACGCACACACACACACACACACACACACACGCACACACGCACACACACACACACATACCGACATTTTGATAAAAATAGTCTAAAATGAATCCAATGACCATGAAACGTGAAGATCTGTTAAAAATTCGATTTTCGATTTTCGGGATAAAAAAACATTAATAGCTGTATGCCCCACTAGCAATGCGTACCACTAACCCTCTCGAAAGAGCAGTCCTACCCGCGAGCTCGCGAAGCGGGCGAGCAACAATAACCAGCTAGTTTGATTATTCTAAGCGGTAATATTAGCATTAGTTGCATAATTGAAAAAAAAATTTTTTTTTAATTAAAAAAAAATTTTTTTTAACCCTTTGAACTCGAGGCCGTTTTCGCTTGCGCGAACCAGCAACTCGAGACGATTTCGGCCAAATTAGGTGAACATTTTACAGGTACTTCAAAAATATTTAATTTAAAAAAAATTAAATAAAACAAAATTTCACCAGTTTATTCATTTATATGTCGAAAACAACAAATTTTGATAAATATTACACTCTGTAATTAGTTTTGGTGTAATACTTAGTAAAACAATAGCCAAGATGCATCCTTGCCACTTCACATCGGCCGGGCGCCGTATCGGCACCGCTCGAGTTGCTACTTAACATCGGCCGGACGCCGTATCGGCGCCGCTCGTGTTCAAAGGGTTAAATTTTAAAAAATTTTTTTACATAAAAATGAAATATATATAATTACGTTTGTTTATTCGGTGGAAAATTTCCATCCTCTCGTATAAATTGCATTCTTGAATGAACTTCTTTCGAAAAAAACTAAAAAATCTAAAAAACTACTTGACCGATATGGACCAAAATCTAATCAGCTCTAAGTTACGACGGGGCGCATCGATTGCATCATTCATCATTCTGATCGCATTGTTACTTTTTCAGAAAACGTTAACGAAAAATTTGATAACATAAAAACGGCCATACGCACACACACACACACACACACACACACACACACACACACATACTAACAATTTGATAAAAATAGTCTAAAATGACTTCAATAACCATGAAACGTGAAGATCTGCTAAAAAATCGATTTTCGATTTTCGGGGTAATTACAGTAACTTCCCTATGAATCGGGAAGTTAAAAAATTCCTCATTAGATTTAAAAAAATGAAGTTGACTTTCATATGTCCTTTGCGCATCCACCTACAAAAAAGCTGCTAACTTCAGAATAATGCCCTCTCGATACCATACAAGTTCCATCTGATGCATTTCTTCCTAACACCAATAGCAGCCGCGTTATTCAGGTGACCTGTTTAAAATGCCCCACCCTGTATAGCCTACATCTTTCAATAAAAGGATCGACGCGCCCAGCAGATCGCTCAGTTCGATATTTGACAACACGACACTCGTTTGCGTATTGATTTACTTTCTGTAGCGATTTCGTAACCGTTTCGTCGACCCGTCAATCGATCTCAATTCTTTTACCCCTTACCTTAGAGTCCCGGTATCGTTCCAATTTTGGAAACGACCGAGAATCTAAAACATTGATTGAATCTGCGGAATAAATAAAATGGTTAAAATCTCTAACAATGTCCATTATATCCGCAAAAAATTCGATTTAGCTTTGCCGCATCCAGAAGTACTTAGAACCTGGTACACGAGTGTAGAAGCTGAACCTGGTTTTACGGAAAGGTCGATTCATACTTTAAAAGAAAATTCTGATACATTAAAAGATAGCGGAGGAAAATTAGTTTGTTCGTTACTTCTAGATGAAATGACTATTAAAAGAGGCTGCCAAAGGGTTAGGGATGAGAAAATGCCTAGCCACGATGATTTTGGTGCTGACATCACCGACGGGGATGATTTATCAGAAGCAAAACATGCGTTCGTCATAATGGTGGTACTATGAGTTGGCAGCTGGAAATTGCAAATCGGCTATTTTTTAGTAGACTCTATAAACGGCGAAACAAATGCAAACATAGTGTGCGAGAGTTTAATTCGTTTCATACAATCTTTTAAGCTTTGAAGTAGTATTACAGATTTAAGAAAAATTAATATTTCTTCTCTGTACAGTTATCAAGAGTGATGCAAGCAAGCCAGCACTGCTGAATCTTGAATAGCTGACTTGACATTACACAATAACATTATTTTAATGTATTTAATTGTCTTATTTAATTGTATAATTATATGTAACAATTAGTTATAATAATATAACATTTCAGTGTATATAAATGTGTTTCATCACTAATAAATGTATTTCAATATTATTATGAGTATGATTTCATATTTAATGCTTCTCTTAAAATATAACAAATATACACCTATTTACCTTTCCCTTATCTATAACAATAAAAATGTTTACAAATATTTTTAATTCAATTTTGCTCTCTCTTCACATAATTAATCATTCGTAGTTTCTTTTATATTACATTTATTACATAAATTTCACTTTTGGTTAATTTGTTACAACTTATGATTAATTTGTGATGTTATAACATACTATTACTTCAATCTTATAGTATTCATTTTTGAAACTCGCGCTACACCCGTCGAAAGCTTGGCTGCGTTGGCATTGAATTCTACGTTCAATTTGGCACAATAATCTATGCAGCTGGCTTATGGGGATACCGTATCCATAGTATATATACAGGGTGTCCCAAAACTAGTGTAGGAGCGGGAAATGGGAGGTTACTTGGGTCATTTGAAGCGACATTTTCCTTTACAAAAATGGCGTCCGCGGCTATGTTTAGGAGTTATTAACGAAAAACACGGACCAATCAGAGCGGGACCTAGACACGAGTCAGCACAGTCTACCCAACGCGCCAACTGTCAATTGGCCTAACGTGTCGTCGCATGTCTAGATTGCACTATGATTGGTCCGTGTTTTTCGTTCATAACTCCTAAACAAAGCCGCGGACGCTATTTTTGTAAAGGAAAATGTCGCTTCAAATGACCCAAGGAACCTCCCATTTCCCACTCCTACACTAGTTTTGGGACACCCTGTATATCAGTGGTCCTGCTACAACGCGCTCACGCGCTACACTCGCCAGCGTACCTCTCCTATGTCCGTGTGCGCTGCTTGTGCGCTTGCGCTAGCCACAATCTATTTTTAGCACTTGCCATGCATTGCTTTACGGAAGCGAAACTGAAATTGGGCCGTCGAGAGAATAAATCGCAATCTGGAGTTAGCCATCGAGTCCCCGTGCAGCGATTTTCATTTTTATTTTTTTAATTATATTTTTAACCTTCCAGAAAGGGTCTATCAGACTAACAATAGTGAATCGGCCCCCCTGGATTTTTATTGAAATTGTGTGGAAAACATTGGTTTTAGGTTGAAAGATAACCCCCCAAAATTTCAAGTCGCTAACCCTTTATATAAGGATTATATGAGGGTAATTACCCTTAATTATATCATTTTTTCTCGGTTGTTAATTAAGATATTCAGATAAAAAAAATACGAAAATACTCGTACTTACGTCCTTCATATCATATATTTTTTTTACAATTGTGATCATATTATTAAGGGTAGAAAACAATTATTAAATTTTTTAGGGGTGGGAATTGCAAACAACCCTTCGACTTTCAAAAAATTCAACAACAATGTTCTGTTATCTATCTAATTGCGACGAAGCACGCTTACAATTCTAGCGTCCGTTTCCGGCGCAATCCTGTCTCACGCCTCCGTTTCGGCGCCCTCGCGGTACGAATCACCGTCCCTGTCTTACGCGCGGTGCGCGCCTCCGTCACTGTCACGCCTATAATTCTAGCTTCCGTCCCCGTCGCGATCCCGTCTCGCGCCTCCGTTTTCGTCGCCCTCGCGTGGCGAACCGCCGTTTCTGTCTTACGTGCAATACGCGCCTCCGTCGCTGCCACGCTTGTAATTCTAGCGTCCGTCTCCGTCGCGGTCCTGTCTCGCGCCACCGTTTTCGTCGTCCTCGCGTGTGCGAACCACCGTCTCCGTTGCGTCCACGCTTCGACACCACTCGTGACTTCTGTGTGTTATCTACGTGTCACTTTTCTCTGTCCTCCAGGAGGCCGTGCGGCCATCTACACCGATAGGACATTGCCCATCGGAGGAGTTCAATAAAGATATATTCGACTAACCGGTGTCACTCGTTATTTAGCATTTCCCTCCCGTTGTCTTCCCAATAACCCTGGGCATATTCGGAGCTATCCACGGGAAGACCGACCGTTACATGGCGCCCGAACAGGGACCTGGAAAATCGTGAACACACAGAAAGTCACCGGGAACGAAAGCGGGTGTCCTCCGAGCACCAAAATTTTTTTTTCTCTCTTCTTCTTTCTTTCGCTTCGCTCCCCCTTTTTTCGTCTTTCGCGCCCTCTTATTGTCGCGTATTAATCGGTAAAACGCGCACAATCTTCCCCACACCATGGCGGTAGCCTGGATCTACCAGTTGCGCAGGTAGCAACTCGTACAAGAATTGATCGACGCCGGTCTAGCGTCGGAAGGTACCGTCGTCCACCTACAGCAACGACTGGTGGCCTACGTCCGTCAACACCCGGACAATTACCAAGACCGCCCCGCCGACGATCCGGGATACAAGGAAGAGATCGACCGAACAAGGGATCTGGAGGAGGCACAAGAGGAACTCGTGTCCGGCCGCAGAGATCACCATACCTCCACGCTCATACGGTCACGTACCGCCGGGTTCGACGAGGACGCTCAGGCGACCAGAGACATCGGCAAGGTCCTGGACCGAATGCGAAAGTGGGGATGCCACTTCGACGTTCGCGACCCGTATGGCTTCCTGGAGCGAGTCCACGAACTACAGAGCTCGTACCAGTTGACCGATGAGCAAATCCGGCAAGGCTTCCCGGAACTCCTCCGCGGCGAAGCCCAGCTCTGATACCGAAACACAGCCCCCACGGTATCCACCTGGAAGGATCTCGAAAGCGAACTACGTCGATTCTATTTCTCGCCTGGCGAATTACGCCATCTCGACGAACAAATCGCCAATCGACGACAAAGGACGAACGAAGCCATTCGCGCTTACGCCAACGCGTTGCTTACACTAATATGGCGACGCGGGGAATTCACCCCAGGGCGCATGATCGACACCCTCTACTACAACATGAGGGCCGAGCTCCGGATACACATACGACGGGAAGATATCCGGGATACAACACAACTGATACAGGCCGTCGAACGGGTTGAAGAAACCCTCCAGGAAGTACGGAAGGAAGCGACGGTCAACCGAGCCCCACTCACCTACGTGAGGGACCATACATCTGGTCGCGACCCTCCGCGCCGATCCACCACAGCCGTAGCCAGTGCGTATAATCGAACTACGCATTGCTGGCGGTGCCGGGAACCAGGGCACTCCAGGTTCGACTGCCAGAACAAGGCAAAGCGGTTCTGTTCCTACTGCGGGCTGGATCAAGTCCTCACACGAGACTGCTCTTGTTACCAGGGAAACGAGCCCCCGGCCGGAACCGCATAAAAGGCAACCCGGCCCAGGAGTACCACGACACCCGCCTGTACATACAGACCGACATCGGGGGAGACACCGCCACCACACTAGTCGACCCCGGCTCCGTTTGCTCGTTCGTGAACCGCGCCACGGCCTACCGCTGTCTAAGGGCCGGCTGGCACGAAGTACCGGGTAACACGACCGTAACCCTTGCCAACGGTTCCGAGGCCGAGCTCACCACCTCGATTCGAGGAACCGGCACAGTGGACGGCACCAGACTCACCCACACGTACTACGTGCTAGACGAAATGGACTACGACGTCCTATTGGGGATGGACGTACTCACGCAACTGGGCCTGGAAATCCGGCTGAACCAACGACGACTGTTTCCGAGTTCCACCGGCGACTCGCATCTCCTAACCGCCCGATGTTCCGGGCCCGCTTCGGCGACCACGACGACCATCTGCACTCTCACGGCACCACAAGGCATCAGTGACCTGGAGGAAGAAGAGCAGATCCGACTCCGGCAATTGATCGAACAGGAGCAGCGCAAGTTCGAACAAATTCGCGGCATAACCCCCCTCGCCGAACATGAGATCCGGCTGGAAGACCTCACGCCGATCAAGCAGTGCTACCGGCCACGAAACCCGGCCATGCAACAGGTAATCGACGAGGAGGTAAACAAAATGCTGGTAGAAGGCGTGATCCGCCCGTCACAGAACCCATGGAGCTCGCCAATCGTGCTCGCCCAAAAAAAGGATGGTAAATACCGATTCTGTGTAGACCTCCGCCGCCTGAACCGGGTCACCAAGAAGGACGCCTACCCCCTGCCGCAGATTAACGCTACCTTGAACAAACTCAGGGGAGCCAGGTACTTGTCAACCATTGACCTAAAAAATGGATACTGGCAAGTACCGCTGACGCCGGCCAGCCGGCCGCTAACAGAATTCACAGTACCGGGAAAGGGGCTCATGGAGTTCCTGGTCATGCCCTTCGGCCTTCACTCCGCTCCATCCACGTTCCAGAGGCTATTGGACAGGGTGATCACCCCGGATATGGAGCCCCATGCGTTCGCATATCTCGACGATATCGTCATCGTCAGCGCCACATTTGACGAGCACGAAAAGGTACTACGAGACGTCTTCCAGCGGCTCCGAGCAGCGAACCTGCGGCCGAACTGGGAGAAATGTCATTTCGCGCGTCCACAGCTTAAGTACCTCGGGCACATGGTCGACCAGGAGGGTTTACATACCGACCCAGACCAAGTCGCCGCAGTCGCGCAATTGGCGGCGCCTGCCATTGTCAAGGAACTTCGCCGTTTTCTCGGATTGCTCTCCTGGTATCGTCGATTCTTACCAGACGTCAGCCAGACCGCCGCCCCACTAACAGCATTGCTGAAGAAAACCATACGGTGGGAATGGGGAAAGCCCCAACAAACGGCGTTCAACAACCTCCGACAAAAACTATCGGAGACGCCGGTACTCGCAGTCCCCGACTGGAACGGCCAGACACTCCAACTCTGTAGCCGAGTAGTTACGCTCGGCCGGAGTCAAGGTCCGGCTGGCGTAGGCGATAACTCGTTCGCCGTCTTTTGTGGATTGGGTCAGTACGGCTCCCAGACCGTCTTGGCTGGCGTCGGTCTGGAGGGTGAACGTAACTACTCGGCCGAGCGTAACTACTCGGCTACAGAGTTGGAGTGTCTGGCCGTACGATGGGGTATATGGAAGTTACGGCACTACTTGGAGGGATACCACTTTGTGGTACTCACCGACCACCAGTCCCTCAAATGGTTAGAGAAAATCGACAATCCACCCGGTCGCCTCGCACGCTGGGCCATGGAACTGGGACAGTGGGACTTCGAGATCCAATACCGAAGAGGGCCGGAGAATGCGGTCGCCGATGCACTCTCCCGCCAACCTCTACCAGTCTGTAGCATCCGCCAGACGCAGAAATGTCCATGGTACAAGCGAATCACAGAAGAGGTTCGCCGCAGACCAGAAGAACATCCCGAGTACCGCTTGCGCCAGAAGCGACTATACGGATACGTACTCGTTACACTGGACTTCAACGACCGACCACCGGAAGAAGCCTGGAAAATTTGCGTACCAACAGCCGACAGGGAGAGGGTATTCCGAGAGGCACACGATGAACCCACGGCAGGGCACCTCGGCGTAGCAAAAACCCTCATGCGCATGTCACGCAATTATTACTGGCCAGGCATGCTACGCGAGGGAGCTCGGTACGTACGAACGTGCGACAGTCGCCAAAAGTACAAATCGGAGCAGCAAGCACCGGTGGGCCTAATGCACGCCACTCCAGCACAACAACCGTGCGACATGGTTTCCGCTGACCTCGTCGGACCCCTACCCCGCTCCAGTAACGAGAACACGTCCCTGCTAGTAATGTAGGACCGGTGCACGAAATGGATAGAACTACGCCCGCTCCGACAAGCCACCGGCCCAGCGATCATAAGGGCATTACGCGAACAAGTGGTAATGCGACACGGCTGCCCCCGTTGGTAACTGATAACGGGCGACAATTCGTCGGCAAGAAACTCGCCGCCGCCCTGCGGGAATGGGGCGTCTAACACAGACGGACACCCCCGTACGCTCCACAATGTAATCCAGTGGAGCGGGTAAATAAAGTGGTGAAAACCATGATCGGCCAGTACACAGAACGCTCGCAACGATCCTGGGACCAACACTGCCCCGAGATCGCGTTCGCATATAACACAGCCCATCATACAGCCATGGGGTATTCCCCAGCCTACGCCGACTACGGCCGAGAACCGATTAACCCCGGGAGCCTCCAACTAGGATCAAGTCCCCAAAGAACGGCAACCATGCTAGAGCAACGCATAAAACGTCTCCGCGAGGCCAGGGAACTGGCCATGTGCAACAACGCCAGAAATTTCCAGCAACAGCGGAAATACGAGTACTAAAACGCAGTCACACCCTTTCAAACAAGGCAGCGTACCTGAACGCTAAGCTAGCAGAAAAGTACACCGGATCGTTCACAGTATTCCAGCAGGTGTCGCCAGTTGTCTTCGACCTGCAAGACGCAACCGGCGAAACAATAACACACATCCACGTGCGAGATCTCAAGCCGTATTACGCCAGGGACGCACAGAACACCATACCCCACCTGGCGGCCGCGTCAAATCAAAACATGCGGCCAAAACGACCGAAAACAAGGACCCGGCGAACAACGATACAAGCCTCAGTCATAATCATGACACCCGGCAGCGACGACGAAAGAGAGAAGTTTCTCCAAGAGCTGGAGGATGATTACCGTCGCCACGGCGTCTACGTCCCCGGGCCGCTCCCCCCGAGGCCGCGACGGTCAACGCGGCCGTTAACAATAACACCGCCAGCACGGCCGCAAACTTTCGGCTTCACGCCAGCCGCCCACGTGGAAGTTCCACCCAGACTCCCTCAGTAACCGAAACCTGTCGCAGCGGCAACAATCGGGCCCAAGATACGGAAGATCACGGTAATCAGTCATCCCGCGCGACCACCCAATCAACGTCCAGCCCGGGGAAGGCAACCACGGGCCAAAGAACCTGCGACACGTCAGCGAGCCGAGGTACTCGACCCAGTTCGACGTCGAGCCACTACGACGCTCGAGACGGCCGGACACCAACCGCCGCAGACCAGGCCAGGGCACCAAGCACCAGCGGCGGCCCCGCCAACAGCCACAGCCACCACCCTAATCCAACGGCGCAGACCAGCGGCCGAACCGAGGCGAGGCGCACCGGCATCGCTGCCATCACCCAGTCCAGCCGCGGCAAACGTCATCCCACTGCCGCCAATTCTGGCCGATCGACCAGCCCGGATCAATCGACTGTCGGACGGGACGCTTGTCATGTGCCCCATCGGCAACAGGCGGTTTCGAGCACAAGTGGGCAGCACCAGGTGGACCTTCCACCTAAACCAGGACACCGGGGAGTTACTCCGCGTGGGACCTCCGCGGCAACGCGTAAGTGTCACCCTACGTACAACCGTCCTCACGCGCAGGGCAAGGGGCCCCGCTTCCCGAAAGAAGAGGGGGGTGCGATGAAGCACAGCTCCGCGCTAAGCAAACGCTGGCCGACGGGTGAAACTGAGTCCCCGTGCGCAAGGTATATTTATAAACTCTCGCGCAAGCTAGCCCGCACCAATCAGCGAGCAGTACGCCGGCCAGTCGAACGAGAGCGAGCGAACACGACGGGCGTCTCGTTATGGTCCGCGCTCGCGATTTCGGGCTATATAAGCCACGCATTCGAGATACTCGGCGGAGTTCCTCCTGAGCAGCTCTTCTCGACGCTCCAGGACTCCTTCCTGAGGCACTTACGTGCATTCCCCGACTCCGCAACCCCTACCGCCGCGCCGTCACCGAGTCCGGTCGTTCATTCGGCGCATTCCCATCTCCGAAGCGGGCCCGGAACATCGGGCGGCTAGGAGACGAAGCGTCGACGTACGACGCTCGGTCTCATCGTCATCGCTTGGCTCGGTCGTTATCCGACGCACTCCCATCCCCGAGTCGAGCCCGGTGCAACGGGCGGCCAGGGGACGAGTCGCCGGTGGACGACGCGCGGCCCTCTGTCGTCGTCAAGTCCGGTCGTTCCTCCGACGCATTCCCATTTCCGAAGCGGGCCCGGTGCAACGGGCGGCTCGGAGACGAATCGTCGGCGAACGACGCTCGATTTGCCGTCTTTGTCGCGTTCGCGTGGCGGACGTCCGTCTCCGTCATACCCACGCCACGCGCCTCCGTTTCCGGCGCGATCCCGTCTCGCGCCTCCTTTTCGTCGCCCTCGCGTGTGCGAACCACCGTCTCCGTTGCGTCCACGCTTCGACACCACTCGTGATTTCTGTGTGTTATCTACGTGTCACTTTTCTCTGTCCTCCAGGTGGCCGTGCGGCCACCCGCACCGATAGGACATCGCCCATCGGAGGAGTTCAATAAAGATATATTCGACTAACTGGTGTCACTCGTTATTTAGCATTTCCCTCCCGTTGTCTTCCCAATAACCCTGGGCATACTCGGAGCTATCCACGGGAAGACCAACCGTTACATAATACATACAAAAGTTGTAAGATGGTCGGATGGGTGGAACATAGTTAAACATTGAAAAACAAATGAAATTACGCCATTATAATGCAGAAATACTATTAGTGACAGATTTTAGTAGTGATTATACGTATTTATTATTGATTCTAAGATACTCAGGCTACGCGACTATCACTGTGGCACACTTATACTCATTCGGTTTCTTTATTGGGTCTCTCACGCGCGCTCAATCTTGAACTCAAAATCACACACACCCACTGCATCGCGCTCAGCTGTCTGGTGTCATTCTTCGAAATTATTCTCGATATTTATCGCAGAGTCTAAACACACGGTTAAACCCTCGTTAGTTGATTTAGAAAATTGACACTAATTGTCAAGCACTTCGACCACCCGACTCGAGCCAATGTGGCTCACGAGTCGAAAACTGTTGAACGCGACGCGACGGGTCTCGCTAGAATCTTGTGCGTCTTTAGGGCGCCATAACAATAACATGCAAAGACAATGTTTCTCTGTTTTCACAATCCACCCCCAATTCCTTCCACTAGGTTTTACCACCACCACTACAACTTCCACATCCCTTATAAATGAAATCCTCCAAACGAATTCTCAGTTTTTGGTAATCCTTCTTATAAGTGACAACTCTGTATAGTACCTATAGTAGATGTATATGAACATTTATTAAAACATTTGACGTTTTCAATTATTATCTTATCATTTAACCTAGGCAATATGTTATCTCGCGGAATTAATGAAGGATGATAATATCTTAAATATTGAATATTTAAAAGAATCTAATAACATTGTAAGGGTGAAAGTGCACTCACGGCATATTAATCATAAATATTATCAATGCTATATTGAATATGTACCACATTCAATTAGTCATACCGCTATCACACGGTATACATGTGACTGTGCTAACGGCAACAGAACAGTGGGTTGCTGTTCTCATGGCGCTACAATTATTTATTATTTATCTCACGGGCGATTTAAAGCCAAAATTGTAAAACCATCGGAGATATTAACGAAGATATTTCATAATAGTTACGTGTTTCTCGATCGTAAATTTTAATATAAATCAATTATATGTTCTCGGCGCACAGTTTCGATCAAAAATAAATAATATAAAATAATATTTTTGATCGAAACTGTGCGCCGAGAACATATAAATGAATATATTTGATGTAACACATACTGTTTCGGATTGGTAAAGGGTGGTACGAATCACTTCGCGGATAAGTTCGTTAAACTATAACTTTATTATTCCCGACGTGGGTTCGTCCACTTACACCGAACTTTGTACACTATTTTACAAATAAAGAATTAAGGTAAGCTAAAACGTTAGCGGTTGATAATTCCCGGAAGCTTCCGAGAACCCGAATTTTAGGTAAATAGCGAGAATTACTCAAGGAACCGGTCAAGAGACGCGCGACGTTCGCTTTTGTAACCGATATATCAAGGATGTGTTCGCTAGCTGGATCGTTAGAGAACTGGATCGATAGATCAGCTGGCCGTTAGCCGTCACCGTCGATCGCGTGATTGGCGGATCGATAGCGCGATCCGCCACTCAGAGTAGCGCTCCGCGGAAGGTAATCGATAGCAATCGATTACGCTCGATATCGACGGTGCCGGCCAATGACTCTGTGAGCCAGTGATCGATCCAAGATCTCGCATTTATCGATTGCCTAGCCAATAGACACGCCAACGCAGCCGACGCAGTCAGCCAATCCCAAACATTCCGCCCGCCTCGTCAGCCAATGACGAAATTGAACACCGAGAATCCATCAATGGGCGAAATTGTGACGGACGCTAGAACTGAATGGGTCGGCGGCGTGATGCGTAGTATCTGAGACAAAAAAGGGACGCGCATTAGTGAAAATGATACAAGTGATATGAAATGAGGTGATGAGAAGTATGTGCTGTGATGTGACAAGAGTGATCCAAGGTGAGTGAAATGATGAGATGAGCTAAGTTTAATGATTCCCGAAATCGACGAGGTGAATACTTGGAAAATTTGTGACTTATGTCCAGTTACTGATCGGTGGTGTAGCTGAGAGTCCAGTCCCTTGAGTATTTTCCGTATCTCTTTCATCGTCGTCCGGAGACAATAGAGGGATCAATTTATGCACCGGGCGAAGGAATTGAGAAGTGGAGGTGCGAATAGTTGCAACTCGAGCGGAACCGTCTGGTCCAGGGTGAACTCTTACGACACGAGCGAGAGGCCATTGTGTGGGAGGTACGATTTCGCTCTTGACGAGGCAGAGGGAGCCTGCCTTGATCAAATTTTTATTTTTGTTCCACTTGCTTCGCGTTTGTATCGTATTTAAGTATTCCCGAGACCAGCGTTTCCAGAAATGTTGTTGTAGCTGTTGGATCAGCTGCCACCGAGATAGACGAGATACGGGAATTTCCTCGAGACTGGGCTCTGGAAGAGCGATAAGGGGTCCTCCGATCAGGAAGTGCCCCGGAGTTAGGGCTACTGGATCGCCAGGGTCATCTGGCAAAGGCTGCAGCGGTCTGGAATTGAGACACGCTTCGATACCTGTTAGGAGCGTGGCCAGCTCCTCGAAGGACAGCAGCTGCTCACCGATGAGTCTTCGTAGGTGATGTTTAACCGATTTAACCGCCGCCTCCCAAATGCCCCCAAAGTGTGGAGCGGACGGCGGATTGAAATGCCACGTAATGCCTTCAGTGGAGGCTGCGGCGAACGGGCCGCCCCCCTTTCGGACTGATTCCTTCAGTAGGGTCCGCAGCTCGTTGTTGGCACCGATAAAGTTCCGGCCGCAGTCACTATATAGCTCGGAGCAACGGCCTCGGCGGGAAATGAATCGTCGAAGAGCAGCAAGGAAGGTTTCGGTGGACCCGTCCGACACAGCCTCCAGATGTACGGCCTTAGTAGCGAGGCAAATGAAAACTGCAATATACCCCTTCGACGTGAGCTGGCCACGACCACGACCTCGACCGGATCGAAGGTATATCGGCCCAGCGTAATCAATCCCAGATCTGAAAAATGGACGACATTGTCTTACTCTGGCTGATGGGAGATTTCCCATTTTAGGTTGTGCTGTTTGTCCCTTCCAGCGAATACAGACCGTACAACGATGAATGCATGACTTTACCATTTGACGACCCCTGAGGATCCAGCACTCCTGGCGTAGCGTTGCCAGGGTAAGCTGTGTCCCCCCGTGCAGGCATCGTTTGTGGGCGGCATCGACCCACAACTTAGCCAGAGGGGATTCGTCAGGAAGGATAGCAGGATGGGTTCTGTCGTAGGGGAGATTGGCAGCCTGTAGACGACCTCCTACTCGTAGTACTCCGTCCTGGTCCAGGAACGGGCAGAGCTTGGACAGTCTGCTTTTTGTTGATATTGGTCGATCCTTCCGAATGAGATCGATATCCTCAGCGAATGCAGCTGTCTGCTCCAGCCGCAATAAGGTAAGTTTTGCTTCCTGTATTTCGGGAGCTGTTATTACCAATTCCCCTTTTCGCCTTCCAGGAATCCATCGAAGACACCAGGCCAGTACTCGGAGTAGACGATTCAAAGTGGAAAATCGCTCTATTAGTTTGCCTGACTCGTTCTCGACTCTGCTGGCTACTGCGTGATGGACTTCTACTTCCATTGTCTCGGAGATCGTTTCTTCGAGGGTGGCTGCTGGAAGAGGATCTGGCGATGATAACCACTCGGGTCCTCGCCACCAAAGGTCGAACTCGGGAAGTTCAGCTGGAGACAATCCCCGAGACGCACAGTCGGCCGGGTTCTCTTCACTCCGAACGTGATGCCACTTGGCCAAGGGCAGCATCCTCTGGATTTCTGCAACTCTGTTGGCTACATAAGTCGGCCATCGAGACGGGTGTCCCTGGATCCAGCTGAGTGCTACCGAGGAGTCAGACCAGAGATGCAATTCGACCTCTTGCCAGTCGAGTATCTTAATGACGTGCTCGACGAGCCTGGCCAGCAGGAAGGCTGCACAGAGCTCCAGTCTGGGCAGAGACACCCGCTTCAGTGGAGCCACTTTAGATTTGGCCACAATAAGCGATACCGTTACCGCTCCTTCAGCAGTGATAGTGCGGGAGTAAACTACCGCAGCATAGGCGCGCTCGGACGCGTCAGCGAAACCATGTATCTCCAGAGGCTGCAGTGACGAGCTGGTTCCTAGCCATCGTGGGACCCGCAGGCTCTGCAGCGCAGGGAGTTGATGTTGGAACTTCTGCCACATCGATTCTTCCCTTTCTGGCAGAGGGGTGTCCCAGTCGACCTTCAAGAGCCAAAGCGATTGTATGAGCACCTTAGCTGAGATTGTGACCGGCGCCAGCCAACCTAGAGGATCGAACAGTTGCGCTGTTCCGCTGAGTACCGAGCGCTTCGTGAACCCGGAGTTCTTGAGTGAATTCACGGCGGTGACCTGAAAACAATCAGAGGACGGTATCCATTTTATACCCAGGACGCTGTGGAGGGTAGGCGAGTCCCATTCGACGATTCCCTTCCGCTCGTCGTTGGAGAGTCCGACTAGCAGTTCCTTCGAGTTGGATGCCCACTTGCGAAGTGGGAATCCGCCCGCCATGAGGAGTTCCCGCAGTTCACTTTGTTTGCGCCTGGCCTCTGGAAGGGTGTCGGCTCCAGTGAGGACATCGTCCATGTAGACGTCCTGCAGTAGAACGCTGGAGCCCAGGGGGTACTGCTGCTCCTCATCCTTGGCGAGTTGATGGAGGCAGCGGATGGCCAGGTAAGGTGCACACGCCAATCCATAAGTAACTGTGTTGAGTTCATAGTCAACAATGCCACCTTTCAGTTCCGGCCTCCACAGAATCCGCTGCCATTTTCGGTCCTCAGGGTGTACAAGAATCTGGCGATACATCTTCTCGATATCTGCCGAGAAAACAATCGCGTGCAGCCGCCACCTCAGCAGCACGTCAGCCAGATTGGGCAGCAGATTCGGACCCCGGAGGAGGAAATCGTTGAGGGATTTCCCATTGGAGGATGGCATTGACCCATTGAATACGACTCTCAATTTTGTAGTTGAACTGGATTCCCGCCACACACCGTGATGCGGTAGATGGTATCCCTCCCGGGCAGAAGGGTGAGGCGATGGTACCATGTGCCCCATCGATTCGTAGGCTTCCAGGAACTCTGAGTAGGCTACTTGAAACATGGAAGAGCGCCGAAACCTGCAGTTCAGGGACTCCAGCGTTCGAATGGCGATGCGGCGGGAGTCTCCCAACTCTGGAGTACGGTTAAAGGGCAAGCGCACCATATACCGGCCCTCTGGTAATCGACGGTGAGTCTGGACGAAGTGTTCTTCAGCCCTTAGCTCGTCAGCAGTGATCGGAATCGAAGTTGCGATTTCTTCCTGCTCCCAGAATCGAGTAAGAAATTCCATTAATTCTCGATCAATATTACAATGGTGCATTGTAATCTCCGAACTGTCTGTAGCCTCATCGTTCTCCGTCTTGACGCCTCCAGTAAGGACCCAGCCAAGGGCAGTCTCCTGAGCAACGGGAGTGCTAGGAGGACCTCTCTTCACTCCTTCGCGAAGTATGAGGTTGTAGGAGTCTGCTCCCAGAAGAACGTCGACGGAATCGGCAAGGTAGTAGCCTGGATCTGCGAGTTCTAGTCCCTGAACATGTGGCCAAGCGGAGACGGCAGGTAGATTTCGAGGCCTGTATCTGGAGAGTTCAGGGATGATGTAAACAGGTATCTGAATCTTGAGCTCTCCTCCACCGAGAGGAGAGAGGACCAGTGTGGTCCTCCCCCTAGTGAATCTGGCCTTGCCCCCTCCGACACCAAGAAGAGGAACTCGAGCTTGTCTCCTCTTGACGCCGATCCGCTGGGCCAGTGCTTCCGTGATCAGCGACACCTCACTGCCGGGATCGATTAATGAGCGAACTACACAGTCCCGTTCACGAGGGCCTATAACCTTGACACGAGCAGTGCTGAGAAGGACGGATGTGGATCGACTCACGTGAGTAGAGGAGTGCTGCACGCTGACTCCAGCACCGTTCGCTTCCTTGGGAGTGGCGGAAGCTTCGTGCAGAGTAGTATGATGCTTCCCGTTGCAATGCATGCACCTCTTAGGGGATTTGCAGGTTGGCGAGGAATGTTTCCCTAAGCAATTGAAACAGAGACCAAGTAATCGTACTGTTTCTTTCTTCTCGAAGGGGTTCTTCTCTTGGTACCGGCTGCAGAACAGGACGTAGTGGTTCCCGTTGCAGAGGGGACATGTCTTCCCAGTTGAAGTAGCCGCTGTCACCTGATGCACCTTCACGGCCTTAGAAGGTGACCTTTTATTATCGTAGGATCCATCGGGCTGCGCTGACTCTAGGGCTTCGCAAGTGTGGACTCGTCCCTCCATGAACACCCTTAATTGCTCCAAGGTTGGAACCTCCTGGGAGTGCTGAAGAGATTCCTCCCATTCCCGACGAGACTGTCGATCTAACCTCTCAGCTGTCAATTCGACAATCCAGTCGGCGCAGCTAGTGACGGGTCGACCTAGATTAATGAGAGCGTCGATGGCATCGAAGGTTTCGTCGAACAATCTCTTCATTTCGGAAGCTGACTCTTTCCGCATTGGAGCAAATGAGGCTAGCGATCGGATTTGAGCTTGCACTAGGAGTCGAGTATTGTTGAACCGGCTGTTCAGCTTGTCCCAGGCAACTTGGAAATTTTCCGACGTCGTTTTTAAATTTCTTAGCAGAGAGGCAGCGCTGCCCTTCATGCAACTCTTAAGGTATTGAAGGCGTTCAACAGGGTACAAAGACGAGTCGTTTATTATGAGCGCAGTAAATAGGTCACGAAAGGATGGCCAGTCCTTGTAATTGCCCTCGAACGTTGGGAGCGCCAATTTTGGCAACACGGCGCGTGACCTTTGAGCAATCGTCTCGCTGGCCGTTGCGTTTGAACTTGGAGGCTCCTTAACGGTCGAAGCAGCCTCGTGTTCGCGAATCAAATCTAGTACTGCTCCCGATTGTTCGATGTAGCTCGACTGAATCTCACTATATTCGTCGTCCTTGAAATACTGGCTCTCGCCTATTTTAACGTCTTTTCTTACAGCTTTACGGACTTCAGAATCCCCTTGGCAATATTCCACCCATAGTCGCTCTATGGTGTCACGGGAAGCCTGAAGTGATCCTAGAGAGATGTTGGACTTTCCCTTCTTCTTCAAGTTGGGGAGAACACGAGCGAGACGTTGAGCTGTTAGCCGTTGATTCTCAATAAGGTCAGCCATTTTTGCAGCACGCGGTCGAAGCACTAACGGTTCGAATAACGTATTTTTCACCTTTCAGAACTGCAGCGCTGAATCCGGCTCGAAGGACCAAATGTTTCGGATTGGTAAAGGGTGGTACGAATCACTTCGCGGATAAGTTCGTTAAACTATAACTTTATTATTCCCGACGTGGGTTCGTCCACTTACACCGAACTTTGTACACTATTTTACAAATAAAGAATTAAGGTAAGCTAAAACGTTAGCGGTTGATAATTCCCGGAAGCTTCCGAGAACCCGAATTTTAGGTAAATAGCGAGAATTACTCAAGGAACCGGTCAAGAGACGCGCGACGTTCGCTTTTGTAACCGATATATCAAGGATGTGTTCGCTAGCTGGATCGTTAGAGAACTGGATCGATAGATCAGCTGGCCGTTAGCCGTCACCGTCGATCGCGTGATTGGCGGATCGATAGCGCGATCCGCCACTCAGAGTAGCGCTCCGCGGAAGGTAATCGATAGCAATCGATTACGCTCGATATCGACGGTGCCGGCCAATGACTCTGTGAGCCAGTGATCGATCCAAGATCTCGCATTTATCGATTGCCTAGCCAATAGACACGCCAACGCAGCCGACGCAGTCAGCCAATCCCAAACACATACAGTACCGGTTATTGACGAAAATAGTGACGAAGATAGAATAAATTATGTATATTATGATTCCTAGAATTCTCATTTACACGTACATAATGTCTCTTGTGTTGAAAAAGATACAATTGATTAAGAAGAGACTTAATCTCCTGATAAGAATTATTAAATAGCGTCCTAAGGAACACAATACTATACAGGGTGTCCCAAAATTCCTCCGACACCCGAAAATGGGAGGTTCCCTGGGTCATTTGAAGCGACATTTTCCTTTACAAAAATGGCGTCCGAAGCTTTGTTTAGGAGTTATTAACGAAAAACACGGACAAATCAGAGCGCGATCTAGACATGCGATAGCACGTTCGGCCAATTGACAGTTGGCGCGTCGGTCCGATTGTGCTAACTCGCGTCTAGATCGCGCTCTGATTGGTCCATGTTTTTCGTTAATAACTCCTAAAAAAAGCCGCGGACGCCATTTTTGTAAAGGAAAATGTCGCTTCAAATGACCCAAGGAACCTCCCATTTTCGGGTGTCGGAGGAATTTTGGGACACCCTGTATATTGTCCTATTATAATGGCGTAATTTCATTTGTTTTTCAATGTTTAACTATGTTTCACCCATCCGACCATCTTACAACTTTTGTATGTATTAGATAGATAACAGAACATTGTTGTTGAATTTTTTGAAAGTGGTCACTCGAAGGGTTGTTTGCAATTCCCACCCCTAAAGAATTTAATAATTTTTTTCTACCCTTAATAATATGATCACAATTGTGAAAAAAATATATGATATGAAGGACGTAAGTACGAGTATTTTCGTATTTTTTTATCTGAATATCTTAATTAACAACCGAGAAAAAAATGATATAGTTAAGGGTATTTACCCTCATATAATCCTTATATGAAGGGTCAGCGACTTGAAATTTTGGGGGGTTATTTTTCAACCTAAAACCAACGTTTTCCACACAATTTCAATAAAAATCCAGGGGGGGGCCGATTCACTATTCTTAGTCTGCTAGACCCTTTAAAATGTACAAACTATGTTAAAAATATATATTCATTTCACATAGAAACGTTTTATTACTGTAATAATTGCATTAATACAAAGAGTCTAGCAGGATCCAAAGTCAAAAGTGTCCTTGCATCAATTGTACCGGGCTATGCACTATTTAATAACTCATAAAAAGAAAGAATTGGACACCAAGTTTGAATCCTTTCTCTTAACCAGGAGGTTAATTAAAGGGTAAAAACTAATTATTGGTTTTTGCCACATTGTTCAATTTTTCATACATAGTATTTGCAAAAAAATCTGAAAAAATTCACAATCGTAAGGAATCATATCTACAAAATTGTAAATTTTATTTAGAATTCTTAAATATACATTACATAGGGACAATGTGGCAAACACCAATAATTAGTTTTTACCCTTTAACTACCCTCCTGGTTAAGAGAATGAGTTCAAACTTGGTGTCGAACATTAAAATAATTTATAAAGAAGCTAATTTACATCAAAGGTTATTATTGGAAACAATTCATACGATTAAACACCATAGCGTAAATCTTACGTATGAAACTCCTAAGATACATGAATACTACGCAACGTTACTGAATCAGTAATGTTTTATGATGAAATTCTTTCCAACCAAAATAACCTGTATTTATTTTCTCGAATTATTAAACAATCTCATATTACATAAATTAATTGTATAAAATTCTTAAAATAACAGTTGAATGTTAATAATTGAATTTACCGTTTTTGATATATTCGCATAAGTGGGCTAAAAGACGTATTTAACTTCCCGATTCATAGGGAAGTTACTGTAATTGTTTTTTCAAATTTACTGTTTAATATCGGTTGGTATAACCTAGATCGTTTCGAATATATTCAGTGTCTTGATAACAAGCATTTACGACACACGTACAACACGTGGATCACTCGTCTTTTGGGGACTCGTTGCAATCGGATTCCTCGCGGCTGAATAAGCTCGCCGTGCCGGGGTTCGCGGATGGTGCAAGGAGACGGGGAGTTCGGTAGGGACGACACAGGTCAACTCAACAACACTTTATGTTTTAAACTCGCCATTCGCAGGCTCGCGGGGTATGGCTCCCTCTTGGGGATGGTTTCTCTTGGTGCAGTCTCAGACTGCACGTGTTATGTTCCTTGCCGCGACAGGCCGGTGGCCGGTGGCAGCCAAGTCCGGAATTCGTCCCGAATTCGTCACGAATTTTCGCGGTCCCATTCGAGTACGTTGTCGCACCGTACGTCGTCGAAGAGTCGGGCGATGGCCGTGAGAAACGATACTTACTGTATGTTCTGACTTTGATCAGCATTCATACGCGGGTAAATTCTGGAAAGCGAGAGAGCTTCGGTGTCCGTGTCGCGCGTTTTATATTCTTCACAGACTGCTGACGTGGCGTATTCGGTCGAACGGTATTTTTGCGTCTCTTTCTCGCGAGATGTTCTCTGACGCGGAGAAAACGGTCTCGGTTATTGTCAGTGTGTTTCGGGTTCAGGCGAGCGATCCGATTCGTACACAGGCCTGGTACGACCAGGTCTGTTACAAAGTTAGTTTTATGAACAACATTTACAAACAATTTGTGTTACTACATTCAAACAGTTTAATAGTATATTTTGAAAATTGTACAATAAATTATATTTTTACAAACGCAATGCAAATACATCTTGAAAAGGATTTAAACTAGAATCGAAACGTCGATGATTATTTGATAATCTGCAAAATTGTTCATTGATTTCTCAGTAGTAATTGATCGAACCGTATCGCCGAGAACATTAAACATTTGTTATTCCCTATCTTCTTAATGTCTTTTATTTCGTCGTTTCTCAACTCTATCTTTTCCCAAACTCTCTTGATCTTCTCTTTTATATAATTTTCCTCCACCTTTTCCCCCTTATCAGTAGGTTATTCTTCTTCTCCTCTCTTTTCCTCTTATCTTGTCTAATTTCCATCCTCTTTAGTCTGCTCCTGTTCTCCTCCAATATCTCTCCTCCCATCCACCCTTTCTCCTTCCCCTCTTTTTCCCATCTCTTCCTCTCCCCGACCTAACCCTCTATCTTTTACGCCTTTCCTTCTAATCCTTCCATCTTCTTCTCTATTTTTTCGCTCCTAATTTCCTTCTCCCTCCTCTTCTTCCCCCCGTCCCTCTCTCCTCCCTCCACTCCTCCATCACCCTTGCCATACTCTCTTGCTTTCCTTACCTCTTCCATCGTCCTGTTCCTTTCCTCCTGACTCTCCCTTATTTCTTCCACCATCTTATTCCTTTCATCCTTACCCTCCTTCATCTCTTCCCTCAACCTCTTAATTTCTTCCAATAAAATCCTATATACTCTCTCTTCCCACCTATTCCCGCTATCTGCCCTCCCTCCCCCTTTCCTGTCCTTCTCCGGCGCGGCGTCCTCCTCATCACTGTGCTTCTTTTAAAAGCTGGTCCTTGCTCCCCACCCTCTCCCTTTCTCTTAACCCCTTCTTCCCTCCCTCTTTTTCCGTACCAAATACTCTCTAAACTTCTCGTACATTTCAACCCTTCCTTGCCTACTCTTTCCATATCCCAGATCTCAGTTCTTTTTCCTTTTCTACCTTTAATTTTCTCTTTCCTACCTTTTTCTTCCCACTCATTCTTCTTTGCCCCTCCTCCTTCTTCTACCTATTCCTTTATCTTTACCTTTATTCTTACCACCTGCTTCGTTTCAAAATTTGCCGCTCTCCTAGGCTACCTCTGTCTCCCACTAGCTCGCGCTACCCGTCATACTTCGATTCGGCGCAAATATGCTATTACCTGCCAACCTAACCTATCTATCCTCCGTACACCTTCCCCTTTCTTTCTATTCCCTTTCACTCCTTTCTGTCTTTCTCCCTTCCCTCCTTTCTGTCTTTCTCCCTTTCCTTCCTTTCTGTCTTTCTCCCTTTCTCCCCTATCAATCCTAATACCACGCTTGCCCTTCTCCACCGTTTTTACCTTTCTCACTCCTTTTACTTCCTACTTTCTCACACATTATTTCGCTCAACACTCTCCGTACCTCACTCTTTCACGCAACCGGTAACGGAAGCCCTGCCGTAGGGGAAACAATAGGATCCCACGCTTGACGAAATTCCAGAGTGATGACGTCTCGTTTAGAAATCAGGCTTCTTGAATATTAATATAAATGTATAATTTGCCTGACTCGGGAAAACAAGGAGGGAATGTAATGACGGACGTTACACTATACACGTTTTAAACAAATAAACAATGTATTTAAGTCTTATTTGGGTTTTCAACTTACAGTTCATGCTGGTATGCATCACAGAAAAATTTCACAAATATTTCCACTACTAGATGATCAAAACAAAAAACTAGCTGGTTATTGTTGCTCGCTCGCTTCACGAGCTCGCGGGTGGGGTTGTTGTTTCTCGCTCGTTTCGCGAGCTCGCGGGTAGGACTGCTCTTGCGAGAGGGTTAGTGGTACGCATTGCTAGTGGAGCATGCAGCTATTAATGGTTTTTTTTATTTTGTGTGTGACTCTCCACTAGCCACACAAAGAAACTTCCCGATTCGTTAGTCGTAAGCGGTAACATTAGCATTAGTTGCATAATTTAAAAAAATTTTTTTTTAAAAATTAAAAAAAATTTTTTTTTAAAATTAAAACAAATTTTTTTTTTAAAAAGTGTTTTACACGATCTCTCACCTGCTCGGAATCAGCGATGGGAAACAAATCGCGACTTTACAGTACAAAATTTTTTGGGCACTCTGTACAGTGTGGTGTCAGTAGGGTGGTCCTTATTTTTCGACTTTCGAAATGTTTTGGTCTTACCCCTCTAAAGTATGACACTTGGTGAAAAAAAATAATATGTGCAAAATTTCAGCTCGATCGGAAAATGGAAACCCGTGCCGCAAAGCGCTTGAAAATTGATTATTTTTGAAAATTGATTTTCTCCATTATAGTACATCGTAAATATACATTCCTATATATCGCTGAATTTGTTTTCTCATGCTCTATAACTGTATGCAAATAAAGTACAAAGTTATCGTTAGAAAAGTTTACGTCACTTTGAAATTTCGAAAATTGGATTTTAAAAAAAAATTTTTTCTTCAGCATTATATTTACTTCGACTAACAGTACAACTTTTGTTTGACATATTTTTTCATATATCAATATAATGCTGAACAAAAAAATTTTTTTAAAAATCCAATTTTCGAAATTTCAAAGTGACGTAATCTTTTTTTACGATGACTTTGTACTTTATTTACACATAGTTATAAAGCATGAAAAAACAAATTCAGCGATATATAGGAATGTATATAAGACAAAGAATAATATTGAGGGATTTCCAGGAGAATAACCAAAATGTGTTGCTCTAAAAGAAAGAGGTTATAATTAACGTATGATGTATATACAATATATACAGATATGTACAGTGGTTTACCTAAAAGAAAGAGAAACGACAATTAAAGTCTATTCTCCTCGATCACGGTTAGTGTCGTTAATTTTATTTGTCACGTCACGTCACGTTTTAATTATCACGCTATTTTTATTTATCATGTGCTCTCTTACGTTATCAATGATCTCTCTCGTTGAGTATCAATATATATCGATTGGAGGACGCGCTGAGCTAATAAAGCGCGGCTACTATGAATTAAAGAAAGTATTCTTTCTTTACATGTATATTTACGATGTACTATAATGGAGAAAACCAATTTTCAAAAATAATCAATTTTCAAGCGCTTTGCGGCACGGGTTTCCATTTTCCGATCGAGCTAAAATTTTGCACATATCATTTTTTCACCAAGTGTCATACTTTAGGGGGGTAAGAGCAAAACAATTTTTGGCTCCTATAGCTAAAGACCACCCTAGTGAACCTACGATGCGTCAACTGCCATTGAGTGGACTACGGCTAGTCTGTTTTGATTCAGGATAGATGTTCGCCAACCACCAATTCAAAATAATTTTTTGGGGAGGGGAGGGGGTGTAAGCATTTACATAATGTTTATAATTTTTTTATGTTTTAGAATTCGACTTCAAGATTAAGCGTGTCTACTCGGCACACGTCAATTTCTCTGCGCCTTGCAAAACATTTTACACATCATTATTGTATATTAGACAATATAATACTTCAATTTTAATTGACAGAAAAATCAATATAACTCATTTTATTCTAATATAACAAATAGCGTTCTAAGTTTCGTAACAGATTTGTTAACAGTTTATACCACATTTATTTGCTTCTGTTTATCTTTAATAGTTCCACCGGATATTTTGGATTACCAAACAAGTACAGACATGATAGTACAAGAAGGGAGCAATGTAACATTGCGTTGTGCGGCAACAGGATCACCGGAACCTACCATTACCTGGCGACGTGAAGATAATCAATTGATACTTTTGCCAAATGGAACTGAAGGTAAGTCGGAATTCTTATTGAAATAGATAACGTCTTAGCCCGAATAAAACTTAATAAATATTTGAATTCAGTTTACTCATTTTATAACTCTCGACTGTATGTTAATTCGGTTGGAGTTTATTTCATCATACATGTTTCAAATCGGTATTTAATATAAAATGTGTAACGGATCCGGTTCATCGGTCGCGGCGGTATCTCCTCGTTGCCGAATAGCTCGCCGCGCCGAAGTTCGATAACGAACGAGGAGATCGTTCGTGTCAGAATGGACGTGGTGCTTGGTGTCGAAACAACTCTACAGGTTTACGTTTTCACGTTCGCTGATCGCACTCTCGTGGGGACTCATGAGGTCCGCGTTTACAGAGCGCGTACACGGTGTCTTCAGAGAGGGACTCGTCGACAAAGAGGAGTTTGCGGTAAGACGCGTTCGCGTAGATGCCGATTCGCGTCGCGGTGACTCTATTGGATCTGGTGCACGGCGAACAGGTACGGGGAATTAGCAAAAACCGGTCAGGATGTTTTAAGCCTCGATGTCGTCGATATGGCGAGTCGAGGCTCAGGAAGAACGGGGAAACGTTCTGTAGTCGTAGACACGGCAAGTCAGAATATGGAAGAATCGGATGCTATGTTTCGAAGTCGTTGACACGGCGAGACGAAAACATATAGAGTAAAAACTGGGATTGGTACTGTAGGAAGTTGAGCCTGCAGATTCAAACGACGACGTTGAATCGAGGAAAAAATGCAGTGTCTCGATCTAACTGGTCAGCGGTTGACCGCCGACAGTTACAATCCCAAACTGTAAATACGTGATAGGTTAACGACCGAGCGAGCGAGCGAGAAAACAACGAATAATAAAGAGAGCGTTATGAGTATATATGTATATATTGGACGAGGTAGGTCAGGCGGGGAGTCTTCGGAGAAATTTAAAAGCAGACAAAGGTTTTTAAGTAATAACACGAGACACGAGAACACGATACGCGTTTTGAGATTTGTGCGCGAGTCGATGTTATAATTGTATTTATTAAGTATTTAATAAACAGCTCTCTAAAGAAACCCAGATTGAACCTTCCTGACTCTATAGTAATTACAAGAAAAGCTGCTGCTAGGTCCATGTTTCAAACGCGGGGTCTGACGTCACGAGAGACGCGAGCTGTGCTCTTCGCGGAATTTATATTCTTACTCGGTGGTGAAGGGCGGTGGTGCGAAAGTGGTGTGTCGCGGAAGTTCCGGTGACGTGGTGTATCTGGTTTTACCATATTTGACTTCCGTGTACCGCCAAATATGGTTTATAGACGCGGGGGCGCGGTGCGATCGGTACCCAATGTGTTGAGTCGACGGCGCGGTTCGGCATCCCTCGGTATTGGTCGTCGCGATTCGGGTTTTGGCAAGCGGTCTGCTAGTAACAGGTCTGTCATATCGCAGGTCTGTTACAAATTCACTCAATTACATTAAGAAGATATTTCCCAATTTTACTACAGAAAGGGGTATGTGTTAGATGGACGAAGTTTAGATACTTCAACTGTGGAAAGTAACTTATGTTTTGCTTCAGAGAATGTTTTAAGACAGTATGTAGCCATAGCAAGGAATAAATTAGGAAATTCTGGAAAATATGGATTTATTTTAGGATTAGGATTTTTTGGTACAGGAAATGCGAAGGAAGATTTCGTTTAACATATTCAGAATACAATACGTAAATACGAAATACAATTCTATAGAACTCTAGAAAAATCACATGTGTACTCTAGCTAGGTTCCGTAGTACAATCAACCAGGAGGTGCTCTGTCCTCTCTCGCTCGATAAGGCGTCCAGGTATTATCACCGTACTCTCCTTGTCGAAGCGAGCGGCCAGGAACACTCTTCCGTTCCCTCTCGGCAGACGTCCAGATATTTTCGCCGTACTCTCCTGCCGAGCTCTGGACGGCCAGGAGTTGACCCGTTCTCTCTCGTTCGACAGGCGTCCAGGTATTATCGCCGCACTCTCCTGTCGGGGTGCTAATGCTAACAAAGAGCGGCCGTAGTCCTTACCTCGTCCTCTCTCTCGGAAAAGCAAATAGGTCGAGTCGCTCTACGAACCCTCTATTTATACTCATTCGTTACTATCCGCGATCGTGAAAATCAACAACCCAGTTGTTAAGGATGTTCTGGAGGTATATAAAAACGCAATAAAATTTTTGAAAATTTGACAAGATATAATTCTTACTAAATTAATGCAATCACAAAAGTTTGGGTTCGATTCACTGCATCGTTTAATATTTATAGCAACTTAAAGTTTGCTCATTTTAACACGTTTTCTTATGGAGAATTCATAAAATGCCACTTCAAACCCTACTTAAACCTTGAAAATACGCAACTGAAAACTCCAATTTTTTTATATATATAATCAAAATTATGTAATTAAGTATGTTCAAAATTTATTAGGATTCACTAAGTAGTTACAGAGGAAAAAATTATAAACTGTTAGAAAACGTGAAATTTATCGTGTTGTCATCTAACTAGCATGGAAACGCGACAACAGTGTAGACCACTGAATATAGCTACTCTATCATCTATGATGCAGACGATGATTGCGCGCGACGTTTCAATACTTGCTGGTATATACTTGGTTCATAACCAAACATTTATGGCATCGTATTGAGAGTTGTGATCCCAGACATTATAGTCAAAGATAATGCTTCTTTACAAGATGTACACCATAACTGTTCACCAAGTAATCTTAGATCTACTATGCGTCGTAATTGATTTATACTTGTCAAAGTCACGATAGTGTTCAAGATTGGCGCGCCCGAGCGCCATATTGTCAAACCGGCACCGCGCGATCCCGCCAACACTAGCTCGATCCCGCCGAAACCGCGAGCGATATCGTATGCCATCGAGGCTTACGCGGGTAATAGATCGGCTGCGTGATTGGTCTATTCTCACTCTCGATCCTTCTGGAAAGTTCGCGAACGCACAACCGGAACCACCGGTGCGTGACTAACTTCCAGGAGGATCGAGACAATAAAAGAAAGTGACAACCGTCATCTCGCTCTCACAGCGACATAACAGCTGATTAACGTCAAACAAAACGATTCCTCTATTTCATTTTCAAAGTCATCTTTATTTCAATTCATTATATATCAGTTCATTACACAGTGTAGTTTGACAATCTGTTTATAAGTGCAAATATAGTTTATGTATACATAGATCCATACATTCTTGCTCACAATTCCAGTTATACAGTCCACTCCTCTTCCATTCAAATCCACGCGTTAGCACACGCATCCATTCCGTTCAGTCTTGCATCCTGTCTCTCATTCCACTCACACTGCATTCCTGTTTCACATTTCTCAGTCATTCCATTCTTTCCAATCCTCGTACCTGTCATTTCGGTCGACCAAGACCGCTCACTCTCGAACAATAGTTTTCAAACGTACACAATACTACCAACTCTCAAATACAGAAACAGACAGCTGAGTCCAGTGTTGTCACGATTTTTATTATTAAGAGAACATCATTTTACGCAAATATCACATGTTTGTTTTCAGTAATAACCATGAATATTGCTTTCTGGGGTATTTTTAATGTATTTAACTATTTACTTTTAACTTCTTATTGCGTAATTACATATATTGAATATCACAAATTTATTATCTTGAAGTTCAAATCAGGGGACAATCATTCACAAAAGTCACTTACAATTTTTTATAGTATGAAGACAATTTGATTAAAAAACTAGCTGGTTATTGTTGCTCGCTCGCGGGTAGGACTGCTCTTGCGAAAGGGTTAGTGGTACGCGTTGCTAGTGGGGCATACATCTATTAATGTTTTTTTTTTAATTTTGTGTGTGACCCTCCACGAGCCACACAAAGAACTTCCCGATTCGTTAGTTGTAAGCGGTAACATTAGCATTAATTGCATAATTTAAAAAAAATGAAATATATATAATTACGTTTGTTTATTTGGTGGAAAATTTCCATCCTCTCGTATAAATTGCATTGTTGAATGAACTCCTTTCGAAAAAAACTAAAAAATCTAAAAAACTGCTTGACCAATATGGACCAAAATCTAATCAGCTCTAAGTTACGACGGGGCACATCGATTGCATCATTCATCATTCTGATCGCGTTGTTACTTTTTCAGAAAACGTTCACGAAAAATTTGATAACATAAAAACGGCCATACGCGCGCACACACACTAACAATTTGATAAAAATAGTCTAAAATGACTCCAATGACCATGAAACGTGAAGATCTGCTAAAAATTCGATTTTCGATTTTCGGGGTAATTACAGTAACTTCCCTATGAATCAGGAAGTTAATAAATATAAGGTGAAATTCACGAATTAAACGAAAGCTTTTTAAATTAATCTATTTTTTGAATGCAAAATATACTTATAAATGGCTTTTATTGCCAATATATCGATGGATTTCGAATTTCTTGTACTTTTGTCTCCCATTGTACCTCCAGAACATCCTTAAGCGCGATTCGTCTTTTCGCGCGCTCCCCTTACGTCTCTACTTCACGTCAGTCGTCTACAAACTATTGTTTTAGAAGGTTTTAGAAACTTTTCGGTCTGACAATTCTAAAATTATCTATACATGCTACAAGTATAAAATTATATATGTTGCAACGTTGCCCCCGTGCGAACGACTTTTTATGGCCGTCGGACAGAGTCAACCCCGGGGATTTACGGGCACTGAGGCCGGGCCGTGCGCGGCCGCGCGGTCACGGTCTCCTCGGGACAAAGTGCTTCTCCGCGAAAGCTCTATTGAAACACGAAACTCGAGTTCGGGCGCCAGGTACTCGGAAGTACCGCACGAAATGCAGCCAGATGCCGGGAATCGGGGAAGCCGAATCCGAAGAGAGCCTCCGCGGAACGCGAACGGAAGGGTTGACGCGAACGGCCAGGAATCCGGACACAGGGAATAACGGGGACTACCCTCGCGGCAGGGCGGATCACGCAGGTCAAAAGTAATCGAGGCGGAATTGGGCTCAATGTCATTTATTGAAGATACTTCAATTCGTCCGAATTACAATAGGGCGGCCACGTGGCCGCGAACCGAGAGCCCGCGCTCCTTGTACACTTTTGCGGAAGATGGACGCCCGCGGAGCGCGTTCCTTACTCGATACCGTTCGCGAAATTACGGTTCGCCGGTACTGTTCTCGCGAGGCGCAGGTGGACGGCGCGACGGATTTTCGGGACTGTCGCGGGAATTTTCCTGTCCGATCGCCGACGGAAATCGACTCGCCACGCGCGCTGAATAATCCGCGGTCGTACGGGTCGGACGGACTCGTAGCTCAAGCGATACTCTCGCTCAAAGCGTCCTCAAGACGGACGCGAGCCGAAATTCGAGGACGAGGCGAATCCGCGTCGTCCCCGCACCAAAATGGACGAGCCAACGCTAACGCGAGATCGGGGAATCACAAAGTCGACTTACCGTGGTTGGCTTGCTCGCTTTCGCCTCTCACGTCTCCGAACTTTGGGGCCGGATTGTCTGCTCGGGAACCAAAATCCACTCGCGACTTTTTTTATTCGGGAATCGAAACCGGGTCTTCGGAATTTCGGGACCACGTTCGGCGTGCTCGCCGTTCGGAACTCAGTGCGACAGTGACTCCGCGATTCGCGCCGACCGAAAGCCACGATTCTCGTTCTCCCCCCACTCTATCGGCCCTATAGACTTCCCGATTGGCGCTCTTCGCTACGCGACTAGATGGTCGCAGGATCGTATCCTCGGGCAGGTCCTCGGGCCCCAGACCTGTAATTTTCGCCAAATGTTCGCCCCTTTCGGCGAACGGGGAAGAGCCATTCTTTCCCCTGGAATTCTTCAATCCACCCCCGCCGGGATTCAGTGCAAACGGGGTGAGACGACGGCCGGACCACCCATATACGATGATCAACCTGAATCTCTTAGTCCCGGTACGTCGTCTCCGTGGGTCGAGATTTCCCCCAATGGTACCAGTATTGGATTTTCGCCAATTAGTGGCCAATTGTTTTCCCGGGCCGATCCTTGAGCGGGCGCCTTTCGATATTTCTCCTCGGCCAATCGTGCCCTCGGCACGTCCCTGAAACGTTGCCGTACTCGGCACGCACGATAGATGGCGTTAGTCGCGTGAATCTTTTCGGAAGTCTTTCCTTCAGGAGCGCTCTTATGTCGACGAGTGGGTTCGTGACAGTTTGAGGTCGGTCCGGTCCATTCTTAACGGTATTGTAACCGTTTTTGTAAAACGGGGTGACGTCGCAGACTTGCAACGTCACAGTGTTTACGAAACCATTGCTATATTGATTGCGAGTAACTTTTGATGAGAAATCGGTTTGAGAAATTGATTCAAGTGCGTATTAACACTATGGAGTGTTTCTATTGCAAAATATAATATTTTTCATAATCAAGCTTGCGCGATGATCATATTAGAAACCAATTGATTGGTTTTATCAATTTATTGTTATATTAATTGAAATTCAATTAAAGTAATAAGTTGTTCGCGTATGCAGAGAGCACGAGCACAAAGGAGGAACACTTTTCGATTCACTTTCGAGTGAACAAGAATTACGTTTATTTAAACGGCACTATTTGTTGACCACTCCGCAAACGAGGTATATGTTATAAGCGTGCATTTGATAACAGTTGAATCCGGACCTCGAGAAGTCCGCGTGCACGGTACAACGAGAGTGCAGCGTCGAAGCGATAAGCGCGTGTGTTTCAAACGATCTGTCTCGATCAAAATTGTGGTCCGCTGTGTCGAAGACGATAATCCAAATATTATGGAGATGAGTGGTGGACACACAGATTTTCGGCGTCGAGTCGCGTAGCGCTCTCGCGACGCCGAATTGTGTAACGACTTTCTCGGAATTACATTTAGCAAGGAGTTCGAATAGTAAGCATAAGTGAATGATAAATAAAAAATCATTCGAAAAACTAATATTGATCACCTTTAAGGATTTAAAAATATGGTGGTATTTGCTTCGAAAGCCAAATTGTTTCCTTGTGTAATTTTTTGTATATGTAATGAGTTCATACTTAAAAAATAGGCCAAGCATGTTTAAAACTATGTCTTACAACTCACATTGAGCATTTGTTATTTTTGTTCAAAAACAGAAGACGAATAAGGGTCATTACTATGGGTCAAAGGAGACATGTTATATTCCTAATACAAAAGTGTCCCTTGCTAACGGAAGCCATATTTTTGATCTTCATATATGTTGCCCAGATCATCATTCTGAAGAACTTTACCCTATACATGCATCCATCGTTCGGTTTTATTTCCCGAGGCATTCGTAAAAAACTTGAATCTTGAATCAATTGTTTATCAAATGTAATAATTAAGTTTATTAAATGTATAATAATTAAATGTTATTTGTCTGGTACTTGTCGAAATGCTAGGATCTCCATGATTTGTAGATTGTTGGGATTACGTTTGGGAGGTAGCGGAGAGGGCCAGCCGTCAGGTCGGCTCCCGAAGAGCAGCTTCCATGATCATCTCTAAAGCTTCTGAATACTATCAACCACTCTCTATTTGTGGATATGAAGGCGGCTTTTGATTCCGTGGATAGAGAGGTGTTAGCGAGGTCAATGAGGAAGGCGGGAATAAGAGAAGGGTTGGTGCAGAGATGTGCGGAAATTCTAAGGGAAACGAAGAGCAAGGTGAGGGTGGGAAAGAAAGAAGGAAACAGTTTTTGGACGGTAAAGGGAGTAAGGCAGGGCTGCCCACTGAGTCCAATGCTATTTACGATATTGATAGCGGATATGGAGGAGGAGTTGAAGAAGGGGAAATGGGGAGGAGTGAAATTGGGAGGGGAAAAAATATATACATTGGCGTATGCGGATGATGTGGCAGTGTTGGCAGAGGACGAGGATGGGATGAAGGGATTAATAGCGAGATTGGAGAGGTATGTAGCTGAGAAAAAACTAGAGGTAAATGTAGGGAAGACAAAGATGATGAGATGTAGAAAGGGAGGGGGAAGGAGAGGTAGGATGAAGTGGCGATGGAAGGGCGAGGTAATAGAGGAGGTGAAAAAGTTTAAATACTTGGGATATGTGATGATGGCGAATGGGAGACAGGAGGAGCATGTGGATGAGAGGGCGAGGAAAGGGGCAGTAGTTATGAGGCAAATATGGGGAATAGGAAAAAGGAAGTTTCCGAAGGACTGGGGGAAAAGGCTTTGGTTATTTGATAGGTTAAGTTGGGCAGTAATGGGGTATGGGGTAGAAATATGGGGATGGGAAGAGAGGGAAAAAATAGAGAAAGTACAGGAAAGATTTTTGAGATGGGTATTGGGAGTGGAGAGAAGTGTGCCAGGGTACATGGTCAGAGAGGAACTACAGAGAGAGTTATTGGTGGGAAGGGCGGGTATAAGGGCTTGGGGATACGAAAGGAGGTTAAGCGAAGGAAAAGGTGGGTACTTGGCACGGAAATGTTGGGTAGAAGTAAGAGAAAGAGCTAGGAGAGGGAGGGTGCTGGAGGGATGGGAGGAAGAGAGGAGAAGATTCTACGAGAATAAGGGGTGGTGCATAGAGGAAGTAGAGAGGTTGAGGGATGAGAATCAGTTAAGGGGGGAAGAGCTGGTAAGGAAGGAGAAAAATAGGCACAGGGAGCATAGATGGAAAAGGATAAGGGAGTCGAAATTCAATAGATGGTATAGAGAGGTAAAGGGAGAAGGTATACCAGCGTACCTGAAGAAGAAAGATTGGGAGGAAAAGAGGTGGCAACTGGTAGCGGGGTACAGACTGGGTAGTAGAATGAGAGGGGCAAGGTATTGGGAGGCAGAAGAAAGAAAGTGCTGTAGGATATGTGGGAGAGGGATAGAGACGTGGGAGCATGTATGGGAGGAGTGTACAGATTGGGGGAGGGAGAAAGGATGGCAGGAAGTGGTGGCAGAAGTGTTAGGGGAGAATGGAGAAGGGGAGGTGTGGATGAAGAGAGTGGAAGAGTTGAGAGAAAGGATGAATGCCGGAACCGGGGGTCCAGAGAATGGATGAGAGTATGTGTGAAGAAGGATGGAATGAATGAATGGTGTGCTCTCTCTCTCTAGCGTGAGATATATGGTTAAAATAAGATAGAATTGTAAGCGGAGCGGAGGTCTGCATGTACTCCGAAAAGAGAATAAAATATTATTATTATTATTATTATTATTACTATCAACCACTCTTAACCCTGGCAATTAAACCCGTATCCCGGGGGGAAGAAAGCTCCCCTCATCAATCATACGCTATTAGACCCCGTGCGGGTCATCCACACGGTTTCTCCCATCCTGGGAACCACAGCTCGGTAAACGCACAGCTTCCGGAGACTTCGTTACTCGACGGGGGATGAGACTCAATGATCCCGCCCTGTCAAGGGAGGAAGTCTCTGCACGCGACAAGGAAGGTGCCAAGGCAAGTTCCGGCTTGCGTCGACCCCCTACCCCTGTCCTACCTCTCATATCGTCCCCGAGAAATATTAAGAGAGAAGGAAAAAGCAAAATAAAATTTTAAAAAATAAGAGGATAAATAAAGAAAGAAACAAAACACAAGTAAGTAAATAAATAAATAAAACGATGTATGGAAAACTAAATAAAATAGGAGAAGAAAAGTAAAACGAGAATTGGAAAAAAAATAAAAAATAAAAGAAAGCAAAGAATAAGAAGAAAGAGGGAGACCACTCGTCACGACGAATCGCTTTGTCGGGGCGGGATACCTATTAACGCACCGCCCACTACGGTTGGCCCACCCCTGTGGGGAATACAGTTACCCCATGGCGGCGGAGGGAGTACTAGGTAGTAGAACTTCCTTGCAGAAGGAAGCGAACACTCTACACAACTTTTCGGCACCGAGCATGTGGTCAAGGATGGCCGACAACGATAGTTCCCTCCCAACTTCCCTTCTTAGGATTCGACGCGGATTCGACCACGCCGGACATTCTTCCAGCGCATGCTGCGCCGAGTCTAGGGTCTCGCCGCAGTGATGACACGGCGCCACCGGTCCCTTCCCGATGCGACACAGGTACTCCCCGAAACAATCGTGTCCGCAAAGTACCTGCGTCGCGTGGTAGACGAGCCTCACTCGCCTCCTGCACCATGTTACCAAAACGGACAGGAGAACTCGGACAATGTCCATGGACAGTGTCCTGCCGTGCCTGGCGCTTAAGCACTTTGATCTCATCCCTCTTCGGGTCAGGCTAACCCCGACGGATGGAGCAAGCTATCCGATACTTGGATGCCCGCTCCACCGCTATGAGATGCAGAGGAACCATTCCCACGAGGAGGCACGCCGCATCAACGGAGATGGTGGTCACCAACTCCTGAGACCATACGGGGGCTCCATACAGGAACTTGGAGTACGTCACACCTGTATTTAGGCGACGAATCAGAACATCGGGCCCCCCAATATTGGGCAGCAATCAATGTGCTCCTCAAAGCGCCAGCGGCTGTCAAGAGTCAGGCCGAGATACCCCTTGTCGCCCTTCACCTCGACAGAGGCATCAACCACCCGGATCCTGAGTTGGGGAGCCGCCGGTCCCAAGGCAATGCGTGAAGCCACATTGCCTCGATTTTGTCAGCGGAAATTTCCAGTCCCAGTCTTCAGATCCCACCGACGACGCAGCACACCGCCGCTTCCGCCAAGCGTAAGATCCCTCACCATGTGTCCCCCTCGACAACAACCAACGTGTTATCCGCCTAGCAGATAACACTAACACCAAGAGAGAGACAGGCCAGCAACACCGCGTTGTACGCCAGGACCCACAGGCGTGGCCCAAGGACCGACCCCGACGGGACCCTGCGATGCATCTCGTCCCCGCGCATATCTCCATACCGGTCTGGATACTCGAACCAACTGTCCCTCAGGTAGTCCCGTATAACCGCAAGGAGGTAGGAGGTCAACTGAAAATATTCCAGCGCCCTCGCTACCTCGCCCCAAGGCAGAGAGTTGGAGACGTTGGAGATGTATACAGTCACCGCCGACAATACTCTACCCCGAGCGACAGCCTCCTCCCGGAGAGTGGCGAGGTGTCCGATCGCATCGATCGTAGACGGCTTCCTCCGGAAGCCGAACAGCGGTACGGGATCACAGAAGTATAGAGCCGTACCGCCCGCTGCCTTATCATTGGCCACCCCGAGGGCGAGAGAAGCTCCCCGATGCTTTTGCCTCGAATTTTGGAAACCATTTGGGCGTGGATTCCTCCCCAAATCGTGGGAGGAGGGTCAACCCCCGTATTGGACCCCGCCAGAAGGGCGGAGCCTCTTCCGTCCGCTCAATCTCCATCCCCCCCTGAGGGAGGTTCAGCTGGTACGACTGGTGCGGGAGTGGCCTCTAGGACCCCGCGCCCCTTCCCCTTCCCGCCCCTCGATCTGGGGGTACCAGATCGGAAGGAGAGACACGCCCGCGTCCCGGACCGAGAATCCACAGGCAGGCCCAAATCCTCACATAGGGGACACTTAGTCGGCGACTTACACGTCGCCGCCGTGTGCCCCTTCTCCCCGTACCTAAAGCACCGGTCGTGCCGGCTCTCCTTCCCCTTGTGGTCTCACTTTGACCAGGATGGCCCCTGCGAAGGCATCGGTAACACTGCAGCTCGCGATGGTCCAGTACTGTTATTAGTGGAAACTATTCTTTATTACCTCGATAACGAAAAAATGGTTTATAGTCACACGCTCTATGTAATTGCGTCTTGGAAAATGCCCGTTTCGCATGGGCAACCCACACATTTATACTGTGCTCCACTGCTCCTTCCCTTAGCAGTGGGGCAGTTTTCGGCTAAGCCCCCTCTCGCCAGCCTCGCCCTGGCTAACGGCCCCGGTTCGACCCTAGCGATCTTTCCGTGCTCGTGGACTTGGTTTCGGAGGGGGTGATCAATCCCCTCCTGGTCTACCGGGCCTAGGCTGTTTACAACAACAACCTTACCTGTGGCCATTCCAGAGGTTCCCGACCACGTGGCGGTCCCCATAATACGCGGCGCTGACGAGAGTTCTCCATAACGTTCGACCGGGCACCATCTTTGACACTTTCCACACTTTCACTCATAACAATACTTTGTACATACACAATTTATTATCATACCATCCGATATTCAGACCCTACTTACAATATCTCCCCATCGTAACACCGCTATACTATAACTTAACCTTACTTACGCCATTAATTTATTACAATATTTGTCGATATATATAATTACACAATTCACCTCTCACACTTCAATAGAGTTGTCTCGCACAAAGAAAAGACATTCCAGAAGTAATTAAGTCAAGGTATCGATTCGCAACGCACAACACCAACAATCAAAAACAAGAAAAATATATGTAATTGGTTCGCAACAAGTAGGGAGTGGGGGAGGTGCAAACGAGGGCACCCCGCCCGCGTTTGCACCTCCCCCACTCCCACCCCCTTCCCCCCGTCCCAACGATCTATATGTACCCCGCGCGGGGACAGAGTGAAGGGGAGCGGGAATAGTTCCCCTCCAGAAAAGAACAACCCGTTTTGGATGTCTCTTCGGGGGAGGCGGGAAGGACGTAACGAGTCCCGCCTACCCCGGTCAGTCGTCTGCCCCGTAGAGTGGGGTGGGCCGCTCGGCGAGGGCGTCTCGCCAGAGCCAACATCCTTTCGGAGAGGGTGTCGGCCTCCCTCGCCCTTTCCGCGATCTCTTTCTGCTGCATCACCTCCTCGCAGAAGGTGATCACGGCCTTGTGCGGCCTCTCGTCGCCAACCATGTGGTCGGCCACGGCCGACAACGAGAGGTCGCCTTCAATCTCGCTTCTCAAGACATGGCGCGGCGCCGACCAAGCCGGATCCCTCAACCTACCAGCGCCAGCCAGCATCTTGGCCGCACTTAGGGACACGCGGGCCCAGCAAGTGCCTGGTCCATTCCTTGGCGGGGGTCTATTAATCGCCCCCACCCTCACCTCGCCCGGAGCGAATCCGCCCGCTTCCGCTAGGGCGGCAATGACCGCCTCAAGGGTAACCTCGACGCCGAGGCCCCGGAGACGTATCTCCGCGGTGGGGATGTTTACAAAAACCCCCGTCCTCTCGAGGGCAACCCTCATCTCCGCCGCCAGCATTGTGGTCTTTGATCGGCTACCCACACCGCGGACCCTCAACTTGAGGACCCCGGTACGGGCAACGTCGACCGCGAGTCCGCCGTTGATGCCGACGGACTCAATCCTGAAGGCCTGGATTACCCTCTCCATGGCGCCGGTCAGGGTCGCCTCCACCCCCTCCGGCACGGTGAGTACCGCCGCCGCCGTTTTCGGCTGCTGCGGTAATCGCGGCGCCTCCTTTCCCCCCTTCCCCGCCTGTGCACGGAGACCATCCTTTAGGGTGGTCTTGGAGGAGGATGGGCACGGAGTGGGTCGCGCTGCGACCGCTTTGGCCACCCGCTTTCCCTTTCTCCAGGACACCACCTCCGCCCAGGTGCCACCCCCATCCTTGTCGCCAGTGGGGGGGGGGGGGGGGTTCGTCCCCCCCGTCTTCGCCGTCCCGGCGGCCTCCTTGGAAGGGGACCCTGAGGCTTCTTCGCCACCTTCTTCTTTCTGGTCGCCTTCCCGCAATCGCGGGGGACGGCAACTGCAGGCGGGGTCATCTCGGGACGCTTTGTCGCCTCGAGCAATTGCCGCCTCAGGTTGGAAAGAGCCTACATCATGCGGCTTTCTAGAGCCTGGAACTTTTCCTCGGCTGATTGACAGCCGAGGACTTCTCCCCTCCCTGGGCTCTCTCCAACGGCGGGAGTCTCCACTTCTGGGACACCAGGGCGGCTGGACCCACGTACCGGTCAAGGAGGTCATCGAGCCTGCCCTGCAGAAAGCGGATGCGTCCCTCCGCTTCCCGCAGTTGCACGCGTAACTCTTTGACCTGCGCCTCCCCGGTACCTTCTACCGCCTCTCAAGCGCGCGTCACGAGATCGTATCCAACCGCCCAGATACATCTGCTCGAGACGCGCAGTTCCTGCACAAGGGACCCCTGGAGGCCCTTGGAAACTGTGGTCACCCTGTCCACCGCCTCCGACGCTGCCCTCAGCCTCCCACGGAGCTCCGAAATGGTAGGTGTGCGGCAATCTGCCGCCAGCACCTCTGGGGACGGCAGCTCTTCGAGAGGCTTTTTTTTACGTGAGCTAAATGCTTTTACGCACACCACGTACCTCCTGGGAGGAATACGGGGTTTGTGGGGCTGCGTGACCAGAAGGGCTCACAATACCCCCGGGGCCATATGGCACATATGGCCAGGAATCCGGGATTGAGTGGGGAGCCCGAGCGGCCCCCCCATAAAAGACCTCCCCGATTTGGGGTGCCTCTTCGGGGGAGGCGGGAAGGACTTAATTTGCCCCGCCTCCCCCGTTCCGTCGCCTGCCCCTTGCAGGGGGCCGGCCGCCCTTGCGAGGCCGCCTCGCGAGGGCCAAACTCCTGGCGGAGAAGGGGGCGGCTTCCCTCTCCCTCTCCGCGGCCTCCTTCCGCTCCATCACTTCTGCACAGAAGGAGACCGCGGCCTTGTGTGAGCTTGCGCCGCCGACCATGTGGTCGACCACAACCGGCAGCGAGAGGTCCCCCCCAATAACGCTTCTCAAGACACGGCGCGGCGCCGACCCGCTCGATCCACCGCAGGTACCGGCCAAAACAACCATGGCCGGTCTGCACCTGGGTGGATCTGTAGGTGAGCCGTACTCGCCTTTCGCATCATTCTTCCATATTGGGCAAGAGGGCCCGGACTATTGGCCGGCCCGTGTCGGCGGCTAGAATTTCTGACCGCCATAGGGCCAGCGTCTCTTGCCGGGCCTGGCGCTTCCGCACCTCGATCCCATCCTCCTCGCCTGGTTCCCTTTCCCCTGCGCAACGTATACAGGACCGCCCACTCCCTTGCCACGTAATGCAGGGGAGGTAGGACCGCGAGGAGGTCACCGCCCATGAGAGCTCTTCGGGAGGCTGGTGAGAAGTTAACCCCCTCCACTAAAGGATCATATATGTCCTTAACAGGGGTCTTCTTCTCCTCCTTCGTAACCTTGGGGGGAAGGGTTACCCCCAAGGGATCCCCCCTCCCTTTGCCCGCCGAAGAGGCGGACGTCAGAGATGTCACTCCTCGCCTCCCCCTGTCACAATCGGGACAGACGGTCCCGGTTATGGTTTGGGAGTGGTCTTCGACCGCGTCAAATGTCCGCCAGGGCTCGGGCCCTCAGGTCTTCCAGCGTGATGCGTGGAACAGCACCCGAGAGCACTTGGCGGGCAGACGCTGTCGAAGGCCCCTCCCCATCTCCGCCGGCGGAGGGCCCTTATCCCCAAAAATTATCGAAAAATTCATAGAATTCCCACGAGAGTGGTCGGAACGAAGGTCACCCCAGGCAGAGCCGCCATGCCACTTCTGAGCCACCCCGGCAAAAGGAGGGCGGGGAAGCCTTAGATACTCTGGGGGGCAGGCAGGTACCCCAGAGTACTCGTTAGCGACTGAATACACTCACCCAGTCCTCCCCCCGGCGTCTAATCTGGGAGGAGACCAACTCGACACGAGCTCACCTTGAGGAACAAGGAATTTTTAGAGGTTGTCATCCTCGCGTGACCGAGCGGTTACGGCAAGCACTCCGTCTCCGGTCCCTGGGGGCTGGCCTACTGGTATGGTGCCCCTGACAGACATCTTGTTGCCAGGGAGACTAGGATACACCAGTCGGAAGACCTCGCTTCGTTCGCCACCCACCGAAGTTGGTGCCCAGGTCCACCACGAGAAGGTGGAGCGAGAGGATTTCAACCCTGTGACCCCCGCAAATAGAGAGTGTCTAACTCTAAAATTGTTAGTCATTACGTTACACTCCAAAATTGTTAGTCATTACGTTACACGATTACAATATTCTTTGGAGAACATAGAAGGTAAAACTTGATGCGCGTATTGTAGAAACGTAGACATAAGTTAAAAATTCCACGTCGTGCCATTAAAATTCCTTTTCTGACGTGTTGCTAATACATTTATCTTTCAATGTTCTTGACACCTTCGATTCTGTCGGAACACTCTAAATATTTATTTGTGGCCGGTTCAAGTGAGGAAAAATTTAAACTACTACGGTTTAGATTGAGAATCGGAAGACCACCGCAATATTGCACACAAAGTTGACTGAATAACTGGAGCACGGGATCCTACACAGACTTCCAGAATCTATCTAATTTTCGTTCGCTCGGCGCGATGCTATGTTCGTCGTACGTGTGTTCGATACGCTGTTCTAAACGCTTCTGTTTTTAAATTCGTGCGCTAACGGGCAACGGTGACTTCGCGGCGCTCGCATTGTTTTTCACCTTTCTTGGTGCTAACGGTAGTCGCTAGGGTGTTTGAATTCAAACACGAGTAAGTTTGGGAGTACCCGACGACGAGCTCGAGCGCACGGGCTCTGCCGGAACATTCAAGATTTATCAAAATCAACTGTCCGTAGCTGCCTGTCTACTCATACGAAGGTAAACTTTGTTTCTTTTCTATGGATTTTAAAAAATCTTTATAATCATTGTGAATTGAATAGATATCTGCAGTCTTATTTTCCCAGTATCCGCAGTTGTTGAAAAAGTCCATTTATAAAAGAATTACAAAATGTCACCCTTGTAGATGTTTTGCGCTGTCACGTCGATTCTCACTTCGGGGTCGAAAAGAGAACCGAACACGGGAAATTATGGCTTGGAGGCCGGGCCACGCTCGGTCGCGCGACACGTGTTCCTCCCGGGACAAACAATCCTTCGCGGATTCGAATCGAAAGGAGCCAAAGGTGCACGATACCGAATTCGGGCGCCGGACACTATAAGGTGTCACGCAAAACACTCAATTAGACGCGAATTCTACACAACGATTTCGATTCCGCGAGGATTACGCGATAACCTGGAATAGCTGCGAACAGGGGCAGGGTTCCACGTGAGTAGAACGAACGGGGCATTCCCCGCGACAAGAACGTTCCTCGTAGGGAGCCTAACTCGTGAGAAATTTCGACAACAATAATCGTTTATTAGTGAATCGGCGGTATACAGGCCGCCGGTGCTCTCCGGCGGCTATGGAAATTTGCAGGCGCAATTACGATATGTTACGGCGGGTGTTCGGCCGATCGCGCGTATATTCTCCTTTTCGCGTTGAGCTCGGCGGTCACAGGACTTCGCGTGGATTACAAGCCTTTACAGCACGAATTCCGCCGAGCTCCGATGTTAGACGCAGATTCTAATTCGACCTGGCGAGGATTACGGCAAAATCACGGGAGAACGAAACCGGCACGTCGCGTCGTCCCACCGTGGAACGTCCCAAGAAAAGCTCTTTATTAATCGCAAAGGTCGTACGCCCCGAATATTCCACGCGCGGACAATCGCAGACGTAACGACTCCACGTCCTCGCGTTCCTCTCGGGAGAGCTACTCCTGGTACTCAGATACGCGAGGACGCGTGGTACGCAACACGAAGTCGGAATTCGCAAATACGCCCCGAGCCAACACGAATGAATTACACTTTGAAAATCGCTAAATAAAGCCTGATGGGCACTTACCAAACGGTAGTAGATCACAGTCGCCAACGGCACTCAATATAATACTTTATATTGCGATTGCAAGGGCGATGACTTAGCTTGTCGCGGTCCTATGACCCAATTCGGCTTGGCTCGGGAACGCGGAAGCGAGGCGTCCCCCTACTTCCTCAACTATCTCCTCCTAGGCGACTCTCGGGCCTATGGCGTGGTTCCTCGCAGCAAGGACGGAATTTGCGTCTACTGTCCCGGGCCTCCGGCAATTTGTTGATTTCCCATGGAAATCACAGATTCGACAGGGCCACTGGGAGAGCTGCGAAGTCTGCCGGCGTGGATCCGAGCCGTTCCAGGATTGTTCTCCGCGCAATTCCTGGACAAGAGTCGACGAGGTTGGGCTGTTGGACGTCCCGTATATTCGATATCGTCGTCGGCCGCTCCGTTTGATACATCCGAGCTCGATCCTGGTCCAACCGTCTAGTTCACCAATTACGTGTTTTCGATATCCTCGTCGGCCTCAACGGTTGATAAATCCGGGCTCGATCCTGATTCAACCGTCTAGTTCGGCCATGACGTGCTGCGATAGGTTCTCCAAGCATCTTTCCTTAAGACTTGGCGCCAATCAGCGGCAGGAGATAGGTACTGTGTTCCTTATGGACTCCGGCTATTCCTGAAACTTCATGTCGCGCCCAGTGGCGCGACATTTAAACGCGATAAATTTGATCCTCTGGACCTCGGACGTCCAGGGAGAGCGATCGTGACAGCCGTTTTCGTTAAAGTATCGGACGAGGTTGACCCGGTCCTTCGGGTAAGGTTCGGACTGACGCTGGCAAAATCTGCCACGCCACAGCGCTTTCACAGCAGCCACTACGCGACCGATTTCGGATACACCTCAGTAGACTTTCTTAAGTAAAAAGACAAATTGCTTCTGTGACGTCCGTCACTTCATTCCCTCCTCATTTTTGTGACATACGTGTTCACATATACACACATTCTGAAACTTGTTCCTTAAACGATACGTCATCAAACAGGAATTTCGTTCTGCTCCAATGAATTCGGAAACAATAGGAAGCTTGCTCGCTCAAGCGTGAGACTCTTCTATTTCCCCCACAAAACCCACTGCCTGCTCTCTCAAGCATTAAATCTATTGTTATTTCCCCCACAAACTCACCTGACGGCAGTCCTGTAAATGACAGAACCAGAGAGCGGAGCATTCATTCATTATTCATTACTCAGTTCAGTCCAGTTGCTCAGTCAATTCTCACAGTAGTGAACCGTATTACTACTGTTGAACAGTATTACTACAGTTGAACAGTATTACTACTGTTGAACAGTATTACTACAGTTGAACAGTATTACTACTGTTGAACAGTATTACTACAGTTGAACAGTATTACACAGTCCAACAGTATTACAACCGCCGCTCAGTCGTGTACAGTCGAACAGTCGCGTCCAAACGCTACAACAATCCACCATCCACTACAAACCAGTTCTCGTTGATGAAACGAATCGGGGTGCTATAAATAATTTATAGTTGATCACCGTAAACTGAGAGAACTGCACCTTCTCCTAAAAGGTTCCCTCAAGTTCGTGCACCCTACTACGACGAGTGACGTGTGCGCGAGTGCGGTGTGTGTGTCGTGGGGTCGTGTCACCGGCGAGTTTGAGAGTTGTGTACCGAGCTCTATTAACCTCCTTCCTCTCGAACTAGGCGGACTTGGTTCTGCCGTCCGAGCCATCCACCCTTCTTCCCCTCGAACTAGGCGGACTTGGTCCGGCCGTTCGAGCCAACGATCCGATCCTGAATTAGGCGGACTTGGTCTGGCCGTTCAGGCACCTTCCACTTCGCGGTCAGGCGGACTTGGTCCAGCCGTCCGGGATCCCTGAATCTCTCTCTCTCTCTCTCTCTCTCTCACTCTCTCCGGGGGCCGGCCCGCGCCAGGCAGCGTACCCGGCAGTAAAACGCCACAACGAATAGTTTCGCGTAACTCTCCCATTCAAATTCCCCTTTTGGACCTATCAAGGTCCCCATTATTCGACACTTTACTTAGACGCATCTCATTACGTCTCGAACCTCAATTACGGGACGTAACACTTCCTTATAAACATTTATATGCAAAAACAACTGGGGGTAGTCGTGGATCGTCCAATGCCTGGAAACGGAAGTTACAATGACGGCAATACGGCTCGGCGTTTTTTTCATAATCCGGAAGTATCTGCGGCCATAACAGAAGTTGACGAAGAATTAATAAAGCGATCTCACGTTATTTTACAAACCATCTCAAGTGGTCACAAAATAGATATTTCAAAATTTAAAGAATACACAATAGAAACTGCTAGGAAATTTGTCGAATTATACCCTTGGTATTACATGCCGACTTCGATGCCCAAAGTTTTAAATCACGCACCACAAATAATTACGTCCGCTTTGCTGCCAATCGGTCAAATATCAGAGGAAGCACAAGAGGCCTTACATAAATATATCAAAAGATTTGGAGAAGATCTCTCCCGGAAATGTTCACGCATCAAGACCATGTATTCTTGAGACTTATGGTGGCGTCAAATCCATATATTTCAAGTATAAGGATACTGCCGACAAAAAAATGAAAAGTTTGCCTCCGAAAGCAGTAAAATTGTTGCTTTCGCTATTTGCACCTTATAAGGAAGGGCAAATGTATACACAAGAAGAAAATGGTTCCGAAGAAGGATCGGATATCGAAGACAATTCGGATGAACAAATATTATGTACGTAATTTATAATTATACTAATTGTTGATATACAAACTGCAATTTTGTTTGTCATATACACATTTTTACCTATCTACCACCCAAAACACATTTAATGCGGGCTGTTATCTAAATTTTAATCGGTCATCTTGTTTTTCAAATTTTTAACTTATATTCGTAATTAGTGACCCTAAAGACCCCGAAGTGATCATTTTCCAAGCTGATGTAACCATTTGTTAATGTACTTCTCCTTCATTTTGTTTTTTGGAATTTCAACTTCATATTCGTAATCGGTGATCCTGTAAATCCCCGAGTACTTTATGAGAGCATTAAAGTATGTTTAGAGGTTTTGACCACTTTTTTCGGGATTTCGGACTACTGTGCGAGAGGCGAAGTCGAATAAGATACCCGCTCCTTTTTTATCATGTAATTTGATAAAACTGCTTAAGATATGATGATTTCGAATTACTTTAACATGACTTTTATTGTATTGGCCGAAATACGTATTTTAACTCTTGCAAATTGGTGTTTGAAAGGATGTTTAATTTAAATGATATAAGGAAGATGCAATTACAGTCTTACATAAATATATTGAAAGTTTTAATAAGCCTTTCATTAACAATAGTACATACAGGGTGTTCGACTACAGGTGGGAGAAAATTTAAGGTTCTTAACGACGATATAAGACGAAAATGAAGAATAAAAAAATTGCGATTTCGTCTTCGTTATTTAACTATTAAAAATTAAAAATCAACAACGCGTCTAACAAAAGTGTACGTTGTGTACGTGAAAGAGTTCAATGTTGTCCAACAATTTGTTAAACATTTTCACCTCGCTGGGGCCCCAAATGAGAACCAAGTTATGCATGCATCTGTCACTTGATACGTGACTGTCGCGTTGTTAATAGCTAAATAACGAAGCCGAAATCGCAATTTTTTTATTCTTCATTTTCGTCTTATATCATCGTTAAGAACTTACCCTTCAATTTTCTCCCACCTGTAGTCGAACACCCTGTATGTATATAAGAATTAATTTTTCGCGGCGCCGTGGTACGATCATTATTTACTATATTTGGCTCTACTGTAGCGAATATGTCAAAGTGACATACATGTGCTTGTCCAAATAGTAGAGGAAAAAGGAAAGGTGTTTCTGTTTCGTCCTAGACCCGCTAGAGGACTCACCAACAAGGCTAACTAGTGGGCCCTGCCTTATACACGGGATGTTCGAAGGCGTTTGAAGAACGTATACATACTAATAGGTGACATATTAGTAACTTGCGAGAAAGCCTTCCGGCAATGTGTCCCTCTAAGAAGAGGACATCTTGGGGACGGAGACGGAACTATGGTCTTCTGGAACTAAATTTTTATTTCGCCATTGTTGAATAGAGGTTTTTTAACTCCATTATTTTTTAAAATAGTGGATATTTTTTTAGAGGATAACTAGGGATTATTGAATTGGATCCTCAAATAAATTTATAAGACTGAAATTAACTATTTAATTTTATTTGTAACTTATAACATTAAAATAAATTATTTAAAAGTAACAATTTTAAATCTTAACACTACGACCCTTCTTCAACGAATTCAATTTATCGATTAAACATTTTTAAACACTTTTTCAAACATTTGTTTTAAAACAAAATAATTCAACAAGCAACTTCACAATAGTGAGAAAGTTCACATGACTGAAGGTAGCTACAGTTGCTACAAGCAACTTCACAATAGTGAGAAAGTTCACATGACTGAAGGTAGCTACAGTTGCTACATTTTATCGATTGCAATTTTTGATATATAAGAATTAATTTTTCGCGGCGCCGTGGTACGATCATTATTTACTATACTTGGCTCTACTGTAGCGAATATGTCAAAGTGACATACATGTGCTTGTCCAAATAGTAGAGGAACTAGCTGGTTATTGTTGCTCGCTCGCTTCGCGAGCTCGCGGGTGGGGTTGTTGTTCGCTCGTTTCGCGAGCTCGCGGGTAGGACTGCTCTTGCGAGAGGGTTAGTGGTACGCATTGCTAGTGGGGCATACAGCTATTAATGGTTTTTTTTTATTTTGTGTGTGACTCTCCACGAGCCACACAAAGAACTTCCCGATTCGTTAGTTATAAGCGGTAACATTAGCATTAGTTGCATAATTAAAAAAAAATTTTTTTTTTAATTAAAAAACATTTTTTTACAATGAAAATGAAATATATGTGACGGTTAGCGAACAGATTCCGTTGACTTTCCCACAGGAATCTCTTCAAAATCGTCTCTGGCAGGAAACGTCCTCGATAACCTTTTCTTATCTTAGTTGATCCCTTATAACGAAGACCGAGCTCTGGCTCGATTTAATGGAAATCGACAAAAAACTAGAGTCTGGTCCTAAGCGGCGATTAGGTTATGAACAGACCACCCCCTTCAATTTTGGGGTATATAAACCCGTACATTTTTACTCTCAGCGGGTAGTACTTCTGTAGTCACGAATCGTGTCGCGTCGTGCTGTATTCTCGCAAGTCGATTTCTAGTAAGATCGGGCTGAAGTTCCCCTTCGGATCAATCACTAACCGTATAGATTCCGCTAGTTCGGTATTCAATCTATTAAGGCATTTCATAAAGTCACTTCGAGACCCCCGCATTTTGCCAGTGCGTCAACATCGATCTCGTAGGTAATATTCTTAATTCTTACATTCAATTCTTAATTCAAACACACAAACTCGCGACATATATACCAATGTAAACCATTACGAGTTAAATATATTTGTGTTTTCCTAATTACTTGTAAAATTCTTTAAACCCATAATTATTGTTATACCAATCCTAATTTAGTAATTGAACGTTCCCACACGATACAATCTTACCGCTCGGATTGTATCGATTTAAATTATACTTGTTACGAGGCTTACTAACAACCCTATCACCTATCAAACTCATAGACGACATTCCAATCGTCGACATAGGGATTTCCAACCTAGTGGGTACCCAATTTCTTATTGGCACCATACACGAAACCTATATAACCAAACCATCCTTAGCGGTTCCTTGACAATCGTATCAAGTGCATTCGCTCACTCTATAACTTCCCAGCAGAATTCCCCAATTACATATTGAGTCCATCCACGAAATCTCACTCATCACCAGCGGTTCCCTGACAATCGTATCAGGTGCATTCGCGTTTTGACTCCAATCCTTAGCGGTTCCCTGACAATCGTATCAGGTGCGTTCGCTCTTAACTAACAATTTGAGACCATATTCCCGGGGTAATAACCCTTCGCCGACCACTCGTGCTACTCGCGGTCCTGTCTCGTAACACACAGGGTGTTTACCTACAGGTGGGAGAAAATTTAAGGGGTGGTTCTCGACGATAATACAAGACGAAAATAAAGAATTAAGAAATTGCAATTTCAACTTCGTTAATTAGATATTAGCAATTAAAAATTGGCCCAAAAAGCGGCAACATTTCGACACAGATGTACGTTGCGTACGTCACACAGGCGCGCGACACTCTCGTATCAAGTGACAAACGCATGCAAACCTTGGTTCTCATTTGGGGCCCCAGCGAGGTGAAAATGTTTAAAAAATCGTTGGACGACATTGAACCTACCTACTCGTTAAAATCCACAAGGGCATTTTTATTATCCGCCCTATGGAATTATCGAGTAGAAGGGGTCAATGCCCTTTCACTTTGAAATTCTTCTCACACAAATCCACAAATCGTTATCCTGCACTATAATTGTTCATAACACCATACATAATACACTGAAACAAACCACTTTAAAATGGTATCCATTGGGTCCATAAATGTTGAATAAAATCCTCACAAATGCAAGTATCCAGAAAATTGCACATACATATTGGAATCGTTCACAGCTAATTCACGTTTGATGCACGTCAATTTGACTTTCGCACACAAAAATAAAATATCAGTAAAATTACTGTGAAGTACACCCTCTTAATTAATACCCTAATTCAATGTTTTAAGAAAAAGTGTTTCTGCGAGGAGAATCGTTTGTACACGTTCACGTTCGTATGCACACTGATTCAAGACAGCTGTGAGGTCAATGCCAGATCGATAAAACAAATGAAGATCTACAGCAAATTCCCGCCCAAACATCACACGTTGCTATACCAAACATTCTCAATCCTGTTTTCATGAATTTCGTGACTCTTTCTCATTCTGTCTGTGACCGCCAAGTGTCTCATGTGTGTGATATTCATCACGTCAGCTGTCTCCTCGCAGAAACACATTTTCTGACCATTATCTTAAAACATTGAATTAGGGTATTAATTAAGTGGGTGTACTTCACAGTAATTTTACTGATATTTTATTTTTGTGTGCGACAGTCAAATTGACGTGCATCAAACGTGAATTAGCTGTGAACGATTCCAATATGTATGTGCAATTTTCTGGATACTTGCATTTGTGAAGATTTTATTCAACATTTATGGACCCAATGGATACCATTTTAAAGTGGTTTGTTTCAGTGTATTATGTATGGTGTTATGAACAATTATGGTGCAGGATAAGGATTTGTGGATTTGTGTGAGAAGAATTTCAAAGTGAAAGGGCATTGACCCCTTCTACTCGATAATTCCATAGGGCGGATAATAAAAATGCCCTTGTGGATTTTAACGAGTAGGTAGGTTCAATGTCGTCCAACGATTTTTTAAACATTTTCACCTCGTGGGGCCCCAAATAAGAACCAAGGTTTGCATGCGTTTGTCACTTGATACGAGAGTGTCGCGCGCCTGCGCGACGTACGCAACGTACATCTGTGTCGAAATGTTGCCGCTTTTTGGGCCAATTTTTAATTGCTAATATCTAATTAACGAAATCGAAATCGCAATTTTTTTATTCTTTATTTTCGTCTTATATTATCGTCGAGAACCACCCCTTAAATTTTCTCCCACCTGTAGGTAAACACCCTGTATATATAATTACGTTTATTTATTCGGTGGAAAATTTCCATCCTCTCGTATAAATGGCATTCTTAAATGAACGTTTTTCGAAAAAAACTAAAAAATCTAAAAAACTACTAGACCAATATGGACCAAAATCTAATCAGCTCTAAGTTACGACGGGGCACATCGATTGCATCTACTTTTCTTCTACTTTTTCAGGAAACGTTAACGATAAATTTGATAACATACAAGCGGCCATACGCGCACCCCCCCCCCCCACATACACACACTAACAATTTGATAAAAATAGTCTAAAATGACTCCAATGACCATGAAACGTGAGGATCTGTTTAAAAACGATTTCCGATTTTCGGGGTAATTACAGTAACTTCCCTATGAATCGGGAAGTTAAAAAGGAAAGGTGTTTGTGTTTCGTCCTACATACAGGGTGTCCCAAAACTACCCTAGGAGCCGAAAATGGGAGGTTCCGTGGGTCATTTGAAATTACATTTTCCTTTACAAAAATGACGTCGCGGCTTTGATTAGAAGTTATTAATGAAAAATACGGACCAATCAGAGCGCGACGTAGATGGGAGTTAGCACAGTCGGCCCGACGCGCCAACTGTCAATTGGCCGAACGTGCCACCGCATGTCTAGATCGCGCTCTTATTGGTCCGTGTTTTTCGTTAATAACTCCTAAACAAAGCCGCGGACGTCATTTTTGTAAAGGAAAATGTAATTTCAAATGACCCACGGAACCTCCCATTTTCGGCTCCTAGGGTAGTTTTGGGACACCCTGTATATATACTACGTCCTACTACATATGTATATTATGTTTTAGTTTTCACCGTTAGTGTTTGGGCCCGTGGTCGATTTTGGGTATCTATCGGGCTTTGTGATATTTGCACTGCGAGGTGCCCGCTAAATTTCAAAGGACTACCTTCCAAGTGTGGAAGGACAAAGATATGAAAAGTACTATTGACCAATATATTTACAATATATGTACACGAAATGAAAACCAGAACTACTTTTGTAAACGGAGGCGCGGTGCTGTCAAGATGCAATCTATTTTGAGGGGTGACGATACAAAGTCGCGATGCAGTCACAATACAGTCTAGATTTGGGGAGGTGGGCGGCGCTAGTCATAGGTCCCCGAAGCTGTCCCAAGGCGTTGCCAAAGATGAACATTTGGCAAGCAAGCCTTGGGATTCCAGCCATCTGCAAACAGATGTGCTGCAATTTCAGAAACGCAAGCGAACTGACCCCAGGGAAAACAACAACTTTAATACCTTTACAGCAAGGGTCAGTATCGACGGGACGCAGGTACGGACGGGGATGGTATGAAATTAAGGGCGCTGACAGGCCCAACGCCATAGCCAAAAAACTACAAAAAGTCACGTACCGGGGCCGGTGGACAATAGCGTAGTCAGTATCATAAAAAACGTGCAGCGCTGCAGCAACAAGCAGAACAGGAGTCGACTTCATCGTATTCAGACGAACTTTCATTATCGTCTTCTGTATTATTTAACTTACACACTGCAATATTCAATGAAGAATGAAATTCATGTTCGCTAAACAACGAAAAGTGTTCTTCAATTTTGTATGCTAATTGGTTGTTACTAGTTATGATGTATGTAATATTTCTAAAGTATATACCAGATTTTTTAATCAAAAATATTGAAAACTTACATTGTGGAGTGAAATAATCGCCAAAATAAACACTATACCAAAAAATAGTAATGAAACAAATAACACTAAACGAAAGATAAAAATCAATTAATAATCAAACACAACAGTTAACCAAAAATAAATATAAACAATTACAATTTAATAAGTAACAATGAAAGGGCAGGTTTATGAATATAGACATGTTCTTACTGGAATAAATTCTGTTAGACGACTGCATGAGGTAACTGCATAAGGCTATTGAAAACAAATGAAAACTCCCATAGACGCAGACAAACGCAGAATTTGTTTTCATAGCTAACTATACAAGACTTCAACGTACATAGAGTCTCTCAAAATTTCCTCAGTATCCCTCATTCCGTCAACGACCGCGTAAGAAAGAAAGAGTGCATCCAACATTGACAAAGACTGCCAATAATGAACAGTAACAGGCATTTATCACATTTCCCATTACGAGTTGGGAATTATACAGGGTATCCCAGACTAGTGTAGGAGCCGAAAAGAGGAGATTCCTTGGGTCATTTGAAGCGACATTTTCCTTTACAAAAATGGCATCCGCGGCTTTGTTTAGGAGTTATTAACGAAATACACGGACCAATCAGAGCGCGTTCTGGGTCGCCGTGCCGCGCCGCACCGGCAGCCGAGCGTTCGTGGTACGCCGTGACATCGCAACGAACAAGAGTTTCTCGATTATGTAAATTCTCTCCGATTTCAACGAAGTTTGGATATGTTGTTAACATCATTATTCTGAATAACATTTCTCTGTAAAATTTGTGGCTGTTGGCTTTAGTTTAGAAGATAATCGTGAAAAACTTTACTTATCAATTCATTATGTAGGGTTTGTGACATCGCAAATAATCAACAGGCAACGGCTGTTTCGCGAAAGGTAACGCGGAAACATCCCGAGGTGCCGCGAAAGACAAAGCGTCGTGTTTCGGCATAAGAACGTTGAGTATGTATGTGTGAGAGAGAGAAAGAGTGAGAGAGAGTACGTGCGACTGTAACGGTGGGAGCGGGGCACGAGAGTGTGACGAAAGGACGAGGAGTTAGAGACGATTAAGAGACGTGAAGAGACGACAACGAAAAGAGACGATCGAGACGTTTATCGTGTGTACTAGGATAATTGCGAGAGTAGCCTCAGACGGAGGCTAGTTTCGGAGTGCTTCTTCTAGATAGTGTTTTTTTTTATTAAAGTTTTTTTTGTTTTCACGTCCCCGCAAGTGACTAGTATTTTCTACCACCTCTGTTCCCACAATTATGAGTGTTCATGATAGCGGACACAACTTGCTAATATCTCCGAAACTACAGCCGACAGTGAACTATTTCAAAGGAAAAGATATTAAAGATGGTGCGTGACTCACACCACTACACACATATACGTACACGAAATGCAAGGGTTACGAATACGCAAAGCTGTAACTCTATAATGCACATTTCGGTGCTCTACGCATCACAATCGCTAGATAAAAGATCAATCTACGTGGGACGTATGTCAAAATTACCTGCTTTCTGCGTCTCGAGGTGTAAGTTACATTATTCTGCAGCCCTTAGGCAGTCGCAAGTAGCACAGAGCGGCGCGACAATGGTGCTGCTTGAAGTGAGATGCATTTTCTTAAATATCGAGAGATTTAAGTTTTAAATAGAAACAGTAACTATCGTCCCACACTGCGGGGACACATACAATGTCAATGCAACGCATACTATGTTAAACCTTGCGTATTCAAACCCACAGTTTCGTGTATACGAAAATAAACAGTAAAGCGGCGGATTCTGTTAATACATAAATCAGGCACTTCTCGTTCCGAGCGCTGAACTCTGTTTCCGATTGTTGAATCACTCCAGTCACTGACGAGATCGGTGCTGCAGTTCCTTGCACTCGGTGGTGCTGGTAAAACAGAGGACGATAAGTCAGGCTTCATCAGCAAGCGTGACGTTACTATACGTTGCACGCTGAGCAGGCTTGACTGGCCGTGTCACAGGATGCTCGCACACAAACGCGTTCGTGTCAAGCCTGCTTGCAGAGCCTCTTGCTCAACGTGCAACATAAATAAAGCAAATTTAGCCTCGAAAACGCAAAATGCGGACATTTTTGGCATACGTTCCTCATAAATTGATGTTGCATCTAGCGATTGCGACTACGCAGAGCATCGAAATGCGCGTCATATAGAAGTGGTTTGGAATTTTCTGAGCCTTTTCGAGCTGTCGAGGCATTTAATTTTTTTTTATTGGCTTACTTAACCTTTTATAACTGTTCCACATGGCATCTATCTCTTCCTCTTTTGATGGTTCGATTAATATTTTGTTTTGGAATTCAAGAAGTATTCTCAGAAGACTGCAGGAAATACAAGCCACTCTTTTCGAGATTGACATTTTTATTTGCTTAGAATCATGGCTGTGCTCTACTAGTATGATCAACTTTCCTGATTTTTTAACTTCCAGATTCATAGGGAAGTTACTGTAATTACCCCGAAAATCGAAAATCGATTTTTTAACAGATCTTCACGTTTCATGGTCATTGAAGTCATTTTAGACTATTTTTATCAAATTGTTAGTATATGTGTGTGTGTGTGTGCGCGCGCGCGTATGTCCGTTTCTATGGTATCAAATTTTTCGTTAACGTTTTCTGAAAAAGTAACAATGCGATCAGAATGATGAATGATGCAATCGATATGCCCCGTCGTAACATAGAGTTGATTAGATTTTGGTCCATTTTGATCAAGCAGTTTTTTAGATTTTTTAGTTTTTATAGTTTTTTTCGAAAGAAGTTCATTCAAGAATGCAATTTATACGAGAGGATGGAAATTTTCCACCGAATAAACAAACGTAATTATATACAGGGTGTCCCACTGTATCGAGAACGGCAGGATATCTCGGAAGACGGTGTCGTTATCAAAAAAGTGTTCCTGCAAAAGTTGTTTGGTATGACGGGCTAAGTTACGTGGTATTAATTGTTTTTTTGTGGGTGGAGTGGTGGAGGACATTTCAAGGTCAACTTGATTTTTTTAAATGGAATAGTATATTTTTTTCTTTAGAAAATAATAGCAGGTAGTGAGACGAATCCAAAGATGTGCTACATGATATTATTCTGATTTTTATGAAGGTAAATTGTTAGCTTGTGTTTACATACTGCATCGGTCGACGCCACTTAGCAGCGGCTGCTGGCTGTTGGCCGTCGACCGATGCAGTATGCAAACACGAGCTAACAATTCACCTTCATAAAAATCAGAATAATATCATGTAGCACATCTTTGGATTCGTCTCACTACCCGCTATTATTTTCTAAAGAAAAAAATATATGTAGGAATATTTTATGGAAACACCTACGTCTTATGTGTGGCGTATCAGGTTAAATAATTCGACTCAATGTATCTCGATACTGTCACTTTATTAGCTTTTCACAACTCTAAACTCTCAACTCGCTACAACCCTCGACTCTACTCGCTACGGCTCTCGACTCTACTCGCTACGACTCTCACACTTCTGCCTCCTCGGCCCTTGCATTCGTCACTTTTATACATTTCCATTCTTCTCTCTCACACTATCATTCTCTCTCTCTATCAGTCTCACATCCATTCGGAAAAGTCATTCGCTCACGTACGCCCTGCGTTTGGCACTCCTAGCCATTTGACGCTTGTCACTAAAACCAAAACACTCTTCTTTCACACCTCGGCCTAATCGGCCCATGAAACATCCTTTCATACTGGACCCAAACACGTTGGCGCCACGATGTCGCGTCCACAGTCACTCTAAACATTCACACCCCTACACTCGGCCATCCTACCCGGACATTCGCCCCCGAATGTCTCCAATCAGTCTTCTTCCTCGCTCGTTAGATCATTTCGCTCACTCACCCATGGTTTCATATAATCAGCCGCTGTAGATGTTTCCTGCGGGCCCTCGCATGCCCCCACTTTACTTACTACATATCTATTATTGCGTAAGACTCTATCTACCCGGTAGGGCCCCAAGAACTTATTCGCAAATTTCATGCCCGGCGCGTGTTGCGTACGCTTGATTGCTACCAAATCGTTCGTTGAATAGATAGTTGGACTAGTTCGACGTTTATCGTAGCTTCTTTTATTTTCTCTCTGAATCCTGGCGAGACTTTCTGACGCGTGTTCCCTTATTTCGTCACGCTCCTCCTGAAATGCGGCGACTGTTTCCGTTTCTATCAATTCTTTAATATATGAATTTTCTTTAAAACGCGGATGTGTTCCGAACAATAGATGAAAAGGTGATGTACCTATGCTACGGTGGTATGTGATATTGATATACTCCTGCGCGAGTTCTAAATATTTAAACCATTCTTCCCTTTTTGGTTCGGACAACTTGATAATCAACGGGATCAGAGTTCTATTAACCCGCTCGACCTGACCGTTGGCACGCGGTATGCCGGTGGTTATCAGGCTGTGCTGGATCTTTTGATCCGTGCAATAATCCGCGAACTCCTTGGACGTAAAAGCTGATCCGCGGTCCGAGACTATACGACGCGGGTTCCCGAAAATGTATGACTGTTTACGGAGCCTCGCGATCGCATCTGCTGCACCAGTACTCTTGGTCGCATACAACCAGACGAATTTCGAAAAGGAATCCACGACCACAAATATGTGTTTATAACTTTTCCTCGTGGAGGCTAAAGGCCCTAAGTGATCGATGTGGTAAGTGTCGAGTGGCACTTCACCCTTGTCTAAAGGACACAGATACCCTTCCGGCTTTCCGTGTTTTCTCTCGCCCAGAATACAGGGGACGCAATTCTTTATAATTTTTTCGATTTTTGATTTTGCGCCTGGAATCCAATAATCGCGATTCAATAGGGCTTCGGTTTTTGTTACGGAAAAGTGGCCAGTCTCGTGTGCATTACGAATGATTTGCGTCGTCATGGCCTTCGGAACCACCAGACGCAACCCATCGTCCTGCTCTTTATACAGTAGCCCTCCTCTTATTACAAACCCGCTTGCGCCGCCGCTCGGGACCGAGCGTATCATTCGGTGCACATCTGGGTCCGACTGCTGGGCTCTTCGCATTCTTTCAGCCACGACACTCGTCAACCAGCATGACCTGCGGTAAAGGTTGTCTGCTTAGTGCGTCTACGTGGGGCATGCGACTACCTGGCCTATGTTCTATTGTATAGCTAAATTCTTCTAAGAGAAGAGCCCAACGCGCCACCCTAACACACAGATCTCTTTTATTCATCGTTAGTGCAAAAGCACGACAGTCCGTTACAATTTTAAATGCGATTCCCAATAAATACACTCTGAATTTTTTGAGCGCTTTCACAATAGCTAATACCTCCAGCTCATAACTGGTATATTTTTGTTCAGCTGTCGTCGTTTTACCGCTCGCATAATATGTCGGATGAAATTTATTGTCCTCGGAGTCTCTTTGCAGCAGTATCGCTCCGTAACCATACATGCATGCATCAGTATGCAGTTCTGTTTCAGCATTCACATCATATAGTCTAAGAATCGGTTTGTCACACAACACTTCTTTTAATGTAAGAAACGCATCCTTTTCCTGCTCGCCGAATATAAATTTTACTTTATTTTTTAACAATTCGGTCAAGGGTCTCGCGATCAAAGAATACCTAAGTACAAACTTTCTAAAATACCCTGTTAACCCCAGGAAACTCTGTACGTGACGAAGGCTGGTCGGTAGCGCGAATCTACGTATTGCTTCGGTTTTGTGCGGCGACGGATGAATCTTCCCTCCGCATATTTCGTGCCCGAGATACTCTACTTTATTCTGTAAAAAGTGTCATTTCTCCCAATTAACTCTTAAACCTGCTTCGCTTGCGACGCGCAATACTTTTCTGAGCCTTTCCAAACCAGAATCGCGATCGGCGGAGGGAATGATCAGATCGTCCATGTAAGTTAATACAGTTTTTTCGCGAATCAAATCGTTAAATGCTACGTTGATGTATCTTTAGAAAACCGACGGAGAGTTACAAAGACCGAATGGGACTTTTAAAAATTCAAACTGCCCATCAGGCACTATAAACGACGTGTACTTATAACTATCTTTATGTAACGCTACGTGAAAGAATCCATTTTTTAAATCTAGGGTACTATAATATTTGGCGTTCTGAAGCTGGTCCAACTGGTCTTCAATCAGTGGTAGCGGGTACCGGTCCCTCACTATCTTCGCGTTCAACTTCCTGTAATCAACGCACAGCCTTGTATCACCGTTCTTTTTTTTCACTAGTACTACCGGACTCGCGTATTCTGACATCGACGGTTGGACTATCCCCTGATTTAGCCATTCTTGAATATGCGCGTTTACAACCTCTCGCTCGCTAGCCGATAGTCTCCGCGGTCTTTGGTACACGGGTTCCTCGTCTTTAACAATTATAGACATTTTTACGGGTATCTCTCGAGTCCCACGCGGCTCGTACTCGGTTACTAGTTCTTGAACGGGCTCCCGATACTCGATGGGTACATTTTCTATGTCTACATTATTATCAGTATTTACATCGATAAGGCATATTTCCGGAACGGTGTCGCGGACCGACTGAACTGGCTGAATAGAAATGTTCCCACCACCCATTACTACGTTTGTTTCGTTCAAAAAATCGGTACCCAACAATAATTCATATTCCATCAGAGTATCCGGAATCACGTGAACGGAGATGGTATATACGCTACCATCAATAAACCCCTGAACGCAGCATTTACCCAACGAAACATTCTCTTTCGACCCTATTCCGCGGAATCTTCACCCCGTTTTTTCTAATTGTGGCAAACCCAATCGTACATACTGTGCCGCGCGCATCAGGGAGATATCGCTTCCCGTGTCGATCAACGCTGCCATAGTTTGTCCGTTTATCTTTACCTCTTTGGTACACTTTCTCCACGAGGTCTCGTCGACCATATTGACACGTCCAGGTTGAATCTGCACTTTAGGACAGCGGGCTGCCAAATGTCCACGCTCGTTGCACCGGAAACATCTCGTACCCGCATTTCTTGTCGGACAGTCGTAACTTAGATGGTCCGGTGCACCACAGTGATGACAACGACGTCCGTCGTTGTTCCCGTTGTACAGCGGTCTTCTGCTCCCCGTCGCAGCCCATTGACCCCTGTTGTCGGTGCCGCCTGGCCTCCTCTCCCAGGGTGATCTTGAACTGTGCGATGGTCCTCGCAGCAGGATGCCTTCGAAGGCCGCCAGAAGATCCGCCTTGGCCCGGAAGCGGTGTAACCGAGTCTGATCTCTTAGCTGAGGATCTGGAATTCCCTCGATGAGGTGCTCGATCATTTCCGCCTCCGGAATGGTTATCCGGTTACCCAAAATAATTTTCTCGTGCACGTAGTCGTGAAATGTTTCGCCTCTCTTCCACGTACGCTCCTCGAATTGTCTTTTCAGAGCGATGATCCCCGGTGAATGACAATACATTGCTTTCAGTTCTGCGAGCAATTCTTCCACGGGCAGTGTTAAATGTATCGGCCTGGAATGCAGCCACCTAAGCGCTTTCCCCTTCAGCCGCATGGCGATCAGCACCTTCGTTTCCTCATTCTCAGGTTGTACGCTCTGACGACTAGTCGTAACTGCTCTTCCCAATTTTTATATTCGCCCAACTCTCCACTGTAGTTGCTAAGGAGATCTGCGATGAGCCTTACGTTTGCGCCACCCAGAATAGACTCGCCGCTAAGCGACGGTGTTGCTCGGTTCTCCGAGATTCGCGTGTCCACGGGGGAAGGTACCTGCTGGATGCTGCGTGCCAGGTCCAGTTCTCGCTTCAAAAGGGCCACCTCCCGCTCGGCTAATTCCTTAGCCTGTCTATTCACTTCGGCTTGTTGTCGGAGTATAGCAATCTCTTTTTCGAGGATTTCTGACTCGCGCGTTCGGGCTTCCTCGCTATCCCAAAACTGTTCGGGACGGATTTCCGAGCTGCCAACAGGTCTTGCGCCCATGACTCGGTCGGGTCTGTAGCCGCAAGCCGTGCAATCGGTTCCGGTTTATTGCCAGTTGTTGGCAGACCCAGGTCTTTCAGCTTGTCCTTCAATTCGACCACTGTGAACATTGTCATATCCATGGTCGTATGGCTCGCCATCCGATCTTCTAACTTATTTTCACTTGCACCCGGTTACGCGCGCACCTTGCACTATTCACTTGTTTAAAAAAAAAACACCGACGAGCCCCCAATTATGTAGGAATATTTTATCTAAACTCCTACGTCTTGTGTGTGGCGTATCAGGTTAAATAATTCGACTCAATGTATCTCGATACTGTCACTTTATTAGCTTTTCACAACTCTCAAACTCTCAACTCGCTACAACCCTCGACTCTACTCGCTACGGCTCTCGACTCTACTCGCTACGACTCTCACACTTCTGCCTCCTCGGCCCTTGCATTCGTCACTTTTATACATTTCCATTCTTCTCTCTCACACTATCATTCTCTCTCTCTATCAGTCTCACATCCATTCGGAAAAGTCATTCGCTCACGTACGCCCTGCGTTTGGCACTCCTAGCCATTTGACGCTTGTCACTAAAACCAAAACACTCTTCTTTCACACCTCGGCCTAATCGGCCCATGCAAACATCCTTTCATACTGGACCCAAACACGTTGGCGCCACGATGTCGCGTCCACAGTCACTCTAAACATTCACACCCCTACATATACTATTCCATTTTAAAAAATCAAGTTGACCTTGAAATGTCCTCCACCACTCCACCCACAAAAAAACAATTAATACCACGTAACTTAGCCCGTCATACCAAACAACTTTTATAGGAACACTTTTTTGATAATGACACCGTCTTCCGAGATATCCTGCCGTTCTCGATACAGTGGGACACCCTGTATATTTCATTTTTTTAATTCAAAAAAAATTTTTTTTTAAAATTAATTACAACTAATGCTAATGTTACCGCTTACAACTAACAAATCGGGAAGTTCTTTGTGTGGCTCGTGGAGAGATACACACAAAATTTTAAAAAAACCATTAATAGCTGTATGCCCCACTAGCAATGCGTACCACTAAGCCTCTCGCAAGAGCGGTCTTACCCGCGAGCTGGCGAAGCGAGCGGACAGCAACAACCCCACCCGCGAGCTCCCGAAGCGAGCGAGCAACAATAACCAGCTAGTTTAAACTTAAATCAATTTAAACAGATTGGAGCAAATTTGATGCCTTCCTGAAGGAGTCATCTCAGCTTTTTTCCACAGATGAATACCTAAACGCTTCTCCTAGCTCTAAATACGATTCTTTTGTGTATGCTGTAGCGGCCATCGGCACGTACAATAAAACATCTGGCGTGCAAATGGTCGGGACGGTTTGCGTGGCAAGCAGCAATAAAGTTATTTATGAGAAAGCCGTTTTTAACGCGTACAATTTAGATATTGTAGACAATGCATGTCCCGTTCTGTAGAATCTTTCGTTACCAGCCTCAATAGCAAATGCTGGTATCGTAAACCCCCGAGTTTCCGAAGGGTCGCGCCGACCGAGGTACGAGGGGTCCATGCAAGGCCGCGGTAAGTACCTCGCGGACCTGGAGGAAAATCCCGCTATATCACAAAAAACTTTTCGGTCACTTTTAGCATCCTCGAAAAAGCGCGCGTCGAGCGCAAGGATGGTGGAAGTGCCCTAAACAAGAAAACTGCCTGATTAGCAGCAATTACACTGTCCAACAAATTTCAACTTTTTTAATGTTTTCATATAACTAAAGGGTGGATCTTATAGAGTTTTTTGCGCTGATTCCGAATCTGCCCTTAGTTTTTCTCCTACATGCACAGTTTTTGAAAAACATGACTTTGAAAAAAAAAACTAATTTTTCAACTTTAAACAAATGTTGTGACGGTATGATAAAAGATATTGAATTGCTCTTTGCAGAAAAAGATTCTGTAGACTTTTCTGAATACGGTGATATCCATTATTAATACGTTATGATTGTTTAAACATTAATAAATAATCATTAAAGACGGAGAGACACCACTTTTGCACCAAATTTTGATGATATTTTTTAAATTATCTCAAAAAACAAGGGTCCAGCGGAGAATCGAAATATATCACGCGATAGAGCAGATTTTTATCTAGAAGATCCACCCTTTCAAGTTAGCAACAAATGACGTTTTTACCTTTCCAGAAAGCAAAATATCATCGTTTGACACGAGTTGCTGCCAGTGGCGCTCTTCCACCAGCGCGGTCTTACACCGCGTGGCGTGCCGTATTCCGACGAACGACCGCGCTGGTGGAAGAGCGCCACTGGCAGCAACTCGTGTCAGACGATGATATTTTGCTTTCTGGAAAGGTAAAAACGTCATTTGTTGCTAACTTGAAAGGGTGGATCTTCTAGATAAAAATCTGCTCTATCGCGTGATATATTTCGATTCTCCGCTGGACCCTTGTTTTTTGAGATAATTTAAAAAATATCATCAAAATTTGGTGCAAAAGTGGTGTCTCTCCGTCTTTAATGATTATTTATTAATGTTTAAACAATCATAACGTATTAATAATGGATATCACCGTATTCAGAAAAGTCTACAGAATCTTTTTCTGCAAAGAGCAATTCAATATCTTTTATCATACCGTCACAACATTTGTTTAAAGTTGAAAAATTAGTTTTTTTTTCAAAGTCATGTTTTTCAAAAACTGTGCATGTAGGAGAAAAACTAAAGGCAGATTCGGAATCAGCGCAAAAAACTCAATAAGATCCACCCTTTAGTTATATGAAAACATTTTTGGTGTTGGACAGTGTTATTATCAACTGCCCAATCAGTGCAATTTAGTGTTTAGGATCCGCCTTTCGGATTTCAGATAAAAAGGCGTAGCGAAGAGAGCGTAAGGGAGAAGCTTGAGAGTATCGACAACGAACACTCGAGATTAAAGATCGATTCCACGAGTTTGTACTACTTTGAACAAATGTAAAGTGTTCAAGAATTCTCGGATTAAATTACGGCCACAACATATTTCTACTAATCTACGAGATTGTAATAATGTTAAAGTTGCTCTTGAAAAATTATGCCCCCCTTGGGTTCCGACTGACCCTTTAATGCTTCCTGTCTCCCAGCCTAATATCTTTTTCGATTCTTGTTTTCTAGTTCTGTATTTAACATAGCGCTATCCTAAAATAAAAGTCATCTTCTGCACCTGGCATGGATGGGATTGATTATGATATTCTTAAGAAACTCCCATGCATCTTTATTTATTTAGTTATTGAATATTTTTAACCTCATGTTCTCTGCAAATGAGTATCCTATTAGCTGGAGAAACTAATTGAAACATTCAATAATTTCAATTTTTACAGACATGATTTTCAAACGGTTACCACCACAATTACAGCCAACTTCATTTTTGGGGAGTCCCTTAAAAAGTTGAATAATACAGATGTCATCAATAGTATGCTCAATGAACTAATTAGGAATAACTCAGCAGTTTCAATCTTTACTGATGGTAGTAAAAGTCGGGAGAGTAATTGTGTTGGTTCCACCGGTTATTGTCCGTTTTCGGACTGGATTTCACAGAGAAGTCTTAATAAACAGGTTTCTGTGTTCACAGCTGAATGTATTGCCATTGACGATTCTCCTGACTTTGCTGTGGCCAATAAGAATCATAGCTTCATTGTTTTTACAGACGCGTTAAGTGTTCTTTCAAGTCTCGGTTCTACTAAAATGGGTATCAAATGTAACCCCTATATTTTCAATATTAAAGAAAAATATAATATTTTCATTCACGATAACGCGTTCAGTTCCATAAAGTTTTATTGGATTCCATCTCATACTGGGATTTCTGAAAGTGAAAGAGCTGATCTCTTAGCTAAAGATGCTTCATCCTTTAGCACTCCTTGTATTCCCTGAATTGCTTTCACCGATTGCTTCGAGTCTTTTTGTAAAATTATGTTCGACAATACTCTCGCCTTTATAAAAGCCGATGGTCTTTTCAAAGGCAAAACCTATTTTCAGAAATTTTTGAGTGAAAGTCGGCTTCCTTGGTTTTTACAGCTACACTTATCCCGTCCAACTATTGTCAGTATCAACAGGTGTAGATCAGATCACTATCATCTAGCTTTTTCTCTGGTTCGCATTAGTTTTATTGATGTTCCTGAGTATAGTTGCATGGAGGGGGACGAATCGGTGAACCATGTTTTATGGCAGTGTAACTTATAAAATGAGGAAAGGCTCAAATTAATGAATAAACTCTGAACAATTAACTGCCAGCTTCCAATAGATGTCTCCATATTAATAGCCAAACCTAATATTAAAGCCTGTCGATACATACTATCATTTTTTAAGAGTTGCGGACTTAAAGTATAAGTGTTTGTTTATACCGTTTCTATCATTATTATGTCTTTGCGGAGTATTGCATTCACGGTAAGAGTAAATATGCAATTTTTAAAAAATGTTCAATTTCAGAATTAAGTTCCCTTAACTGATCGAAACGTCCAAGCTTAGCTCCTCTCTCCGTCGTACAGTAGGCAATTTGGACGAAATAGGTGACAAAATCAAAGAACTTTCGATGGAAATGAGATAGTGGGATGAAATTTTTTTAAGTTAAAGCTGAAACTTTGCAAAATATGGGAAAAATAGGACAATTATGGTACGAACATTGTTTAACCTTGAAAAAATTCGTTAATTTGCACAATTTCAAGAAAATTATGGTTTTTCTAATATCACGGGCGGGACATTTTTTTTAACATGCTATACATCATTTTCCGTAGACTTTTCCATCTTTTGTGCACAAAACTAATGCAATCATTTTTCCGTTGAAATGAATTGGTAATCCACTAGTTTGAAGGTAGATTGTATTATTATATATCGCGAACTCGGTGACACCGCAATTTTCTACTCCACTCTATTATGCAGTACCCCTGCTCTGTGCTAAATCGCGATGTAACGATCTGCGTCGCTCAAACAATGTGGTTGGTTGTGGACGCTGTAGAGCTCTGTGACCTCCACCAGTCCGATCCTTCGCTCGACCTAGCCTTGCAACCTTGGTAAGTCCTGCGCCCGCTGCGAGTGGTTTATATTAGCTTGTAGGAAGGGGTCGTTTTAAGCATTTAAGTGGCTGACGTACCCTTTCCCACCGGCCCGGACCGAGCTGGTTCTCTTTCATTTGGAATACGGGGGTTGGAATTGGAACTTCCACCACCTCTTCGCCCTCGCGACACTTCTTTGGTGGCAAACAGCTACCCTTGACACCCAGTTTAACGTCTGCCGGTGGGTATTTACCGACTGCCGCCATTGCCACTGTTATATCCTGCAGGGTAAAGAAGTCGTTCAGGTCCCGAAGGCGACCTTACAGGGGCGCAATGGCTCAGTGGGTAGGGCGCACGACTGCGGACTCCGTGATCGTGGATTCGAATTTCGCCGTCGGCTGTGGAACCCCCAAGGTGATTCAGAACCTCAAATTTAAAATAAACTGTAGGACCTGTCGCTAATAACCTAGCAGTTGATATGCGACGTAAAACCAAAAGAGGCCCCGAAGGCAGAGCTCCACCTTTTCCATGGACCTCGTCACCCTCACGTCCATTCCAGACAGGACCTGCCGCATTGCCACCTGCCAGAGCATCCCCTTTGGCTGTGCTCTCAGGGCCTACGATTTTGAGAAGCAGCCCCCTGGCCACTGTACTATTCAGACACAGCTCCCGATTCCCTAAGGATTCACGCAAGCATCTGACTGGCGTCTTCGTATGACGTCTTGCTCCCATCGGGGACCCTTCACGCTACTGCTGCGGTTTTGGGTGCGGATGTAACCTCCGTGGGCGCTTCAACGCCTTTCCCGTTCACCTTTCTTGCAGACCCCTGGTGAGGGGATGGCGAGGCCTAGAAGGTCGTTCGTCTTAGCGGTCGTTCGTCTTAGCGGCCGTTCGCTTTGCCTTTTGGCCCAGTACTTGGGTTTATGCCTCTCCCAGTTGAAGAGTGACCAGACCTGGGTGGAAACCATTTTGGCGCGCTGGATGCTGTGTTTCAGAAATAAACGGGAACCGATCACGGGAAATTATGGCTTGGAGACCGGGCCACGCGCGGTCGCGCGACACGTGGTCCTCCCGGGACAAACAATCCTTCGCGGAATGGAGTCGAAATACGCTAAAGGATGGACGATATTGAATTCGGGCGCCAGACACTATAGGGTGTCTCCTAAAGCTCTTACGGCGACGCGAATTTCATACATCGATCTCGATTCCGCGAGGATTGCGCGATAACCTGTAATAGCCGCGAACAAAGGTCAGGGTTCCACGTGAGGAGAAGGAACGGGGCATTCCCCGCGACGGGAACGTTTCTCGTAGGGAGAATAATTCTTTTAAGATTTCGGCAACAACAACAATCGTTTATTCAACGAGGCGGAATACAGGCCGCCGGCACCCGCCGGCGGCAATGGAAATTTGCCGACGCGATTACGATATTCTACGACGGTTGTTCGGTCGATCGCGCGTAGATTCTCCCTTTCGCGTTAAGCTCGGCGGTCACAGGACTTCGCGTGAGTTACAAGCCTTTCGGCACGAATTCCGCCGAGCCTCGATGTTAGACGCGGATATTATTTCGACTGAGCGAGGGCCACGGCAAAGTCGCGAAAGATCGAAATCGGCACGTCACGTCGTTTCCCCCCCGTGGAACGTCCCGAGGAAACTCTTTATCAATCGCAAAGGTCGCGCGCCCCGAATATTCTGCGCGCGGACATTCGCGGACGCTACGACTCCACGGCCTCGCGTTCCTCTCGGGAGAGCTACTCCCGGTACGCAGATACACGAGGACTCGTTGCACACGACACGAGGTCGGAATCCGCAAATACGCCTCGAGCCAACACGAATTAGTTACACTAAAAAAAAAAACAATCGCTAATTAAAGGGCCTGATCGGCACTTATCAATTGATCGCAGATCGTCTGGATCGGCACTCAACAGATACTTTTTGGGGTTTGCTTTTAGCGCGGGTATATTAACGGCACAACTAGCGCGTTCGCGGTCCTTTGACCCAGTAACCCAATTCGGCGTGGCTCGGGAACGCGGAAGCGAGGCGTCCCTCTACTTCCTCATCTATCTCCTCCTAGGCGACGCTCGGGCCTATCGCGGGGTTCCTCGCAGCAGGAACGGAATTCGCGTCTCTGGTCCCGGGCTCCGATCAATCGGTAGATTTCCCGCGGAAATCACAGATTGGACGAGGCCACCGGGAACGCTGCGAAGTCCGTTGGGCTGGATTCGAGCCGTTCCAGGATTGTTCTTCGCGCAATTCCTGGGCGAGAGTCGACGAGGTTGGCCTGTTTGTCGTCCCGTGTTTTCGATATCCTCGTCGGCCTCAACGGTTGATAAATCCGGGCTCGATCCTGATTCAACCGTCTAGTTCGGCCATGACGTGCTGCGATAGGTGATCCAAGCATCTTTCCTTAAGACTTTGCGTCAATCAGCGGCAGGAGATAGGTATCGGGTTCCTTATAGACTCCGGCTATTCCTGAAATCTCGTGTCGCGCCCAGCGGCGCGACATTTAAACGCGATAAATTTGTTCCGCTCGACCTCGGACGTCCAGGGAGAGCGATCGTGACGGCCGTTCTCGTTAAAGTATCGGCCGAGGTTGACCCGGTCCTTCGTTTCGGGTTCGGAGTGACGCTGGCAAAATCTGCCACGTCACAGGTGATGGCGACAAATCTTCAGACGGGAGCCGCATCGTTATGGACTGCCTCTCTCTCGTTGCCCTCAGCTCCTCCTTTATATCTCTGAGAGCCGTGTCCATCTTCTGGAACTCCTTACGCATCCCGGTGTTTGCAGCCACGAGGAGGTTCTGCTGGAGGGGGATTCGGGAGACTCATAGTATTCTCAAAGCCCGAAAACGTGGCCTCAAGACGTTCTTGAATTAAATTGACAATTTGTGTAATGTTTTCGGGATCTCAGATTACGCATCTGAACTTAGAATTTCGGATAACAAAATGGCCAATCCAATATGGCGGACGGGCATTTGGAAAAATGATTCGATTTCTATAAAAATGGGGAATACGATGTTGTCGGAATCTCTAATTACGAATCTAAATTCAAAATTCGGAAAAACAAAATTCCGAGGTGTATTGTACGTATTGTAACCGCGACGCACTAAAAAGCGAATTTGAAAATTGACAAAATCCCATGCCGCCACTCCTTCCAATGTGCATGAAGCACGGGTTCGTGATGGGGGTGACGAGACCGGTTGTCAATGGAAGGTGCTTGTCAGCATTGCGGAAATCCCAGCGAGTCACATCCATTCACAGGAAACGCGGCTAGAATTTTTAAGTAGTCTCTCGACCTTGAAACTTTATGGTACGGTTCTCGGGACTGCAAAGATAAAGGTAATGCATGAGTAAAATCCCGGTACTTCTAAATGAATTTATTGTTAAGTGCTATATTTCGGGTACAGACCGGTCTGCTATAGAAAAAAATAATAATTCGACGCTACAAAGAAACAATCGTAAATAATATTTAGTTAGTTCAAAAATTTGTCTCCTCGTAAATCGGATTCTGCTACCACGAGATCCTGAAAGTAAATAATAGAAAGTCATATTTAAAGCATGGTCTAAGGGTAAACCTTACGTATAGGGGAGGATAGTCCGATGACCTTGACCTTGACATATGTTCTCAAGGATAACATTCTGAACAACTTTTGTGATACATATATTCGGTGCTCGGCTTTAGTTTTCGAGATATTCGCTGTGACGTCCGTCACTCCATTCCCTCCTCATTTTGTGACACACGTGTTCACACGCACACATTCGAAAATTTGTTTCTTAAATGACGCGTCATCGAACAGGAATTTCGTTGTGCTCCAATGAATTTGGAAACAATAGGAGGCTTGCTCACTCAAGCGTGCGATTCTTCTATTTGCTCCACGAAATCCACTAGCCGCTCACTCAAGCCTGCCATCCTATTGTTATTTCCCCCACAAGATCCACTGCCTGCTCTCTCAAGTATGAGATTCCTTTGTTATTTCCCCCACAAATCTACCTGGCAGCCCTATAAAAGCCAGAGCCAGAGAGCAGAGAAGGCAGTATTATTAAAATTCATTCAGAGCTATTAGTATTCGAATTCGAATCCAGAGAATCCGTAGTCAGTCAAACAGTCGCTCAGTCGTATATAGTCGAACAGTCATTCAGTATAAATTAACGTCTACAACGATCCAACCTCCTACAAGAACCAGTTCTCGTTGATGAAACGAATCGGGGTGCTATCAATAATTTATAGTTGATCACCGTAATCTGAGAGAACACCACCTTCTCCTAAGAGTTCTCTTACGCTCGCGCATCTTATTTCAACGAGTGACGTGTGCGCGAGTGCGTGTGTGTATCGTGGGATCGTGTCACCGGCGAGGGTGAGAGTTATATATCGGTGCCCATTTTAACCTTCTTCCTCTCGAACTAGGCGGATTTGGTCCTGCCGTTCGAGCCAACGATCCAATAACATATGTCAAGGTCAAAGTCATCAGAGCATTCTCACCTAAACGTTAATTTTACCGTTCTAAGAATGAATTACAAAGTTAATTAACTAATTCTATGAATTAATTTACTTAGATTTTTTAGGTATTGCAAGATAATAGCATCAACTAAGACCCTATGTAAATTATTCGACGGGGTCTGGTGGATGTTTTAACTTATCTTTACATCTTTGAAATGTATACGTCTAATTTTCCGTTCCCTTTACGTGTAACTTTTAACCGGTTAACATTAAAAATTCAGCACTACAATCGATTGAAGTGAGCTCCATAAACTGTATCTATTATGTAGTATAAAAATCACTAGCTTTCAATATATACACACTTTGCACTTATATTTCATACATACGCTCACGCTCCTGAAAAATGCCTGTGTAACGAAAGTAAAGTTTCGACTACAACTGCTACTTAGGTAAAAAGATGCAAGCATTTTCTCGTTTACCCCACTACAGGAGTTACTATTATAGCACCTATAAGAATGGGTGAGAGGTTCTAACTCATAATTAACTTCCCGATTCATAGGGAAGTTATTGTAATTACCCCGAAAATCGAAAATCGATTTTTTAGCAGATCTTCACGTTTCATGGTCATTGGAGTTATTTTAGACTATTTTTATCAAAATGTTAGTGTGTGTGTGTGTGTGCGTGTGCGTGTGCGTGTGCGTGTGTGTGTGTGCGCGCGTATGTCCTTTTGTATGGTATCAAATTTTTCGTTAACGTTTTCTGAAAAAATAACAATGCGATCAGAATAATGAATGATGCAATCGATGCGC